>CM022303.1:85788087-86388087 GCA_011799875.1 Thinopyrum elongatum | reverse complement strand
TTACCGGCAATCAACAGTGCCCTGGTGTTTGAAATTCATTCCCATTTCTTGCATGGGACCTAAGCATGCACCCAAGGACACATATTTGATTTTTCAACCAATTTATATGCACTAGAGCATGTGCATGTAGTTCAAATTTGAATTATGCACATAAAATGCCTAGAAAACCCATTTAATGTATAAAAATGGCCAAACGAACCCCAAAAAATTCCAAAATTTAACACAACGCTCCTGTCGTTCTATGTTGACACTAGAAAAATTTTGAAAGCAAGAAGAGGCTACGGATATCGTTTCGTCCCCAAAGGTGGCACGTTCTACCGAAACCATCAGGCTCTGGTTTGTGAGAAGCTCTGGTTTGTGAGAAGCTTATACCCAAACCTGCTCAAAATGGGACAAAAATTTTACCACGGCATGTTGATGCCGCTCCATGATAGCATACCAAGTTTCATGAACTTCAGACGAGTTTTGGATTTACTAGAATTTAAAAACCATGTATCTCAATGTTTGCGGCCGAGCGATGGTGGCAAGGTGTTTGACATTCATTACCATTTCTTGCATGAGACCTAAGCATGCAGCCAAGGACACAGATTTGATTTTTTAAACAATTTACATGCACTGGAGCATGTGCCTGTAGTTCAAATTTGAATTATGCACATAAATGCATAGAAAACTCAGTTAATGTATAAAAATATCCAAACGAGCCAGGAAAAATTCCTAAAATTAACACAACACTCATGTTGTTCTATGTTGACACTAGAAAAAAATTGAAATCAAGAAGAGGCAACGGATATCGTTTCGTCGAGAAAGGTGAAACGTTCCCTACGGTAACCATGAGGTTTGTTGTGAGAAGCTCTGGTTTGTGAGAAGCTTATATACCCCAAATTGTCCCAAATGGGACAATATTTTTACCACTGCATGTTGATGCCGTTCCATGCTAGCATGTCAAGTTTCATAAATTTTAGACGCGTTTTCGATTTACTAGAATTTAAAAACCATGTATCTCAATGTTAGCGGCCGAGCGACGGTGTCAAGGTGTTTGACATTCATTCTCATTTCTTGCATGGGACTTAAGCATGTAACCAAGGACACACATTCCAATTTTGAACGCATTTATATGCATTGGAGCATGTGCATGTAGTTCAAATTTGAAATATGCACATGAATGCATAGAAAACTCAGTTAATGTATAAAAATGTCGAAGCGAACCCCAAAAAATCCCAAAAATTGACACAACACTCATGTTGTTCTATGTTGACACGAGAAAATTTTTGAAAGTAAGAAGAGCCAACAGATATCATTTCGTCCCCCAAGGTGGCACGTTCCCTATCGAAACCATCAGGCTTGTTGTGAGAGAAGCTCTGGTTTGCGAGAAGCTTATACCCATACCTGCCCCAAATGGGACAATATTTTTACCACGGCATGTCGATGCCGTTCCATGATATCATGTCAAGTTTCATGAAGTTTAGACGAGTTTTCGATTTACTAGAATTTTAAAACCATGTATCTCAATGTTAGCGGCCGAGCGACAGTGTCAAGGTGTTTGACATTCATTTTCATTTCTTGGATGTGACCTAAGCTTGCAACCAAGGACAAACATTTGATTTTGCAACCCGTTTTTATGGACTCGAGCATGTGCATGTAATTCAATTTTGAATTATTCACATATATGCCTAGAAAACTCAGTTAACATATAAAAATGTCCAAACGATCCCTGAAAAAATCCAAAATTTAACACGACACTCCTGTTGTTCTATGTTGACACCAGGAAAAAAATTGAAAGGAAGAAGAGGCGACAAATTTTGTTTTGTCCACAAAGGTGACACGTTTCCCTAACGGAACCATGAGGCTTCTTGTGAGAAGCTCTAGTTTGTGAGAAGCTTATACCATAACCTGCCCCAAATGGGACAATATTTTTTACCCAAGCATGTTGATGCCATTCCATGATAGCATGCCAAGGTTCATGAATTTCAGACGGGTTTTGGATTTACTAGAATTAGAAAAGCAAGTACCTCAACATTTGCCGGAGAGCCACGGTGCCGTGGTGTTCGAAATTCATCCCCTTTTCTTGCATGGGACATAAGTATAAACCCATGGACACATATATGATTTTACAACCCATGTTGGTGCACCGGAGCATGTGCATGTAGTTTAATTTTGAATTGTGCACCTGAAATGGCTAGAAAACTAATTTAATGTATAAAATGTCCAAACGAACCCTGAATAATTCCAATTTTTTTACGACACACATACAGTTGCATGTTCACTGCAGATAAAAGTTCTAGCAATTCAAACACCGTCCATTGCCGTTGTGACCCCATTATGTAATTCAAATCAAGATGAAAAATCAAGTAGATCCCACACAGTTTATTATCACCAACCGTGTGAGATGCAGTACAAAATATCCTGGAGCACCGTTGGTGTATATTACGCCTATGGCTTACGCGAGAAGGTGTGTCGGCTACACAGTCAACAGCCGGCTTTGTCAAGCACACAAGCTAGCTCCGCAAATATCATTTCACTGTTCAATCATCGCCGGTGAAAGATGGGGACGTGGACCCGTGTCGTGAGGGCAACTTCGGTGGCCCACTCCGGCGAGAGCGCGGCCGCAGCCGCCATGCGCGTGCTAACAAGGTGCATGAGCGTGGCCGCAATCTATGACCGGGCGGCCAAGGCAGCCCAAACGGCCACTGTTGCTTCTCAGGTGGCGGCAGCAACATCTCCCTCGGGGATAGCAACTGGCGAGAGCGGCACAGCTGCTGTCCATTCCGCAGCGGCGGCCTTAGCCCTAATGGAGGCCGCCCATGACCATGTCGAGGCCGCCCACGCCCAGCTCATGGCGGTCACCGCACAAATTGAACGAAGCTTCTCCGACAATGGTCGGCAAACCACGGCCGAAGAGTTGGCAATCGCGGAGAGTGTTCGAGCAGCCGTCCGTTCCTCCGACGCATACCTTGCCACGACGAAGCCCGTCCAAGCCCAGATCGCGGCCGCCCACGCCCAGCTCGTGGCGGCCTTTTCCAAAGAGATGGCAGACACGGATGGCGAGATGCTTGCCGAGTATGGTGCGATGGATGCCATGGAGCCCCTTCCCCAGCAGACCGTCGGGCGTGAGCTGGACATGGAGAAGGCGGCGGAGATCAACGAGCACCAGCCATAGTAGTACTCTTTGTTTTGTTTAATTAAGAGCGTCATCTTTAATTTATTAGAGTAATGTTTAGGTCAGCTAGCTCTGTTTAATTGCTGAACTTGCTCGATTAAGAAGAGTGGGTGTGCTGTAGTCTCCTTTGTGTTCCCAAATTATGCAATGACATGGATGACCACTGTAACCAAGGAAATTCGAAATAAAATTTTTGACGTTCAAACTCATCACACATGGGTTAAGCTATCTGAATCGTTTGTGATGTTCACATATCGTACACAGTTCTGAATAAGGGACCGTGTCTGATGACACTTTGCGCGCTAGTTTTTTCGCTGAACCGATTCAAAATTTTCGGCTTCCGCGGAAATATCTACCTCCCCGCCGCCTCCCCCTTACCAAAATCTACATTTCTCTTGTTTCCGCCTTCCTTTCCAAGTTGAAATCTTCACTCCTTGATTGCAGCGCCGCCTCCTCGCGGGCGACCCTCCTTCACGCTGCTCGGCCTCGTCTATCCAGGCGGGTAATCCACACCCGACCCCATCCTCCTCCTCCTTCCACATCCCACATGCCCCGACCGCCGGCACGACACCTTCCACCCAAATCACCGACCCCTCCACCAAACAAGCGCCGCCCTACGCCATCGTGCACGCAGTATAGCCAGGAGCTCAAGGAGCTAGCATTTGGCAGCGGAGAAGCAAATCGCGGCCGCACACGCGGATGATGTCGCAATGGCTACCATTCGTGCTAACCCCCAGATCTTGGAGGAGCTCCTTGCCATTTTCTAGCTACGCTGGTCAAGCATGCTCGGTTTACTCGTTGCGTGTGCTGCTCCTGTCTTTCCTTAACAAATTCTAGTGAATTGTGCTATCTAATTTGACCATGTAATCTGTTGCTCTAGTATATATGTTCTATATGTTGTGCAGTGTGGTGCTCACTTATTATCTATTTGGTTAATTAGTTGTCGTCTTTAGTTAACTGTTTGGTTCAATTCTGCAAATGTGATGTTCAATTCTTCAGCCTGCAATTTTTTATTGTCTTCCATGTGAGAAATAAAACGAATTTATCTTTACAACATACATGAGAAACGGATACAATTGCTATATTTCCAAGTTGTCAAGCATGCTTGGTTTGGTTAACTGTCTGATCTTCTAGTATGCTATACATTGTGCAATGTGCTGCTCAGTTAACGTTTGGTTCATTTGTTGTGGTGTTTAGTTAACGGTTTGGTTCAATTCTGCAATGAGATGTTCAATAGTTGTGGGTGCATTCTGTTATTGTATACTATGTGAGAAGTAAATCGAATTTGGCTGTACTAAATAGATGAGAAACAAATACAATTGCTATATTTCCAAGTTGTTAAGCATGCTTGGTTTGGTTAACTGTCTGATCTTCTATTAGGAGTATGTTATATTGTGCAATGTGGTGCTCAGTTAACGTTTGGTTCATTTGTTGTGGTGTTTAGTTAACTGTTTGGTTCAATTCTGCAATGCGATGTTCAATTGTTGTGGGTGCATTCTGTTATTGTATACCATGTGAGGAATAAATTGAATTTGGCTGTACTAAATACATGAGAAACAAATACAATTGCTATATTTGCAAGTTGTTATGCATGCTTGGTTTGGTTAACTGTCTGATCTTCTATTAGGAGTATGTTATATTGTGCAATGTGTTGCTCAGTTAATGTTTGGCTCATTTGTTGTGGTGTTTAGTTAACTGCTTGGTTCAATTCTGCAATGCGATGTCCAATTGTCAATGGTAGAATTTTGTATTGTTGTGCATGTGAGGAATAAATCGAATTTGGCTGCACTTAATACATGAGAAACATATACAAGTGCTATATTTCCTAGTTCTTAATCATGCTTGGTTTGGATAAATGGTTTTTCCATGTGGCTTGAATTAATTTGATGAATCTGCAATGTGCTTATTTTTCATCAACATATTTTACTAATAGCATGCGAACCCTCACTTAACCTGATGACTAACTACCTTATATGTGTTGCAGGGAAACAATGGGAAGCACTGAGGTTTACAATCGAGGTTAGCACGTGCATGGTCCGTTGTCTAATAGCACATTATTGTGCAGTAGCAGGAACCATTCTAATATTTAGGTTTTTAACAATTTGGCTTGCACATGTAGGTCCTGCTGTCAGAGGTTTTGACCCACTGTTTGACCCTTTTTGCATATGGGGAAATGAGTTGTCCATGAATATCAATCAAGTCAAGAAACTCAGAAAGATTGTTAGGATAAAGAAATTAGTGACAAAAAACAACAAGATCTTTGTCTGCACAATGAAGAAGACATCAGTTCACTACAAGATGGTACTAACTATTATAACTTGCCTTTTTTTATTCCTTTGCCCCATTTGCAATATAGATAAGATATTTATGCACATCCTTGTTTTCAGGCCTTTCCAAAGCAGTTCATTGATGATTACCTCTCAAACCACCTCTGTGGTCAGGAGGCGAGGAAGGTTTTCATACAGCACCCACGGTTCAATATTGAAGTGTTCCTGAAGAGGACGAAGGATGGACGGTCAATCATCCACAGGCACTGGCCTAAAGTTGCAAAGAACTTCAACATGAATGAAGGCTCAATATCCGCCTTCCTCTTCAGCAGTTTTCCAGATGAGATGCATCTATCTATGTACCGTCTATGATGCTAATTTCGAAAGGTTCTAGATGTTGCATGTGAAACTTGGTGCTGGTGCAGTTGTGTAATGGGGTAGCTGAGTGCTGAAGCTATATCATGTTGTACTCTGATGTATTTCAATTATGAAATCCTGCTTCCTTAATATGGAAATGAAATATATTATGTGCTTGATATGAATATCAATTACATTAATAAATGGATTATTAATAATAGGGCAATTAGCGTGCTAATGGCCAATTAGCCTGCTAATTGGGTTTTTCTATTGGAAATAGTTATTGTGAAAACACCGTAGGCGAGGACCTCAGGCAACGCACACAGTTTCTTGGAATAAACCATGTTGGATCAATGAACAATCACACACGACATCCTCTTGAAAACTGTTTGCGTTAGGCCACCTTGCGCAAACGTTTACCACATAAAAACTTTGTGTGATGGACAACCTTTGCCACACAGTTTCTTCTACACACCGTGTGTGATGCATTCAATAACGCAAACGATAAAATTGTTAATATCGTCTGCAATGGCAACGCTATCACAAACGATTTAACGGGGAAAATTGTGTGTGATGTACCTACGAACGGAAACGTTTTCCTTGGAGCGATTGTGTGGGATGTATATACGAACGGAAATGTTTAGCGGGGACTGACTGTGTGGGATGTACTTACGATCAAAAATGATTTCGCCTGTATAATTGTATTTTTTGGAGCACTACTGTACGTATAACCGTATTTGATCACTCGCCGGTCACTCACGACCTCATTTTGCCAAGCGTGTGTGCCAAGAGGGCATATCCCCGGCGGTTTCTGGGTCGTGTGGGAAGGACCCCCCCTATCGCAGTCACTCACTAGGTGACGGTTCAGAACGCCATCGCGAAAGGGGTTAAAAACCATTTGTATAGCACCTCGCTGTACCAGTGTTGCTATCATAGTTCAATTCCCGAGAATCTCGCAACGACATCTCGTCGATTTGTGTTGCAACTTTTCTTTTCAGACATGCTGAGTCTGAAGTATCCTATCACCAATCGGATCTGAATCTCAAGCAGATATGATGGTTGGAACATTCCCAACATTTGCATTTTGTCCCCAGCTTGCACCGCCATTGTGCCAATTTTCCATGGGCTGCCTTCTCGGTAATTGTTGTTCAGGATCATCTTCAATAGTGGTCCTACCATGGGTCCCATCCATTTCAAATGTTAAGCAAAAATCACTCATTGCGTTGTCTTCAACAAGGTAGTCCACATCATCCATCCTAGTCTGAGTATGTCATTCTTTCGGACTCCTTCAAATGATCAATTGTGATTTGCATTAGGCTGGTATAAAGAGTTTCAATGATCTTTGAATCAAAAGTAATTCTTTTTGCCACTTCAAAGAATAATTCTATGAGTCGCCTTCCCTAAGGTGCCCCGATATGGAATCATAGCAATTCATCTCCTTGCTACTCTTAAACCATGCACCATCTTACTTAAACATGGAATTGTTGCTTACCGAATTGAACCTCCATCATCTGTTCTTCCATCCCTCCCGATGTGTGTTTGGACGTCTGAGCTCAAGAGGTGTTCTATGTCTCATTCCGTGAGTTGATCGTCAGTTGCTCGATCTTCGAGAAGATCAATTCTTCTAGAGTTTTCCCTTTCTTCTCGTTGTAATGTTGGATGGAGTTCTCAGAGCAAGACGTCGAGACAAAGATGATGATCGAATCAACGTTCTTATGAAGTGCAACCTAGATCGTGAAGATTTTGTTAGCTTTGTGTCCCCTCTGTCTTCATACATCATGTCTTGAATCTCGTGACGAGATTCTTGTTTAGTGGGGGTGAGTTGTAACAGCCCTAGCTTAGTCCTTGCCTGTCATTGCATAAGCTTCCATGCATCATGTTAAAATATCTGAAACTTGAAATGGGGACTGATAAACCCTAGCAGCAAATGAAATTCAACTAGGGTCAAAATTAAATCTTTTCAATGAACCCAAAATGCCCTTCATAAATGTTCATCATTTTTGAATTGGTCTAGAACCTCTGCCAAAAATGGTGCACACTTCTCTAGGACAATCTGGATTTTTGAATTAAATCATAAGTATTTGAATTTGGACATTTAAATTCTATAAAATATTTTAAATGTCCAAATAATCTTGAAAGCTTTTGAGGCTGTTGGAAATATTTTCAAAAGTGCCCACAATTATTTTCAGGATTTTACAAAATGAATTTGTATTTTTACTAATTCAAAAGAGAGCAGAATAAATAGAAAGACAGAAAAACAGAAAAAGAGAGAGAGAAAAGGCAAGAGGCCACTCACCTGGCTTGGGCGGCCCACCTGGCCCGTGCCAGTCATCACGCGCACGCGCGCCCGCGACGCCACACACCTCCCTGCTCGCCTCCGTTACCGAGGCCACCGCGACGCCTCGGGCCTTCTCCTCGGCGCCGCCCCGACCCCCTGGACGTCTCACTCCCCGCCCCCCTCTGCCCTCTCTCTTGCCCTCTCCCCGCCATGGCAGACGCAGCCGCGCCCACGCCGCCGTCGCTCCATCGTTGCCTAGCCATGTCCCCGAGCTCCCCCACCGTCCACTGCACCGAGCCAGCCAAGACCCGAGCGGTCGCACGCCCCGGAGATACCTCACCGAGCTCGCCTTCATCGCCCATCACCGGAGATCCCCCTCGCCACCGCGCTCAGCTCCGACCACCTCCGAGCTCGCCGTCCACTCCACTACGATCTCCTTGAGCTGCTGCCCGTCCTCCCACTCTCCGTTATCTCCCTCGTGCACTGTAGACACCGCACTGAGCTCACCCGCATGCGCCATCGCCTCTGCTCGTCGTCGACGTGCCTCCGGCCACCTAACAGCCCGGCCGCGTGCCTAGCTTGCTCCCGGCGCCGCGTAGGACCCGTAGATGACTCGCACGCAACGCCTCGCCCGCCGTAGCCTTGACCCCAAGCTCGCCCGTGCTCCGGCAACTACCAAGGTCGACGTCGACGACCACTCCGGCCACCCCAGGCCCAACCACCACCACCACTCGATGCGGACGAGCGTCCACATCACGTAGATGCCCTCTGCCGGCCATTTGGTCGCCGGAGGAGGAATCCCGCACCTCGCCGCCGTGTCTAGCCTCGCCAGCGTTGAGCCGCCGGTGGCGTAGTCCCGGTTTGACAAGGTATTTGAACCCCCTGGGTCACTGACATGCGGGCCCCACCCTGCTAATTAACCTAGGTTAGTGCTAATTAAATTAGGTTAGTTTAGTTAGACACTGACACGCGGGCCCCACTGGTCAGTTTGACCTGGGCTGACCCATTGACTCGCTGACGTCATCCTTACATAGTGCTAATGCAGTAATTCCTTTTTCTGGAATTAGTTTAGTTCTAAATAATTAGAAAATCCAGAAAAATGCCTAAACTTAAAAAAAATCATAGAAAATAATATATAACTCAGATTGAAAAGATTTATATATGAAAAATTATCAGAAAAATCCAATCTAACCACTGGTACTGGTTTCATGCATGACAAAAGCAACTTAACCTTGTAGCACAGATCAAAACATGTTAATGCACTTTGGAAATTCATAGTCGGAATTTGAATTTGAACCTTTGGTACAAATCAACTCAAACCCTCCTGTTGCTAGCTGCATTAGCTAAAATCACAGCATATTGACATGTCATGATCATGCATCATATTGTTGCATTGCATTGATTGTGTTCCTTCTGTGTTTGCCGGTGTTGTTCCCCCTCACTAGACGTTGTTCCGGCGATGAGTTCGATGACATCGATGAAGAGCTATACTATCTTCAGAAGTGCCAGGCAAGCAAAACCCCCTTGATCACTCCGATACAATCCTACTCTCTCGCTCCTGCTCTCTTTTACTGCATTAGGACAACAACGATTCAACTATTACATGCTGTGGTAGTTGAACCCCTTTCCTCTGCATGACCTGTCTTTGCCACAGTAAATAGTTGAAACTCACTAGCATGAGTAGGAGTTGTTTGAGCCATGATGTTCCTACTCATCCACGCTTGCTTGTTATGTCTGCTATGCTTAGAGTTGTGTCAGGTCTGATTCATCTGGGATGAATTATAATGTGGTCATCACACTACTGCAGGATGCTTCTAACGCATCACTACGATCAGAGACCCTTTGACGAAACTATGTGCGATGCATTAATCGCAAACAGGGATGTAAAAAAACCATCAAAAAAGATGCAAAACGTTTGCGATGGCGGAGACATAAAACACGGTTCAGATTTTAGTTACGTGTGCGATGCTGGGCATATGGTTGATCCATATGAACTGTTTGCGATTAGACAGAACAATAGAAACGGGCAGCCATATCAATGTGTGTGCGATATACGGCATACAGTTCACTCCGATGAACTGTTTGCTATTAGGGAATGCAACAGAAATGGTCAGCCAGATCAAGGTGTGTGTGATATATGGCATACAGTTCACTCGGATGAACTGTTTTCGATTAGAGACAGTAGAGACCCAGATTGTTCTCTATGATTTCCTTCTTCTCTTGCCCCCGTGTCTTCCGGGCTTTGCCGCATGTGGCATTTGAAATTATCCGGAATATGTAAGACAATTATTATCCGCGCCATGTAAATTTGTCGTCGTATTATCCGTTGCCATTTTATTTGTCGTCGTATTATCCGTTGCCCTATGTGGCATTTTAAATTAGGCCGAAATATGAGTTGAAAAAACAAACAAAGCAAATGCTAACATTGAGCGGGGCCATGGGATCACAACCAAACACCCTCCGTCCAGGTGGTTTAATTAATCGCGTCTTAAACAGCGGCTCGGCCGCCAATAATGGAGAAGTTGTGAGCGAGGCGGGCGGCTGGTGGATGGAGGTCAAAGAGCTCGCTTCCTGGTGAGCATGGGCGGCCTTGCTGCTCGCACGTGTCCCGTCGAGCCAGCGAGGTGGACAGGAAGCACGCGTCCCGTCGAGCCTGCACGGTGGACTTCTCGTGCTCGTCCTGTCTAATCAAACAGCTGCACGCACGCCACCGAGTATGGTTAAATATTGGCACAAAATACATAGATGACCAATGAACAAGGACGGAGCTAGTACTATCCCATAAGAAAAGAGGGACGCGTGGCCGCACTTAAATGGTTACAAGAATAGATGGTTCAAGTAATACAACCATTTGCGATATTAACGTGTCAGCTATTGGTTTCAAAAGGACTTCGTTGGCTATTAATGTGTGCGCCTTGACTCAAAATGGACGATTTTTTTTACCACGGCATATATATGCCATGTCATCAAACCATGACAAGTTTCATGTTTTTTGGGTGAGTTTTCGATTTACTAGGAATTAAAACCGAGATTCTCAATGTTTCAGGACGACGAGAAGTTTGTAATTCGTTCCCATTCCTTCAATGAGACCTAAACATGCACCCAATGACACATGTACGATTTCCCACCCATTTTGCTTCACTGGAGCATGTGCTTGTAGTTCAAATTTGAATTATGGACTACATTAAATGCCTAGAAAACTTAATTAATATATAAAATGGCCAAATGAACCCTGAATAGTTTCAAATTTCAGCACGACGCTCCTGTTCTTCTATGTTGCCTGTAGAAAATGATGTTCAAGGCGAGAAGAGGCCGCGATTATTGTTTCGCCCACAAGAGGGGCATGTTTCCCTACCGGAACCACGAGGGTTGCGAGAAGCTTCGGTTTGTAAGAGGCTTGTAATATAGCTTGGCCCAAATTGGACAATTATTTTACCACGACATATATGTGCCATGTAGTGACACCATGCCAAGTTTCATGATTTCCTGGAGAGTTTTGGATTTACAGAGATTTAAAAACCAAGATTCACAATGTTTATGGCCAAGCCAGGACGCCGAGACGGTTGAATTCATTCCCATTCCTTCCATGGGACCTAAACATGCACACCAAGGACACATGTACGTTTTTTCTAGCCATTTTGGTGCACTGGAGCATGTATTTGTAGTTTGGATTTGAATTATGGACATTAAATGCCTAGAAAACTCAATTAATAAATAAAAAAGGTCAAACGAACCCTGAATAATTTCAAAGTTCAGCGCGAATCTCCCGTTGTTCCGTGTTGCGTGTAGAAGAAAATACAAGGCTAGAAGAGGGAGCGATTATCGTTTCGCCCACAAGGGGACACGTTCCCCTATCAAAACCACGAGGGTTCTTGCGAAAGGCTCCGGTTTATAAGAGGTTTGTAATAAAGCTTGGCCCAAATTGGACAATGTTTTTACCACGACATATATGTGCCATGACGTGACACCATGCCACCTTTGATGACTTTCTGGTGAGTTTTGAATTTATGTAGATTTAAAAACCAAGATTCCAAATGTTTGAGGACGATCCAGGACGCTGGTACGGTTGTAATTAATTCCCATTCCTGGCATGGGACCTAAACATGCACCCAAGGACACATGTATAATTTTTCTAGCCATTTTGGTGAACTGGAGCATGTATTTGTAGTTCAGATTTGAATTAAGGACATTAAATGCCTAGGAAACTCAATTAGTGTATAAAAAAGCCAAACAAACCCTGAATAAGTTTCAATTTCAGCACGGATATCCTGTCGTTCCATGTTGCCCGTAGAAGAAAATACAAGGCGAAAAGAGGCAATGATTACATCGTTTCACCCACAAGGGGGACACGTTTCCCTATTGGAACCACGAGGCTTCTTTGAGAGAAGCTCCGATTTGTTAGAGGCTTGTAATAAAACTTGTGCCAAATTGGACAAAAAAAATTCATCGACATATATGTGCCTTGTCATGAAACCATGACAAGTTTCACGATTTTCGGGTGAGTTATGGATTTACGGGGATTTAATAACCGAGATTCTTCTCACGAAATGTTTTCAAGTAGCACACGGTTCACTCACAAAAGCCGTGTGCCTACCAAACCATGGCTGATGCCCCGCGCGATGTGAGTCGTGCGTTCTGATTGGCCAGAATCCAAACCCCACGGATCGTACGTCTGCACCGTTGGATGCTCCCAGATCGAACGGCAATCTTCATCCCTTTCGACAGCACATGCAGTATGTGGGTAAGCATTGTGCGCATGCATCGTGCTAGCTCACGCTTCCTTCTCTACTAAGTTTTCTATATTAATGTTGTTATATATCCAAACAGGCTACTATTTCCCACCACTCCTCTCATCGGTTTCCCGCCTCTTCTCCCATCGTTTTCCCGCTACCAGTGTCAGTGGTCATTAAAGGCTAGGCGGCGACACACCGGCCATGTAAATATCGCACACAGTTTCTAAAAGCACAAATGTGTGTGATAGGAGGGAGTAGGTCCCATAGAGTGACCAGCGTGAAACGCCTTAAAGGCAAGGAGGCAATTCCTATCAGCAAGGGGCGGCTTCCCATCCGTTAGCCTAGTTGAATAGAACGCAGAAGTTAAGCGTGCTCGGGCTGGAGTAGTCCAAGGATGGGTGACCGGTGGGAAGTTGCATATCTCAAGCTTCATTTAAATGCTATGACATGGTCATTATAGAGATAAATATCTCTATAGTGATCTGCCATGGCGATTATATAAACCTTGGGATCCTTGTTTTGCTAATTTGTAGACTATGTTTTTATTGGTTATTTTTTGCTCTAAAAAATTAAAGAATGATTGACTCTATTGTGACCTGTCATGTAGACTATATAAACCTTTTTCAGGTCACATGCAGGGTATAGGGGGCCGGGTGTTCTAATCGAGCATGTCTCACTTGTGCGGTTTATAGATCCCGCACATATCTGTGGGCTCCCCGAGGTATATATATTATCCTTGACCGATAACAAGGGGGGCCCACACAATCTATCCCTTTGACCCAACAACGTGAAGGGTTTGACCATGATGGTTCCCTATTGATATGTGTGCCATGTTAGACCAAATAAAGTTTGAGCGCATGCGTTGGACGACACACACCCCCCCCCCCCCCCCCCCGGCCGCCTCGAAGTTGGGAAACCGACATCATACGTATTGAACCAGGCTTGGGGTCGGGTACGGTGTTCGGTTTGTAATATAGTTGGTGGCCCATCGAAGTTGTGCATTCGGGATTTAAACACATCACACACCACCGTACCCATACATATTTTCGGGCCGCATGCAGTGTATACGGGGTCTTCTGATCGACCACGCCTCCCTTGTGCGGTTTTTTGTGACGACACACATATCTGTGGGCACCCCGAGTGTATATATCTCATCCCTTTGACCGATAACGAGGGGTATGTGTTGGCCATGAATGGATTCCTCCTAGTTCGTGTTAGGGCCGGTCACCATCACAGGTCGTTCAACCAAAGCTCGAGCTCATACGTTGTCAGGATTCCCTCCCACATGCTCGGATTGCTGGGTTCGACCTACACCGTACCCTGCGTATCTCGTCCTTAACTACCTGGCCTTCCTGGTTGTTGTCTGTATCGAGAGGTAGGCACCACATCTAAATTGTACATTATTCTATATTGAAAACACACATCACCCCTTCCAACGTACATCATTTTGGGAGCATGCAAGAGGTGCTGGTTTTGTGGTCCCTCTCATGCGATTTTTTATGATGGTTCAATCTATTGGCCCAAGCGGTTTATCAACAATAACAGTTGTCATTTGACCAAACGACAGGTTCACTGGTCCGTCTTTTGGTAGGTCATGGCGACATGCATGTATGACCAAAGTATCATTACGTGCATCCGCCCCGCTGACACGAAGTGGGAGGTGGGTCAAGCACCGTAGCTAGCTACGACATTATGTCATTATAGATATATCCAAGGGCGCTTTTGGGTTTGTGAGGTAGGTTCCACCAAAGTTGTGCATTGTGTATTTAAAGTTTTAAACATCAAACCCTATATTCCTAGATATATTTGGCCGCTTCCAGGTGGTTATTGACTTCTAGACCCTCTCATCGATCTTCGACGACGCGCCAACTGTGGGCCCACGCGGTCAAAGTTGTGCATTCTAATTTTGAACATCACAGACCACCCTTTTCACTCATATATATTTGGGCGACATGCTGGTGTGGCTGTCTTCTGACCCTCTCTAATATTTTTTTGCTGCAAAAACTCTGATGACACTCAACGGACACGGGTATAATGTCTTAACCGTGTGCGATGCAAGTGCGCTGTGAATCACCACGACTGCGCAAGCGCGAGCAAAGGTGGAGGTACTGGCTCAACCATGTGCGATGCAAGTGCACTGTAAAATCACCACGACTGCGCAAGCGCGAGCAAAGGTTGGAGGTACTGGCTTAACCATGTGTGATGCAAGTGCGATGTAAAATCACCACCTACGCAAGCTAAAGGCGGGTAGTTTATTTAGATTGAATTCCATGCCTGTGTCTGAAAATTAGGACGAACCGTGTGCGAGAGACCAGCTAGCTAGAAATCTAAAAACAAACTACCCGCCTTGAGCATTGCAAAAATCGGCGGTTCCGCCACTTTTCCTTATTATCATACACGCATATTCTTATTGGACCATGCGTGATCTTGGGTACTCCCGCCCCGCATCAATTCCTTTACCCAAATTTTAGTAGCCACCGTACTTCAACCGTCGCCCACAATACTCCAGCACCGACCTTATAGTAAAATTGCAGTAGCTGAGGCATTTGAACCGTCGCCCTCCCTCGTCCACCACCATCACCACCCAGCATTACTAAATTTTTCAGTCCCCCTCCACAGTCCCCACACCCAGCGCCCTCCCCCCTCAAACCCTAGCTCGTCGGTGCCACCGGCGACGCCGCCAACCCCTGTTGGTCTGCCCGTTCGTCCTAGCATAGATAATAAAATAAAGGTTACCTAGCGATTCCCATACCGTAGCCCCACTTCCCTGAGTTTTTGCATGAGGCCTGCGGTGTTCCTCCCCGCCAGATCCACATCCCCTACTCCAGAATGTCGCAGCCTAAGCTCGACCACATATCTCGGGGAGCTCGACAAGCGTTCGGCCAAGAAGAGGTTTATCATGGCCTCTACACCGGACGTTGGCGAGGTGGCCGCCGTTCGCCCCGACCTGTCGATCCCGGAGCAACATGTCGCCGCGGAAGCCGGCGAAGACGTTGTGGCACCCTGGCTCAGAGAGACCGGAATGCCCCGTATTCTAGCCCAGAGATCGAGGTAAGTCTTCTGGAATACGGCACTGCTTGGCATAGAACAAATCAGCTCTTTATTAAAGTCGATAGGGGTACAAGGGAATTACAGCAACACGACGACACTACGCCTGCCAAGGTTGCTCTATCACTACAGGAATAAGGAACTTTGCCGTCTGCCATGGCAGACGGCAAAGGCATGCCTGGCGGACGGCAAAGGCCTTTGCCGTCAGCCAAGAGACGGCAACACATCCGGCTGAACAAGCTACGGCAAAGGGCTCTTTGCCGTCTGCTGGCAGACGGGAAAGATGCAAAGTCCTTTGCCATCTGCCAGCAGACGGCAAAGGGCCTGGACAGCACATGTGGCAGCTTAGGTCCGTTAAGGGATTAACGGCGTGCTTTGCCGTCTGCTGGCAGACGGCAAAGACCTTTGCATCTTTGCCGTCTGCCAGCAGACGGCAAAGTGCCCAAATAGGCTAGCCTAGATGCCCCCCCAGGTAGTGGCCACGTGGCATGCTATGCCGTCTGCTGGCAGACGGCAAAGATGCAAAGGTCTTTACCGTTTACCAGCTTACGCCAAAGCTGGCAAATAGGCCAGCCCTGTGCACCCCAGCTTGCATAGGTAGCTGCCACGATGCAGCTTTGCCGTCTGCTGGCTGACGGTAGTGCTGTTTGCCGTCTGCCAGCAGACGGCAAAGAGCCTGTACAGCCCCTGTTTTTTCTTAAATTCATTCAATTTCACAGAATTTCACAGATATGTATGTACACACATTTGAAAATAATTTCAACAAGCATACAAACAGTAAGTTTCCAACAACATATCCAACATATAAGGTAGATTTCATTGCACTGACAAAACGATCTTAAAGTATACCAAAACTCAAAAGCAATTCAACATTACTGGCGGCATAGAGTGCCTCCCAGAACATAGTGAACTTCAATATAACAGCAACACCTCAGTCTACTGGACTAGAAAACAGCCATAGAACACATGATAATGATAAATCAGGTGTTTGTCACCCTGGTGAAGATCTGCTGGCTCGAGTGGATTGACACCATCCTGATGAGCCCCCTCTCCATCAGGTCCTTGATGGCCTTGCGAGCCAGTGACGCGTTGATCTGCAGGTAGGTAGTCACAGGGTGAGAAAGATCATCAGCACCATATAAACCAAACGAAACATATGACACACTAATATACATTGTGTGTACTTGGAAATGGTAGAAGAGTTCAAATTGTATAATTGATAGCAGTCACAAATTTGAAGCACATGTACATTCAACGGTAAATAGCTAAACACAAACTTGCAGTGCTCTCCTCGATAGTAGTTCTAATGCACAGTTCAAGGCAAGTCAGGCACAAATTGTTGACAGTAAAGATGCAGGGACATGTTAATCAAGTGTTCAGCAGCAGCATGAAAGTACATTTAACTCTATGAAACGCTACATATCAATGGTGATGTTGAATCACGTAAAACACCATTAGCACTGTGCCATGTCGAAATCAGACTATGAAATATATGTGACACTAGGCATAAATGATCAGTACATGGTCATATCAAATCCACTGCAGCCTAGCTATAACATGGCACACCAACACATTAGATATGAATTTGAAGAAACATGAAGGCAAAAGGTTAAAAAGGAGTAAATGCACTTACTTCTCCCCGTTAGGATCAATCAACCACCTCTGATTGCGGGTCGGCGGTACGGACGGGAGCTTTGTACCACCACGCTGGTAGATCTTCTTGCCCCCTCAACCAGCTCGCCCTCGCTTTAGCTATCGTCAGAAAAGGTGTCCTCGCCACCATCAGCATGGCCACTAGCCTCCAGAGTCACGTGGGACGAAGACTCTAGGACTGGAGTCTCCTGGGACGAAGACTCTGGGACCCGAGTCTCGTCGGACGAAGGCTCGGCTACCCGAGGCTCGTCGGCCCGAGGCTCGTGGACCGGAGTCCGAGAAGGGTCCAAGTCTGACGGGTCCAGCTGAGATGGAGCACTCCGGTGGTCCGGAGAATCAGCTACGGGTGGCGGCGAGGAAGGCACAGCAGCCTTCGTACCTCTCCCGCCGCCACGTCCACCTCTAGCAGCCCTCTTCGTCTTCCCCCGACCTCTCCCGGCCGAAGAAGAAGCGCCCGCCGCTGTCTGCATGCTATCTACCAGTGCTCTCCAAAGGTACTAGGGTGGAATAATAGCACCCCGCCTAGCACGCGCCGAGGAAGGAGGCTCGGAGCGCTCTCGACCCGCGCCCACCATCTGTCAACACCTGCAATGACAAAGAGTAAACGAAATTAGTACAACATAAACATAATAAAATATTTAAGTGTGTATCATCATCATGAACATAATAAAAAATTGAATACCTAAAAACATGAACTAATTAATAATATATATATGTACATAATAATAATTGAATACCTGACCTAACTCATAATTCACAGATATATGCCGCCGTCGGCCTCTGGAAGGCCGAAGAGCACCTTTTTCGGGAGGTGTCGGGGGTCGGGGTGTCGGGGGTGTCGTGTCGGGGTCGGTGTTGCTGTTGTCGGGGTCGGGGGTGCCGTGTCGGGGTCTCGCGGTGTCGTGTCGGGGGTCGGGGTGTTGGTGGTGTTGTGTCGGGGTGCTGTGTCGGGGTCGGGGTGCCGTGTCGGGGTCGGGTGCTGTGGCCGGGGTCAGGCGGGGTCGGGTTGTCAGGCGGGGTCGGGGTGTCTTGTCGGGGTCGGGGTGTCGGGGTCAGGGGGTCGGGGCGGCGACCCTCGACCCCTCGACCCCTTTTCCACTTTTCCCCTCGACCCCTCGACACCTCGATCCTCGACCCCTACACCCTTGACTCCATTTCCCTTCGATCCTCGACCCCTCGACACCTCGATCCTCGACCCCTAGACCCTCGCTCCTTTCCCCTCGATCCTCCCCCTACCCGTCCCCTTTTCCCCTCCCCCCGACCCTCGAAGCATGGGCGTTTGTACGATGGAGTTTGGTGAATTTCTCCCGTCCGCTGCCCTGATTCCCGGTGTTGGGGAGGGGTTCAGGGTTCGGTTCACGTGGCGTCTGGTCGGGGGTCTCGTCGCTCGCCCCCATCTCGCTCCTCTCGCCCCCTATTAAGCCTAGACGGTGTACTTACCTGGCATTTTATGCGTTCTATGCTGTTCTGGTCTTCTGCGTTCGTCCATGCGCGCCTTTTCTTTCGTATCGTGGGGCGTCTAGCGCCCGTTTCCCCTTGAAAAATTTTCCCTCAGACCGTCTCGCAGATCGAACACCAGCCTATAGATCGACGGGCCTCCGATGGGGACGGCAGCGCGGAAGGACCGGGCAAACCTGGAAGCTCTCTCTCAACGCACACCATGGTCCGCTTCAAGGACTCTTGGCTGCGAGAGCTCTCCAGGCCGCCCGTCGCTACTACCTTCTGCGCGGCCCTCCAGGCCGCGCTGATTAGTACCATTAGTCCCGTTTGCGCGCGTTCGTACACTATTCTGGCTGACATCTCTGGCGGTACCTTATTCTGTCTTCCTTCTGGACAGTCCGACTGCTGCCAGGTACTCGGCGTAAGCCCCGCTTGGAATCCGTGATTTCACTTGCAGAAACTACCGGAGCTTTCGCATGGTCCCGTGATCGTGGTTGACGGTAGAGCGAGCTGAATAATAGCCCTCACCCATGCGGGTGTTGTCTCGACCCCGGGTCCCTCAGTACGCCCCACTCAGGTACGCTTGTTAATCTTCAAGATTCAGGGTGTAATCTGGTTCTGAAGGACTGCACCGAACGCGCGCGGGCTCTTCGTGTCTAACTTATTTCCCTTATTGCTCTGCTTACTTTTTTTCTCAAATCTTCATGCTCGTGTTCTATCCCTTAGCCTGCTTCCCGACTTTTGGTTTCACGGCCATTCTACATCTTTTTCTTCTTCGTGGCCCTCTTTTTCCGGTTTTTTACCTGCCCTTCTCCATCCTCTCTTGTCCTTCTTTTTCTTCTTCAACTAAATCAATTCCTAAAGGTCAACGTATTTAACACTAATCAACGAAAATTCTCTAACCTAAATCGACTGACCGGGCCTAAAATATTCAACACACTACCTCTCTCCTAAGTTTAAACTACTAACTAATGCAACCTTCACTAACATCTACTAACTAAACTCGCAATAAAATCTACTAAACTAAAATCAACTAAAACATTACTTAACAAATCAACTAAAATCGATTAACCTTAAAATCACTAAAAATTCTCACTAACTCTATAACTCAAAATCACTAAAATATAATTAACCTAACATCTCCTTTTTTTGACTATGTACAGTAGGGAAAACAACCACCTACTAAGTAATTAACTAACTAACTAACTAACTAAGTAATTAACCTAAAAAAATATAACTAAAACTAACTAATTAAACCTATGTACATAGTAGTTAAAACAACTAACTAATTAACCTAAAATCAAACAGGCCTAACCACTAACTATTAACCTAATCAAACCATCAACTGACAACAAAAAAGTGAAAGAATAAAAAGCGGAAGTGTACATACCTCGACACATTCCAGCGGAGGGTGCCTTCCATTCGGATCGACGGGTCGCGGTTCCGGGTCCTCTCCTTTATGCCGCGTAGCCGTTCATTGGGGCCTTCTCGGATCGCCGTGCCGGTCGGGGTGAGGATCGGCGACGTGGGGCGCGGGTGACGGTCGCGCGTGGCGCCTGAGCGTGCACAGACAAGCGCCTGCTGGGGTCGTGGTGTGTGCCGTTGGTCTCTTTTTGGTCGGCGGGTGGCTATCCGTCTATCGACGGGCGGCCGCAGGGGGGCGCGGGGGTTGGTTCGGGTGAGCGGCGCGTTTGCCGTTGGTGGGGGGGGGGGGGTCGGGGGCAGTGGGCACGGGGGCGGCGCGGGTGAGGTGAGGGAGAGAGATAGAGGGGAGAGAGAGAGGGGTGGGGCGTGGGACCGCGACCGTTTTTTAGTTAGGTTTAATTTCTTTGCCGTCTGCTAGCAGACGGCAAAGAACGTAGCTAGTGGGGTGGGGCCGGGGGGAAACGGTCATTAGGTTGGTTATTCTCTTTGCCGTCTGCTGGCGGACGGCAAAGAAAGTGGCCGTTAGGTGGTTCTTGTTGGTGGGCCACCCTCCCTCTTTGCCATCTGCTAGCAGACGGCAAAGCTTCTATGCCGTCTGCTAGCAGACGGCAAAGAGATGGCTGACGGCAAACATGATCTTTGTCGTCAGCTCTTTATTTGCCGTCAGTTTTCTGTAAGCTGATGGCAAAGACACTCTTGGCCGTCAGTTGGCTGACGGCAAAGATCCTGATTCCAGTAGTGTATGCAAGCAGCAGAACAACACATAGCAGCGGAATAACTACTAGCAGAGGAATAGCGACGACGGTGGTGGACTCCAGTCCGCAGGGACTCTGGCTGGAACGCTTATCCTAGCTCGCAAACTCAAGATCCTCGGCAAACAAGCAAGCAGACAAGGCATGACTTGCAAACTGGCATGACATGCCAGGTCAGTACATTGAATGTACTTGCAAGCTGACAGCAACCAAAGCAATCAAGACAAACAACAGCATGGCAATTAAAGGTTACTTTGCAAGGATGAACATGATACAGCTAGAGCAACATGGCATGGACATGGTGAACAAGATAGCACTAGAACAATACTAGATGAGCATGGCATGAACATATGATGATACTAGCATGCAACATGTTAACAATATCATGCACCAACTTACTCTGTTCGGGGTTACCTTGTAACCACCACATGAATCACTTACCATCATGGTAATCACATGATCACCTCAGGATCAAATCAAGCTTGGTATTAACAATACCGTAGTAATCATTACATGACCACAAGGAGCTTGATCTTTACCCTTATTTCTCGCATAACACCATAAACCTCAACCATCTTCTGTATCCTCGATACCATTGTGCTCCTCTAGCGATCACATAAGGATCAACCACTTCTTTCCTTATTGAACCAGGGTTATTATTACTGTTGACCCATAGTGTGACCTACTATGAACTAGGCCCATATCCGCTGGCGCGGCTATCGATAGATTATACACACTCTGTAGAGGTTAGTACACTGTACCCACACTACGGAACCCAAGGCCTCGTGCTCCCATTCGGGTGGACCAACGGTGTTCTAACAAAACCGATCTACTGCCATGACACTCTCTCGGCCACTCCGACAAACTCCCCTTTGGGCTAAGTCATGGGTGGCCCGATGTCACCTCGTGACATCCAACGGCCACCGTTGTGGCAAAACAAAACAGTCCCAAACGGGGACAACCCGGGTACAACAACAACGGGCACACAAGGCTTATGTCCGCCTACCTGATCAGCGTAGCGCGCGCCCATAACCTTCCCTAGTTGGAGGCACCGGTCAGAGGCACGACAATAGACCGCATTAGGGCCTTCCCATAAAGGAAAATGTGGCTGCACTGGTCAGTTCGATTTCGATGGCACTATGACTCAGCCAACAGGTGTTCAAGTTTAATTATTGTCTGGTTAAACTTGAATGCAAAAGATGCTGAGTCATAATATGATGAAATAATAATGCACATGAGCATGATATTAACATAAGCATGGAGGAGCAACATAACCATATGAATCACTAGCATCAATAATAATGCAACACTTAGACTACTAGATGCAGATGAACATGGCACCATGGTCATATATAACACAGGTACTTCCGTAACAGACGATAATAATGTATCGAAGAACATCACTATCACCATCATGTACTACCAACCAACATGACATAAGAGAATAATACTAGCAAGTAGCACATACTAACAAGGTGCATAAGGGCAGAGCATGAAGATGAACATCGATCCGCAAGCATAACCGAAACAACAATAACAGTAGTTAAAGGAGCAAACATTTATTAAATATTCAAGTGGAAACCATGGCTACGGCAAATCCATCATGCAAGTGGTTATCGTGGCTTGCCTGGGGATGAAGAATAATCTGGGAAGAAGTGCGGTGAAGTCGCGGAACGATACGCCGGAACGCTTCACTCTCGGAGGGGACTGACAAGGGCAAGGGTATAAAGGTCATTTTTCACAGTGGGACCACCTAGTGAAAATGATACCAACAGATAGTGTTCGATCAGACAAAGAAGTAGGCATTGGATTCACCTCAAACAGAGTTACGGTCGCGAATATACGGAGGGTGGAAGATCAGGGACCAATCTCTAATAATATTCGTAGAAACAAGTCCCTGGGCGGAAAACAGAAAGCGGTTTATCTGAGAATATGTTTTCAGAACAGAGGAAGCGTATTTCGAGCCGCCGTAGAACCAGAGTACGCTTTCAGAGAAGTGAAAGCGTGATACTAGCTGAAGCTTCACCAGAATACGGCTTTCCAAAGAAGAAAACGTATTTCCTGAAAACCGTCTTCACTTACTGACGTGGCCTGGGGATTCGGTCACTGATGCGTGGGGTCGGGGAAGGACGAGGGGCCCACCTGGCTCGGTTGTCTTCATCCCCCTCGCTGCGCCCCGACGGGAAATAGAGGAGGCAGGGGCGGGGCCGTGTTGGCCCGGCCGGCTCCGGCCGGCTCTGGCCAAGGCGAGGGCACTGGCGAGGTCCTGGCAGAGTGCCGCACCCGCCCATGAGGCCAGCTTCGCTGAGGAGTGGAAGAAACAACGGCGACGTTGGCGAACAGAGGCGCGGGCGGGCAGCGACCGTTCTTGGGAGCGAGGGCACGGTCGCCTCCGGCGACGAGTGGGGAGGATGGGGAGGGGCACCGGACTACGGGGAAGAAGATGGTGGTGGAGGGGAGGGGAGAGGAGGGCTAGGCTCGCCGGGACCGAGGAGGACCCGCGGCGGTCATATCGGATGGAGGTGGATAAGTCGAGGTCCGGTGGTCGAGGAGCGGAAAGGAGAGTGCGGAGAGGTGCGGAGGACCACTAGGGTGCTATATATAGCCGAGGGGAGGGCTCGGGAGGGCTCTAGAGGCCTTGGCCGACATGCCAAGGAGAAGGCAGAGCAGCTAGTGCCACGGGCATGCTCAACGGAGAACAAACGACGGCGAAACAGGGCGTGAAAGAGGCACAGAGCGATGCAGAGGCTCACGGGGGAGCTACTAGACATGGAGGGACGTCGAGACGGGGAGGAAGGAGGCGGCTACAGGGCACGTTGTTTGCCAGAGCACGAGATTTGGCCTGTCTGCCCCGTGGTCACTGCGTGCACTGGCGCACACGGTGCACTCCGAGCGGCCAAATCATGTTTGGGCAATGGAACATGCTACACTTAGTGCCAATGAGGAAAGAAACAAGAGTGGGGGCAAAGAAGAGATTAGCACCTAGCTCCAAAGCAGATCAACAGCAAAGTATTTGTTGCTTGGTGTGGCTCACATGCTAGGAGATGAACTCGGAGCTTTGGCATGGCTTGATCACATGATAAGGTGACCGTCTTGGCAAAATATCAGCCCAAACGGAGTAGCCTAGAGGGTACTTGATGTAGAATGCACCATACTGTACAGAAATACAAAGTATGAAGTAGCACTCACTTATCCAGTTGGATTGAGCTGTATTTTGGAGGAGATGAGTTATATGGGCATATGAAGACTCTGTAATGTTTTCATGCCATTTGGAAATACCAAAATGGTACTTGCTTCACAGAGCTTCAATCTGGACAGAAACTTAGAAAAATTGCACAAGGCAAATGGCTAGATATAATTATCCCAAATTTTGTGGAGAGAGTTTATATGGATACAATAATGGCCTGGTAAATTTTTAGCAATAATGAAGCAATATAAAATATAGTTGCTTCACAAACTGAAATTCTGACCAGAAACCAAGAATTGATTCTGAGCTCACATAGAGGTGTGACATGATCCCAAATCTTGAGGAGAGTGATGATTTGATCATATGAAAGACCTTGCAAAATTTCAACTCATTTGGATTATCCTAGCTAGTACTTCCTTCACAAAGGGTTCCCTCAGACAGGAATTTGGAAATTTGCTGAGGATGGTTCACTAAGCAAATTGAGTTTAATTTTGTCATGTGGCCATGATATGGATAGGAAAGAGTTCCCAAAAAGTTTGGGGTCAATCAAGCAATGATAAATGACACTTCCTTCTCAAAAAGCCACTTAGGGCAGAATGAGAAAAGGAATATTTGTGAATTATCTTTGATGATGCCAAGGAAGGGTTTTGACATATCTGAGGAAGATATGACCCAAAAAATTTACGAGAATTATTTGGGAATTTTGGGAGTGACTGAAATATAGGTTGTTTCATACCCTAGGGCAAAAAGGATTATTCCTTTAATAGAAAAAAGAATATTCCCAATAAAAAGAATATGGGGATTGGGCTAAGATGAAAATGACAAGGTCTTGAGATGGTTTTGAGGATGACAAGCCACTTGGGTGCCCGAGAAGAGATGCTCTTCCCAGGTTTCAGGACCACAGAGCCACAGAAAAGCAATTAAAATAAAAAATTTAAATAAATCCAAAAGAAAAAGAAAGGGCAAAAAATCATGGTGTGACAAACCTTCCCCCCTTAAAGAAATCTCGTCCTCGAGATTTGGTTGATCAGGGAACAAGTATGAATATTCTGACTTAAGGAAACCGTTTACAACTCAGGTATCCTTTTTCCTTTATATTATGTTACCATGAAATTTCATCTGAGTGACTGTGTGACTCTGGGATGGTTTGCTTCACTGTATCCATATGCTGACAGCCCTTACCTCATATGTTAGTTTGACTCCCATTTCTTTTATAGCTGCCGGCTTAACGGGGTGCGGTAGATTATCATGACTGCAATATTTGCCCGTCTCACAAGTCCGAGAGTTGTTTCTGATGTATGTGTCACACTGACCACATTCCATGGAGTTGTGAACAACTTTCTTGGTGGACACAAAGTATCTTACTCCTTGCAGTGGGTTGCTCAAATTGTTGCATGTCCCTCCAGGTTTAACACAGTGTTGTGAATCATACAGTTCTCCTGGCGGAATCTGACTTCTTGCAGGTATCTCTAAATCATTTTGGCTAGCTCCACTGTCTTGAGTATTAGATCCATACCAAAGATTTGACAATCGCCTATCGTGACCAGCATAAAGGTGTACGACCTTATAACTAGAACATCTCAAGACTTGACGGACAGAGGTTCCGGCAGGCTATCCTTAAACTGATTCCCATATGCGAGGGCACATGCTTCGAGAATATTGTTCAATATTCTGACTAATCATTCTGTCGGTATATCCATGTGAATCACGCAACAATTATCATACCTGTATTACTGGTCTTGCTCCTTCATTATTGGTTTCTTTGTCTGGATCCTTTGCTGGAAGGAGCTTAGCCATATATATATTCTTTGTGGGACCATAGGTACTGTCAGGGGAAATATTTTGACAGGTGTACCTTTATCCTCATCTCCTGACATGGTAACATCGTTTAAATGGTAGGTTCATCGTCTCTCAAGTTTTAACCGTAGGGAAATTATCATCCGAACCCTTGCAAGAAATCGGCAAATAAATCAGTAGCCACCAGAACGGTCTTTACAACTCAGGTCTGGGACATTACTGAAATAACTCAACCACAGCTCAAGACGGCCGAAAAGCAGCTCAGAGCATGAGACCGTGTTGATAAGAATAAAGTGGCAGTTCCCTAAGATGGTTGAAAAGCATCTCAGAGCATAGGGCCACTGTCACAAAAAGAAACTCAACAGCTATACGAGACGGCTAGAAAGCAGCTCAGAACTCGTGACAGTTGTTGAATAGAGAGAATTAAAGTCGGCATCCACACCGGACGGCCAAAAGCATCTCAGAACACAAGCGTGGTGCCGTCACCGGAGAAAACTAGACAAGGGCTCATCAAGATAATATACCAGGTTCACAGGTACTTGTACAGAGCTCACTGTTGTCGTCAATCTTCATAGTCCATTGTCACACTGAGGTGTATAACTGGCTTCCTTCTTTTAACAATACTCATGCGGTTGTCAGATTCTATTTACATCATTGTTCGAGAGACTTGTAAGACCTTGGTTGTATGCTCACAATGAAAGCATGTGTAGCTGAGCATTTGGTTCCTGAGGGAGACACTTGTATCCAGACTGGCTTGTGTTCTTGACCAAACTATTGTGGATCTGATTTTTAATATGCACTGCCATATGCTGTCAACTCACGGTATAATACCTTGTACCAGTGCCATACGGAGGAAGCTGGTGCTGAAAACCATCGCGCTGAGGAAGACTGAATAGCTTGTGCTCGAAGCTTTCGTCAGATAGCTTGCTAAAGAAGGTTGGGTACCGTACTTCAGAAGCTTCCCCCCTTAAAGACATGCTGGGGAAGACTGGGTTCCTTATAATGGAAGCTTTTGCGGTGGCTTACCGAGGAAGACGGAGTATCTTGTGCTGGAAGTCATCCACATAGCATACCGAGGAAGACTGAGGAGACTTGCATTGTAAGCTTCTATGTTAGCTTGCGAGGGAAGACTGGGTTGCTTACACCAGAAGCTTCTACCTGAAATATGTTGACTCAATGCCGTATATATATACCCTTTAATATTTCTGCTGCCAGTCACTTGTATGAAAGGGGTTGTTCGAGTATCCTCCTTGCTGAGTGTTGGGTACATGGCATATTTTGGCTGGCTTCCGGGTATAGCATGTTTCTACATTGTACTCATAATAGAATCAATCCTTGCATATGATCCATACCTTTGACTGATAATATACCATTGGTCTTGCGCACCACTAGCTTTCAGTATGATTTCATCATTATTACTGTGAAAATTTTGCACACTGAGGTAGACGTGAAGCAGATAGTCCAGTCAGGATATCCTTTGCATTCAGACCAGATATTCCCAATATAATGCAGTCGGCTGAGAATTCCATAATGTTGCTGAGCTCTCAAATATTTGTCTCCTTACTGACTCTTCGGGTCCGGTGTCGGTTGATGAGCAACTTCAATAAGGAGAAAATAATGCAACACCAAGGGCCCAAAGAAATAAACAAAAGAAACGAATGAAACAAAAGCACACAAGGCATACAAATAATATTATATTCAAGCAACATCACATATTACTTCTACCCACAACAATAATATGCATGCATACTTAAGCACACAGATCTCGTGAAAACTCCGGTATTACGGTCTAATATGCTGTGGCGGTGTGCACGAAAGTGAATCCAAGTGTGGAAGGAGTTGGTGTTAACAAGGTTACACCAAGCGCTGGCTTAACACCGGTCGCATCTGGGCGGACACGAAGGTGAGGACACACTTGGTGATCATGTGGCAGAACGCGGAGGTCACGACCACACCATCATCAAGCGTACGGACAAAAATCGTACACGTCCTTGGTGGAAAACAGGGCTAGCTGGCATTGCCCTTTTCTGATAGCAAAGATTAGTAAGGGTTACCAAAGTGGTGAGATGGATGGCACAATTCGGGATAGAAACCTGTCTATCACCAAAACGATAGGGGTGACTGGCGGAAGGATATGGATGGAATACCTGCAAATGGTTTCTGGAACACTTGGTACCTTGGCATCACTCCACTGGGACAGAGATGACGCCAAACACCGAAGAGGAGGTATGCAAAACTGGAGGGATGTAGGTAGTGGATCAAAACCGATGCCACCTACAGTCACAAGATTAACCGTTAGCGACAAGATAATGAGTCTATATGCATGCTATGAGACAAACAAATGCAACAATCAAATGCAGCAAACCGACTGGATTCTATACTACCATTTTCTAACGCTCGTCCGGACTAGGGCGTCCAACAGCCAGACCTGCTCTGATGCCAAGCCTTGTGGCACCCCAGCTCAGGGATCGAGGTAAGTCTTCTGGAATACGACACTGCTTGGCATAGAAAAAATCAGCTTTTTATTACAATCGATAGGGGTACAAGGGAATTACTCCGGCATGATGACACTACGACTGCCAAGCTTGCTCTATGCAAGCAGCAGAACAACAAAGAGCAGCGGAATAACTACTAGCAGCGGAACAATGACGATGGTGGTGGACTCCACTCCGCAGGGACTCTTGCTGGAACGCTTATCCTAGCTCACAAACTCAAGATCCTCGGCAAACAAGCAAGCAGACAAGGCATGACCTGCAAACCGGCATGACACGCCAGGTGAGTACATTGAATGTACTTGCAAGCTCACGGCAACCAAAGCAATCAAGACAAACAACAACATGGCAATTACAGGTTACTTAGCAAGGATGAACATGATACAGCTAGAGCAACATGGCATGGACATGGTGAACAAGATAGCACTAGAACAATACTAGATGAGCATGGCATGAACATATGATGATACTAGCATGAAACATGTTAACAATATCATGCACCAACTTACTCTGTTCGGGGTTACCTCATAACCACCACATGAATCACTTACCATCATGGTCATCACACGATCACCTCAGGATCAAATCAAGCTTGGTATTAACAATACCATAGTAATCATTACATGACCACAAGGAGCATGATCTTTACCCTTGATTCTCGCATAACACCATAAACCTCAACCATCTTCGGTATCCTCGATACCACTGTGATCCTCTCGCGATCACATAAGGATCAACAACTTCTTTCCTTATCGAACTAGGGTTATTATTAAGCAGGTTATTATTACTGTTGACCCATAGTGTGACCTACTACGAACTGGGCCCATATCCGCGGGTGCGGCTATCGATAGATTATACACACTCTACAAAGGTTAGTACACTGTACCCAAACTACGGAACCCAAGGCCTCGTGCTCCCATTCGGGTGGACCAACGGTGTCCCGACAAAACCGATCTACTACCATGACACTCTCCCGGCCACTCCGACAAACTCCCCTTTGGGCTAAGTCAGGGGTGGCCCCGATGTCACTTCATGACATCCAACGGCCACCGTCGTGGCAAAACAAAACAGTCCCAAACGGGGACAACCCGGGTACAACAACAACGGGCACACAAGGCTTATGTTGTAACATCCCAAAATTCTAAATTTTGGAATGTTATATTAAATAAATAGTTTTGATTGTTTGCCTGATTGTGGTGTGGTTGCTTGTGTGAATTTGAGTGAAATTTGAAACTTTTTGAAAGTTGAATGAGAGGGAATAAAATGACTTTCTCAAAACTTTCACCTTGCATTTATGATGTCCTTGAATTCAAATCTATTTCATTACAAACCCTGGAGTGAAGATAACATGACTTCTTCTATTTTAAAAGGGGTTTCGAAAAGATTTGAATTTCATTTGAAAATATTGCAAATTCAGAAACTTTATGCAACTCAATGATTTTCATGAGAGAAGATAAAATGACTTCTTCAAATCATATGAAATATGAGTTGGAATTTTCAAAGAATCAAAATTTAAAGTCCCTTTGAAGGTATTTTGAAAACCATTTTCAATTTGGAGTTATTTGGGTTTTATTCAAATTATTTTTCTTCAAAAATAAAATATATAGAAAATAGTGTAAAATGATTCCCTACAGTAGAAAAATGGAAAGAAATAAATTTGAAATTACTTTGTTATTTTAAAATATTTTTATTTGATTTTTAAATGAACCAGTACCACTGTTTGCTTTATTTCAATTTTTTTGGAATTTATTTGCTGCTGAAAATATGTTCATCTTTTAGGAAATATTTTTCTAAAAATTTTGATATATAATATGCCTACGTACAATTTTCTTTTATTTTTATTATTCAGTTTTTCCTTTTCTGTTTCTTTTAAAAAGAACAAAAAGTGCGCGTACGCCGTAACTATATGTCGCCCACATGCGCAGCTTAGTGGCAGCGGCGCCCCATTTTTTTCCTACATGGGTCAGGCCCAGCCAGCAATTTCCTTCTCAGCTTTTTTTTTCTTTGGCGGAATAAAAAAAAACTGCAGCGTGCGCGCGGCCGGCCCGTGGTGCTTTTTAGCCACGTGATTCCTTCGTTTTATTTGTTCGTCTACATTTAGTCCCACATTGCCTAGCCTTTGACCTCTAAGCCTCCTTTCCACATATAAATATAGACATATGAAGGCTCCAAAAATCATCCTATTCGGATTAAATCAATATATTTTGGTTTGACTAGATTCACTAAAGAAAAATATATTTCTTCTCTCCGGCGGGAATTCTGGAAGTCGTCTCTTTTCTCCGAAGTCGTCTTTTCCCTACCTTATAAAGGTATCTTTATTCGTATTTTTTTTATATATACTCCCGTAGCTTATTATTTGTAGACTAGTACGGTAAAATAATTAGATTTATAAATTAGTCCATGTATTTACATTTTAGGACTAGAACTCTTTTAGCCGTAACTCTTTTTCTTCTGTAAAACAGCTTGACCCTGATTTTTTAAATAGCCATAACTTTTTACTCGTTCATCCAAATTAGACGAAACCAACACCGATATTTTCGTCTTGATTCCACCTATCTAGTGAATCTATCAAATAAACTTTTTTGCAACTTTCAAATTTCGAAATTTGTTCAGATTCATACTCAAATTACTTTCGATCATATCTTTTTATCCGTACCTCCGTTTCCGATGAACTCAACTTCATCGGATTCGTATTGAAGTAATCTTTCCGTTCGCACAATTAGTGTCATCTTTCCAACATATAATTTTGATCTTAGCCAGTTACTCTACTAGTCCACCAAAGAGTTGTTACACAATATTCGAAGTAGATTCAATGCTATGTTGAATTACTTGATTCGTTATTTTCAATCTAGTAATTCTTTTTCCTACATATTCGTATTGACTTCCTACATCCAGTAGCATCATTAGTTTCAACTTTTGATCTTTTCAAATTTGAACGATTCAAATTTGAACTCGAAGCTTCACTTGATTATATCTTGTAAACTGTAGCGCTTTTTCAATTGATTCCCTTTTTCAAATTGAATCCCTAGGCGTAATCTAACATCTTGAGCCATCACCACACTTTGTCACCGAAATTAGGATTTGATCTTGCAAAATAATTTGATTTAGTTCTTTTGGAGTTTTTGCAATCTTCCTTTGCATATTTTTTTGGATCTTTGAGTGATTTCTTATGTGTGCAAATAATTGCTTGCTCACGATAGATTGAACGGAGTGTGACGAGTAGAACTATCAGGAATTATGAGTGCGAATCATCTTCATCAACAGTACAAGGCAAGTTCACACTTTGATCATACTCTTCTATACCCAGTTTTTATGCATTAGTTTTATCCTCAAACACTGCATGATTAGGATGTGATTAACTTGTGGATATTAGGAAGTAGATGATGAGGTAGAACCTATTACCTGTTTTAATTTCAAACCCTTGGGAGTTACTTCTACGTTATGCTTATATTGCCATGCTATACTTGTAGACGTGGATTGGGTTTTGAGTGTATCCATGACAGATGTGAGATTGTTAATTAATGATTAACTTAAGGTGGCTACTTAAATACACATCTAGGTGGATTGGTTGCAGGCACCTGGGGATATACCAGTGTTGTCTTTTTGGTTCGCCACCCAGGTTCAAAGGGATCATAAGATTATTCATGCTAGAAACTTCCGTGTGCAGCCACAAGCTATTATGGGCTCTAGCATAGTTGAGTATGTTGCATGACCTCTTTCAGTGGTAGGCTAGCAGATGTAGGGGAAAGTAGGTGTAACTGTCTACCCAGAGTAAAGAGTAAATGTTTCTGAAAGACTGTGTCTCGGTCATCCGTTTCTCAAACACCATGTAGTGCGAGAAATCAACCGGAGGAGATCGAGTCTTGTGGGGAAAAGTGCGCAAACCTCTGCAGAGTGTACAAACTAATCATGGTTAGCCGTGTCCCCGGTTATGGACATCTTGAGTATCTGGTACTTGAATTATTGATTTGATCTCATCATATTACTTAATTAATTTGATTGGGTTGTCAACTTTTAATTGGGATTGAGTTGGGGTTACCTTCTCAATGTTTTCAACAAACTCAGTAGTAAATAAAATATATTCCTTTGTTGTAGGGAAAAATTGGCTTTGTGCAAAATTAAACTTAGAGCCTCCACCAGCCAAATATGCATATAGTGATAGATAGTGTTCATCATTATCCTATGGTGTGAATTTGCCAGTACATTCAATGTACTGACCTACATGGCTGCAACGTCTCATGTTGCAGGAATTCTTACGACAAGTAAGTGATACGTTAGGGTTACGATGTCTACACTCAACTTTGCTGTTGGCGTTGTTGGGAACTCCACAACCTTGTTGTTACTTCCGCTATATGGATTGAGGTAATAGTATTTACGTTACTTTATACATGTGATTTACCTCTGTTATAAATCCTCGGGTACTGTGTGTGTCAGCATACCGATCCAGGGATGACACTAAAGCATAGAGACTTGATCCATTTGGGTCGGGTCGCTACAAGACGGTATCAGAGCACATGTTGACTGTAGGACGTGACCCCTAGAAACTGGCAAGCCCATAGGAAAGGTTTTTCTCTAAAACTTTATTTTCAAAAAGATCTTTTACCTCTTTTCTTTTCTGAGCTTTATCAAATTTCCCTTTTAGTTAGACTATACCCCTTTCCCCTTTGACCACACGAAGATTCGACTGATGAGACCACTCTAAGAAGTACAAGATATCGGACAACTAAGACCACCTCGGAATGAAGAGAATTTTACCGTGCATTATAATAATGGAAACTACACAGTTGAAGACTCCGAAGACTAGGAGAATTTGAAGGTTCTGTAGAATTTCCAGATTGGTATGACCTAGGAAGGCTACCCTTATGGAACTTGTCAAACTATTGAAGCTGTCAATACCCGAGATCAAGGTGTGTCGGAGAAAGACCGGAACATGGAGCGTTAAAACTCAAAGTTTTTGTCAAGAAAACCCTAAGGCAGGAGATATCAACTATGGAATGATAGCTCATGGCAATGACAAGGGCAGAAACACTTCTATCCATGATGTTATCGCCCGCTGATGCTATTGTCGCCGTGCTAAGTTAAGCATGCATTTCGTCGGAAGGATTGGATGACAAAAGGGCTAATGGAGCACCTATCAGCAAAAGATGAAGTTTTAACCTTAGCTGGTGTATCGCCAAGATCTGGAGTATTACATCAAAAATATATTTTTTAAGATGGACCTTCAGGAAGCCGTATTTAACAAGGAAGCATTTCGTGAAGAACTCAAGACCCCGAAGCTGAAAGTAGCCAAGCTAGAGGAGCAAAACCTCGAGATACCAGAGATTCGTCAAGAACAGAAGGACAGTAGGACCATGGTTCATGCCAAGGATGTTGAAACCCAGAAGTTTGGAACGCAACTCCAGAATATTAAAGGACGTCACGAGAGACTTCGCGTCAACAGAGATGATCTAGCAAAAGAACTGAGAAGGTCAAGCACGATCGGAAGAAGCGCATCGGAGACATGAACAGGACTTGAAGAGTTTGGGGACTTTGAAGATTTATTGACCTTTAGAAGACCAAACCCCTGTTATATACTTACGTTAGATACGGCGATTGTGAGCTGTCATTAGTTTGATGTTTTTCCGACAGCCACAAAATAAAATCTGTCTCTTCAAAACTATTCTTTGTATTGTGTGTATCCCCCTCTATCTCTCTTATCCCACCGCAAACCCTTGGAACCAATAGAGGATGAATGGAGATGAACTCATATTTTCAGGACCAATGACTCAATTTGACACGGACCAATGGATTCAGAACATGGAAGATCACATGAAGAATAACACTATAGCCGGAAAGGATATGGCCCAGCATGCTCTTCAGTGCTTTGAAAGAGGTGCTGCTACTTGGTGGAGGATGTACCAAACCATTAATGGATGGCAAGGAGTAACCACTTGGAAAGAATTTAAATTGACTCTGCTAAAGACTCGGCTTGTGTCCCAGAAGATGAAACCTTATGGAAATGATATGAAGAAACCTTGTGCATGCAAGCTCTGTGGAGAAATAGGACACAACCATAAAGAACACAAGGATGAATGCCCTTATTGTGAAGAAATTCACCCAGCTGAAGAATGACCAACTAGGCAGATTATTTGTGACTTGTGTGAAGGGACTACCCACTACCCTGCTTAGTGTCACATTTACCCCATAGTACAAAGAACCATCCAGCAGAAGAAAGAAGCAATGAAAGGAGCCCTCATGGAAATTTTAGAAGAACCTATGATGAAGGAAGAGGTGGAGGACACACCCGAAGAAGACCCAATTAAACTCTGCACCAAGTCATGCTATTCATGTGGAGAAGAAGGACACATATCCTAGAATTGTCCGAAGGAGGATCTAGTAGAATTCCCGACAATGGAAGTAGAGTATGACCCACAAGAAATAGAAGCCCTGATTGGCATGGAAAAGTCCAGGAAGAGAAATAGATTGGACTCCAAGAACAACCAAATTTCTACAAAGAAGGACCCGAGTCATATCATATGTTTTAGGTGCAAAGATTCAAGGCACTACTTCAGCATGTAACACCCCTTGTATTAAGCTACAGTAATCCCCTTTTGATTATGCCAGGTCATCATGATTGTCAGTGCCTAATCAACGTATTGCATTTCACACTCCAAATTCAAACTTCAAATGAATTCAAAGTGAAAATAAAAGTTGTCCAAACTCAGAAACTAAATTGTTCATTTAATAGCAAGTAAATCAGAGACAATTCTAAAATTGAAACCAACATTATTGAAATTGGATAAGTGGCTTGAACATCCTCAAATAGTGACTGAAAACCATATTTAATAACCAATTAATAACTATAAAATAAATCTGAAATGATAAATACCCCAAACTAATTTTTGGGGATAGGGTATGCTGCCCTGTGAATTATGGACCAGTTTATATATTTTACAAAATTCTTTTGGGTACCTAACTATTTGCAAAATAGAGAAAAGAGGAAAAGAAAAGAAGAAAGCAAAAGAAAAAAAAGAACAGACACCCCCCCCTCCGGGCCAACAGGCCCAGCTGTCACCCGCGCGGCCCAGCCCAACTAGCTCGTCCCCTACCTCCCACTGTTCACGCCGCTCGTTGTCACCGCGCCCGCACTCCGCGCCCCCCCCCCCCCCCCCCCCCCCCCCCCCCCCCCCCCCCCCCCTTCCCCTCGCTCGACGCCGCGCCGTCCCGCGCCCGCCGGAGGGGATAAGAACCCCTCCTCCACCCCCAGGACGAACCCTAGCTGCCTCCCTCTCCCTCTGCGTCGACTTCCTCCGCACCCCCGAGCGTCACCATGGTCGTGGTCCCGTGAACCACGCGGCCACCGGCTTTCACTCGCCTCGCCGACGCGCTCACCAGCTCCGCCTACCTCTTCTCCTTCCTCTTGGGCCATCAGCTCAAGCCGAGGGCTGCTGCAGCTCCGGGATCGAGCCCTTCTTCAAGCTCGAGCCGCCGGCCATCTTCTCCAACCACGGCGCCACTTCTGCTCCTAAACCCTCGCCGAGCCTTTCTTGAGGTCCACGGTGAGCAGTCGCACCGGGTCCCCTCTTTCCTTCCCTTCCTTTCGTGCCCAAATGTCGCATTTAGCTAGGCCGTAACCACCGTCGCGCGAGCTCGCCACCGGCGACTAACCGGTGACCTTTTTGGTCCGCGTCGATGCCCGTTATGCTCGCACGCGCACGTAGAGGCCCTCAGGGCACTTAGCTTGCTCGCTAACGCGCCGTGTCGCCGTTTCCTCTCGAACCCAAGCCCCAGCATCCGCCTAGCTCACCGTCGATGTTGATTCCGGCCACTCCAGGGCGAAGCATCACCACCACTCCATGCGGCCCATCGCCTGCTTTCGAACGCGACCGACCGCGCTCAAAACCATGCGCCACAGCTGAATCCCGAGCTCACCGGAGCTCGCCATCGCGCTCGGGGCTCGCCGGCGTGTCTCCGGCGGCTAGCGCCGACGTGGCCCGTCTGGCCGACCACCAGGGTCACTGACTGGTGGGCCCGGGGCTCCCCTTTGACCAGTCAGCGGTGCTGACTGGGCAGCCCGTGTCGCTGACACGTGGGCCCCACCCCTTAAAACATTTTAAAATAAATAAAAACCCTAATTAACATGCTAATTAACCTAATTAGTTAATTAATTAAGTTAACAGACACTGACAGTAGGCCCCACCCCCCCTAATTAACCTAACTTAGTTAAATTAACACTAATTATGCCTCTGTCTCAATGACATGTGGGCCCCACACATCAGGTTTGACTCTGGTCAGCCAGAGTTAACTGTTGACATCATCATTACATCATGCTGACGTCACCCTCGTACTGTTTTGGATAATTTGAATTTAAATAATTAAAACAATTCCAGAAATCAATAAAAACTTTAGAAAATCATATCTTTTAGTCCGTAACTCCGATGAAAATATTTTATATATGAAAAATGCTTAGAATTTTGAGACGGATCCGAATTTGCAGTCCGTTCGTTCGCCACATGTCCCTAGCTACCCGAACATGGAACCGTTCCCCTCCGGTCATCTGTCTGACAAATGTCCGGAATCGGGAAAACATTCCCGGATGAATCCCACCTTCGCCAGTATCACCCGGCACTGCGATAGATCACCTCCACCGCCGCTTATTGCCATGTTATGCTTTGTGTTGCTCCTATTTGCTGTGTATTTATATTGTTTTCCTCCCCCTCTTCTCTCTCGGTAGCCCCCGACACCGACGTCGTCCCCGAGGCCGACACAGCTCCGGAGCCCGAAGACACCATTAACAACCTTGCCCTTGCCGCCGAGCAACCAGGCAAGCCCCCGCTTTGATCATCCCGATATCGCCCATTCTAATTTCTCATGCTTGCTTTAGAATTGCTGCTGCTACCGCTTTACCTATTCTGATGCATAGCCTGTTTATTGTATCCTGATGTTGATAATTACCTGCATATCCCAAACTGCTTAGTATAGGCTGGGTAGAGACCTATCAGTGACCCCACTAGTCCCGACCGCCCCACTGGATTATCCGAAGACCCGATCAACGGGATTGAAGACCAGGCCCTGACACCGCACATCACCCCCCCTTAGCTGTAACGACACTGCAGCGTTACTATCGAGTGCCGAGGGTGATACCTCATGTAGCACTTCTGATGTTAACTCTGTAGGGTAGCTATTCGGTCATGGTCATCGAGGGTGATTCCTCCTTCACCGCTTCCAATAACGACGCTGTCGTACAACACCTCAAGTGTGAACCCAGCGAGGGTGATTCCTCCGAGTTCACCTTGACGGATACATCGAGTAGGAATCCAACGAGGGTGATACCTCGGATTCCCCTGATGTTATGGACACACGAATACTTGGACTGTATTGTTGTTACTTGGAAAGGCGGGTCGACCCTGAGGGGTACCCGCGTGCGCCTAAGTGGCGAGTGTTGTGAAGACGGGTTGCCTGTATGGTGCCTGAGTGTTGAATACGAGGCGCGGCCAGGCATTCTTTACCCTTGCAGCAAGTCCTCGAGACGGGGCGACGGGGTCACATCTTTCGTGAGTCTCTGCTCGTTACCGCAAGCCCAAGGTACTAACGATTTGGATATTTGGTCCGAGCAGGCCTCTAGCCTGATAACACAAACCATCACGTGGGCATAGTATAGGCGTTCTGCATCGGCCGAAAGCTCTGTCAGACGTCCAGTTCAGCATGGCGGCACGGTCGGATCGTGTCGGCCACCCGAGGCGATGCTAGTATCCACCCTGTGCGCAATGACCCGGAGGGCGAGGGGCGATGGCCAAGACCCCCTTCGCTTAGGATGTAGACTGGCGGGGACCTCTCTGCTGAGCTGTAGGTAGGGTTGCGGTGTGTCGTTTGGCTGAGGCTGGGGAGGACCCAGAAAGTGAGTCCGGCCGGAGTTAAGCGAGCGTGGTGGGTAAGTTGGTGCACCCCTGTAGGGAAGAAAACTTCTATCGATAGCCTGTCCTACGGTAACGGACACTCGGAGTTGTATCCTGATTGATACAATTAGAACTGAATACTTGGATACTATGGCTCTGGGATTGCTTCTCGCAGGGAGTCGAGAAGGGATCTCAGGACGAGGTTGATGACTGTATGGCTCTGGGATTGCTTTCTCGCAGGGAGTCGAGAAAGGATCTCTGGGTGAGGTTGATACCATTACTGCTACATCATATGGTACTGTCTACACTCTTCTAATGCTGCAAGACCACTGAAGATGCTAGTTTTCGATAGGACTAGGCCTCCTCTCTATTCTGGCATTTCTGCAGCCCAGCCCACATATACAGCCTCTCTCTGAAAATGTTGCATATGTAGTGTAGATCCTTGCTTGCTGAGTACTTCTGAGTACTCACGGTTGCTTTGTTTTCCTTTTCTCCCCATATCAGCTGACGTGACCAAGATGACGGAGCCCCTGAGACAGATGCCCCGTCGATCGACTACTACTACTACCCAGAAGATGGTCACTACTTCGAGCTTGCCGTCGACCAAGAGAAGGATCGGAGGGTCCCAGGCAGGAGGCCTACGCCTTTCGATCGTAGTGTTTTATTTTGCCCCGCCTTTCTAAAGGCCTTTCTATTTCTCTTTTAATATCTGTACTCAGATATCTGATGCTTCCGCTGACGCTTGTACGCAAGCTTATGTATTCGAGCCCTCGGGGCCCCTGGCTTGTAATATAAAGCTTGTATGACTTTATTTATATTTTAGAGTTGTGTTGTGATATCTTCCCGTGAGTCCTTAGGCTTGATCGTGTGCATTTACGTGTATGATTAGGGCACGATTGAGCCGGGGGCGTCACACAGCGGTTGCCCAAAAAGGAAGCCGAGGACCCAAGGAGGCTATGTAATCACAAGGAAACCTCGAGACTTGTCAGAAGTAATATGTTTCCGCTGTAATGAAGCAGGGCACTTTGCCAGAGATTGCCCCAATGAGAAGGAGACTTGTGCTAAATAGTTGTGTCGTAAAAGAAGTGGGAACAATTCTTTTGTATTGAGGTGTTGAGTGAGGCATGTAATGGAAATGCAGGAGATTGTAAAAAAATTTGAGAATCAATAAAGTTAGCATCGTTGGTCATGATTTGGATTTTATAAGTTGTTACTCTATGAAGGAAGATTTTGACCATTTTTCGAGGATATGAGAAATATGGTCTATGGATGAACTTGTGCATTTCAAGGGTGGTAGTACCCTGTGAGGACCCTTGACCCCTAGAAAAGATAATGATATTCCACGAAGTGGACTTCGGACAAGATAAGTACGAATTTTATCTTGATATGTGGGATACCCCACGACTATGATGGGATGAAGTACTATTGGATATAAAGGAGGTAGAAGGTTGGCAATATGGAGCAATTGTAACTCCATGATGAGTCTGTGTAATCCCGTCTTAGTTTGGTACCGATAGAAGGAAGGGAGACAGTACAATGGGATGGATTTAAGAATGCTAGGAAGCTGGATGTTGGAATAATGATCAGTTGCCCCGATGATGAGTTCAAGGTTTACAAGTGATGAGATGGGCCATAACCCACAGGCCCCAGGACCTGCCAAGAAGCCAGCACATTCCTGCTGAAGGAAAAACCCTGGTAGAAGTTACGACTTTATCAACAGACGATCTTATAGGAGTAACGCAAAACCTGAGAGTTGTGAAGGAACGATAGATGCTTGTTTGGCTTGCAGAATCAATGGATTTATCCGAACTTGGTTCGTCAACAAGAGAAAATTCTGCAATGCTTGTGAGGATGACCGAGTGTTAGAATGCGAGATTCGCTAAACCATGTACAAGGTAATGATTTGGGTGCGGGATGGATTGATCACCATACCGACTTACTCTTATTATTCGCCTTGCTATATTGGATGGTAAATCTGAGTGACTTACCCATAGTAGAGCGACGACGATCAAAACCTTGTTTAAACCTTAGAATGGTATGACAATTTTCCTTTGTACAAGGCAGCTGTTGCCAACCGTAGGTCATACGGTGAGAATAAAGCCCAGACCCGTTTTCTGCAGGGACCCAGTCAAATTGTTTGATGACCACCATGAGATATCGATTGTTGTTTAGTATTGGCGCCAGACCTGTCAGCTAAAGAAGACCCAGTCTCCGAAGAACCTTAATTACCATGATGCAAGGACACAAGGATTGAGGAAAAGGTTATGCCACTACCGGAAGAGCCCAGAGAAGGAAATTACCCTGAAGATCTGAGAAGATCGACACTGTCAACAATAAGGATGGAGTACATGAGTTTTGATGGAAGCGTAACCATGCTTCTAAGGGTGGTAGCACCCCAGATCTTCGCGACAATCAACGGATTTTGAGGAGACCCCGAACCTAACCTATTTCTTGCTAGCCTCTCCGAATCTCGAGGGCGAGATTCATTTTAAGGGTGGTAGGTTTGTAACATCCCAAAATTCTAAATTTTGGAATGTTATATTAAATAAATAGTTTTGATTGTTTGCTTGATTGTGGTGTGGTTGCTTGTGTGAATTTGAGTGAAATTTGAAACTTTTTGAAAGTTGAATGAGAGGGAATAAAATGACTTTCCCAAAACTTTCACCTTGCATTTATGATCTCCTTGAATTCAAATCTATTTCATTACAAAACCTAGAGTGAAGATAACATGACTTCTTCTATTTTAAAAGGGGTTTCGAAAAGATTTGAATTTCATTTGAAAATATTGCAAATTCAGAAACTTTATGCAACTCAATGATTTTCATGAGAGAAGATAAAATGACTTCTTCAAATCATATGAAATATGAGTTGGAATTTTCAAAGAATCAAAATTTAAAGTCCCTTTGAAGGTATTTTGAAAACCATTTTCAATTTGGAGTTATTTGGGTTTTATTCAAATTATTTTACTCCAAAATTAAAATATATGGAAAATAGTGTAAAATGATTCCCTATAGTATAAAAATGGAGATAAATAAATTTGAAATTATTTTGGTATTTAAAAATATTTTTATTAGATTTTTAAATGAACTAGTTGCACTGTTTGCTTTATCTAAATTTTTGTGCAATTTATTTGCCGCTGAAAATATATTCATATTTTACAAAATATTTCTCTGAAAATTTTGATATATAATATGCCTATGTACAATTTTATTTTTATTTTGGTTATTCAGTTTTTCCTTTTCTGTTTCTTTTAAAAAAAACAAAAAGTGCGCGTACACCGTAACTATATGTCGCCCACATGCGCAGCTTAGTGGCAGCGACGCCCCATTTTTTTCCTACATGGGCCAGGCCCAGCCAGCAATTTCCTTCTCAGTTTTTTTTTCTTTTTCTTTTTCCTTTCGCCGAATAAAAAAAAACTGCAGCGTGGGCGCGGCCAGCCCGTGGTGCTTTTTAGCCACGCGATCCCTTCGTTTTATTTGTTCGTCTATGTTTAGTTCCACATTACGTAGCCTTTGACCTTTAGGCCTCTTTCCACCTATAAATATAGACCCATAGAGCCTCCAAAAATCATCCGATTCGGGCTAAATCAATATATTTTGGTTTGACTAGATTCACTAAAGAAAAATATATTTCTTCTCTCCGACGGGAATTCTGGAAGTCGTCTCTTTTCTCCGAAGTCGTCTTTTCTCTACCTTATAAAGCTATCTTTCTTCGTATTTTTTTTATATATACTCCCGTAGTTTATTATTTGTAGACTAGTACGGTAGAATAATTAGATTTATAAATTTGTCCCTGTATTTACATTTTAGGACTAGAATTCTTTTAGCCATACCTCTTTTTCTTCCGTAAAACAGATTGACCTTGATTTCTCAAATAGGCTTAACTTTTTACTCGTTCATCCAAATTAGACGAAACCAACACCGATATTTTCGTCTTGATTCCACCTATATAGTGAATCTATCAAATAATTTTTTTTGCAACTTTCAAATTTCGAAATTTGTTCAGATTCATACTCAAATTTCTTTCGATCATATCTTTTTATCCGTACCTCCGTTTCCGATGAACCCAACTGCATCGGATTCGTATTGAAGTAATCTTTCCGTTCGCATAATTAGTGTCATCTTTCCAACATATAATTTTGATCTTAGCTGGTTACTCTACTAGTACACCAAAGAGTTGTTACACAACATTCTAAGCAGATTCAATGCTATGTTGAATTATTTGATCCGTTATTTTCAATCTAGTAATTCTTTTTCCTACATATTCGTATTGACTTCCTACATCCAGTAGCATCATTAGTTTCAACTTTTGATCTTTTCAAATTTGAACAATTCAAATTTGAACTCGAAGCTTCACTTGATCATATCTTGTAAACTGTAGCGCTTTTTCAATTGATTCCCTTTTTCAAATTGAATCCCTAGGCGTAATCTAACATCTTGAGCCATCACCACACTTTTTCACCGAAATTAGGATCTGATGTTGCAAAATAATTTGATTTAGTTCTTTTGGAGTTTTTGCAATCTTCCTTTGCATATTTTTTTGGATCTTTGAGTGATTTCTTATGTGTGCAAATAATTGCTTGCTCACGATAGATTGAACGGAGTGTGACGAGTAGAACTATCAGGAATTATGAGTGAGAATCATCTTCATCAACAGTACAAGGCAAGTTCACACTTTGATCATACTCTTCTATACCCAGTTTTTATGCATTAGTTTTATCCTCAAACACTGCATGATTAGGATGTGATTAACTTGTGGGTATTGGGAAGTAGATGATGAGGTAGAACCTATTACTTGTTTTAATTTCAAACCCTTGGGAGTTACTTCTACGTTATGCTTATATTGCCATGCTATGCTCGTAGACGTGGATTGGGTTTTGAGTGTATCCATGACAGATGTGAGATTGTTAATTGATGGTTAACTTAAGGTGGCTACTTAAATACACATCTGGGTGGATTGGTTGCAGGCACCTGGGGATATACCAGTGTATTCTTTTTTGTTCGCCACCCAGGCGCAAAGGGATCATAAGATTATTCATGCTAGAAACTTCCGTGTGCAGCCACAAGCTATTATGGGCTCTAGCATAGTTGAGTATGTTGCATGACCTCTTTCAGTGGTAGGCTAGCAGATGTAGGGGAAAGTAGGTGTAACTGTCTACCCAGAGTAAAGAGTAAATGTTTCTGAAAGACTGTGTCTCGGTCATCCGTTTCTCAAACACCATGTAGTGCGAGAAATCCAACGGAGGAGATCGAGTCTTGTGGGGAAAAGTGCGCAAACCTCTGCAGAGTGTACAAACTAATCATGGTTAGCCGTGTTCCCGGTTATGGACATCTTGAGTATCTGGTACTTGAATTATTGATTTGATCTCATCACATTACTTAATTAATTTGATTGGGTTGTCAACTTATAATTGGGATTGAGTTGGGGTTACCTTCTCAATGTTTTCAAAAAACTCAGTAGTAAATAAAATATATTCCTTTGTTGTAGGGAAAAATTGGCTTTGTGCAAAATTAAACTTAGAGCCTCCACCAGCTAAATATGCATGTAGTGATAGATATTGTTCACCATTATCTTATGGTCTGAATTTGCCAGTACATTCAATGTACTGACCTACATGGCTGCAACGTCTCATGTTGCAGGAATTCTTATGACGAGTAAGTGATATGTTAGGGTTACGATGTCTACACTCAACTTTGCCGTTGGCGTTGTTGGGAACTCCACAACCTTGTTGTTACTTCCGCTATATGGATTGAGGTAATAGTATTTACGTTACTTTATACATGTGATTTACCTCTGTTATAAATCCTCGAGTACTGTGTGTGTCAGCATACCGATCCAGGGATGACACTTAAGCACAGAGACTTGATCCATTTGGGTCGGGTCGCTACATATGTCCGCCTACCTGATAAGGGTAGCGCGCGCCCTTAACCTTCCCTAGTTGGAGGCACTGGCGAGAGGCACGACAATAGACCGCATTAGGGCCTTCCCATAAAGGCAAATGTGGCTGCACTGGTCAGTTCGATTTCGATGGCACTATGACTCAGCCAACAGGTGTTCAAGTTTAATTATTGTTAGGTTAAACTTGAATGCAAAAGATGTTGAGTCATAATATGATGAAATAATAATGCACATGAGCATGATATTAACATAAGCATGGAGGAGCAACATTACCATATGAATCACTAGCATCAATAATAATGCAACACTTAGACTACTTGATATGCAGATGAACATGGCATCATGATCATATATAACACGGGTACTTCCATAACAGACGATAATAATGCATCGAAGAACATCACTATCACCATCATGTACTACCAACCAACATGACATAAGAGAATAATACTAGCAAGTAGCACATACTAACAAGGTGCATAAGGGCATAGCATGAAGATGAACATGGATCCGCAAGTATAACCGAAACAGCAATAGCAGTAGTTAAAGGAGCAAACATTTATTAAATATTCAACTGGAAACCATGGCTACTGCAAATCCATCATGCAAGTGGCTGTCGTGGCTTGCCTGGGGATGCAGAATACTCCGGGAAGAAGTGCGGTGAAGTCGCGGAACGATTCGCCGGAACGCTTCAATCTCGGAGGGGACTGACAAGGGCAAGGGTATAAAGGTCATTTTCATAGTGGGACCACCTAGTGAAAATGATACCAACAGATAGAGTTTGATGAGACGAAGAAGTAGGCGTTGGATTCACCTCAAACGGAGTTACGGTCGCGAAGATAAGGAGGGTGGAAGAGCAGGGACCAACCTATAATAATATTCCTACAAACAAGTCCCTGGGAGGAAAACAGAAAGCGGTTTATCTGAGAATACATTTTCAGAACAGAGGAAGCGTATTTCGAGCCGCCGTAGAACCAGAGTACGCTTTCATAGAAGTGAAAGCGTGTTTCTGACTGAAGCTTCACCAGAATACGCCTTCCCAAAGGGCAAAACGTATTTCCTGAAAACCATCTTCACTTACTGATGTGGCCTGGGGGTTCGGTCGTTGACGCGTGGGGTTGGGGAAGGATGAGGGGCCCGCCTGGCTCGGTCATCTTCTTCCTCCTCACTGCGCCCCGACGGGAAACAGAGGAGGCAGGGCGGGGCCACGATGCCGGCGATGGCCGTCTCTGGCCAAGGCGAGGCCACCGGTGAGGTCCTGGCGGAGTGTTGCACCCGCCCAAGGGGCCAGCTTCACCGGGGAGTGGAAGAAACGACGGCGGCGTTGGCCAACAGAGGCGCGGGCGGGCGGCGGCCGTTCTTGGGAGCGAGGGCACGGGCGCCTCCAGCGACGAGTGGAGAGGATGGGGAGGGGCGCCGGACTCCGGGGAAGAAGATGGTGGTGGAGGGGAGGGGAGAGGAGGGCTAGGCTCGCCGGGACCGAGGAGGACCCGCGACGGTCATGGCGGATGGAGGTGGATACGGCGAGCTCCGGAGGTCGAGGAGGGGAAATGAGAGTGCGGACAGGTGCGGAGGACCACTAGGGTGCTTTATATAGCCGAGGGGAGGGCTCGGGAGCGCTCTAGAGACCTCGGCCGACATGCCAACGAGAAGGCAGAGCAGCTGGTGTCACGGGCATGCTCGAGGGAGAACAAATGATGGCGAAACAGGGCAGGATAGGGGCACAGAGCGATGCAGAGGCTCACGGGGGAACTACTAGAAATGGAGGGACGTCGAGATGAGGAGGAAGGAGGCGGCTACAGGGCATGCGGTTTGCTAGAGCACGAGATTTGGCCTATCTGCGCCGTGGTCACTGCGTGCACTGGCGCACACGGTGCACTCCGAGCAACCAAATCATGTCTGTGCGATGGACCATGCTACCCTTAGTGCCAATGAGGAAAGAAACAAGAGTGGGGGCAAAGAAGAGATTAGCACCAAGCTCCAAAGCAGATCAACAACAAAGTGTTTGTTGCCTGGTGTGGCTCACATGCTAGGAGATGGACTCGGAGCTTTGGCATGGCTTGATCACATGATAAGGTGACCGTGTTGGCAAAATATCAGCCCAAACGGAGTAGCCTAGAGGGTACTTGATGTAGAATGCACCATACTGTACAGAAATACAAAGTATGAAGTACCACTCACATATCAAGTTGGATTGAGCTGAATTTTGGAGGATATGAGTTATATTGGCATATGAAGACTTTGTATTGTTTTCATGCCATTTGGAAATACCAAAACGGTACTTGCTTCATAGAGCTTCAATCTGGACAGAAACTTAGAAAAATTCCACAAGGCAAATGGCTAGATAGAATTATCCCAAATTTGGTGGAGAGAGTTTATATGGATAAGATAATGGCCTGGTAAATTTACAGCAATAATGAAGCAATATAAAATATAGTTGCTTCACAAACTGAAATTCTGACCAGAAACCAAGAATTGATGCTGAGCTCACATAGTGGTGTGACATGATCCCAAATCTTGAGGAGATTGATGATTTCATCATACGAAGGACCTTGCAAAATTTCAACTCATTTGGATTATCCTAGCTAGTACTTCCTTCACAAAGGCTTCCCTCAGAGAGGAACTTTGGAAAGTTGCTGAGGAAGGTTCACTAAGCAAATTGAATTGAATTTTGTCATGTGGCCATGATATGGATAGGAAAGAGTTCCCAAAAACTTTGGGGTTAATCAAGCAAAGATAAATGGCACTTCCTTCTCAAAAAGCCACTTAGTGCAGAATGAGAAAAGGAATATTTGTGAATTATCTTTGATTATGCCAAGGAATGGTTTTAACATATCTGAGGAAGATATGACCCCAAAAATTTATGAGAATTATTTGGGAATTTTGGGAGTGACAGAAATATAGGTTGTTTCACACCCTAGGGCAAAAAAGGATTATTCCTTTAATAGAAAAATGAATATTCCCAATAAAAAGAATATGGGGATTGGGCTAAGATGAAAATGACAAGGTCTTGAGATGGTTTTGAGGATGACAAGCCACTTGGGAGCCTGAGAAGAGATGCTCTTCCCAGGTTTCAGGACTACAGAGCCACAGAAAAGCAATTCAAATCAAAAATTTAAATAAATCCAAAAGAAAAAGAAAGGGCCAAAAATCAGGGTGTGACAGATGTTGACTACGTTGCCATGCCGAAGGCTTCGTGTCAGCGGGATAGCGTATTACTGTATCTCGGGCAAGCTGGCTACAACATCAAGCTCGTCGACAGCGACGGCTTCACGCGGGCCATGTCATAGGTTATGTGGTCGATCCCCAACCCCTCTGGTTCAACCGCCGTCGATCTCTTCGACGGCCCTGCCACTAATCTCCTCCGCCAAGCGGTCAAGGATTTGCGATCCTTGTACGCCATCGAGCCCATTTTGTCATTTCTGAAGGACACGTTCTACGGCGGCGGTTTGGGATCCTCAATTGCCAAGTCAGATCTCATCGTCCATGACCACGACCATGAGGAGGGCACCTACAAAGGTTCTTCCAAGGTGAAACATCCCATCTGTGACATCAGAGAGTGCACCATGGGTCTGTGCTCTTCCAACTAGAAGGATCCCGTCCATGACATGTGAGGCAACATCCTATCAGCATATCTTACCTTTTCTACCTTGCCAACCCGTACCCTTTGTTGTAGTATTATTTGCCGTGCGGTGCTTTAACTGTGCCATGTTTAATTATTTCAGTCATGCAAAAATGTATTGTTCAATAGGGCTATGTGATGTTTAAGTAAGAATTGTCCACTTTAGTTTCACGAATGGCTATATTTGGTTCTTTATAGTGAGTAGATGCCTTGTTTATCTGTATTTGGTTGTTAGGTTAGTTGCAGTGAGCCATTTTCTAGTTATCGAGCAGATGCCTTGTTTATATGTATTTGGTTCTTAGGTTGGTTGCAGTGAGCATTTGTCCAGTTATCAAGCAGATGCCTTGTTTATCTGTATTTGGTTGTTAGGTTGGTTGCAGTGAGCATTTGTCCAGTTTTCAAGCAGATGCCTTGTTTATCTGTATTTGCTTATTAGGTTGGTTGGAGTGAGCATTTGTTCAGTTTTCAAGCACATGCCCTGTTTATCTGTATTTGCTTGTTAGGTTCGTTGAAGTGAGACTCTGTCCAGTTTTCAATGGCTATATTTGGTTGTTATACTGATCATATATGCCTTGTTTATTTCAGTCATTCACAATGTGATGTTCATTATGTGCAAGTCGGAACTGTGTCGCTCGACTGCATCAATACCAGTTTGAACGGCTATATTTGGTTCCAGTTATGCCTGATGTAGTTAACACATGCCCTTTATTTCAGTTTTACACATTTATCCAGTGTTATGTTTAAGCATCACCTACGTTCCATTCATTTTCAACAATACCAGTTTGAATTGAAATATTTGATCGCTGTTAAGCCTGTTGTCGATAACATTGCCTTCCATTTTATATCTGCTTTAACAGCATGCTGAAACCAACACATTCAAGCTATCATTTGGAGATGATGTTGTTTACCTTTGCTATATTTGTTTGATGTTAAGATTGATGTACTTATCATCCCTTTCCACTACTTATGCAGGACAACAACGGGAGTGGCCACCATTTTCCGCCGAGGTTAGTTTCATCCCTCGGCTTGTACTCCCCCCGTCATTCCATAATGTAGTGCATATAGATCCAGGCCTGGACACTTGTTAGCTTCTAATATTTACTTGTTGCTTGTAGGTACATATGCCCTTGGCAAAGATCCACGCATCGACCCTTTATGCGTATGGGCAGTGAGATATTCATGAACAAGCATCAAGTGAGGAAACTGATAAGGATTATTAGCAAAAAGATACGAATGGTGGCAAGCAAATTGTTTGTTTATGCTCTATCCAACACAACAGTGAGCTGTAGGATGGTAACTACAAACCTGGCAGCCTTCTCTTTTTACTACCCATAATGAGTTGTTAGACAACAATGTCTGAATCTTTTTCGTTCGCAGTGGTTCCTGAAGCAGTTCACTCAAGATTACCTCGCAAAGTACATGATTGGTGGAAACACAATGAAGGTTAAAGTATTTCATCCAGACTACAATGAGCATCGAGAAATCCTAATGAAGACAGTGAAGGATGGACGGGCAGCCATCACAAGGGGTTGGCCTAGAGTCGTGCGTGCATTACGCATGGAGGAGGGCACAATATGGGCATTCCGCTTCACCTTCTCCAGCAACCAGAATGTCTTTCGCCTCCCTCTTTACAGTGTTTAGTACAACTATGGTTCATCATTCTTTACTTGGTGCTTCTGTAGTTCTTCAGTATATGTACCTGTGCATCGAATTATGCATTCGTGGTTGAACCTATATTTGTAATAAACATGTTTGGATATGAAATTAGTGATTGCCTACTTTCAAATTCAAAACATGTGATTTTTAAATTAGGGATTAATTAGGGACTAATTAGGGATTAATTAGGGATTACACTGCACACGGTTTGCAAAAGCGAAACGTCTGTGATAGACGTGGAGATCAGACACGTTTCTAGGATCCACTATGTCTGCGATCAATCTCTACTTCACACACGATCAGCCAAGAAAAAAAGTGTGTGATTAACAACATCATCGCACCCAGTTCTTTCTTAATAAATGTTTGCGATAGTCACCTTATCACACACGCTTCACAATTATGGACTGTTTGTGATGTTGTGTGCATCACAAACGTTTGGTCATAGAAGAACACGTGCGATAGGTTGATCATCCGACGCGGGTACGACGGATGAATCGTGTGGGATGTATTGAAGCTTCGCATACAGTTTTATAGCGACAACTGTGTGCGCTCTTACATCGAATCGCACACAGACGAGGAAAAGTAAATGTGTGTGATTGTCTACTTCTATAATCGTGAAATATTTGTGATGGGTCGCGCATCGTAAACGTAGCACCACAGAATACCGACTGCGATGGCAATTCGAGCACAAATGAATAGGAAGTACTGTATATGCATCAAGGCTCCCTATCCCTGACGATTTCTGGGTCATGTGGGAAGGAACCCCCTATCGCAGTCACTCACTTGGCGACGGTTCAGAACGCCGTCGCGGAAAGGGGTTAAAAACCGTTTGTATAGCACCTCAAAGTACTAGTGTCATGTCATACTTTTGAGAGCTAAGTGTGTGAACATGATTTGGTAAAGGTAGCGGTGGGAGGCCATGTAGGAGTGCATGGTGGGTTGTCTAATTGAAACCGTCCTCGGGAACTGAGTTCTGTGTTTGTGATCCAAGAGCAGCTACTACCACCCGTTGGGATTCTTAATTGACTCGCTCGACTTATTAACCCCCTGTCCTCTGTCCGGGAGTTGCAAGTAGTTTCTGGTGTTTGTAGTATGCTGGAGGCCGTGCGCAACGCTAACCCTAGGGGTGGGCTATGATGCGGTAGGCGAGTGGCCCGGTGTACCGAGACGCCCGTTTGGTGCCTCGGGAACCCTGTACACATCGTTTGGGGCCATAGTGGAAACCCCGGCCGGACTTCCTTGCAGATGGAACCCGAATAGGCGGTAAACCTGGACTAGAGACTTTTGTGGTTAGTCAGGTCGTGGTCTACACCCACGTTGTCTTTCGCTTGAAGTCTGCCAAGCACATGTCGTGTGCAGACGCTAAGTGGTGGAAACATGTGTGAAGAAGTACACCCCTGCAGGGTTATTAATGATCTATTCAGATAGCCACGTCCGCGGATATGGACCACTTGGAACGCTTACATTGTTCATAGACAAGTGAAAGTGGATACTCTAAAATGCGCAAGACAAGCGTGAGTGCTATGGATGGCTTTCTCGTAGGGAGACGGGAGCAGATCCATAGTGGTGTATTTATATGGTGAATATGTGGACTCGTGGGTGCCACCTCAAAAGAGTTACCAGCAATCGTAGTACAGGATAGCCACTGAGTCAAAGCTGGCTTGCTGCAGTTAAACTCCACCACCCCTTTGTTGATACTGATGCATATGTAGATAGTTCTGATGTAAGTCTTGTTGGGTACATTTGTACTCATGTTTGCTTAATTTATGTTTTTGCAGAGAGACTTCAGTCTCACTAGTAGTTCCGCGTGGACTTCGACGTTTAGCTTGTTACCTCAGCTACGAACTTGTACCCTTGGGAGGGTCTTGTAGATAGTCAGGCTCTATAGCCTTCTTCCTTTTCAGATGTCTGTACCCAGACTTGTTTATGCTTCCGTTGCCTGTATGCTCTGTATGTTGGGTCATGTGACCCTTGTTTGTAATAAATGCTATGAGGCTCTTCTGGGCCTTTATCTATATGAGTTGTTGAGTTATGTTGTGATGCCATGTTGTATCTACGCATATCGTGCATGTCATGCGTATGTGTAACATGTATTGGTATGTGTGGGATCCGACAACCTAGTTGTTTATTCTTGGTAGCCTCTCTTATGGGGAAATGTCTCCTAGTGCTTCCATTGAGCCATGGTAGCTTGCTACTGCTCCGGAACACATGGGATGATCGGCATGTGTCCTTCTTTGCTCCTGTGTTTGTCCCTTCGGGGAAATGTCACGTGGTGCTTACCGGAGTCCTGTTAGCTTGCTACAGACCAGTTTCACTCGCTGCTGGCCGACATGTGCATTGTTGGGTCATGTATGCCTTTCCCTGTAAGTTAGTGCCACCTTGGGTTTACGACTAGTCAGGTCGGCCCGGGTTCTCTGTCATATGGATGCTAGCAACACTATCATATACGTGAGCCAAAAGGCGCAAACGGTCCCAGGCCAGGTAAGGTGGCACTCGCGGGGATACCGTGCGTGAGGCCGCAAAGTGATATGATGTGTTACATGCTAGATCAGTGTGACTTAGGATTGGGGTCCTGACACCCCTTCAAACAGACGAGACAACAGAGTAACACAATGTTCTAGGAACAAACCACGGCTGAAAAGAAAAAAAAGAAGATCCGAGGACGTGCAAATACAAAGAAGAAATACAAAGTACGGTGAGCAAGGGCAATAGATTGGGAATAAGCAAGGGAAAAACCAGGTCCGACCCTCGGGCAGCCAAAGACCAACGTCATGGACGCCAGCGAAGCAAACAGAAAGAAGACGAATGGTAGCAACAACGATAAAGCTAGAGGGAGCCCACAAAGTAAACGACTGAAAGAAGCACCCACTAGGCACAACATGTGGGATGGAATGCAAGATAGTGAATGCAAATAGAAGCATATGAGAATAAGAAGATGAAGAAACATGTTGGACACCACCCCACGGGTAGCATAAATCGACTTAAAGAGGCAAAAAAACACTGACCGACGGGAACAGAAATACACGGTCCCAGGGACACCCACAGGGCCAAAGAGCATTGTAATGACGAGAAAACTAGGGTACAATCCGGGTAGACAAAGGGCGGTTCGGCCGTATGTAAACAAGCCTGCTAGCCAAGCCCGTCGCAACCCCACAAGTCAACATCGGGCACGCTCCACCCTAAGTCGGGCGCTCGTGCATGCCTGGCTTGCGCAAGGGAAAGAGGCACACATGGAATGAACAGTGATGTGTAATACACAACTTGTTCTTGTAGACTCGTGTTGGGCATCCAAGCGCAGAGATTAGAAGGACAGTAGCAAATTTCCCTCAAGTGGATGACCTAAGGTTTATTAATCCGTGGGAGGTGTAGGATGAAGATGGTCTCTCTCAAACAACCCTGCAACCAAATAATAAAAGTCTCTTCACTAGTGCAGAACCGGGCTTTAGCACCGATTCATTAGGCCCTTTAGTGCCGGTTCTGTAATCGGCACTAAAGGGTGGGGACTAAAGGCCCCCCTCCCTTTAGTACCGGTTCAACACGAACCGCCACTAAAGGGCCACCACGTGGCACGAGCCAGCGCCGTGGGCTGGGAGACCTTTAGTACCGGTTGGTAACACCAACCGGTACTAAAAGGTTTGGGGGGTTTTGGGTTTATGATTTATTTTTCCTTTAATTTTGTGTTTTCCATTTAATTCTTTTTCATTTGCTGGTATTTTACGATACTACATATTGTACACGTTATGCATATATATAAATAGAATTTATCGTAGAACCGATCATATATATATATATATATCAACGAATGTCTCGCACGACCATTCACACATACACATGTATATATGCAATTTGGTATATACAATTTCTCCTACATGGAGGCATTACTGCGGTAGCGGGTAATGGAATTCTCCTTTGGGATCTATGACCTGGTCGAGCAAAAATCCCGCTATTTCCTCTTGAATTGCTCGTACGCGATCCGTTGGTAAGAGCTTATCCCGCATCTCGTGGAACTTTAAAGAAGGAGATCAAATATGCATGTATTAGTTGTGTGTATATATATTAGATATCGATAATGATGTAAAAATTGTGAATAGTGTTCTGGCAAACGTACCCATATCTGTCTATCAGATCTGCTCCTTTCGGACGCCATCATGCGAATGTTCTCGCAAACATAGTATGCACATAAATCAGTCCCCCGCGCCTACTTCATGGCCTTTACGAGAATAGAATTCAATCAGATAATAATTAATCAAGCATAATAATTAATGGTATTGAAACTAGAATTAAAGAGATGGTAGCTAGCTAGTACTACTTAATTAATTACCTTGGGTCGATACCATTTCAGCTTTTCTTTCCAAGTGCCTGGAACCTGTTTGATGAACTTTTCCCAAGCCCTGCCCGCCGGCAAAGAAAATGAATAAAGGAGTTATTAATTAGTTGATATCAGGAAATGATGAACTAAAGAGGCCGACATATATAGTTCGATAATGATTGAAATTACCTGTTGACTATCCCCTTCATGATTTCGTACTCAGTAACTGGTTTAAGTAGTGAGTCCAGTACTTCAACTTTTCCATCTTCAACTTGAATGATTAACAAGATCCAGTGGAAACTCCATGCGCACACATTTGCATGTATAAATTAAGCTGGCATGTGACTAACACTCATCAACTACCCTAAACCCTATACACTTATTAACATCTAGCTAGTAAGCAAAAACAGAATTTGTAGTACAAGACAGTGTGAGACTCACCCGATGTTGTAAGGAAGTAGTATATCTTGATTGGTATTTAGGAGCTTCAAGAACTCTAGCAAGCTTTTCTCTGTGTCTTTTCGTTCCCATGAACGCATCCATGTCTCTTGATTAATGGTATTTTTGTCAATGAACCCAATGCCACAGCGTCCAGCTTTTTTCATTTCATAGATCTTCATCCTGCATAATACCACAGAAAAGAATATAGTGAGGATAATTATAGGTAATGATCAACGAGCACTACAGCTAGCAGCTTGAGACTTAAATTACAGAAAGAAATCACTTACAGACAATAGCAACTGACGATAGATTTGTCGAGTGCATCTTGATTGAATAACTGAAACAGTTCTGTAAACTCAACATATAGATCTTTCCCATGGTAGTAATACTCTGGCTTGACTTTCACCATGAGGGACTATCGATTGTTAGTCTTGGCAATTTTCATGTACCATTCATGCAATTCATACATTCTCGTTGAGAGCTTCTTGACCTCCTCAGGCTTGACCATAGGTTTGCCACGGGCATATTTCCGTTTTATGTCCTCCTCTCTAATCATATCCATGGGCTCGATCTCTAGGAGTTGATAAACAGTGATACCGGCCTCTTCAGCTATCCTTCTATGAGCGTCGGTTATTACCAGCTGATCGGCGCCGGTACTTGCATGTGTTGGTACAATGAGCGGGGGGATCGATTGCACAGCCTATACAATGAACAGTTTTCCCGCTTTTTTTGGTAGTTGCTTGGCTGGAGCTCGAGCTCGAGCTCGACTCCTTCTGTTTTTGTGCTTCATATGCCTTCCTGATTTGGCGCTCATTGTCTGAGTCAATAGGCTTGGGAGCTGGTGGTTCAGCCATATGAATAAAGTGGTCAATGACATGCTCAGGTACTGTCTCCTTTGGCGGCGGCGGTGGTTTCGGTCCAAAATGGGCCCTCAATTGGGCTTGCACTTCGGCTTTGTTTTCCTCCTCAGTCAGGTCGTAAGGCCTCTTCGGAAGAGGCGTGAGGCTTGGACCAAATTGGAATCTCTTGCCTCCTGTACCTGTACTTATACCGCTAGCCACCACAGCTGCGGCGGCTTTCTTCCGCTGTTGCTTAGACGGCGTAGCCCGCTGAGGTGGCGGAGACGGCTGACGCGGTGCCTGACTTGGAGGAGGAGGACTGGACTGACGCATTGCCGGACTTGGAGGAGGAGGAGTGGGCTGACGCGGTGCCGGACTTGGAGGAGGAGGAGTAGGCTGACGCGGTGCCGGACTTGGAGGAGGAGGAGTGGACTGACGCGTTAGTGGACTTGAAGGAGCAGGACTCTGCTGAGGCGGTGACTGATGACTTGGAGGAGCGGGAGTCTGCTGACGCGGTGGCGAACTTGGAGGAGGAGTCGACTGACGCGGTGTCGGTGGCCTTGGAAAGATGATGCAATCCTTTCTCCATAGAATGATACGATGTATGGCCTCTCCGAGTGTGTGCTCGTCGTCACCTCCAGGAATGTCAAGCTCTAGCCCTGAATATTGTGCCACCACTTCATCAACCACGACATGAGCATAGCTAGCTGGAATCGGTTTCCAATGGAAGGTTGCTTCAGGGGGATATGTATAAGCAACGGCGCCCGCCACCTTCATGGATATGTTCTTCATTTTGAAGTGTAGCTCACAATTAGTGTTTTCCATGATGTCATCCACAGGGTATCTATCCAGCAGTGCCTCGCCCGGGGCGGAACCCACGCTGCTTCTCGGCATGGATTGGACGGTGCTATCCAATGCTGGATCCGCTAGCTGCGGCCGCTGCTGAGACCCCCTTTCCTGGCTAAGTGAGTCGATCTGCTGCTGCTGCCGCTGGAATTGGAGTGCCAACTCTGCGTGCGCTGATTCTAGGCCTTGAAGGCGTTCTGCTTCCTGCTTCCTCTGCTCCTCCTCCAGCTTCCTCTTCTTCTCCTCCTCCATCTTCTTTCTCGCACGGCTTCTGTAGTCGGTGTTCCAGTCCTCAAACCCCTCATACCAGGGAATAGCGCCTTTGCCTCGTGTTCTTCCCGGGTGTTCAAGATTTCCCAGGGCGCGCGTAAGCTTGTCGTTCTCTCTATTGGGCGTGAACACCCCCGTTCGAGCCTCTTCTATTGCAACAAGTAGTTTGAGGTCCGCTCCTTTAAGACTTACCTTCTCCAAAACCTTGCGTGTCTTTGGGTCCAAGGTTCCCCCATGCGCATAGAACCAAGTCCTGCACCTGGGGGGCTAGCTCATTGTAACTGGAATGACCCCTGCATCCACCATCTGTTGCTCAGCCATATCGCACTTAGGCCGGGCCACCGCATAGCCACCTAGCCCCAGCCTATGGTAATGCTCCTTTTTCGCGGCATTGAGCTTGTTTATTCTCGACCGTTCGTTAGCTAATTCCGATTCCTTGAATTTCACGAAAGCGGTCCAGTGATCTCTTTGCTTCTCCAGTGTTCCCATGAATTCTGGAGTCTTCTTTCCTCCTTCGACGTACTTGGCCCATATACCTTTCTTGTGGTTGTTGAATGCAACCGCCATCTTCCTAAGAGCGGCGTCCTTGACTTTCTGCACATCTGCATCTGTGAAATGATCTGGTAGGGTGAAATGTGACATGAGAGATTCCCAAAGCAGATCTTTTGCTCTTTGGTCAACAAAAGTAAGATCTGGACGTTCCTTTGCTGGCTTTTTCCATTCTTGAATGGAGATCGGGATTTGGTCTTTCACAAGAACTCCGCACTGACGAACAAACTTGCCCGCATTCTTCTTAGGCTCGCTTGGTTCGCCATTAGGTTTGATGGCATCGATGTTGTACTTTACGCCATCCATCAACTTTTTGGCCGGGCCTCGCACTGTCCGGCTGCCTGTAGAAGATTTGCTCGATCCGGAGGGCTGAAAGAAGAAAGATCGATTCGTTAATATATATACAAATCATTTAAAACATGTGATGATCACCAGATGCCTGTTATGTAAATATACCTCGCCGGTCTTTGTTATTTCAAGATCAACATTTTCTTCGTCATCATAATCATAGTTCCGGAATTCATCTATTCGTTCGTCTTCATCAAATATCATACCCTCACCGGTAGGGTTCAGATATTGCGAGCCGTCATCTTCTTCAAACTCATCTGGGCGAGGGGATGAGCGTATGATGTTGAATAGGGTCTCCTCTCCTTCTCTGTCGGTATTGTCCATAGCTTTTATTTAACTAATCCAGAAGAAATATAAAACAATTTAGTATTCAAATTACAATGCATGCATGCAATCAATAAGGAAAAACTAAATCATAGTACATAATATGCATCATCGAATATAATCTTGAATACATCGTCTCGAATATTATCGAATAATATATATAATCTCGAATACATCGTCTCGAATATTATCGAATCATATATATAATCTTGAATACATCATCTCGAATATTATCGAATAATATATATAATCTCGAATACATCATCTCGAATATTATCGAATACATCACTAGCTAGCTAATATAGATCGAATACTATCGAATAATCTCGTTCACTCGTGGTTCCTGAGGCACTGGCGGTGGACACCCAAAGAGAAGGAACCATCACAGGATCATAGCTCGGGTGAGATCCCCGAAGAACCTGCCAGGTATTGGAGAACCTAACGTCCATAGCAGCAATGTAGCGATGGACGTGCTCGTCCTCCTCCCTGACACGGCGACGTACCACCTCCGGCGGTGCCGGCTCCCTCCGCACCGAATGTGGCCCACGCGAACGCCACCAAAGGAGCTCCGGGTCAACGACGGGACCCGGGGCCAGGTTCCTCACCAAGCGGCGCGCCCCTGAAGGTAGCACCTCCCAGTGCTAGCCCGGCGGAGCCCAGTCCCGGACATGGCTCCTCTGAAGCAGGACGTCGTCGCGAACGGGTCGATGGCGAGGATGCGTGCCGGGCATCGTTGACGTCGAGAACAAATACTATATGCAAATGTAACATTTTTTAAATGATTGGATTGTGATTTCTTATATACAAATTCTATATGCAAACTTTGACATATGTCGACGATCAAATATCGTTGCATATGTCAAAATTCAAACTTTGACATATGATATCTAGCTAGCTAATTAATCTAACATTAATATATATATCTAGCTAATTCATCTAACATTTTGACAAAAGTATAAAAAACTAATTCATCTAACATTAATTAATATATCTAATTCATCTAACTAAAAGTATAAAAAACTAATTCATCTAACATTAATATATCTATCTAATTCATCTAACATTTGACATTAATCTAATTAATTAATTCATCTAAAACCTTTGACATTTGACATTAATCTAATTAATTAATTAATTCATCTAAAACCTTTGTATAAGAAACTAAAAAACAGAAAAACTAAAAAAACTAAAAACTAAAAATATAACATCTAAGTGTGTGTGTGTGTGTACATGTACATGTGTGTGTGTGTGCGGGCTAGGGAGGGCGGCCGGGCATGGCGGGGGTCTCACAGCAGGGCGACGGGGGCGGCGACGGGGGGTGGCGACGGGGACGGCGACGGGGACGGGCCGGCGACGGGGGCGGCGCTCGAGTCGACGGGGACGGGCCGGGGCGGCGAAGTGGACGGGGGCGGCGACGGCGACGGGGACGGCGCGCGACGGGGGCGGCGACGGGGGGCGGCGGCGTTGTCGATCGAAGAAGCAGAGGAGACGAACAGAGAAGAAGAAAGTGAAATTTTCGTAAGTGTTGTATATATAGGACGGACCTTTAGTACCGGTTGGTGGCTCCAACCGGTACTAAAGGTCAAATTTGGCCAGGGTAAGCGGCGGGAAGCGACCACCTTTAGTAGCAGGTCGTGGCTGCAACCGGTACTAAAGACCCCCCCCCCCCTTTAGTACCGGTTGGAGCCACGACCCGGTACTAAAGGGGGTGCGCTGCCACCCGCAGTGCACAAAGTTTTGTCCCACCTTGCCGACCGAATGGCAGCCGAACTGGTTTATAAACCCAGCCGCGGCTGCTCCTTCGAGCTCCTCTCCAAAGCAGGCTTCTGGGCCTAAACTGCTGCGCTGCCCTGTGGGCCTATTGGGCCTTGCGGGCCTGCATCCTGGCCCAACTACAGGTTGGGTTTCTAGTCGTATCCAGGCCGCTGTGGCCCAGTAGGCGGGCTTTTTTTATTTTCTTTTTTTTCTTTTCTGCTTTATTTATTTTCTTTTATTTATTTGTGAGTTGTTTTTTGCTGTATTTCGAGTTTCTTTGTGAATATTTTTGCTTTAAGTACAAAAAGTTACAATCTTTTTGTTTGTGCCAGTAGTTTTCAAATTTGAATAGTTTAAATTAGAATTATTTGTGTGAATCACTAGTTTGTGAATAACTTTACTTTAAAAATAGATTTTTCCAGTGATTCTTTTTTCTTATGTTTAATATTAGTGTGTTTTATCATTATATTCAATTTGTTAATACTTAGGTTATTTAAAAAAATGAAATGCCTTTGTAACAGCTGAGTTTTCGTCCGAAACCCTGGTACTTCGAAAGAGATTGTCCATTTTGTACACGAAGTGCATCCAGTTTTTGCCGTAACCCTCTCTACTTTTTTGCACATGCTATGTGGGTGAAATGATGATACCATGCCAACTTTCAACCTTTTCAGAGTTCATTTGTAGTGCTTTGCAATTTCAGGGTCATTAGCTCAAAAAAACCAGTAAATGCATGAAAAATAGCAAATGATGTCAGAAAGGGTTGAAAGTTGATGACGTGGCTTTGAATGATGCATACTGAACGCACAAAAAGTCTGGAGTTGTAATAAGTTTAAAAAAATGAAATGCCTTTGTAACAGATGAGTTTTCATTCAAAACCCTGATACTTCGAAAGAGATTGTCCATTTTGTACACGAAGTGCATCCAGTTTCACTTGCGCAGTTTCTCTTTGCATCGGCAATGGCCCGACCTAGTTCATCAGTGGGCTCATCTGATGCCTCTTCTTCAGCTTCTTCCCGCATTACCGGCTCAACTTCTTCCCCCATTGTTTTACCATCGTATTCAGGGAACCCATGGCCAGGATAGCTGTCGTCGTCCTCTTCTTCTTCATTGTCTTCCATCATAACCCCTCTTTCTCCGTGCTTGGTCCAAACATTATAGTGGGGCATGAAACCGGCCTCAAACAGGTGGACGTGAATGGTTTTTGACTTAGAGTAACTCCGATCATTCTTACAGCCAGCACATGGACAAGACATAAAATCATCCGCCCGCTTGTTTGCCTCAGCCGCAAGCAGAAAAGTTTGATGCCATTAACGAACTGGGGAGAGCATCGGTCATCGTACATCCATTGCCGGCTCATCTTCATTACACAGCACCGAATAGACCAAATTAATACAAGTTCATACAACACTTATTCTCATAAAACAAACATACAAATAACTCTCTAGCTAAAGCATTTAAATGCAACAACAAATGCGATCAAGATCGCAACTAAGGTAACAATTGATCCAACAGCGTAATGATACCAAGCCTCACTATCAATGGCATATTTTCTAATCTTTCTAATCTTCAAGCGCATTTTCTCCATCTTGATCTTCTGATCATCGACGACATCGGCAACATGCAACTCCAATTCCATCTTCTCCCCCTCAATTCTTTTCAATTTTTCTTTCAAATACTCGTTTTCTCTTTCAACTAAATTTAACCTCTCGACAATAGGGTTGGTTGGAATTTCCGTTTCACATACCTCCTAGATAAAAATATCTATGTCAACTTGATGGGCATAATTTGTCATAAACACGAAATGCAACAAATACTTATAAAAGAGAATATACCACATCCGAATCATAACCCGGATGAGGGCCGACGGGGACGGATATCAAAACCATGGCACTATGTATAACAAACAACGTACGGGTAAGATAATTATACAAGTAACTATATACCTAAATCACACAAGCATGATTTTTTTTATATAAAAAAGATAAGAACAAGAGGCTCACCACAAGGTGGTGCCGGTGACGGGACAGTGCGGGCGATTGATGGTGGTTAGAACGGAGACGGGAAGGCACTAAGTAAACCACACCTACATATGCAAACTAAGAGTTATTTTGACCTCAAATTGCATATAAATCAAATACTACCACATATAATTCCTCCCAAAATAAAACCCACAAATAACTATACTTATAGAGCATTTCAAGAGCTAATCTAGCAATGAGAGATGAATGGACAAAGTTGCCAACCTTTGTGATCACTTGGATGGATGGGGTGCCTTCAAATCTTCACAAATTTTGGCAAAAATGGAGTGTGAGCTCGAGAGGAAGAGGAAGAAAACAGAGGAGAGGAAAGAGGAAGAACAGAGCGCTCGAGCTCGACGAAGGGGTTTATATAGGATGACCTTTAGTACCGGTTCGTCTAACCAACCGGTACTAAAGGTGCATCTCTAGTCCCAGTTCGTGGCATGAACCGGTACTAAAGGTGCTGGTGGGGCCCCAGCCTGACAACAGCCTGCCACCACCTCTTTAGTACCGGTTCGTGGAACGAACCGGTACTAAAGGTTCGCCACAAACCGTTACTAATGAGCGCCGCCCGCCTAGCCGTTGGAACCGGTACCATTAGTGCCGGTTCAGTTACAAACCGGGAAAAATGTGCTTCACATTAGGCCCTTCTTCTACTAGTGCTTGTGTCCCCAACACACCAAATACAATGGTAAATTGTATAGGTGCACTAGTTCGCCGAAGAGATGGTGATACAAGTGTAGTAATGATAGTAGATATTGATTTTTGTAATAGGATCAATAAAAAACAGCAAGGTAACAAGTAATAAAAGTGAGCACAAATGGTGTTGCAATGCTTGAAAACAAGGCCTAGGGTCCGTACTTTCGCTAGTGCAATCTCTCAACAATGCTAATATAATTGGATCATATAACCATCCCTCAACGTGCAACGAAGAATCACTCCAGAGTTCTTATCTAGCGGAGAACATAAGAAGAAATTGTTTGTAGCTATTCAAGAGTTCGTATTAAAATAAAATAGATTTCGTACATCAATAGCTTGCTAGTGCTCCGTTCGTCAAATGCTCGCTACTGTAGCTAGACCGTATAATTTTCGTACGTCGCCTCCGCCAAGCTAGGCCTCGCCAATGCGTTATGGGCCAACTGGTCCTGATGTACTGACGTAACAACTCTTAAGGATGCCACCAACTAAGCTATTTTTCTAAGTGCAAAAAAGTATAAAGCCATTATTCTACGTAATAGTCCCACATCGCTTTTTAACATCAAATCACACCTATTTATATACACGTGAGTTACCTAAATCAACAAGCCAAGGCATCAATAAATAAAAAGAGAGGGTGTGCTTAAGTGAAACGATGAAATTAACTATCGGAGAGAATCATGCCGGATGCATTCACATGCATGTCTCAAAATGCGACTCTGCCTGTGTCCCGATCGGATCACAGAAAGTTGGCTACATATATGAGACGTGTTCACACATTTTTAATTCTTAATTTTTAAAAATCGTTCATGCATTTAAAATTGTTTGTGTAGTCTTTACAAAAGGGTTCACGTATTAAAATAATGTTCATATAATTTGAAAAATGTTTACCCTTTTCTCAGAAAAATGTTCATGTAATTTGAAAAAGTGTTCACATGCTTACAAATATATTCATAGTTTAAAAAGTATTTATGCTCTTTAAAATGTTCCATGTGATTTAAAAATTCTTTATGTGTTTTAAAAAGAAGGTTGATGCATTTTGAAAAGCAATATATACAATTTAAAAGTGAGTGGGTGTATGAGGGATGGTGTATTGACTAGGTGTATGCCATAGGTCAGGAAGGGCGTCCGTCATGTCCAACTTGAGGAGATTAGTTTTAAAACTATTAGATATTGACCTGTGATGGTGTGGTTCAATGTCAGCTATGCATGGAGTGTCGAGATCATCATCATGGGATTGACCACGTCAAACGCATTGCGTGGAGTAGTCGAGATCATCATCATGGGATTGACCACGTCCAACGCATTGCGTTCAGGTGGACACGAGGACCATAGTCGATGAAGGAAGTATGGTGGACAAGTGACAACACGGACAAGGCGCCATGTTCAAATAGATAACGTGCACCTGTGGAGGGGTTTTCAGTCGTGCTTATTGTGCTAGGAACATATGAATTTTCCCCGTTGCAACGCATGAGCATGGTTGCTAGTATTTTATTAAAACAGCAAACAAAACAAAATAAAATTACATCCCAAGAATAGCACAACTCATGTGAAGAAGCAAAAAACTTAGGCTCAACCAATACTAACCGATAATTGTTGATGAAGAAACTTGGGATGCCTACCGGGGCATCCCCAAGCTTAGATGCTTGAGACTTCTTGAAATGTTATCTTGGGATGCCTTGGGTATCCCCAAGCTTGAGCTCTTGTGTCTTCTTCATTGCTCTCATAACACGGTTTCCCTAATTCTTAAAAACTTCATCCACACAAAACTCAACAAGAACTCGTGAGATAAGTTAGTATAAATAAATGCATAACCATATCATTCTCCACTGTAGCAAATCACTAAAATGATTATTCAACATTGCATACTAAATGCCTCTGCATATTCAATACTCCTATCCTCAAATAGAATCATTAAACAAGCAAACATATGCAAACAATGCAAACATAACAGCAATCTGTCTAAACAGAACAGTCTGTAAAGGATGAAGCAAGATCCATATTTATTTAACTCAAACAATTCTGAAAATTTAACACACTGTAAAAAATTTATCATATATTATTTTGCAGAAAGTTTCAACATTTTGTCACATTCTAACTTTTCTAGAGAATTTTTGCAACAGCGATAAACTTTCTGTTTTCAAACAGCAACATATAGAGTTGCAAAATAAGCATGGCAAAGGCTATACTTGACATTTTTATTGAAGTAAAAGATGCAAAACATTATTATAAATCACAGCAAGCAAATCCTACTAAAATAAAATGATGCACTAAGAAAAACTTATAACATGTGTCGAATGAAAATATAGCTCCAAGTGAGGTTACCGATAATGTCGGAGAATAAAGAGGGGATGCCTTCGGGGGCATCCCCATGCTTAGTTGCTTGGATCTTCCTTGAATATTGCCTTGGGAGTGCCTTGTGCATCCCCAAGCTTAGGGTCTTGTCACTCCTTATTCTTCTCATATCGATATCTCACCCAAAACTTGAAAACTTCAATCACACAAAACTTAACGGAACTTCGTGAGATAGGTTAGTATGATAAAGAGCAAACCATTCACTTTGGTACTGTCAATAAAAGATTCATAATTGTTCTCACACAATGCCTACTGTACCCTATCATTTCTACAATTTAAATTGAGCAATATAAGCCATAGAAACTAGAAAACAAGCAAACCATGCATTGAAAACAGAATCTGTCAAAAACAGAACAGTCTGTAGTAATCTGAACTTTAACCATACTTCTGTAACTCCAAAAATTCTTAAAAATTAGGACAACATAGAGACTTTACAGTGAATTTTCAAAAATCTTGTACTGAGAGGAAAAGTTTCTGTTTTTGGACAGAATCAAGTCAACTATAATCCACACTATCTCAAATGCTTTGCTTGGTACTTTATTGAAACAAAAACTATAAAACATGACTATTATAGTAGCTTAATCATGTGAACACACAACCACAGTAGAGGTAAATGTTGGGTTGTATCCCAACAAGCGCTTTTCTTTAATGCCTTTTTAGCTAGGCATGATGATTTCAATAATGCTCACATAAAAGATAAGAATTGAAGCATAACGGGAGCATCATGAAGCATATGACTAGCACATTTAAGTCTAACATACTTCCTATGCACAGGGATTTTTTGAGCAAACAAATTATGGGAACAAGAATCAACTAGCATAGGAAGGCAAAACAAGCATAACTTCAAGATTTTCAACACATAGAGAGGAAACTTGATATTATTGCAATATGTAAAAGCATATGTTCCTCCCTCATAGTAATTTTTAGTAGCATCATGAATGAATTCAACAATATAGTTATCACATAAAGCATTCTTTCCATGATGCATAAGCATAAATTTTTTGTTACTCTCCATATAAGCAAATTTATTCTCATGAATAGTAGTGGGAGCAACCTCAACAAAATAACTATCATGTGAGGCATAATCAAATCGAAAATTAAAATCATGATGACAAGTTTCATGGTTATCATTATTCTTTATAGCACACATGTCATCACAATAATCATCATACATAGCAACTTTGTTATCATAATCAATTGAAACCTCTTCTAAAATAGTGGAATTATCATTAAATAAAGTTGTGACCTCTCCAAATCCACTTTCATCAATATAATCATCATAAATAGGAGGCATGCTTTCATCATAATAAATTTTCTCATCAAAACTTGGGGGACTAAAAATATCATCTTCATCAAATATAGCATCCCCAAGCTAATGGCTTTGCATATCACTAGCATCATGGATATTCAAAGAATTCATACTAGCAACATTGCAATCATGCTCATCATTCAAAGTTTTTATGCCAAAATTTTATTGAATTCTTCTTCTATAAATTGAGCACAATTTTCCGATCCATCATTTTCAAGAAATACATTATAAAGATGAACAATTTGAGACCACCTCCATTCCATTTTTTTGTAGTTTTCTTTTAGAAACCAAACTAGTGATAAACAAGAAACTAAAAGATTTGATTGCAAGATCTTAAGAAATACCTTCAAGCACTCACCTCGCCGGCAACATCGTCAGAAAAGAGCTTGATGTCTACTACACAACTTGTTCTTGTAGACTCGTGTTGGGCTTCCAAGCGCAGAGTTTTGTAGGACAGTAGCAAATTTCCCTCAAGTCGATGACCTAAGGTTTATCAACCCGTGGGAGGTGTAGGATGAAGATAGTCTCTCTCAAACAACCCTGCAACCAAATAATAAAAAGTCTCTTGTGTCCCCAACACACCAAATATAATGGTAAATTGTATAGGTTCACTAGTTCACCAAAGAGATGCTGATACAAGTGTAGTAATGATAGTAGATATTGATTTTTGTAATATGAACAATAAAAATCAGCAAGGTAACAAGTAACAAAAGTGAGCTCAAATGGTATTGCAATGCTTGAAAACCAGGCCTAGGGTCCGTACTTTCGCTAGTGCAATCTCTCAATGATGCTAATATAATTGGATCATATAACCATCCTGCAACGTGCAACGAAGAATCACTCCAAAGTTCTTATGTAGCGGAGAACATAAGAAGAAATTGTTTGTAGCTATTCTTTCCGATCGATCTATCCAAGAGTTCTTACTAAAATAACACCAAGTTATTCTTTCCAATTGATCTATCAAGAGTTCGTACTAAAATAACACCAGGTTATTCTTTCCGATCGATTTATCAATAGTTCGTACAAAAATAACACCAAAACAAATTGATATTCATAATACTCAATCCAACACAAAGAACCTCAAAGAGTGCCCCAAGATTTCTACCGGAGAAAGTAGGATGAAAACGTGCATCAACCCCTATGCATAGATTACCCCAATGTCACCTTGGGAATCCGCGAGTTGAGTACCAAAACATATATCAACTGAACCAATATAATACCCCATTGTCACCACGGGTACTCGCATGCAAGACATATATCAAGTGCTCTCAAAATTCCATAAAAATATTCAATCCGATAACAATGAAATCTCAAAGGGAAAACTCAATTCATCACAACAAGATAGAGAGTGACAAACACCATATGATCCAACTATATTAACAAAGCCCGCGATACATCAAGATCGTGCCATCTCAAGAACACAAGAGAAAGAGATTAAACACATAGCTACTGGTACAAACCCTCAGCCCCGAGGGTGGACTACTCCCTCCCCATCATGGTGGCCGCCGAGATGATGAAGATGGCCACCGGTGATGATTCCCCCCTCCGGCAGGGTGCTGAAACGGGGTCTAGATTAGTTTTTCATGGCTACACTGGCATGCGGTGGCGGAAATTCTGATCTAGTGTTATTTCTGGGGGTTTCTGTATTTATAGGATCTTTTGGCGTTGGTTTCATGCTAAGATAGGCCTCAAGGTGAGAAAATCCCACCACGCCACTGGTTGGGCTCCAGGCGCGCCCTGGTGGGTTGTGCCCTCCTCGTGGCTCTTCTGGCCCTCCCACGAAGCTTCTAGTGCCTCTTTTGTTCCAAAAAAATCATCAAAAAGTTTCAGCTCATTTGGATAACTTTCATTTCTCCACAAAAAACAACACCACGGTAGTTCTGCTGACAACAGCGTCAGTCCGGGTTAGTTCCATGCAACTCATACCAAAACCATATAAAATTGTTGTAAACATGGCATGAATACTTCATAAATTATAGATACGTTGGATAGGTATCAAACGGCAGCAACCACTAAGCGGCTAGCACCACGAACGTACAACACCCAATCACAAGGAAAAACACCAGTGTGCGGGACACGTGACGGCAAGAGTCTGGGTAGGCAAAGCCAAGGTGAAAGCCGAGACATGCGCATGCGTGGGTCTGGTTCGCATAAGTGACATAGGCTAGTAGGGGGCTCTGGTTGCTGATGAGGTGACCTAGCCTTGCCCATTGCACACAAGCGAGGGGCAAAAGAGGGCACAGACGAGCACGATGAATACCACCACAGGGAGGTAGCCCATACATCATGGACCCCCCTCCCCAGCAAAGACAATCGGATATGCGCCATCTAGATAAATCGGATGGCGCAAAGAGCCCGGGCAAGCTAGACAGGGGAGTTCAGTACCAAGCGGACGGTGTAGAGGGAAATCTAGCCCGCGGAAGCCCTAAGGAGGTGCGCACTCTTGCATCTGATATAGGAATAATGACCCACAACAGGGTTATCTTCACCTTTTCGATCGATGATCTCCAACTAAATTTCTTGAAGTAATAATATACAATGGATCAACCAACGCTTAGCATCCTTGTTAGGTAGAATGTAGGATGGTCTGTGTGAACTATTACTTTGGAACTAATAAGATAGGACATGAATTTATGACATGCAAATATAATAGAAGTAAATCTTTTTCAGTAGTGACATAATTTTTCCGATTCTCGTCGAGACCTTGACTGGCATAGTAGACAACTTTTAGTTTCTTCTCATCTTGTTGTCCTAAGACAGCCCCAGCTGCTAATTACTAGCTTCACACATTATCTGAAAGGTTTGATCCCATTTAGGTGGTTAGAGAATAGGTGTCTTGATTAGTGCAACCTTGAGTTTCACAAAAGTCATGATACACTATTCTTTAAAAGACTACATGACATCTTTCTGCAAAAGGTTGGTCAGTGGTTTCGATATTTTTGGAAGATGTTTAATTAACCGTCTATGAGAACCAGTATACCCAAGGAAATTGTGTATCCCTTATAAATATTGAGGATAAGGCAACCTTTCTGTAAGTACTATTTTACCCTTATCGATCTCTATCCCCTTACGTGAGATCTTATGACCAAGTACAACACCTTCTGTCACCATAAAGCAATATTTTACCAAAGGAGGACAAGGTCCTTGTCCTCAAATCTCTGCAAAACACTGTTAAGATTGTGCAGCAAAGTATCAAAACAAGTTGCATAGATGGAAAAGTCATGCATGAATACTTCCACTATTTGTTCAATAAAGTCAGTGAATACAACTAAGAGACATTTATAAAAGGTGGGTGGTGCATTAAATAATCTGAAAGGTATTCTATGATAAGCATACATACAGCCGAATCACTATGTGATAAAATATGACATATCCATCAACATAACAGAAATGCAAATTCTGTGCCAGACTTTGAAGCATCTCATCGCATTTTATATGTTGGAACATCTGAAATATCAAAAGGGGAAACAGATAACTGTCCTTGCAAGTCTCTTTATTCAGCTTCATGTAATTCACACACATTCGGTAACCAATAATAGTTCTAGTAGGGATTTGTTTTGTTATCTTCATTATGCACAATTGATAATCGTCCCTTTTTAGGGACACAATGAACATGACTAAGCCACTTATAATCCATAGGAAAATAATCCCAACGTTTAATTGATTTTGAACCTTCTTATATAGGTATCTTATGGGTAAAAATAGAGGGGCTTACACCTATGATGGCATTCAACAAATATCACAAAGATTTATAGTGTTTTCTATATTGTCATCAATTTTCCTTCTACTTTTTTCCTGTAAGGTAACTTTTATAATAATAGGAAAAATTTCTGTGTCATCAAGAAATTCATACCTTAGGCCCTATTAGTAGTGATTTTAGATCTGGAGGTGGAAGTTCTTCGCCCCACTTCTTTTAAAGTACTTCATAAACTTCATTTGCGAGAGGATCTACACATGGAGTTGCATCCATTATTTGATCAAGTTCTTCCTTTTCTTGATCTACAAACCCATGTTCTTGTTATGGCAACCTCCTATCCAAGTCATCTTGGGGGTGCTGAAATAAATTGCAGTTGGCTGGCTATAGTCGTTTCTTCTTCTTCCTTATGTTCTTCTAGATGAGGTTTGCTTTTAAATGTTGAAAAGGGAAATTCTAGCTTCCCCTTCCCAAATTTGAGACTAATAGTGTCCTTTTATGGTCTATGTTTGCTCCTGCAACATTAAAAAAAATGATCTGCCAGGTATGATAGGACAGAAATCATCTTCTAGCATTCCCAAGACAACAACATCAATAGGATAGCTAAAAGAACCAAAGATAACATTGCCATTTCTAATGATACCATGAGGCTTCCTATCGATTCTATCAACAAGTGTTGTGATCATTCCAGTAGGTTCCAGTACAGAGGGAGAAATATCATTATAAATCTTAGAATAAAGGCTATCATGTATAATACTGATCAGGGAACCAAGGTTGGACAAGCCGAAGTATGACGTGCTTCCAAACAAAATGATGAAACTGGTTTCCTGCATTCTTACCTTTCGTACATCTCTTAATGAAAGTGTTTGTGACCTTATCCAAACAGATGTCATTATCAACCTCTGCTTTAAGTGTGGTGAGATTGTTAATCATACTTTATGTGAAGTTTAATAGCTCACAGACTTACTTCCACCTTCTTCTTATTATTTTCACACGGCACCTTCTTGTGAGGATTTTTCACTTGGGGTGCTCCTTAATGACAGACACTAATAGTGTATCCTTAGCTTTCTTGGTGTAGTGGTCTCTATTTTAGTTAGGTAATTGCAAATGCTTAGTATAATATTTTATAATCTGTAAAACAACATCAGAGTGCATATGAAAGTCTCCACTCAGCTTGTCAATCATACTAGACTGTGAGTAGGTTGTAATACATTCGTAATCTTGCTCTACTCCTCCCTTGCCTCCTTTATCTAAATCCCAAGACGGTTGATTAAAGCAAATTTCATCTTGTAGCTCCCAAGCTTGAGTAACACTATAATCCTTGAAGGCCAATCCAAATGCAAGGTCTATTGTCCCCTGACCCTGGTCTTATAGTCCTCCATACAAGAAATGCAACACTAATTATGGTGGATAATTTGGATGAGGACAATTATCAAGTAAAGAGCGGTACCTCAGATAGGCTTTAACTAAAAGCTTTCTCGTAGTTTCTTCGTGAAATTACAAATCATAGGTCTTGCTCCATAAGACTTCTTTTGTGGATAAAAATGTGCAAAGAATGCACTAGAGAACTTTTCCCAGGGGTCAAAGGTACATGAGGAATAAAGAATCATGATGTCATGTTGGCAGTTAATGTCTGGCCGAATAACTTTAATTTCATTTCATCATAAATGAGATAATTTAATTTAAATGTCATGCGTATCTCTTCAATGAGTTGCACATGCCAGAATGGGTCCTGCATACCATCCCCTTGAATTGTTTACTATGCAGCATGTTGACTTAAGTTGGGTTAATTTTCTAAGTTTCACCATTAGGTCTCGGGCCGATAGATATGAAGGTATCTTTGATAGGTGGTCCCGAGATCTTGACTGTGGCGAGTTGATACACATGATCAGACTCGACCATGGTTGTTTAAAACCTGCGAAATAACTTAGTACACAAAAATAAACCAAAACTCGGAACAAATACCAAAAGCACCTAACTCATCGCCAACGGTGCTAGAAAAAGCTTGATGTTACACAAGTGCACAGAGTTTAACTGTAGCTTATTCGAAGTAGGAGTATCGATCCCACAGTGAGCACAGGAAGTGGTCTTTGGCTCTTCTAGAGGGTTACTGCAATGTGTTTGCAAGTTAATTGAGGTCCAAAGCAAAAGCACATGCGAGTGTTGAAATATTGTAAGTGTTTGGTGACTAGAATTAGAAGTGCGAGAATAAAATAGAAGAACAAGAGAGCATATGAGTCCAGTTGGAACCAATAATAGGGCTAAGGTGTTCTCAAATAATCTGGATTCACCACTATGGTGTATCTAACATAATTATGCAAATGCATCAATCTTGGTTCGGATCACTAAGTCACCTGGCACCATTTCTATAAGTGGGCAGAGCCTACTACAACATACGTGCATACATGTGTTTCTACGTATCACGCACGCCACGACCATTCTTCTCCACATTCAGGTTACAACAACGATGATTAAGGGCCTCCCAGTGGATGCAATCAATGGGCGGTCTCTATTATTCTCCTACCAGTTGATGAGGGAATGAAGGGAAGTAATTAATGTCACCTTTGTACTTCCACATCCCACCGTCACCATGAATAATGCAAAATGTTGCATGGTTGACTTCACACAACAGCATCAAGAACATAAACATGCAATAGAAGATTTCGTATCCTATCAACGTTCAACACGTAAACATACTATGGCTCCTGCATATCCCCGGGAACTAGGTGGTTGACTCAGACATAGAGACAACAAGCATCATAGGGATAATCATGGGAATCACGGATGAACGATCAATGTAATTGATGTAGGAATAAATCTAGAGTTTGTTATTACAAAGAGATGAATATATGGTGATGGTGGGAACAATGGTTCACGCCAGAGTCTCCTTGATCATGTTGATAACATAGCAGCGCCCTTCTATGGATTCCCACTCTGGATCCCTTCTGGATGCTAGGGTTCTTAGTTCTGGTGCATGTTCTGATCTCTCTGTGTCTCTCCTGCAATCCAAAGGCACGAGCATGAAGCAGTCGACCAAGGTAAGCAGTGCCACTTGGTACGAGCACTTCTTCTCATACGAGGCATTGTATTCATCTCTGGACATGCCAATATGGCAGCCCTTTGCTGCCCTTGGTTGTCTCTTTGTATCGTAGGCTTTTATCACACATATTAGTGTGATTTTCATGCATACATTGATATTCTCTTCTTTAGTTCTTTGATTCTCTCCTTCATTAGATCCTAGTGAAATCAGTCAAAAAGGGCGCATGAACACGATAAACTCCCTAAAATCCTATGGCTACAATGCAAAACAAGAAGTAAGATGCAAAAATGGACTCATCACGACACACACCATGGAGCCACCTCTACACTACACAAGCGCTCCACCTGCACCCAGAAGCATGACCTAAGATACCTATAGGCTGCAAATCAATTGAGTCCAGATCCATCTCGACAAAACAGAGAGATTCTCAATGAGCCTCCACTGAGCGACCTCCACGTCGCACGCATTGCTGCCGACAAATTATCCAAAATCACCACAAAGAATCATCAACCTGACAGGAACATCTGAATCGTCCCAGCCAGATGGTCTGCCTTGACCACACCCTTTGCTCGCTCGTGGAAGGACTTTCCACACTACCCCATCCTTGGCAGCCGCCTGGTTAGCCCACGATGACCTCAGAAGGAGATGGGAGAAGGCTACGAGAAGTGATTCCAGGGACGACTTGTGGACATCAAGGAACGATATCAACTTGCCTGGGAGAACCATATTGAGCACTGCCCGACAACTAATCGATGGTAATGCACCTTGACAAAAAAGCTAGGCATTGCAAATATATGGCCGACATGTATGAATTATCCTTGGTACCACTTAAACTACGGAAAAATAATTCATGCCCGGAAACATTAAGAGCAGGTATGTGGACATTTGACCTTGATTAGTAAATGCATACGTGCAATGCACATTGATATCAGGTATGTCATTAACTGAGATTTCAAATAGACAGGTTATTACTTGTGCATGTTGATATTAGGTACGATATTTTTTTAGTAAAGGTATGATATCAGTTACATGATAGTTATTTGTTAGTGCTATCATTAATATTTGGTATCATATTGATTGCATGCTAAATATGCTGAGTACTCACCATTGGAACAATTTAGATCGTTGGATGCACATGATTTGTTGACCATATTAGTTGGATCTGCCTCTTTGGGTCTTTTGTGTTGCAATAGATATAAATATTCCAGACGTTAGTCCGTGATTTCCTTGCCCATATTGAAATGATGGTGTAAATGGAGGACCGTAGAATTCAGCGTACATCAACTATGGGAGGACAACTACGCCCCCCCCCCCTCCCTGAATGATTTGTTCGCCGAGGAGGGTTGATACGTCTCCAACGTATGTATAATTTTTTATTGTTCCATGCTATTATATTATCTGTTTTGGATGTTTTATATGCATTAATATGCAATTTTAAATTATTTTTGGGACTAACCTATTAACCTAGAGCCCAGTGCTAGTTTCAGTTTTTTCCTTGTTTTTTATCTTCGTGTGAAAGGAATACCAAACGGAGTCCAAATGGAATAAAACCTTCGCAATGATTTTTCTTGGACCAGAAGACACCCAAGAGATTTGGAGATGAAGTCGGAGGAGCCACGAGGTGTCCACAAGGGTGGAGGGCGCGCCCAGGGGGGTAGGGCGCGCCCCCTGCCTTGTGGCCCCCCCGTGACTCCACTGACCTAATTCTTTCTTCTATATATTCACATATGTTCCCAAACCACCAGAGGCATCCACGAAAATACTTTTTCACCGCCGCAACCTTCTGTAACCGTGAGATCCCATCTAGGGACCTTTTCCGGCACCCTCCCGGAGGGGGATTCGATCACGGAGGGCTTCTACATCAACCCTATTGCCCTTCCAATGAAGCGTGAGTAGTTTACCTCAGACCTACGGGTCCATAGCTAGTAGCTAGATGGCTTCTTCTCTCTCTTTGATTCTCAATACCATGTTCTCCTTGATGTTCTTGGAGATCTATCCAATGTAATATTCTTTTGCGGTGTGTTTGTTGAGATCCGATGAATTTTGGATTTATGATCAGCTTATCTATGAATATTATTTGAATCTTCTCTGAATTCTAATATGCATGATTTGATATCTTTGTAATTCTCTTCGAACTATCGATTTGGTTTGGCCAACTAGATTGGTTTTTCTTGCAATGGGAGAAGTGCTTAGCTTTGGGTTCAATCTTGCGGTGTCCTTTCCCAGTGAGAGTAAGGGCAGCAAGGCACATATTGTATTGTTGCCATCGAGGATAAAAAGATGGGGTTTACATCATATTGCTTGAGTTTATTCCTCTACATCATGTCATTTTACTTAATGCGTTACTCTGTTCTTCTTGAACTTAATACTCTAGATGCAGGCAAGAGTCGGCCGATGTGTGGATTAATAGTAGTAGATGTAGAATCGTTTCGGTCTACTTGACACGGACGTGATGCCTATATTTCATAATCATTGCCTTGGATATCGTCATAACTTTGCGCTTTTCTATCAATTGCTCGATAGTAATTTGTTCACCCACCGTATTATTTGCTATCTTGAGAGAAGCCTCTAGTGAAACCAATGGCCCCCGGGTCTATTTTCCATCATATTAGTTTTCGCTCTACTATTTTGCAATCTTTTATTTTCAGATCTATAAACCAAAAATACCAAAAATATATACTTTATTGTTTGTTTAGTTTCATCTATCTCTATCAGATCTCACTTTTGGAAGTAACCATGAAGGGATTCACAACCCCTTTAACGCGTTGGGTGCAAGTTGTTTGATTGTTTGTGCAGGTGCTAGGTGATTTGTGCGTTGTCTCCTACTGGATTGATACCTTGGTTCTCTAACTAAGGGAAATACTTATCTCTACTTTGCTGCATCACCCTTTCCTCTTCAAGGGAAAAACCAACGCAAGCTCAAGAAGTAGCAGGAAGAATTTCTGGCGCCGCTGCTGGGGAGATCTACGCCAAGTCAAGACGTACCAAGTACCCATCATAAAACTCTCATCTCTTGCATTATATTATTCGCCATTTGCCTCTCATTTTCCTCTCCCCCACTTCTAAAACGATTTTCGAAAAGATTTGCCTTTTTATTCGCCCTTCTTCCGTTCGTCTTTTTCGTTTGCTTTTTGTGTGCTCGTGTGTTGGATTGCTTGCTTTGTCACGATGGCTCAAGAGAATACCAAATTGTGTTATTTTTCCAACACTAATAACAATTATTTTATTAGTACTCTGATTGCTCCCGCCACTAGTGCAGAATCTTATGAAATTAATCCCGCTTTGCTAAATCTTGTTATGAAAGATCAATTTTCCGGCCTTCCTAGTGAAGATGCCGCATCCCATCTGAATAATTTCGTTGAGTTGTGCGATATGCAAAAGAAAAAAGATGTGGATAATGATATTGTTAAATGAAGCTATTTCCGTTCTCACTTCGAGATCATGCTAAAACTTGGTTTTCTTCTTTGCCTAAAAATAGTATTGATTCATGGAATAAGTGTAAAGATGCTTTTATTTCCAAGTATTTTCCTCCCGCTAAAATCATCTCACTTAGGAATGATATTACGAATTTTAAGTTACTTGATCATGAACATGTTGCATAATCTTGGGAGAGGATGAAATTGATGATACGAAATTGCCCTACTCATGGTTTGAATTTGTGGATGATTGTACAAAATTTTTATGCCGGATTGAATTTTGCTTCTAGAAATCTTTTAGATTCGGCCGTGGGAGGTACTTTTATGGAAATTACTCTAGGAGAAGCTACTAAACTTATAGATAATATTATGGTTAATTATTCTCAATGGCATACCGAAAGATCTTCCACTAGTAAAAAAGTGCATGCGATTGAAGAGATTAATGTTTTGAGTGGAAAGATGGATGAACTTATGAAATTATTTGCTAGCAATAGTGCTTCTATTGATCCTAATGATATGCCTTTGTCTACTTTGATTGAGAATAATAATGAATCTATGGATGTGAATTTTGTTTGTAGGAACAATTTTGGGAATAACGCGTATAGAGGTGATTTTTATCCTAGGCCGTTTCCTAGTAATTCCTCTAATAATTATGGTAATTCCTACAACAATTCTTATGGAAATTATAATAAGATGTCCTCTGATTTTGAGAATAGTGTTAAAGAATTTATGATTTCGCAAAAGAGTTACAATGCTTTGATTGAAGAAAAATTGCTTAAGATGGATGATTTGGCTAGGAACGTGGATAGAATTTCTCTTGATGTTGATTCTTTGAAAATTAGATCTATTCCACCGAAGCATGATATTAATGAGTCTCTCAAAGCTATGATAATTTCCATTGATGAGTGCAAAGAAAGAACCGCTAAGATGCTTGCTAAACGAGATTGGTTTGTAAAAACGTGTTCTTCTAGTTTCCGGGAAAATAATGATGAAGATGTTAAAGTGATTGATGTGAATCCTATTGAATCTTTGTTTTCCAATATAAATCTTGATAAAGATGGGACTAGAGATGAGTCAAATTTAGTTAAAAGGCGCCCCAATGATTCGGAGTTTTTAGATCTTGATGCAAAAATTGATAAAAGTGGGATTGGAGTGGTCAAAACTTTAAGTAGCAATGAACCCACTATTTTGGATTTCAAGGAATTTAATTATGATAATTTTTCTTTAATAGATTGTATTTCCTTGTTGCAATCCATGTTGAATTCTCCTCATGCTTATAATCAAAACAAAGCTTTTACTAAACATATCGTTGATGCTATGATGCAATCTTTTGAAGAAAAGCTTGAATTGGAAGTTTCTATCCCTAGAAAACTTTATGATGAGTGGGAACCTACTATTAAAATTATGATTAAGGATTATGAGTGCCATGCTTTGTGTGATTTGGGTGCTAGTGTTTCCACGATTCCAAAAACTTTACGTGATGTGTTAGGTTTCCGTGAATTTGATGATTGTTCCTTAAATTTGCATCTTGCGGATTCCACTATTAAGAAACCTATGGGAAGGATTAATGATGTTCTTATTTTTGCAAATAGGAATTATGTGCCCGTAGATTTCATTGTTCTTGATATAGATTGCAATCCTACATGTCCTATTATTCTTGGTAGACCTTTCCTTAGAACGATTGGTGTAATTATTAATATGAAAGAAGGAAACATTAGATTTCAATTTCTGCTAAGGAAGGCCACGGAACACTTTCCAAGAAAGAAAATTAAATCGCCATATGAATCTATTATGAGAGCTACTTATGGATTGCATACCAAAGATGATAATACCTAGATCTTATGTGTGTTTTTATGCCTAGCTAAGGGCGTTAAACAATAGCGCTTGTTGGGAGGCAACCCAATTTTATTTTTGTTTTTGCTTTTTGCTCCTGTTTTTATTTGAATAATTCATCTAGCCTCTGGTAAGATGTGGTTTTGTGTTTTAATTAGTGTTTGTGCCAAGTAAGACCTTTGGGATGGCTTACGGTGATAGTTGATTTGATCTTGCCGAAAAACAGAAACTTTTGCATCCAGTCACAGAATTTTAGTCATTCACTGGAGAGTTTAAAAACACTGAATTTTTTACACGCGATTGAAATACAAATTTCCTATGTTATCCTATTTTTTAAAAAAATTTCGAGTTACAAAAGTATTAGAACAATTCGGATCTTCGAAGACTATTCTGTTTTTGAGAGATTCTGTTTTCTTTGTGTTGTTTGCTTATTTTGATGAATCTATGGGTAGTATCGGGGGGTATGAACCATGGAGAAGTTGTAATACAGTAGATATTACACCAATATAAATAAAGAATGAGTTCACAACAGTACCAAAAGTGGTGATTTATTTTCTTATACTAACGGAGCTTATGAGATTTTCTATTGAGTTTTGTGTTGTGAAGTTTTCAAGTTTTAGGTAAGGATTTTATGGACTATGGAATAAGGAGTGGCAACAGCCTAAGCTTGGGGATGCCCAAGGCACCCCAAGATAATATTCAAGGACAACCAAGAGCCTAAGCTTGGGGATGCCCCGGAAGGCATCCCCTCTTTCGTCTTCGTCTATTGGTAACTTTACTTGAGGCTATATTTTTATTCAAAACATGATATGTGTTTTGCTTGGAGCGTCTTGTACGATTTGAGTCTTTGATTTTTAGTTTGCCACAATCATCCTTGCTGTACACACCTTTTGAGAGGGACACGCATGAATCGTGATTTATGAGAATACTCTATGTGCTTCACTTATATCTTTTGAGCTAGGCAATTTTGCTCTAGTGCTTCACTTATATCTTTTTAGAGCACGGCGGTGGCTTTAGTTTGTAGAAATTATTGAACTCTCATGCTTCACTTATATTATTTTGAGAGTCTCTCAACAGCATGGTAATTTGCTTTGGTTATAAATTTAGTCCTAATATGATAGACATCCAAGAGGATATAATAACAACTTTCATATAAAGTGCATTGAATACTATGAGAAGTTTGATTCCTTATGATTGTTTTGAGATATAAAGATGGTGATATTAGAGTCATGCTAGTGAGTAATTGTGAATTGGAGAAATACTTGTGTTAAGGTTTGTGAGTCCCATAGCATGCACGTATGGTGAACCATTATGTAAAGAAGTTGGAGCATGAGATATTTTTTGATTGTCTTCCTTATGAGTGGCGGTCGGGGACGAGCGATGGTCTTTTCCTACCAATCTATCCCCCTAGGAGCATGCGCGTAGTACTTTGTTTCGATGACTAATAGATTTTTACAATAAGTATGTGAGTTCTTTATGACTAATGTTGAGTCCATGGATTATACGCACTCTCACCTTTCCACCATTGCTAGCCTCTCTAGTGCCGCGCAACTTTCGCCGGTACCATACACCCACCATATACCTTCCTCAAAACAGCCACCATACCTACCTATTATGGCATTTCCATAGCTATTCTGAGATATATTGCCATGCAACTTTCCACCGTTCCGTTTATTATGACACGCTTCATCATTGTCATATTGCTTTGCATGATCATGTAGTTGACATCGTATTTGTGGCAAAGCCACCTTTCATAATTCTTTCATACATGTCACTCTTGATTCATTGCACATCCCGGTACACCGCCGGAGGCATTCATATAGAGTCATATTTTGTTCTAAGTATCGGGATGTAATTCTTGAGTTGTAAGTAAATAAAAGTGTGATGATCTTCATTATTAGAGCATTGTCCCATGTGAGGAAAAAAAGAGAGGCCAAAGAAGCCAAACCAAAAAATAAAAAAAATGAGAGAAAAGAGAGAAGGGGCAATGTTACTATCCTTTTTCCACACTTGTGCTTCAAAGTAGCACCATGATCTTCATGATAGAGAGTCTCCTATGTTGTCATTTTCATATGCTAGTGGGAATTTTTCATTATAGAACTTGGCTTGTATATTCCAACGATGGGCTTCCTCAAATTGCCCTAGGTCATCATGAGCAAGCAAGTTGGATGCACACCCACTTAGTTTTCTTTTGAGCTTTCATACACTTATAGCTCTAGTGCATCCGTTGCATGGCAATCCCTACTCACTCACATTGATATCTATTGATGGGCATCTCCATAGCCCGTTAATACGCCTAGTTGATGTGAGACTACCTCCTTCTTTTTTTGTCTTCTCCACAACCACCATATTCTATTCCACCTATAATGCTATGTCCATGGCTCACGCTCATGTATTGCGTGAAAGTTGAAAAAGTTTGAGAACATCAAAAGTATGAAACAATTGCTTGGCTTGTCATCGGGGTTGTGCATGATTTAAATATTTTGTGTGATGAAGATGGAGGATAGCCAGACTATATGATTTTGTAGGGATAAGCTTTCTTTGGCCATGTTATTTTGAGAAGACATAATTGCCTTGTTAGTATGCTTGAAGTATTATTGTTTTTATGTCAATATTAATTTTTTTTTTCAATCTTATGGATCTGAACATTCATGCCACAATAAAGAAGAATTACATGGATAAATATGTTAGGTAGCATTCCACATCAAAAATTCTGTTTTTATCATTTACCTACTCGAGGACGAGCAGGAATTAAGCTTGGGGATGCTTGATACGTCTCCAACGTATCTATAATTTTTGATTGTTCCATGCTATTATATTATATGTTTTGGATATTTTATATGCATTAATATTCTATTTTATATTATTTTTGGGACTAACCTATTAACCTAGAGCCCCGTGCCAGTTTCTGTTTTTTCCTTGTTTTTTAGCTTCGTGCGAAAGGAATACCAAACAGAATTAAACCTTCGCAATGATTTTTCTTGGACCAGAAGACACCCAGGAGACTTGGAGATGAAGTCGGAGGAGCCACGAGGCGGCCACAAGGGTGGAGGGTGTGCCCAGGGGGGTAGGGCGTGCACCCTGACCTAATTCTTTTGCCTATATATTCACATATGTTCCCAAACCACCAGAGACATCCACGAAAAGACTTTTCCACTACCGCAAGCTTCTATACTCGTGAGATCCCATCTAGGGACCTTTTCCGGCACCTTGCCGGAGGGGGATTTGATCGCGGAGGGCTTCTACATCAACCCTATTGCCCTTCCGATGAAGCGTGAGTAGTTTACCTCGGACCTACGGGTCCATAGCTAGTAGCTAGATGGCTTCTTCTCTCTCTTTGATTCTCAATACCATGTTCTCCTTGACGTTCTTGGAGATCTATCCGATGTAATATTCTTTTGAGGTGTGTTTGTCGAGATCCGATGAATTGTGGATTTATGATCAGCTTATCTATGAATATTATTTGAATCTTCTCTGTATTCTTATATGCATGATTTGATATCTTTGTAATTCTCTTCGAACTATCGGTTTGGTTTGGCCAACTAGATTGGATTTTCTTGCAATGGGAGAAGTGCTTAGCTTTGGTTTCAATCTTGCGGTGTCCTTTCCCAGTGATAGTAGGGGCAGCAAGGCACATATTCTATTGTTGCCATCGAGGATAAAAATATGGGGTTTACATCATATTGCTTGAGTTTATTCCTCTACATCATGTCATCTTACTTAATGCGTTACTCTGTTCTTCATGAACTTAATACTCTAGATGCAGGCAGGAGGCGGTCGATTTGTGGAGTAATAGTAGTAGATGCAGAATCATTTCGGTCTACTTGACACGGACGTGATGCCTATATTTCATAATCATTGCCTTGGATATCGTCATAACTTTGCGCTTTTCTATCAATTGCTCGAATGTAATTTGTTCACCCACCATATTATTTGCTATCTTGAGAGAAGCCTCTAGTGAAACCAATGGCCCCCGGGTCTATTTTCCATCATATTAGTTTCCGATCTACTATTTTGCAATCTTTTATTTTCAGATCTATAAACCAAAAATACCAAAAATATTTACTTTATCGTTTGTTTAGTTTCATCGATCTCTATCAGTTCTCACTTTTGCAAGTAACCATTAAGGGATTAACAACCCTTTTATCATGTTGCGTGCAAGTTGTTTGATTGTTTGTGCATGTGCTAGGTGATTTGTGCGTTGTCTCCTACTGGATTGATACCTTGGCTCTCTAACTGAGGGAAATACTTATCTCTACTTTGCTGCATCACCCTTTCCTCTTCAAGGGAAAAACCAACGCAAGCTCAAGAAGTAGCAAGGGTCCATTGAGCAATTTTTTTGGTCATTGCTACCCCCGCAGGAGTCGTTGGGATTCCCTCAAGAGGAAGGGTGAAGCAGCAAATAGCATGTTTTTCCTCAGTGAAGAACAAAGGTTTATCGAACTAGTAGGAACTTATAAGCTACATAGGTCAACACCACATTGCTACTTGTGAGCTAGGTTGGGATTTCCTCGAAGAGGAAAGGATAAAGCAGTATAGTAGAGATAAGTATTTCCCTCAGTTAAGAACCAAGGTTATCAATCCAGTAGGAGAATCACACAGAATCTCGTTAGCAGCACCAGCACACACAAAAGCAAATACTTGCTCCCAATGCGAACAAAGGAGTTGTCAATCCCCTCGGCGGTTACTTGCAAGGAGAAATCTCGTAGTTGTAGGTGATAAAGTAAATTTAGAAACAAAATAAAAGAAAAAAATTGCAGCAAGGTATTTTTGTGTTTTTATATATTGTAAAAGTAGACCCGGTTGCCATAGTTTTCACTAGAGGCTTCTCTCTCGAGCACATAACATATGGTGGGTGAACAAATTGTTTTTGGGCAATTGGTAGAAAACCGCATAGTTATGATGATATTCAAGGCAATGATCATGTATATAGGCATCATGTCTGAGACAAGTCGACCGATTCCTGCCTGCATCTACTACTATTACTCCACCAATCGACCACTATCCAGCATGCATCTATGGTATTAAGTACAAAACAGAGTAATGCCTTAAGCAAGATGACATGATGTAGACAAAGTAAACCCAATCAATATGAATAAACCCTATCATTTTATCCTTAATGGCAACAATACGAATACGTGTCTTGTCCCCTACGTTGTCACTGGGATATAGAGCACAACAAGATTGAACCCATCACAAAGCACCTCTCCCATTGCAAGATAAATCAATCTAGTTGGCCAGGCCAAACCAATAAATTGAAGAGAAATGCAAAGCTATAACAATCATGCATAATAAAGTTCTGAGAAGACGCAATTAATATTCATGAATAATCTGATCATAAACCCAGAATTCATCGGATCCCAACAAACACACCGCAAAAGAAGATTACATCTGATAGAACTCCAAGAAAATCGAGGAGAACATTGTATTGAAGATCAAAGAAAGAGAAGAAGCCATCTAGCTACTAGCTATGGAACCATAGGTCTATGGTGAACTACTCATGCATCATCGAAAGGCAGCAAGGATGATGTAGAAGCCATCCGTGATCGATTCCCCCTCCAGCAGAGCACCGGACAAGGCATCCATATGGGATCATGGAAGAACAGAAGCTTGCGGCAGAGGAAAAAGTATTTTGGGTGGCTCTTTGTTGGTTTCCCGATTTTAGAGAATTTATGGAGGTGGAATTAGGTCAGACAAAGCCATGATGGGCCCACAAGGCATTAGGGCGCCCTACCCCCTGTGCGCACCCTGTTGCCTTGTCGTCTCCTTGTTTGCCTTCTGGTCTCCTCCCGAAGCTTCCAGGGTCTCTCTTGTCCAGAAAAAAATCATCAAAAAGTTTCGTAGCATTTGGACTCTGCTTGACACTGATTTCCTGGTAAACCAAAAACAGGCAAAAAAACAGCAACAGGCACTGGGTTAATAGGTTAGTCCCAGAAAATGATATGAAATAGCATATAATTGCATATAAAACATCCAAGATTGATACTATAATAGCATGGAAGAATAAAAAATTATAGATACGTTGGAGACGTATCTAGTATCCCCAAGCTTAATTCCTGCTCATCCTCCAGTAGGTAAATGATAAAAACAGAATTTTTGATGAGGAATGCTACCTAAACATGTTCATCATGTAATCTTTCTTTTATGGTATGAATATTAAGATCCGAATAATTCAAAGCAATAGTCTATAATTTGACATCAAGACATCAATACTCAGACATGCCAACAAACAATCATGCCTTTAAAAATAAAAATGTTAAAGAACGCTATCGTACAAAATCATATAGCCTTGTCATGCTCCATCTTCTTAACACAAAATATAAATCATGTACAACCATGATGCCAGCCAAGCAATTGATTCATACTTTTTAACGCGCTTCAGCTTTTTCAACCCCCACGCAATACATGAGCGTAAGCCATGGACATAGAACTATGGGTGGAATAGAATGCGGTGGTAGAGATTAGTAAGGGGAAGACAAAACAGGAAGATAGTCTCACATCAACGCGGCTAATCAACAGGCTATGGAGATGCCCATCAATTGATGTCAATGAGAGGATTAGGGATTGCCATGCAACAGATACACTAAGAGCTATAAGTGTATCAAAGCTCAAACTAAAAACTAAGTGGGTGTGCATCCAACTTGCTTGCTCATGAAGACCTCGGGCATTTGAGGAAGCCCATCATTGGAATATACAAGCCAAGTTCTATAATGAAAAACTCCCACTAGTATATGAAAGTGATAACATAGGAGACTCTCTATATGAAAAACATGGTGCTACTTTGAAGCACAAGTGTGGAAAAGGATAGTAACATTGCCCCTTCTCCATTTTTCTCTCAATTTTTTCATTTTTTTGTTGGGTTCTTTTTGGCCTTGTTTTCTCTTTTTTTATTTTATTTCCTCACTGGGACAATGCTCTGAAAATGATGATCATCCCACTTCTATTTACTTACAACTCGATAAAATTGAAACATATGACTCTATACGAATGCCTCTGGCAGTGTACTAGGATGTGCAATGATGCTAGTGTAACATGTATGCTAATGATGAATGGTGGCCATGTGACAAATACTATGTCAGCTTTATGGTCATGCAAAGCAATATGACAATGATGATGTGTGTCATAATAACGGAATGGTGGAAGTTGCATGGCAATATATCTCAGAATGGCCATGGAAATTCCATGATAGGTAGGTATGGTGGCTGTTTTGAGGAAGATATAAGGAGGCTTATGTGTGATAGAGCGTATCATATGAAGGGTTTTGGATGCACCGGCGAAGTTTGCACCGGCTCTCGAGGTGAGAAAGGGCAATGCACTGTACCGAAGAGGCTAGCAAATTGCGGAAAGGTGAGAGTGCATATAATCCATGGACTCACATTAGTCATAAAGAACTCACATACTTATTGTAAAAGTTCATTAGACCACGAAGCAAAGTACTACTACGCATGTCCCTAGGGCGGATGTTGGGAGGAGTATACTCAATAATAAATCATGCTCCAACTTCTTAGCATAACTCGGACTATACGTGCATGCTTCGGGAATCACAAACCTTAACAATAATATTCTTACTAAACCACAATTATCTACTAGTACAACCCACATATCACCATATCTATAGTGTGAAACTATTGCAAGCAATCAAACTTATCATATTCAGTGATCTACATGAGACTTTTTATTATATCCCTCTTGAATAACTATCATATCAGGACAAATTTCAGAACATGTACATGTTGCCATTACTATTCATTAGATTCTCAAAAATATATAAGTGAAGCATGATAGTGCAACTATTTCTTTAAAATATAACCACCGTCGTGCTATAAAAGATATAAGTGAAGCACTAGAGCATCTGCCTAGCTCAAAAGATATAAGTGAAGCACAAAGAGTATCCTAAAAAATCATGAATAAATGTGTGTCCCTCTCAAAAGGTGTTCCCAGCAAAAGATGATTGTGGCAAACTAAAAATAGAACAAAGCAAAGAATCTTATAATACACGATGCTCCAAGCAAAAATCACATCATGTGATGAATAAAAATATAGCTCCAAGTAATACACCGATGGTTTGTGCATGAAAGAGGGGATGCCATCTGGGGCATCCCCAAGCTTAGACGCTTTGGTCTCCTTGAATATTACCTTTCGACGCCTTGGGAATCCACAAGCTTAGGGTCTTGTCGCTCCTTATTCCTTTGTCCATCGTGATCCCACCCAAAACTTGAAAACTTCAGCACACAAAACTCAACAAAAACCTCGTGAGATCCGTTAGTATAACAAGCAAATCATAAAATTTAGGTACTATTGTAAACCCATTCATATTTCATAATTGCATAATACCTGTTCTATTCTAACTTCTCCATGACTTATACCCCCCGATACAGCACATAGATTCATTAAAACAAGCAAACTATGCAACGAATATAGAATCTGTCAAAAACAGAAGAGTCTGTAATGATGTGACCAAACGCCATACTTATGTACATCCAAAAATTCTGAAAACATAGGAAAACATGTGAAATTTGTATATCAATAATTTTTTTAAATCAGAATTTTATTGCGTTCCAGTAAGCCATAGTATTTCAGGTACTGGGCACAAAAGTTTTTGTTTTTTTTCACAAAATCAAGTCAACTATCAATCAAATCATCCCAAAGGCTTTACTTGGCACAAACACTAATTAAAACGTAAAAACACAATCATAATAGTAGCATAATTGTGTAAAAAAAAGAAAAATAAGTTAACTGTTAAGTTGCCTCCCAGCAAGCGCTATTGTTTTACACCCCTAGCTAGGCGTACTGCATAGTTTCAAGTATTGTCATCCTTAGTTTTACACCCATAGGTGGCCCCCCTCATAATGGATTCATATGGTGGCTTGATTCTCTTTCTAGTGAAGTGTTCCATTCCTTTCTTTAATGGAAATTTCAACCTTATGTTTCCTTCTTTCATATCAATAATAGCACCTATGGTTCGTAGGAAAGGCCTACCAAGTATTATAGGGCAAGACAGATTACATTCAATTTCAAGCACAATGAAATCAATGGGCACGTAATTTCTACTAGCAAGAATAAACACATAATTTATTCTACCCATTGCTTTCTTAATAGTTGAATTCTCTAAATGCAAATTGAGGGAACATTCGTCCATATCAATAAGGCCTAGCACATCTCATAAAGATTTTGGTATAGTATTGGAAACGCTAGCACCCAAATCACATAAAGCATTACATTCATAATCTTAATTTTTATTTTAATAGTAGGTTCTCACTCATCATGCAATTTCCTAGGTATTGAAACCTCCAACTCTAGTTTTTCTTCAAAAGATTTCATTATGGCTTCTACAATATGTATAGTAAAGCTTTATTTCATTCATATGCATTGGGTAAATTTATCATGGATTGCAACAAGAAAATATACTCAATTAAAGAACAACTATCATAATTAAAGTCCTTCTAATCCAAAGTACTGTGTACATCACTAGTTAAAGTCTTGACCTCTCCAAACCCACTTTTATCATTTTTATCATTAAGATCATCACCGTCCGAACAATTGGGACGCCTTCTAGCTAAAGTGTACTCATCTCCAGTCCCTTTTTCATCAAGTTTTATATTACTAAATAAAGATTCAATGGGTTGGACACCAATCATTTCATATCTTCATCTTCACTAGAAAAAGACTCAGGCTTGGTGGCCATTTTATTCACTAGCGTAGTTTGTTTGTCTTAAATCTTTCCTAGCAAATTTTCAGTACGAGCAAGTTGAGATTGTAGGTTGGCAACCTCTTAGTTAACATTGTCAAGTTGTTTACTACACTAGTGAAAAAAAGGCTAGCCACAACTTCCATTTGTGGCGCGCCATTTTTCATCAACGCCAGCACTATTTTTTCCAAATAGTGCTGGCGTCTGCCAAATTGGTACGCCAGCTATAAGTTGCTATTGCTGAGGCTGGAAATTCATCCTACGCCACTACTATGCGGGCCCAGTTGTCGTGACCAGTTGTAGCATATTGCTGTCGTGCGACTTATAAACACGCCATAGATACTTTACATTGTGCTGTCGTGTCTTCGCCCGGAACGCCAGCTCTAAGTTATGCCTATATATAGATGTGTTGGCAGCCCCTTCTTTTCACATTCTTCACTTCCATTCTCCACAAAATTCTACTACCTCTTAGTCAGCTACTTTGGTGACAATGGACCCACCGGAGCTTGTCGAATCGGCACGAGCCGCCCGTTCGAGCCCACGTCGGCGTGGCTCGCAAGTTTGGGACTCCGCCGCCTTGGCCGAGCTCTCATCTGTCCCTGTTGGCCACGACATGCGCTCGCCATGCCCAATGCAACTAGCCCTGTCTGGCGAATCATCCCGCTGCAGCGCGACGTCCCTTCGACGATCCGGCAGCTATGCCACCGGTGCCGAAGCTGCCAGGAATCGAGCGAGGGCACCTATGCTGCTTTTTTGCGGTTGTGGACGCCCTGCTGATAAGCATATGTCGCACACACAAAGTAATCCAAAGCGCGAGTTCTACATCTGCGGTAACCGTGGAAAGGTACATAATATATATGACAGAAAATACCTCGATATTCTGCTAATTTGCACAATTCGCGATCATTAATATATATGTGTGTGTGTATATTGTGATCCATAGGTGTCAGGGGCAAAATATTGCTACACATGGATATGGGTTGATCTCGTGCAGAAGTACGTGAGCGAGTTGCTCGAGTACTCCATTGGTGAACTAAGACAACAGATAGATGAGATGCAGCTGAAGACTGATGTGATGCGTGGCCAAATCAAAAAATTCAAGATGCTTCGATATGCTCTTTTAGCTGGTCTTATTCTTGGCCTCGTTCTCCCTGCTAATCGGTGGCAGCTTTTTTTCTCGTGGGAATCATTACACTGATGATGTTCTTAGTCTAGATCAAGAGTGTGTACGCTGTAGTACTAGAAGTTATATATAGGTGTGTTATTATTTTCATCCTTTAACAATTATGTATCTATGATAGATTAATGAAATCGATCGATGTTGGAAAATAAAACAATAAAATAATAAACAATAGAAAAATAAAATAATAAAATAATTAGTAAAAATAACAATACAATAAACAATAGGAAAATAAAACAATAAAATAATAAACTAAACATCTATATACATATAAAAAACAATATGTGTAAAAGATAGCAATGGCGTTGGCCTCGTAGGCCAATGCCAGACAATTACCCGGCCGCACCCCGCAGGAGATATTGATTAAATTACCCCCCAACACCCACAACCGTCGATCCCCATTAAATCGCCGCCGCCCCCGGCCGTCGCCCTCGCCTCCCCTGCTTCCACCGCCGCCGCCGCCTCCGCCGCCGCCTCCACCGCCGAAGTCCCCGTCGCCGTCCCCGTTGGCTCCGCCTCCACCGTCAAAGTCCCCGTCGCCGTCGCCTCCGCATCCACCCCTGCCTCCGCCCCAGGCCCCGTCGCCCGGAATGCCTCCTCGCCGTCTACCGCCGCTGCGGGTTAGTTCTACTTAGTGTAGTGTAATAGTAGTGTAGAAAAATATCAAATTTTGTGTATATGAGTAGTGTAAAATTTTAGTGTAGTTGTAAACTATGATTTTAGATAGTGTAATTTTATTAAATTTCTGGTAGTGTACTTGTGGTGAAATAATGTAGTGTAGTTTTAGACTATGATTTTAGATAGTGTAATTTTTTAAATTTCTAGTAGTGTACTTGTGGTGAGATCATATAGTGTAGTTGTAGACTGTTATTTTAGATAGTGTAATTTTATTGTATTTCTAGTAGTGTACTTGTGGTGAAAGAATGTATAGTGTAGTTGTAGACTATTGTATTTCTCATTAATATTCCCATTTTTTACTAACTTTTTTAGTTATATATATGCATCGTCACAGATGGCACCGAAGTTTCGTGGTGTGCGACAGAAGGGAAATAAGTACTATGCCACCATTAGGAAGGACAATGTCGTCCACGAACTTGGCCATTGGGACATCCCAGAGTTAGCGGCGCACGCTTATGATGCCTTGGCAGTAGAGTTCTTTCAGGAAGGGGCGAATATGAACTTCCTTGAGTGTCGTGAGTTCGCGAGGAGGTTCCTCGCGCCTGAGGACATGAGGTTATGCACTAGGGTTGAGGAGCATGAGAGCAAAAAGGCCGAGATGCAGTTCTTCGAACCATTGCTGAGCGAGCTTGCGAGAGATGACAAACTCGTGGAGGCCAACAAGATGATGTTTCTTCAGTATGCAGCCAGGAAGAGCGCATAGGAGGATCCCATAGACTGGGATGCCTTGGAGCGTGAGGAGGAGGGTCAGCAGGGGTGTCGTCGTAGGTCGACTAGGCACGACCACGAGGCTGATCCCTCTGGCCACTAGCTTAGCGCGCGCTACCTATTTCATATGAACTGTTTAACTTTATGCATGTTTTATGTTTGAACTACGCATGGTTTGTAGAACTGTTTTATTACAAGTACGTATGTGTTAGTAACTAGTGGGCGGATAGCGCTGGTTTCGTACTAACTGCTTATTATGTTGCATTATATATATTTATGTGCATCTTAATAATGTATGCTTATTTTTCTCAACTTCGTGCATGAAAGCAGTAAATGGATGCCCCATCTGAGACCTGTGGTTCGGTTAGATGCCAAAGGGATAAGAAGTTCTTCATAGATTTGCCGAATGACTTCTTCACTAGGACAGTATGTTTTAGTTGAACATGTTTTGATTGGGTTTCATGCATGACAAGACAATTGTGTAACTAGCTAGTTACTTCTTTCTTTCAATTTCACTCAGGTCATCCCTTGCGGGGCAAGGCGCGACTTCTTAGAGAAGTTTAAAGTTCCAGTTGATGCCACCATCACATTCCAGTGCACCCTCATGAAGATGCTGACGGCCCAAAAATTCAATTGTCTTGTCACCAACGACGCAAACCGCACATACTTTGGTTGCCCTGGTTGGAAAGCCTTTGCAGAAGCTTACGAGATGGAAGCTGGGGAGAGAGCCACGTTCTACCTCGACTACGATCGTGACGAGATCATGGTCTACTACAAGCCTGCTGACAGCGATGATGGTGCACTTACTCCGGACTATGACCCTGACTCCGCCCGCCGAAAAGTCGATGTTAGCTAGTTGGCATGCATGGAAGATATACATCATGTTATTATCAACTCTATTTATTTGAACTTGTACATTCATATGTGTGTTAATTACTTTTCCTATTTTGTTGAACTATATCAATAAGTGCATTGTTGAACTATTAAATGCTGTCATTGGGAGTATTTATATATAGTTGATTTAGTGACTGTTCTGAAACTGGATTATGCTGTCATTGTGGCTGAAATCGCTGCTGTACAGCTTTTATTTCAAATTTGAAAATCAAAATACTAGCGTCAAGAAAAATGGAACGTCATAACTGATGACTAATACTGCTGGCGTGGAAAACTCGCCACGCCATTACCATTCAAAATACTGATGGCGTAGGTGCCAACGCCAGCGCTAATTTTTAACAGTGGTGCCATATTGGTGGCGTCGGGTGTCCACGCCACCAAGGCTGTTTTTGGCACGCCGTGGCTAGGCTTTTCTCCACTAGTGCTAATAGCATCCAACAAGGTAGAATGTTCTTTAAGTTCCTAAGTAAAGAATCTATTGTGCTCAAACTGTGAAAACATGAAATTTTTAGTAGTATTCTCAATTTCTGCCAACCTTTTATAATAACGATCAAAGATTTATCCTGAGACATAGCAACAAAGCAAGCAAACGCGCAAATAAAAATATTTTTGTGTTTTTGTAAAAAAAAATTAGAAGTGAGGGAGATGAAAATGAGAGTCAAAGGCAAATAAAAGGAAAAAGAAAATAAGAGCAAGTAGATGATAGTTTGTGCAAAGGTACTTGATAGGTTTTGGTGATATCTGCCGGGCAAAGGCGCCAGAAATTCTTCCTGCTACTTGTGAGTTGCGTCAGGATTTTCTCGAAGAGGAGAGGATGAATCGTAAAGTAGAGATAAGTATTTCACTCAGTTAAGAACCAAGGTTATCAATCCAGTCGGAGAATCACACAGAACCCCTTTAGCAGCACCTGAAACACAAAAACAAATACTTGCACCTCGGTGGTTACTTGCAAGGATTAAATCTCATAGTGGTAGATGATAAAGTAAAATGCAAAACAAAATAAAAGAAATAAAATTGAAGCAAGATATTTTTGTGTTTTTATATATGATAAAAGTATACCCGGGGGCCATAGTTTTCACTAGAGGCTTCTCTCTCGAGCACATAACATACGATGGGTGAATAAATTACTGTTGGACAATTGATAGAAAAGCACGTAGTTATGAAGATATTAAAGGCAATTATCATGTATACATGCATCACGTCCAACACAAGTAGACCAACTCCTGCCTACATCTACTATGATTACTCCACCAAACAACCGCTATCCAGCTTGCATCTATGGTATTAAGTATACAATAGAGTAACGCCTTAAGCAAGATGACATAATGTAGACAAAGTAAACCTAATCAATATGAATAAACCCCATCGTTTTATCCTAAATGGAAACAATACAAATACGTTTCTTGTCCCCTACTTTGTCACTGGGATATAGAGCACTTCAAGATTGAACCCATCACAAAGTACCTTTCCCATTGCAAGATAAATCAATCTAGTTGGCCAAACCAAACCGATAGATCGAAGAGAAATACAAAGCTATAACAATCATGCATAATAAAGTTCAGATAAGACTCAATTAATATTCATGAATAATCTCATCATAAACCCACAATTCATCGGATCCAAACAATAACACCGCAAAAGAAGATTACATTGGATAGAACTGCAAGAACATCGAGGAAAACATTGTATTGAAGATCAAAGATAGAGAAGAAGCAATCTAGCTACTAGCCCGTAGGTCTATGGTGAACTACTCACGGATCATCGGAAGGCACACAAGGTTGATGTAGAAGCCCTCCATGATCGATTCCCCCTTCGGCAGAGTACCGGAAAAGGCCTCCGGATGGGATCGCGGAAGAACAGAAACTTGCAGGCAGCAGAAAAAGTGTTTCGGGTAGATTTTTGTTGGTTTCCCAATTTTAGAGAATTTATGGAGCTGGAATTAGGTTAGACGGAGCCACGAGGGGCCCACAAGGCATCAGGGCGTGCCTACCCCTGGGCGTGCCCTGTTGCCTTACCGTCTCCTCGTTTGCCTTCTGGACTCCTCCAGAACCGTCCAAGGTCTCTCTTGTCCAGAAAAAAATCGTCAAAAGGTTTCTTAGCATTTGGACTCTGTTTGGTATTGATTTCCTTGAAAACCAAAAATAGGCCAAAAAAAACAACTGACACTAGGCACTAGGTTATTAGGTTAGTCACAGAAAATGATATAAAATAGCATATAATTGCGTATAAAACATCTAAGATTGATACTATAATAGCATGGAACAATCAAAAAATATAGATACGTTGGAGACGTATCACACATGCACACAAAACACAAATAAAACTTGTCCCCAACACGGCAAGAGGGTTGTCAATCCCCTTGTATTGCTAGTTTAAGGTAGAATACATGTGATAGAGATAGATAATGGAAAATAGTAATGTGGCAGTTTTGTAGAAGAATTAGGCAAAGGAGAATAGACCCCGGGGCCCTAGATTCACTAGTGACATCTCTCTCAAAAACAACAAGTAGCATGGTAAACAATTATAGTTGGGCAATAGAAAAGATTGCAAAATTTATGACTATGATCATTCATGGTATAATCTCATATAGGCATTACTTCAGTGATAAGTATACTGTTAGTTCAACTACATCTACTACTAATAGTTCACCCCAAAACCGCTATTCAGCATGCATCTCTAGGTATTATGTTTGCAAGAAACAGAGTATTGCAATAAGCAAGATGACATAATGTAGACATGAAGAAGTCAATCAATATGACAAAACCCCGTCATTTTATCCTTAGTGGTAACAATAAAATAAGTGTCTTAGCCCTTGTTGTCACTGGGTTAGAGCACCACAAGATCAAACTCACTACAAAACACCACTCCCTCTAAAGAAAAGCCCATCAAACTTGGCCGAAGAAGACAGATAGGTCGGAGAGCATGCAAAGCTATTAATTATAGAACAAATAAAACCTCAAAAAGATTCAATTGATTTTAATTGACAATCTAATCATAAAGTGACAATTCATCATGTCCCAATAAACACACCACCGATTAGAACAAATTTATCACAATCATGTGACAAAGCTCATGAGAATATGGTATTGAAGATCCAAATAGAGAGAGAGAGTCATCAAGCTACTACTATGGACCCCTAGGTACTGATGGAAATACTCGCACATCATCTTGGAGGCAGCAAGGTTAATGAAGAAGACTCCAGCAATGGCTTCCCCCTCCGGTGGAACTCTGGAAAAGGCCTCCAGATGGGATCTTCGTGGAAAAGCAACTTGCAGCGGCGATAAAATTCTCCTGGAAGTACGACAAATAGTTTCGGTATTTATAGGAATTTATGGAAGTGGAATCAGGTCAAGACTATGCTTGTGGCCCCACAGGCACAAGGGCTGCGACCACCCCCTGGTCGCGCCGCCTGGCCGTGTGGGCCCCCTACTGCTCGTCTTGATCTCTCCCGAAGCTTCATGTGTTTCTTGTTGCCTAAAAAATTGTGTTAAATCAACAATGTATTTTGACCTCCGTTGATATTGATTTGCTGTGAAACAAAAAAACGAAAAACAGGAACTGGTACTGGACACTAAATTAATAGGTTAGTCCATAAAAATAATATAAATTACTATAAAAAGTGTAAAAACGTGATAATACAATAGAATGAAACAATTAAAAAACATAGATACGTTTGAGATGTATCAGGCGATGAAAACATTCGCTCGTATGGGCTTGTTCAGTGACTACTTGATCGATTCAGGCCTTAAAAACACACTTGCAAATGCCACTCCCACCTTCCCAGGTTGTGACAACTGGTGCACTACATGTGTGCCACTTGACGCAACCTGGGAGTTTTCCTTTTTTCTTAGATTCATTTATTCAAACGTTTTATTTGTTAAACCATGTGTCTAAATCCAGAACCATTTACAACGTAGTATTTCTCGCGTCGAGATCTTCGAAACTAGATCTCATGTGAATAGGTTTCAACAAACTTTTATTCACGAAAAAACCTAGAAAATACTGATAGAAAAAATGAGTCGGAAGTACGGTTCCCCCTTCCCCCCACCACCTTTTTCCCATTCTGAGAGGTACAACTGTGCCTTTCATGGAAGCAAATATGTGTCTTCACGAGAAGCAAATCTGTGGCTCCCGCGGAAGCAAAAAGAAACACTCTTTTTCCTTTTCGAGAGGCATAGCTGTGCCTCTCGCGAAAGCAAAGCAAACCTATGCCTCCATGCAAAGCAAATATGTGCCTCTCGTGGAAGTAAAAAGGAAAAAATGTGTTGTTTCCGCTTTCTAATAAGCAAATCTATGCCTCCATGAGAAGCCAACATGTGTCTCCATGAGAAGCAAATCTGTGTCTCTCGCGAAAGCAAAAAAAACACATTTTTTCCTTTTCTGAGAGGCATAGTTGCCTCTCACAGGAAGTAAACATGTGCCTCCACAAAAGCAAACATATCCTTCTCGTGGAAGAAAAAATAATCTCTTTCTGAGTGGCACAAATGTGCCTCTTGGAGAGGCAAACCTGTGCCTCGACGGAAAACAAATATGTGCCTCTCGCGAAAGGAAAAAAATCCAATTTTTTCATGCAAAAAATTATTCAATTTGTTTTCTCCAAAGTCTTGAGAAAACCGGGCAAAAACAAAAAACTGAAAAAAACCAAGAAAAAACTAGTGAAAGACCGAAAACTGGTATAGAAAAATAAAAAAACCGAGGGAGCGCCTAGCATGCGACACATGGCGGCACGTAAGAGTGTGCCACACTTTTAGCTCACCAAAAGTGACCCTTATGGGGCTCCCAAGAGAAGTACCCCTTAGTTAGTTGCTCCCCTTAAAAATTTGGGCAGTCCAGGCCCATTCACCAAAATTGATGCCACACGTTTTTGCTCTGCACTTAGGCCCTGTTAACTTTATTCTTAGAAAAAATGCAAAGAACCTAACTGCCATGGTCTGAACTATGAAGAAGTGCCTTGCTAACTTTAAAAACGACCATGGTGAAAAAGGAAAAAAAATGACATGCCATGAAAAATTAAAATGCCATCCTCGAAATAATAAAAATGCTACCCTCTAAAATATAAAAATGACATGTTATTTTACTATTAAAATGCCATGCTCTTAATAAATAAAAACTACCATGTTAATGATAAAAATGACATCCTCTTAATAATTGAAATGCCATGTTGATGTTGTTGATTACTAAACTATCATCCTCTTAAAAATATAAATGCCATGTTATTGACTATTAAAAATTTGATACTCTTAATAATAAAAATGCCATTCTATAGACTGATAAAAATGTCATACTCTTAATAATAAAATTTACTTGTTATTGATAATAAAATGTCATTAGTTTTAGTAATAAAACTGTCATCCTCTTAATAATAAAAATGACATGTTTTGATTATTAAACTATCATCCTCTAAAAAAAATTCATATTATTTTTTTATATTAAAATGTCATTCTCATAATAAATAAAAACTATCATGTTACTGATAACAAAATTACATGCTCTTAAAATAAAAAAACTATAATAAAAAATCTATGAATTGCCATGCTACCTAAAATAAAAATGCACAAGGCAAATTTAGGGGGGGGGATCCCCTCTAAAAAATATGGATTTTTGTTCTTCCAAAAATGGAAATATATGTGGATTTTTGGATTTTAAAAAAATGAAAAAATGAATTTAAAAAACAGTTTAATATGTAAAAAGACACAACTGTTAACAAAACTTAGCTTCAGCCTAGTGGTGAGCGCGCTTGCTACCACTGTGGAGAACGTGAGTTTGACGCTCCTGGTTTTTTGAAAAAAAAGGGAACTTTCGCCAGAGATCCATTCACAGCGAATGACTCCCGCGAGTTGATGTGGCGTTCGCCTTCCGTCAAGAACCGTGCGATGGCATGGAAAGTGTTCGCGTGAGTTGCGAATTGAGCTCATGGCGAACGTTCGCCAAATAGCATTTTCGTAACTAAATATTTTCAAATTCCTGCCCCTGATTTACCTACCTAAATAACAACTACTTATTTGGTAAGAACTTATTCACGTACCAAAGAAAATATAATTTTATTTGGTAAGATAATAAAAGGTGACAAAGTTAAAATCTTGTTTTAAGAGAAACCGGTGGAAAAAGCACGTACGGATCTTTTCTGTAGCTCGGAAAATAACTTGCAAAAAATTATGAAGTTTCATTTTTCTTTAATAAATACAGACATGGCAGCAATTTCATATAACCCGAAGTAAAATACAAACACCCACATGGATCCGTGCTTTAGTTTTGGCCTCAAACACAAGTTATATAGAGGTTGCACCGGGACATAGAGCAACTCCAACGTGTCGACCCAAACAAATGCGTGTTTTGTCCGCTATTTGTTTGTTTGGGTTGGCGTGTGTGCACACTTCGGCAATGCGCCCAACATGTTGGCGCATGTTCGTCCTCGTTGCCGGTTTTGCTGCCATTTTTTAGCTTTTTTGCGACATATCAAAAAAATATGGCCCAAGTTCACATAATTAAAACAAAATAGAAATATATCATAGTTTCACAACCAAATAGATATCTCATAGTTTACAAGACAAATAAAATTTAAATTGTCGCAAATACATTTCAAAGAAAAAATAGCCGATACATTTACTGGTTGCCAACGTGAGCCCACATATGCAACCAAATTATCTTACAGTTGAATGTGAGTTTCCCAATCACGCATTTGATGATGAAATTCGGTGAACTCTCTACAAACGTTGCCACTCCTCCATGCTCAAGCACAACATTGTCACCCTGAAATTGAAACCCTTGGTCGTAGATTTCATTCAGAAGCTCATCCTCAATAATTATGTTGTGCATGATCACACAAGCAGTCATCATCTCCCACAACTTCTTGGTGCTCCAAGTTCTAGAAGGACACCAAATGATGCCCCATCGAGATTGAAGAACATCAAAGGAACGCTCCACATCCTTCCTAGCAATATCTTGTGCTTGGGCAAATCTCTTCCTCCTCTCACCTACAGGGATGGGGACTGTTTTCACAAGAGCAGTCCACTGAGGATAGATACCGTCATCGAGGTAGTATCCTTTTACCACGGTGTGACACGATCACCTATGGGACTATGAGCCCCTTTGTGGTTCGGCGGGGAAGAGATCACGATGCACAAAGAGCAGAGGCCATGGACAGAACGGCGGAGGTGACACTGGCGATTTTTACCCAGGTTCGGGCCGCCGCGAGGCGTAAAACCCTACTCCTGCTTTGCTGGATTGATGGATGGACCGGGATGAACGCGTAGTGCCCCAGCCCGGCAAGGTCGCCTCGAGAAGAGCAACTACGCGCGTATGAGTACACGAGGGTCCGAATCCTTTCTAAGGTCGCCACGGTCCTCGTTTTATAGGCTAAGGGGTTACCAAAATGGCAAAACAATCATTACCCAGTGATTAGATAGCAAACAGTGCTATCATACCTAACTTTGGCAATTAGGACAAAGTGCATTAAATGCACTGCTAGGTGTCACGCTCTGGATGCAGCCCGGCAAGCCTGCCGCACCGCTTAGTCATCTTCCACCTGTCAGCTTGACACGCTCCTGGACGGGTGTCATATGGAGGCAATCTTCCTTCCAAACGGCTGCCACGTGCCATATAACAACCACTTAATCATCTGAGGGCTCGACACCGCATCGATGGGTCACTTGCGTTACGATGCGGTGGAGCGGTGGAGTCTTGGCGGAGTGGTACGCCACCAGCGACCCCGGCAAGCCTGCCGGGGAAAGATTGGCTTCGTCTTCGGGGCGGCCTCGACCTGGCCAGGCTCGCCTGCCCGGGAAGGGAGGCTTCCCCTTGATGATATATTGCTGCCTTGGCTTGTCTTGGTCTTCTTGATCCGCTCTTTGGTTTCTCAAAGAGCTATCCCTCTGGCTTGGTTTTCGGCCAGGGCACTTGGTGAAGCTCACATCCTTGTTGCCGTGCCTGTGTACAGTCTGGGCAACACACACAAAGGTTTGTTGCACTGACAGGAGCCCCCGGGCCTGGTCCAAACGTGCTGCCGAGCATCGATGGGGTAGGCCCTGTCAGGTACACAGGCAGGGGCCTTGTGCTGATATTCTCCTCTTTCTCGATATTTCTCTTGCTTCTTCATTTGCCTGTGCTCAGGCCAGTTTCCGGTTTTCCCGCGCGTCGTGCGATGCCAAACGTGGCGAGGGCCACGTTGTTGTGGCCCGTGAATGACTTTATCCTACAGGGCAGTAACTGCCATTTCACTCATCCCACTACGCCCACCCCTTCTACCACGTACGCCGCATGCATCGAGCGGGGTAGGTAACGGATGCGTATGGTGCAGAAAAGAGAGCTATGGCCGGGACTCAAATGCTCCGGATTGGTGCATGGGGGCAGTCGATGAACTTAGCCACCGTCTGTAGCTTGGACGGGTCGGAGTTGAAGGAGCCCTTGGGAGTAGGTGGAGCATCCACCCCCAGCCCCAGCTCACATATAAAAGGGGGCACTAGGAGGAGCGGAGGCACTCGTCCATGCACTTCTCCCTCCTCCTTCCTTGTCTCCTTCTTTGCCATGCCGAGGGGGAGAGACCAGGGTCAAGCCCCAGGCCTTAGCTCGGGAGTGATGACTTCAAAAGATAGTGTCATTACCCGGGGAGTGAAGTTGGTCTGGGGCCGTAGGAGGCGTGGCGACCGTGGTGGGAATGGTCGCGGTTCGCGGAGGCGTGCCTGTGAACACCGCATCCACCCAGGTATGGAAGGTGGTGCGCTTCTTCATGATGGCCGAGCGCTTGCCCCATTCGCACGAGCTAGCGGCCCCGGGAGGAGGCGTTGCCCCCGCCGCAAGCTGCTGGTGCTCGTCAACCCGTTGGTGGAGTCTTCAGGGCTTCAGGCACCTGCCTGCGGGGCCGCACTCGGGATCTTCAATAATCCCAGCACCGCCCTTTCCGGCCAGGCCAGGGATGCCTTTAAAGATGGTGGCGCCCTTCTGCCCGCCAAGGTGGGAAGCGGAGCACCCAGCGTCCCTTGGGCTCCGCCACCACCGCTAGCTGCTTCTTGGGAGGCGACGAGCCAAGGGTCCGGCGTCTTCCTGGAACGGCAGTGACGAGGAAGAAATGGGCGAAGATGGAGACGGCAGGTGGCAGGCCATCAGGTTGGAGTACGATGGCACCGACGCGTTCGTCTCGTTCCACCAGCCTGCTGCTCCATCTTTCGACTCTTCGCCTCCCTCCCCGGCGCCATCATCACCAGCATCTTTCGGACGGTTGCCGGGAGGGAATGCTCTCTTGGTGCCTTCGCCTCCTCCAGCACTCTTCCAGCTGGGCCCCCAGCAAGCTTCCCGTGGCGGTATCCATGTTCGTGTCCTGCCGGCGGCGACTAGGACACCACCTAGCCGCTCTCTCCATCCCTCACCTTTGCAGCCTCGCCACTCCCGACCCTGCCGGACATCGTCCCACAGGTCCTGACGGGGTCAGGCTGGTCTTCTGCCCAGGCGCTCCTTTTGCCCTCTTCGCCTCCCGCCGTAGTTCCTAGGAGGAGAGGGACAAGAAAGGGATTACGGGGCGCTTATCTTTTTTTAATCTAAAATATATAGGCAATTGCCAAATTTTAGTCTCAAATATGTAATTTCTTTTATCCATGCTTGTGCTCTGTAAGACTTGTACTTGTTTATCCGCATATTAATGAAAAAAAGATGAGCTTGCCGGGTACTTGTGCATGTGCTATATCCATGGAGAGAGAAAATGCCTCCATACTTTCAAGTAAAGTTTTCTCCGGCAAGCTACTTGCCGGTTCATTCCGTTGTTGCCGTAGTACTTGGCCTGCCGGGCTCAAACTATGGAAGGGAACCAGCCCCTCGTCGATCCTTCTCTGTCAAATGCCACTACAACCATCTTTATTGAAACATCGTTCAAACCAAGGGATGGGAGCACAAATGCTTTGAAGGTGAAACGGTTTTTCTATGCACAAATTTTCTTCTTATAGAGACATGTTCATGGGTAAAGAAGAACTTATCTATTTAGCTTGTCGGGGACCGATATGTAAGCCTGTTTCCGTTCCATCTTTTCAGGACTGAGTCTGCGGCAAGAGCCCTGCGGCATATGCTCTTATCTAAAGGATCCTGGCAAGTTTATGCTAGGTTATGCATGCATGCAAGTTTTTAGGGCGCCAGCGCTTCATTTTATTGTCTTTGCTCAGGGTCTGTGCCTGGCTTTATACAAAGGGTTACATGCACATCGGTAAGGCTTGTACAAAAGAGTGGCTACCGGGCAGGGCCCGACAGCCGCGTCTTATGGGTAGAACTTACGAAGATGCTCAATATTCCATGAGTTTTGCAATTGAATGCCATCTTCGATCTCCAGACAGACTGCGCCAGGTCTGGTGACTCATACCACCTGGTAAGGGCCTTCCCACTTCGGCATGAACTTGTTGGTACCCTTGGCGGACTGAACACGCCTAAGGACAAGGTCGACTTCCTCAAGGCTTCGGGCATGAATCCTGCGGCTGTGATAGCGGCGCAGGGCTTGTTGATAGCGTGCAGCACACGTAGCAGACCGGAGACGGTTCTCCTCAAGGAGCATGGCGTCGTCATGCCAGTGCTGCTCTTGCTCTACTTCATCGTAGGCAAATATTCGAGGTGACCCATATATTAGTTCCGTGGGCATCACTGCTTCTGCCCCATAGACTAGGGAGAAGGGTGTCTGGCCGGTAGCTCGATTTGGTGTCATACGGAAGGACCAAAGAACCACCGGCAGCTTATCAATCCAGCGTCTTCCGCATTGCCGCAGCTTATCAAAAGTTCTTGTCTTGATCCCACGCAGCACTTCAGCGTTCACCCTCTCAGCCTGTCCATTGCTTCTGGGATGAGCAACAGAAGCGAATGAAACCTTGCTTTCGAGGGTTTGAACATATTGCATGAAGGCGCGGCTTGTGAACTGGGTGCCGTTGTCAGTGATGACTCTGGCGGGTATTCCGAAGCGGCACACCAATCCTTTTATGAACTTGATAGCTGATTGTGCAGTCACCTTTCTCACGGGCTCCACTTCCGGCCACTTTGTAAACTTGTCGATTGCAACATACAAGAATTTAAACCCCCCAGTAGCACGGGGAAAGGGGCCCAAGATGTCGAGCCCCCAGACCGAAAATGGCCACGACAAAGGGATCGTCTGGAGAGCTTGAGCAGGTTGATGGATGTTCTTGGAGTGGAACTGGTAGGTTTCACATCTGGTGACTAGCTCAATCACATCTTGGAGGGCCGTGGGCCAGTAGAAACCTTGCCCGAAAGCTTTTCCAACCAAGGCTCTTGATCCAATGTGGGAGCCGCACATGCCTCTGTGTATCTCCGCCAATAGTTCCTTCCCCTCTTTCCAGCAAATGCACTTCAATTTCACACCGTTGGACCTCCTTCTGTATAGCGTGTCATCGACAAACTGGTACATATTGGCCCTCTGTGCTACTCTTTCAGCTTCTTCTTGCTCCTCGGGAAGTTCTCCTGTTTGGAGGTAATGGACTATGTGCCGTGCCAAAGTTGGAGCCTGAGGCTCGGCAACAAGGACTAATGGCACCTCCTAATTCGTGGGAGCGCGTACCTCGACCGCAAGAACACGTGGTTCGGCGGGAGGGTGCTGCTCACCAGGCGAAGTGGAGTCGTTCCCGCCAACCTCTCTACCGGGCGCTTTGGGAAGCTCTGCCGGGAGATGCTTGCCGGAGTCCAGTTTCCTCCTTTTTTTAGCCATCGCTGTCGGGGATACTGAGGGTTGAGTCAGGTGGAGAACAAAAGTCCCTGGTCCCACAGGGAGCTTTTGCGAAGCGCATTTTGACAGATGATCAGCGATGTTGTTTTCCACACGGGGCACGTGCTCTGTTTGCAATCCGTAAAAACGCTCCACCGGCTTCCTCAGCTCCTCCACATACGCCTCCATCAACGTGCTTTGGTAATCCTAGTTCACTTGCCTCACCACAAGCTGTGAATCTCCACGGACGATCAACTTCTTGATTCCCAACTCTATCGCAGTCCTGAGCCCGGCAAGGAACCCTTCGCATTCTGTAGTGTTGTTGGTAGCATTCTCCCGGGGAAAATGCATTTGGACCACATACTTGAGGTGTTCTCCAGTGGGTGCGACAAGGAGCACGCCAGCCCCTGCACCTTGAAGTGAGAAGGCACCATCAAATTACATGATCCATTCTTGGGGAGCCTCCTTGCCGGGGAAAACTATTTCTGGTGTTTCTTCATCCAGAGTGGGCCGGTGTCCATTCTGCAATGAACTCCGCCAATGCTCTACTCTGAATGGTTGACATACTCTCATACTTCAGACCAAAACTTGACAATTCCAAAGCCCATTCGACTATCCTGCCGTAGCCTCAGGGTTTCTCAGTATGCGTTGCAAAGGGAAACAGTAACAACCGTGTTCTCGTGGGCTTGGAAGTAGTGCAGCAGTTTCCTTGAGGCCATGATGAGGCCAAAAATCAACTTTTGCACTCCGCAGTACCTTGATCTAGCCCCCTGCAATAGGGAGCTGACAAAGTACACTGGCCGCTGCACCACATTCTTCTTTGCCATGGACCTGGGATTGCCGGGATTGGTTCACTTCCTTCTCCGTGGAGGACAGTAGCTGCAGCTGCTTCTTCATCTACTTCCCACTGCGCCACCAACGACGCACTAACCACTTGATTGGTTGCCGCTAAGTATAGCAGCAATGGCTCTTGTGGTTTGGGAACGACCAAGGTGGGAGCAGAGGAAAGATAGGCCTTCAAGTCCCGCAGCGCTGCTTCTGCCTCCGGGGTGCACTTCATCGGCCCTGCCTTCTTCAAAATTTTGAAAATGGCAAGGCGCGCTCAGCAGATTTGGAAATGAACCTACTCAATGCGGCAACACATCCAGTTAGACGCCTGACGTATTTGACCATCTTGGGTGCTTGAATGTACTCGATTGGCTTGATCTTGTCGGGGTTGGCCTCTATCTCCCGGTGAGACACAAAGAAGCCAAGTAGCTTGCCGGAAGGAACGCCAAACACACACTTCTCGGGGTTCAACTTCAAGTTGATCTTGCGCAGATTTGCAAAAGTCTCTTCCAAGTCTTGAATGAGTGTGGATTTATCCTTGGTTTTGACCACAATATCATCCATGTAAGCTTCAATATTCCTGTGTAGTTGTGGCTCAAACCCAATTTGAACTGCCCTTGCAAAAGTGGATCCAGTGCTTTTTAACCCAAAGGGTGTCCGTACAAAGAAGTACGTGCCACATGGAGTTATAAACATTGTCTTCTCCTCGTCTTCCTTGGACATGAATATCTGATGGTACCCAGAGTATGCATCCAAGAAGGAAAGCAGATCACACACGGAGGTGGAATCGACGATCTGGTCGATGCGCGGCAAGGGGAATGGGTCCTTCGGGCATGCTTTATTCAGGTATGTGAAGTCTATGCAGAGTCTCCATTTCCCATTCGCCTTGCGCACCACCACTGGGTTCGCCAACCGTGTTCGGTGTAACACTCCTCTGACCAAGCCAGCTGCTTCAAGTTTCTTGATTTCTTCGGCAATGAACTGCTGCCGCTCCAAAGCTTGCTTCCTGACTTTCTCCTTGACAGGCCGGGCATGAGGGCAGACATCAAGGTGGTGCTCGATTACCTCCCTGGGAACGGCAAGGATGTCAGATGGTTGCCAGGCAAACACATCAACATTCGCCCGCAGAAAGGCAACGAGTGCGCTTTCCTATTTGTCATCAAGGGTAGAGCTGATGGTGAACGTACCATCAGCGCCACCCAACCCTGCCGGGAGCCTCTTCGTGGCAGGCAAAGCAACTTTGGGCTTCTTGCAGGTGGAACTCTCCGGCAAATCATCGACGGGTGCAGCGCACTCCGGAGAAGCGCGCTTCCCGGATTCCTTGCCGACATCCCCGCTAGCATTCTTTCCTTTCTGCTTTCCTTGGCGGGAGCCGCAACTTCAGTGGCCTCGGCAGCGACCGCATCCCAGTACATCTTATACACGCAAATGATTGCGTCTTTCTTATCTGACGGGATGGAAATGATGCCCATTGGTCCTGGCATTTTCAATGTGTTGTAGGCATAGTGAGATGCCGCCATGAATTTTGCCACGACTGGACGGCCAAGAATCCCATTGTGCGGCAACGGAAGATCGACCACATAAAACACAACCTTCTTGGTCCGGTAGTTCAGCTCTCCACCAAATGTCACTGGCAGTGTAATCTTCACCTTAGGGCGGCTCCTGCCGGGGTTGATCCCTTGAAACATGCCGGTGGCCTTGAGCTCTTTGTCTGATATCTGGAGCTTCCTAATCACCTTGGGGAAATCAGATTCAACCCTGCCCCGCTGTCAACTAACATCTTTTTGACCTTGAGCTTGCGAATTGTTGGAGATACCAACAATGGCAAACACCTTACCGTGGTGGTGCGGTCAGGGTGGTGCTCTTCATCAAAGATGATAGGCGTGCGGGACCACTTGAGCGGCTTCCGGGAATCTGCTGTTGGCTCCATGACATTGACCTCACGCTCCCACTGCTTGAGCTGGTGATGAGAGGAGTGCAAGGATGCGCCTCCGTCAACGCATAGGGCCTCGGTCGCCTTCCGGAACTCCTGCTCACTGGTTTCCTCATTGTCCCCTTCATCAGTTCCATCATTATTTTCCTTTTTCTCCCGGACTCGGGCATGCTTTTCTTGCTGCTGGGGAGCTTTGCTACTGCGAGCTCCTCTGTTGCCACGACCCTTCCCACCAGCACCTTCTTGGTTTCTCTATTTGTCGCGCTTCTCATATTCGGCTCTCTGCTTCATGACAAGTTGCTCAACTTGGTGACACACTTGGAGATCATGGCCCTTAGTCCGGTGGATCTTGCAATACGATCCATCAGCCTTCCCACCCTTTTCGACCGCCGCAGCTTCCCGGCAGTCAGTGCACGTGGCAACTTCCTTGCCGGGGGCTTCGGTCTTGGCCTTCTTGCCGGTACTAGGAGTGACAGAACCCTCAACAACCAGCACTACTTTCTCCTTGCGCTTCTTGTTGCGCTTTTTATTCTTCTTCTTCTTCGAATTGGGGGTGTCATCGTCGTCCTCTTCTCCGGGGAGTCGCCTCCCTTCCTCCGTATGGGCGCATTTGTCTGCCAGGGTGTATAGCTCATTCACAGTCTTGGGCAATCAGACGTTCATCTTGGAACGTATCCTCCTGTTGCGCACATTGGACTGGAACACGGCAATCACAGCTGCCGGGTGAATGTCTGGAATGTTCTTATGCACCCAGCTAAACCTCTGCATATACTTCCGCAATCTTTCCCCTTCCTTCTGTGGGAGGAGTTGGAGATCACTGGGCTGCCCTGGTTCTTGATGGCCGCCCGTGAAGGCGCCGACGAACTCATTGCATAGGTCAGCCCGGGACGAGATGGAATTCTCCGGCAGGTGCATCAGCCATGACCTCACGTTTGGCTTGAGTGCCAAAGGGAAGTAGTTGGTGAACACATTCTCGTCTCTTCCTCCGGCGGCTTGAACAACGATGGTGTAGATGCTCAAGAACTCTGCCGGGTTCAGCCTTCCGTCATACTTGTCTGGTATCTCTGGTTTGAAAACACGGACAGACGGCCAGCGGACTTGCCGCAGCTCGCGAGTGAAGGCAGGGCACCCAATCTCGAAAGGTAAGTATCCGCCTTTACTGGGCACGGGTTCGTCGATGTCTGGGCCATTGCGCCTGTCAGATTGGCGGCGGGTTTCGCGACGCCGCTGTATGGTACGCGCGCGTCTTCCCTCCGCCGGTCTTCCAGGACTTGCCGCTGATCACGACGGGCCCGGGGACCGGACGAGGCCATTGACGCCTCGTGGGGATCCCGGTCGCACGGCTCGGGCTGCGGCCCCTGGTTGTCACGGAGGGGATTGCACTGTTGTAGTAGCCCCCTCAGCGCGGTCAGCAACTTGAGCCGTAGTTGTTGCTTGTGGGCGCCATGGCGGGCCTGCCCGCTGCGATCCTCACGCTTCCGCGAAACCGATCAGACTCTGGCTGGTGGCCCTCCACTCGTCCATCTGATCAGCCGCCGGCGAGAATCTCAACAGGAGGAGGGCCCGCGCCATGGCTTCCGAAGTAGTACTTGGCATGGACGACGAAGCAGACCGCGACGTCGCTCGGCTCCTGACGGTGCCGGTAGCGGCGGCGTCGTGGTCTCGCCGCTGCGAGCCAACCGTCACGACGGCGCGGTGGCGAGAGGGGTGCACCTGGGGATTGACGACCCCACTCTGCGCTCCGCCTCGGTTGTCTTGCCATGGACAGGGCGTGTCCCCCACAGCTGCACCTATAACAGGGGCAGCTGGGGGGGCGCGACCCGCGCCAGAGTGGGTGTTGTCGTTGTGGCTACGCCCACCAGCGCGACGGGGAGGTGCAGTTTGGAAATTCTCCCCTCCCGCGCTTAGTGGAACGCGGTCATCGGGCAGCTGTTGGAGTCGCTCTCCCCCGGCGTTTTCCGATCCCACTTCGGCCGCAGGGGAAGTGAAGACCGCGCCGGTCATGTCCCCTATGGCACCCGCGTCCCCTGATGTCGCCGCTGCATCCATTGGAGCAGCGGCTGCGTGCAAGGGGGCCTTCGAGGTGGAAGGATGAGCTATAGCGCCGGGCTTCTTCTTGGGCGCCATGGATGATGAAGCCGATGATGAATAAGTCGATGGTGAAAACGGACGCGCTGATCACAACCTTGGGTTCGCACACGGGCACCCTCCTACCTGGCGCCCCAAAGATGTCGCGGTGTGACACGATTACCGATGGGACTATGAGCTCCTTTGTGGTTCGGCGGGGGAGAGATCAAGATGCACAAAGAGCGAAGGCCGTGGACAGCACGGCGGAGGCGACACTGGTGATTTTTACCCAATTTCGGGCCGTCGCGAGGCGTAAAACCCTACTCCTGCTTTGGTGGATTGATGGATGGACCGGGATGAACGCGCAGTGCCCCAGCCCGGAAAGGTTGCCTCGGGAAGAGCAACTACGCGCGTATGAGTACACGAGGGTCCGAATCCTTTCTAAGGTCAACACGGTCCTCCTTTTATAGGCTAAGAGGTTACCACAATGGCAAAATAGTCATTACCCAGTGATTATATAGCAAACAATGCTATTATACCTAACTCCAGCAGTTAGGACAAAGTGCATTAAATGCACTGCTAGGTGTCATGCTGTGGATGCAGCCCAGCAAGCCTGCCGCACCGCTTAGTCATCTTCCACCTGTCTGCTTGACACGCTCCTGGACGGGTATCATATGGAGGTAATCTTCCTTCCAAACGACTGCCACGTGCCAGATAACAGCCAATTAATCATCTGAGGGCTCGACACCACGTCGATGGGTGACTTGCGTTATGATGCGGTGGAGCGGTGAAGTCTTGGCGGAGTGGTATGCCACCAGCGACCCCGGCAAGCCTGCCGGGGGAAGATTGGCTTCGTCTTCGGGGCGGCCTCGACCTGGCCAGGCTCGCCTGCCCGGCAAGGGAGGCTTCCCCTTGATGATATCTTGCCGCCTTGGCTTGTCTTAGTCTTCTTGATCCGCTCTTTGGTCTATCAAAGAGCTATCCATCTGGCTTGGTTTTCGGCTAGGGAACTTGGTGAAGCTTGCATCCTTGTTGTCGTGCCTGTGTACAATCTGGGCAACAAACACAAAGGTCTGTTGCCTTCTGCAAGCATTGCAAACACCGAAGAGCGCTAAAGCACGTTGATGTCGTTGTGAGATCCAGCATGTCAAAGAAAGGGTGTCAAATCCAGAGATCTTGTGAAGCCACGACCTCAAGTATGACAGTGCAAGCTTTGACATGCCCACTATACTGCCCATGCCAAGAAGAATGGCAGTTCTTCCACTCCCGGTGCATACAATCTATGCTATCAAGCATCCCTGGAAGGCCCCTACTGGTATTGATCGCCGACAACCGGGTTGTATCTGCAGCAGTTGGCTCTCTCAAGTATTCCGGGTCAAACACTGCTACCACAGGCTTGCAGAAGTTGTACATGGAGTCTAGACACACGGACTCGCTCAATCGAAGATACACATCAATGAGATCACCGGGTACTCCGTATGCTAGCATTCGAGTAGCTGCATTGCATTTCTGATAAGGGGAGAAGTCAATCTTTCCAAGGGCATCCTCCTTGGACTCGAAATAGTTATCGTACGCTACCACCCCTCCCAGATACAGTTGAACACATGTCTAGGCATGCGGAAATGGTGCCGGAATAGGTGGTGTTTGAAGAGCGGGTTAGCGGATTCGAAGTAGTCCTGTCAGAGTAGGCAATGGTTGCTCCCTCTGTTGCGATTCAACACCGAAGTATATTCCCCGGGATCGAGCCCCTTAACATCGGTCGCTGTCTAGTAATGTGGTCATGGAAGACCAAACTACCAGCCACAATCTCTTCATCATTGGATGAAGAATAATCCGAATCGCAACTGAAATTGTGGAAAAAGTACTCGTCACCGGAGTCCATTTGTACCTTGCGGGCAAACCGTCGAACCTTACGAGCGTGGTGGAAGAAGCCGGCCGGTGAAGAACCTTGCGCCTCTCCGAGACCAGGTAGCACGCATGGAGGCGAACGTGGTGGCGTCCGGTGAGCAAGATAGCCGCGCTTGTGTGCTGCCGGCAGGGGAGATGAGAGGGTAGTGGCGTCGACATCGGGGTGCTGCGACGGTGGCGAAAACGGTCCACCAAACGGTGGAGTATGGGGCCGTCGGGGGGTGGCGTGCTGCTGGGGGAGGTATGTGGGTGCGGGGGGCAGGCCTATGCACAGGAACCGGGCGGCGGCGGCGACGAGTGGGGCGGCCTGATGAGCTGACTGTCGATGGTTGAAAGGAGGAATGGCCAATGTGCCTCTGACTGGCGGGTCAAGGAAAGGACAAGGGCAGACATAGCTCGCGTCCGCACCAACACAAACATGGCCAAAATTTAGGCGTGAAATGGGTCGCACGTGTACAAAAAACGGACGATGTTCCGTTTGTGTCGGCACGTTGGGCCGACTTTTTTGTCCATTTAGACAGATGAACGCGCGCGGACAGTCGGCGCATTGGAGTTGCTCTTAGAGGTCGCGTCGTAGATTTGTGACAAACGCGCGCGGACAGTCGGCGCATTGGAGTTGCTGTTAGAGGTCGCGTCGTAGATCTGTATCGCGTGCATTGGATCGCATCGAGCATGTTGATTACCCCCTGTATTCACGCGCGATGTGTATTGTTTCCTGCCATACAGTGAACGAACACGGATGAAGACGGGCGCATCACAAAGACGGAATAAAGCGTTTGCTACTAAATTTGGACCAAGTTCTGACAATGCCAAGATTGGCCTTGCCACTGATGAATGAACCAAGATTTCACATGCTCGGATTTCAGAACAGTGGTGCCATAAGTAGACAGCGATTGGATGGTGCTAAGAATATGCCACACGAATAATTTCCATCCTCTATGATTGCATATGGGGACAAGATGGGCCAGGCAGCTCTGGGCCCTATTATCTTTTAGCCTTTATAATTTCCATGCCCTACCATGTCCATTATTGGACCTTGTCGTTGGATCTTGGCTCAGGCAGTCGACAGAAGTCCAAAAAATTTTGCTGCTGTGGTGCAGATACTAAAGCATGTGCTTGAATGCACCAGACAAGCTTATTTGTTGTTATTTCACGTGGATGGACCAGGTCAGGACGTTGCACCTTTCGGTTTAAATTTTTAGATTAGAATGTGGAGTATATGTGTTGTGTGGCCATGTGATGTCTGGCTAATCATGCAGAGGATACTTTGTGGTTTTTACCTATGGAATTATTTTATTATTCCATAGTGGCACCTGCAATTTTAGGACCTCTTTGATTCACAGCATTCAAAAAACGCATGAATAAGAAAAAAAAATATGATTATAATCCCATGCCCGTTTGAATCTGACTGGAATCTGGTTTGTTTGATTGCAGCCCAATGTGTATATATTCACGTAGAATCAGGAGGAAAAATATATTAAAAATCATGTGTTCCATAGGTGGGTTAGAAAGCAGCTTCCACACCAGTACAACAGAGGTGATTCGTGTACTAAGATGCAGCCTACTTTATATATCCGTGCAGAATCATGAGTGAAATATGTATATAGAATTAGCGGGTTTCAGAGAAACATAATAGGAGTAGAATAGATAGGCCAGCAAAATTTCCTTAGAAAAAAAGCCATGTTTCTAAAGGCAGGTGACTTAACGACTATACTACATAAGCGATTTCGGATGGGCAACATACACGATTACCTCTGCAAACGATCATTTCCAGAGCCATGTGTGCTTACGGCATGTACAATGGTTGATAAGATAGTCCTATCTTAAGTCTTGCACGTAATTTAGAGATGATAAAAAATATATCTATAATAGGTCATCTCTTAGCCTTATCTTTATTAATTAGCCATTCCTAAAAACGTGGTGAGACATATTGTGCTAAGAGATCATCTCTTGTCTTCTCTTAAAAAACAGAAGACAAGCCTTTTCTTATGAGACGTCTCTCCTCTAGCTCATCATTTCTACTACGTAGCACTCCTAAGATAGCACCATAGTACATGCCCTTATATAGCCCACTGAGTTTAGGGCATGACCAATGCATAGCCTAAGGGTGATGCCCCGTATGCCATGTACGATCAGATGCGAGGAAAAGTAGGTTCGGATGAGGAAGCGGGATCCTCTGCAGGAGGCGGGTGCTTGAAGAGAAAAAAAATGTGCTCCCGCGTAAAAAGCCGAAAAGTTAGAGTGAAAAGTACAGATGCATGTGTACTATAGTTTTTATTTATTATTTTTTGATGAGGCCCACTAGTGACAAGTTGCATTGGGGAGAAAAAAATCAATATAGATGACTCAATTTACTTTTTCTCATGAGATATTTGTATTCATATGTCATCATTATACATGCCCTTGTGAGCCTATTCTGGGGTAGCGCCTGCCTCAGAAATTCTTTTCAGATGTAGCTATCCAAGTTCCATGGCGCCATGTTTTATGTCAGGATTTATCAAAGTTGTCCGTTGATTCAGAAAAACGATCGTACTGTTTGGCTATGTAGGCACAGTAGCTGATGGTGTAGCGGGATACTTTAATGGAACACGTAGGCAGCGTACTTCACGTGATCAGATCATTGATTGTAAATTTTTGTTGGTAGCTTACCAAGCTGATCACTTGGTGCGTGGTCAGATCTGGGTATGCCGGGATTGGCCTTATCATTGATTGAGCCTGGACTACATTCGATGTCTACAAATCTGCGAATGCAGTGCTGTATACTATATGCTATCACTCCATGGGGACAGATCAAGCACCCCTACCTTTCGTCCCCATTTTTATTTAGACTTTGTATAGTTTCATGCCCTACCCAGTAGATCATGGATCTTGTCGTTGGATCTTGGGGCAAACGGTATCTTGTTGCAGGACCGTACGCAATACTGCGCAGCACAGGCCTCCCAATGATAGGACTATTTAGCAGGCTTTTTTTTTTTGCGAAGTGGACTATTTAGTAGTCTAATCGTAAAATTAGTTGATGTATCTCAAAAAAAAAAGATGATCATTTTTTTTGCGAGAAATTTCCAATCTATTCATCTTTAATCACGGCAGTACAAAGGACAACAGAGGTAATAAAAATTACAACCATGTTCGTGGACCACCTAGCGACGACTACAAGCACTGGAGCGAGACGAAGGCGTGCCGCCGTCATCGCCCCTTCCTCACCGGAGCCGGACAAAACTTGTTGTAGTTGTAGTAGACAATCGGGAAATCATCGTGCTAAGGCCCCGTAGGACTAGCGCACCAGAGTAGCAACCATCGCCGATGAAGAAAGTTGTAGATCAAAAGGATCAAACCTATATACATCCAAACGAAAACGAACGAAGACCGGATCCAAACAGATTCACTGAAAACCAGCACCGACCGAATCCCGCGTGATCCGACGGAGACAAAACTCCACACGCCCTCCGACTATGCTAGATACACCATGGGGACGGGGATAGAACATGGGAGACATTATTCCGTGGATGATTCTATTATATTTGATCTATTATATTAGAAGTAAAAAAAAACAATTTATACGTTCCTGCAATTTGTGTGTGATATCCATTAGGTCGTATGAGTTGACAAATATTACCTTGATTCACTCCACTCTGTTCTTCTCCTTCGTTCCTCTATTTTTTTCCCTAGTATTTGCAATTTTCTGTTGGACGCTTACCAATCCCGTTATTATTACCTTGATTTTTAACAGATCGTTTTTTTTAAAAGGAGGTTAAACCCCCGGCCTCTGCATCAATCGATGCATGCATCCATCTTTATTAATTATTCCACGAGGGTCTGACAAGAACATACATCAAGCCACCTGAAGCCACCACTCATACCTACAAACTTGATAATGTGGAGTGCTCTCACTCCCCATATCTATAGCTTGCATCATTCTTGCCAGTCCGTCCATCCGTCGACGCCACCACGGCGCCCAACGACTCCACCGCTCTGCGCTCGTCCATCACGACGCGGACACTCTGGAAGATCTGTCGTGCGTAGCACCCGCCGACTAGGCATGACACAGCGTAGCACCTGTCCGCCAGGCATGACTTGATATCCCTTACCAGACGCATCTGACGCGGTTAGAACGTCGCTCCTCCTGCCAACCTCCACACCATTGCTGCTGCTGGAGCTGACACGCGGAGCACTTCACCCATAGCAACTTTCCCCCGAACGCCCAAGCCTCCCAAGACGGCGCCTCCATGGAGGTTACGACGCGAAGGGCGCCGCCGCCGTCCAATCCAAGACGGATTTTGTACTTTCGTCCGGGAAGGGGTCGGAGGTGGATAGGAGGGACCTCAACTTCGCCTTCAAGAAGGGTAACGGCGTCGAAGCCATCGCCGATGCCGGGCCGAGCTAGGCGACCAAAGTTTCCTCCGGTCCTCATCCTGTACCACCAATCTCCATCTGCTCCGGATCTGGCAGAAGCCAAGACACGAAAACTCCAGAGAGGGAAGCACCATAAGGCTCAACGCCTCCGGCGTAGATCCATCCAGGCGCCGGATCAATGAAGATCCGACCTGGTCAGCGACGAAAGCCACCATCCTGCTCTGGCCGACGGCGTTCGGGCGCCGGATCCAGAAGGATCTGACCCGAAACCGACGACACACGCGACCACCAGATCCAGCGGACGCACCACGCCGCGAGCACGAACCCCAGCCGCCGACGCGCTGCGCACGCCGCGGCCAGGATCCATATGCAGCGCCGCCGCACCCCGCGCAAGTCCAGCGCCTCCTCTCGAACGGCCGTCGCGCGCCAGCGTATTTGCGCGAAGGGGAAGGGAGCCCCGCCGCCGCCCCTGCCGGCCAGTCATCGCCCGGCGGCACTGCTGGCGGCGGCGAGGATGAAGGAGAGGCGGGGGAATACGGGCGCCGGCGGCTAGGATTTCCCCCTGGTCGCCCACGGGGGCGACACGAGGGAGAGGGGGAAGAAGGCTCTACTGGCCTTTCCAAAATAGCACAGTTAGCACATACCATATATTAATTCATGAGAAATTCGCAGCTACTGCCTATATGCTATTATTGATGTCTGTGAGAACGTTTGTGCTTGATAGGATGCGTACAGGACACTTAAATAAATAATTACGTCTTTTTTTACTTAAATAATTACGTCTAAGAGTAATTGTAACAGCTTCGCCATATGGATTATGGAGTGCGTTTATTATGAATATGCTGGCCGAGGTGGCTGTGCGCAAACACAGTCCTCATATGCGGCCTCTATATCTTTTTTTTTACCAACCCAATAAGCATACACTCAATTTCAGGAATTGAAATGCTAAATTTGAGATAACGTTTGCATTACAAAGTGGTTATATGAGGGGTAGAAATGTCAATTAGTGACTTATTTTACTAACTAATAATTTTTACGTCTTGGGAGAAGCATTATTTCCTCCACACCACAACAAGGTGAATGCACAGTGCATGGGGCACATGCATATGCGACGAGTCCACTCGTCATGTACGCACAGCGGTGTGACGGTCCAACGATCTCCTCTTCATCCCATTCCCGCCGATAGTCGTCGAGGGGGGAAGACCCAATATGCCACGATATGTCTCGGTCCATGACAACATTTTCATGTTGAATTGCGCTATCTAATGTGCTCCCTCTCCTGCGCCAAGTCAGTCTTCTTCTGGTCATAATTGAGCCTGGCGGTGTAATTATTGCGCCAAGTCAATGTGACGGATCCCGCGCGTTCTCCAGCGCGTAAAGGCAATCCTCCTCCTCCTCCTCCTCGGCGATGAGGTCAACCTCCTCCACTGTTGCCGCCTCATCCAGGTTCCGCTCCTCTTCTTTGAGAGAATCACCCAGTCTGACTGTGTGAGAAAGAACATGGCTACAAGGAGAGGGAAGTGGAGGTTGTGAGCGAAGGTGTCGAGCTAGAGCTTGTGAGATATGCGGCCACAGTCACAACCTTTTCATAGCTATGGGAAAACATGGCGTTGATGAGCGTGGGGACTTGCCACGCGACCAACAGCCATTAATTGGCACAATTTCTAGTTCCATGGCGTCTTCCGCCTACCGTGCCATTAACAGTCGAGGTGATGGGATGCAGATAGGACAAGGAGGGAACTGATGCTTCTCTCCCGCATGAGCGGTTGGCAGATGGCGCCCTCTCCATACCAAGGTCCAAATACTCCAAATATGGAGTCTTGTAGACCGTATATGGATAGCACTCCACAAATTGTGATGACTCGGGGTCTGATGACGACTACGCTAAAGTGGACTTTTCGGCCAAAACTGTCATATTTGGTGGTTATTATGCCGATTGGGCTGATTTGGTGACCGTGCTAGAGTTGGCCTAAGAGGTACTCTAGCAGGGCTGCCATATCAAGCTGATCGCCATAATAATCATCATTATGACGCTTTTAGCTAAAAGGGCAATTTAGTTGAGTTGCCATATACCTCATGTTCACACTAATTTATGGTGACTCCTCCGTGTATGGCCCCAGTCGCCACATGTGGCATTGCTAGGCTTCCTTGTGGATCGCATTTCATATGACAGTTGCATGTAAAATTCATCCGCCCGAAGAAAACTTCATGTAGCCCCCACCTTACGTGTGATGACAGGGGGTTGAGGGGAAAGGGATGTTTAAATGAGGAGTGAGTCCTACGATTATGTAGGCAACAATATGGAAACTCTGACTTTGTTCGTTGCCTCTCCAGCCTCCATACAACCCTTTAACAATGATCTCTCTACTGTTTGCATAAATCCTTTACATCGAATAATGTTTAAGCTGGCTTTAATTTTTCAAATTCGAGCGTACGTAAGGCTATCATTATATTTACCCATAAATGGACAAACACATTTTTTTTGAAAAATACAGTTCGAACATAGATACTCGCATACACACACATACGTGAACATCGCCGGAAAGCCTTAAATAAATAAATAAAAACTTGTGAGCATACGTAAGGCTGGTTCCCCTAAGCTAGATAATGTATCTAGTGAAACGGAGCTATTTGTGAGGCCAGTGCACCGATTGATTTTAGGTTGTTGGATAGATAATCCACAGATAAATTTGCATGGAGAACAAGTTGGAGGCACATTTACAAAAACGACCAAGTACTTCTTCACAATAAACCCACGGTGCATCCCACTGGTCTAGAATATTTGTAGCGGGACCTTGTATTTCCTCAAAATCAACCCATTGCAATGACACCAGTGTAAAAAACGAACTACGGGTTAATTTGCAAAGTATGTTCACATCATTGTCTTTGTCATAACACTGTCCATTGACTTCGTATCCAATGGTCTGAAATCAAGGATGCACTCGGTGCATGGATGGACCCGTATCATAGGATACGTTCTCACCTAATCTACCCTCAGTTCGCAAAACAAACACACATATGAACCCATTATTAGTGCATATACTTCACAGTAGGGAGGGCCTTCCCTACTGTTATGGTTGCCAAAAAGGTGGTATGGCATTTGTTTTTGCGAAAAGTTATTCCACGTGCAACAAATTATATAACATAGTAGGAAATTAAGTTGCATAAAGTAAAACAAAAATTACACATGCAGCAAATAAGTCAATCCCCAGACTAAGATTACGGTACCCTAAATTAAAGAGTTAATACCATAATTGCTACATAAACTTGTAGGGGTGAGAACACATTCATACAAGAATTAAAAAAACCACAAAAGTGCCCCTCCAACTCTACTGTTGTAACAAAATCATACAAAACCAGTCCAAACTGCACACGTGGCGCGCCAAGTGCACTCTCTCTGGCCCGAAACACGTTTTTACAGAAACCCCCTCATGTTCTGCCAATTTTGCATATAAAACCATGCAGTGATGTCCTTACGGTGCCTTTTTAGGTAACCCCTTGTTGACGCCACCGAGGCAAACCCCTTCCAAAACCTTTCCCTTTCGTTCTCCCCTGTCCTCCTCCTCCTCCTCCTCGACGTCTCCGAGGCGCGACGCCGTCATGGACCTCATCAGCGGCAACAGAGGGCGCAATGGAGCCGCGGCGTAGGGAACCAGGTAAGTTCCCTCCTAAGTATGGTAAGCATCCGCCCTGGCCCGCTCCTCTATTTCCCCTGTCCCCCCCCCCCCCCCCCCCCCCTAGGTTAGGTTTTTCAGGCCGTGATGATCATGTAGAAATTGTGCACAATGTTGGATCGATTGGATGAGTTAGGCTAGGGTTTCTTGTGCACATCCCTAGTAGTAGGAAGGAGGAGCTTGTTTGCGTGAGTTAGGCTAGGGTTTCTGTCATGCCGATTTGGGGATTTGGGGTGTAAAACCGCAGTCAATCCAGGGCAATGGGAGGTGATTTTTAGATGTGATAATGGAGGGGAACAACATGTTATTTAGAACACATCAAATCTAGGGGAATAAAATGCCATGTGTTGATGTGATTATGTTGGGAAAGTTTGAGAGATTTTGGGGGGGGGGGGGGAGTTTAAGAGATGTCATTGTTGGGCACTGGAAATGTAAGTTTCAGAGGTCATGCTGGGATCATTATGTATGTTGGTTGAATGGATTGTAGTATTAATCCCACTGTAATATGCTAAAAGTATGAATGTTTACTGTTGTTTTGTGATGAAAGGGTGGTCTTTTAGGCGATATTCAGTGCATATTTCAGTTTGAATATAAGCTGAATATGATGTGCATACTGTCAGTTTATGAATAAGTGCACTTCATGTCTTTAACTGGATTGTGTAGTTCATGAGTAGTGCATTTTTCATATGGTTAAGAGTGATGTTGTAGTTGTTTACATTACATGTTGCAGTAAGACTCTTTTGTGTTGTGCACTAAAAAAAGTCTTGTGTCATTTATTGCAGTGACCAATGGAGAATATAGTCAGTTGTTCTAAGTGGAGTTTGAGCACAATGGAATTTTCTTAGGGCAATGCATAAATGGACAAATGCAATTTTCTTACATTGGGTGCACGCATGATGCTTTTGACTACTGCCATGCAGACACAAGGTCACTGGGCATGCTCAAGTATTGCTTGGCAAGGATGGACCATGACCCCCACAGACCCTCAAATCAAGGTCTAGTGGATTTTTCCAGGGAAGGACTTAGGGGATGGCCTCGTATGTGTGGACAACGCAGATGTTATAGCTGCTATGGTGAGGGCTATCCAAAGTGAACTGCAGAGCTGCAACACCATACAGAACTCTAGAGCAACAGACCAAATAGGCTAGCCAAAGTTCCCTACTATCCCTAGTCTTGATCTCCATATTATGCTTCATGTTCATGGCCTTCCTCTCTTCCTTCAGCCTCATAATTTCAGCGCCTTGTCAAACACAGATTTTTGTAGAGCCAAATTCTCCCCAGCAAGTTTTCTAATCACTTGCCTAGGCCTCCCCTGCCACTATTTGTCCACCCACTTCAGATAAGCACATGTATCATAACCCTGAAAACATAAATCTAGCATTTTGGGACACACATTCAGTACAACACAACTGAATTCTTAACTGAATACAACATTTCGCAATGCCATTTTGAGGAAAAGTTCAGCACTTGACTAACCTCAACAGGACAGACAAGAAATCTACGACTATAATCATATCCTTCATAGCAAACTCTTCGTGTTGGGTTCACAAAATGACAACACTGGTTACTACTGTCAGTGCCATTGAAGACAGCATCAGGAGAGGATACAGGTATACTCCAGTCAAATTCAAGTAGTGTTTCTGTCCCCTACAATCATACAACAACTTCAAGATTTGGATGAAAGAACTACTTTGGTCCTAGCAACCTAAAGATCACCCTATAATCCTACACTGTCGAATCGTCCTCGAACAACATCCGCAGAGGGACGGCACACACCTTGCAAGAATCAAGATCCTTGTACCGCACCTTGCTGGTGATCTTCGCTCAAGGCTCGACGTCCTTCATCTTGTCGGTGCCGGCGAGGTCACATACATGGAGCGGGCGAGGATGGATCGACAACGATGCTGCCCCTGCCCCACGGCGGCCAACCTGCTGCTTCCCGCCTGAAGATGTCGACGCCTTCATGTCGCACGAGGCAGGCGGAGAAAGTGATGGTGAGAGTTGGCGGCGGTGAGGGCGGCGAAGCCGGGCGGAGCTGGCGGCGGCCGGGCTACGGATTTGAAGATAGGGAATGGATGCATGTTGCGTAGCGATTTCCACAGGGGAATGGATCACAACATAAAAACAACAACAATACAGGGGCTTTCTGCAAAATTTCTATGAGCCGACTGGCATGTGCCAAAATCCAACGTGGCATGCCAAATGTCGTGACCAGACCGTTTTGTATGATTTTGTTACTTCAGTAGAGTTTCTTTTTTAAAGTACAACAGTAGAGTTGGAGGGGCACTTTTACGGGGTATTTTAATTCTTGTATGAATCTGTTCCAGCCCTATAAATTTATAAATCAATTGTGGTATTAACTTAAATTAAATTAACTTTTTGATACCTGACTCCGCAATGGTCGATGTATCCAGCTGCATGTTTCATGATTGCCCTGACACCACAAACACCAAAATTAGAAAGGTGCTACAACCCTAACGGGTCCACCAAACATGTGCACCAACTTAGTCCGTCCACACACATGAGTTATATATATGACCAAATCAGTGTAGTGAGTATTATCTTGTCCGTTCACGTGCACTTCTTTTTACCAATCATCCATAGCTACTGTCGCCAATGCATCATATATGTACAAAATCGCAGTTAAGCGCATGTGAGTAGGGCGGTGCAGCAAATTAATTTATGGACCGCGCCGGCAGCGTGATTCGCTTTGTCAGATCTGGGTACGTCCTGTTTTGGCCTTCTTATTGATCGAGCCTGGATTATATTCGAAGTACAGTGCCAAAGATAGAAAGAAAATGCCATCACCTCATGGGGACATCATGCAACATGGAGGGCGCGACACTCTAGGGGATGAAATTATTCGACGTACAGTGCCAAAGATGGAAAGATCACGCACACGGCGTGGCAACCCATTCCCGTTTAGAGCATCTAAAGCCGAACTTGACAAATCCGGACCCTCAAACGTCCGCGGGCAATGACCGGGCACGTCTTAAATGTTCCGTCGCACATCCACATACCGTATGATATAAATTGTTCGAATTTTAAATTTCAAAACAAAGCAAAGCCAATCATAGTTCAACAAATCGGACGTGCCAATAAAATCAATGTTCGAGCGTGACAGATGGCCTCGGATCACTGGCCGGGCGCCTGCTCCGAGCGGAATGCGTCGTGCTCTAGGCGGAATGCGTCCTGCTTGTCCTGTCTGCCTGCATCCGGGCTGCCTCCTTTGCCTGCATCCAGGCTGCCTCCTCCGCCTCCATCCGGGCTGCCTCCTCCGCCTGCATCTGGGACGCAGCCGCCCTCACCTCCTCGTACTTCCTACGGTCATTGATCTTCATCTTCTTGTCCGCAAGCCACTTGTTTCTATGCTCATCCAAAAGGGTTTCGTCCGCCAACATGATCCGCGCATCTTCCGTGTCCCGCGCGAGTTGCAACCTCTCCTTCTCAAGCTCTATGTCGTCAAATGTCTTGGCCTTCTTGAGTTCTCATTTGAGCACCGCTTGTTGCTTCTCCAACTCGATCTTCTCCCTCTCAATTTTGAGCTTCTTCTCCGCCCTCTTCTGGTCCCACTCCATCCTTTCCTTTTGCACATCCAACATGAGCTTGTACCTCTCCTCCTTCTTGTTCTCCCTCACCGAAAAAATGCTCGTCCATGTGGATGACATTTTGGTAGCCGCGGCATCACGGGCGGCACGTGTCTTTTCCCACTTGTTTCCCATGACTTGGAGGTTATCTTTTGGCACGCTGGCTTTTCCATTCGCCACGACAACATCGTTGTGACGACCCCGGCTTAATCGTACACTAATCATACACGCAAATGCGCACGATCAAGCCTAAGGAATCACTTGAAGATACCACAACACAACTCTAAAACATAAAATAAAGTCATACAAGCTTAATATTACAAGCCAGGGCCTCGAGGGCTCGAATACATAGCTCGATGGCATACAAGCGTCAGCGGAAGCATTAGATTTCTGGGTTCAGATATATTACATAGAGAGAATTAGGCCTTCACAGAGGCGGGGTAAAATAAAATACTACGATCGAAAGGCGTAGGCCTCCTGCCCTGGACCCTCCGATCCTACTCCTGGTCGTCGAACGGCTCCTCGTAGTAGTAGTACTCGCCAGGCGGGTAGTAGTACTGGTCGTCGGCTGGGGCTTCTGGCGCAGGGGCTCCGTCGTCTGGTGGCATCAAATGGAATATGGGGGAAAAGAAAATAAAGCAAACGTGAGTACTCATCCGAAGTACTCAGCAAGCAAGGATCTACACTACATATGCATCATTGTCAAAGGAATGGCTGTATATGTGGACTGGGCTGCAGAAATGCCAGAATAGAGGGGGAAAGCCTAGTCCTATCGAAGACTAGCATCTTCAACAATCTTCAGCAGTCTTTCAGCATGAGGAGAGAGCAGATTACATAAGTAAAGTAGTAGTAGTAGTATCATCAACCTCGACCTGAGATCCTTTCTCGACTCCCTGCGAGAAAGCAATCCCAGAGCCGTACTATCCAATTCTCATCACATGTTCTAGTTGTACCGATCGGGATACAACTCCGAGTGTCCGTTACCGTAGGACAGGCTATCGATAGAAGTTTCTTCCCTGCAGGGGTGCACCAACTTACCCACCACGCTCGCTTAACTCTGGCCGGACACACTTTTCTGGGTCATGCCCGGCCTCGGCTAAGCAACACGCCGCAACCCGACCAAATACCTAATAGAGAGGTCAGCACGCCGGACTAACCTATGCCCCCAGGGGTCTTGGGCCATCGCCCCGGGAACTCCTGCATGTTACGTGCACCGCCGGTGAGCAGACCTAGCAACCCCTTATACAAGCGCGGTTGCGTTCCCAGTCCAACCCAGCGTGTGCCGCATCAGTCACTGACGTCCATTAAGCTCCGGCTGAAGTATACGACGCAGAACGCCCATACTATGCCCACGTGATGGTTAGTGCTATCGGGCCAGAGGCCCCTCGGATCAAATATCCAAACCGTAGTGGATTAGGAGCGCGCGGAAACGAGCAGAGACTCACGATCGATGTGACCCCGTCGCCCCGTCTCGAGGACTTGCGGCAAGGGCTAAGAATGCCCGGCCACGCCTCGTAGTTATCTTGCGGGCACCATCCAGGTCAACCCGACTCTACATCACTTCGCAATAAGCTCGCGCGGGTACCCCTCTGGGCCGACCCGTCTTTAGTATCGTGGTTCATAGTCAAGTCATAATATCCAAGGTAACTGTGTGTCTGACACCGAAGGGAACCATGAGGAATCACCCTCGATGGAGTTCCCGCTCGATGTTATCATCAAGGTGAACGAAGGAGGAATCACCCTCGAGGTCCACACTTGAGAGGTTGCGCGACGATGTCGTTATCGGGGGTGGTGTAGGAGGAATCACCCTCGCTTACCACGACCGAGTAACTAACCTACAAGGTTAACATCAGAAGTGCTAACGAGGTATCACCCTCGGCACTCGACGGTAACCCAGCAGTGTCGGCAACTAAGGGGTAGTGATGTGCGGTGCCAGGGTCTGGTCTTCAATCCCGATGATCGGGTCTTCTGATGTCCAGCAGGGCAGTCGGGATCAAGTGGGGGTCTCTGTCGTGTCTCTACCCACCCTATACTAAGCAGTCTAGGATAACCAGTAAGGTAACAAAGCAGGGTACAATAATCAGGCTATGCAGCAGATATAGGAAAACAGTAGCAGTAGCAGTTCTAATGCAAGCATAAGAGAGAAGAGAATAGGCGATATAGGCATGCTCAAAATGGGGGTGCTTGCCTGTTTGCTCGGAGGCAAGGGCAAGGTCTTCAGTAGTATCGTCGGGGACGTAGTCGTACTCCTGTGCGGCGTCTGCCTCGGGAGCTACGTCAACGTCGGGGTCTACCGAGAGAGAAGAGGGGGAAGAAACAGGTAAACATAATGCAAACAAATGCAATACGGTGCGTGTGATGCTATGATGCAGTGCAGGGTTGCCTAATTATGCATCTAAGTCATTTTAGTTATTTTTAGAATTATTCTGAGATTTAATATCCGACGTGTGTGCACTATTTATCTGCCGGATTCGGGTCCGGAGTTACGAGTTCTTCTACGTAGGAGGTTCCGATGGAGAAACAGACGGCACGATCAGACTCGGCTCGTCGTTCTGAGCAACTTTCATGTTTTAACTTTTTCGATCCGAGCTACGGTTTAAAAGTTATTAATTTTCAAAGATTATATGAATTTCTGGAATTTATTTTTATTTAATAAAATCAACATTATCCAGAATAGTGCCTGATGATGTCAGCATTGCGTGTGGATGACGTCAGCATGCAACAGTGGCGCTGACTGGTCAAACTGACCTGTGGGCCCCACATGTCATTCTCAGAGACTTAACAGAGGGGGTAAAATTAATTAGCTGGGTTAATTAGTCAGTGGGGCCTACTGTCAGTGTCACATTAGTCAACTAATTAACTTAATTAGGATTATCAAATTAATTAGAATTTTATTTATTTTTCTTAAATCATTTAAATTAGCGGGGCCCGGCTGTCAGCGGCTCAGCTGCCCAGTCAGCTAAGTTGACTCAGTCAACTGGGCTGCGGGGCCCAGTGGTCAGCGGCTTAGGAGATGCCACGTCGGCGCCAGGTCATCTCCGGCGACCGGAGCAGCGCCGGCGACCAAAATCGCGGCGGCGCGTCGCCGGAGCGCTCGGAAAACGCCCACAGGACTCGGTTCGGGCCGTGGCTTGGTGCGTTCGAAAGCCAGGGGACTCGCCCGTCACGTGGGAGTGGTCTCGTCGCCGGAATCTACCGGAGTCGTCGACGGTGAGCTCGCGGGCGGCGCCGGAGTTCGTGGTCTCGCGAAAACGCGGCTACGCGAGGCTCTCGCACGTGCTAACTAGCTAGGGTGAAGCTACGGACCTACAGGAGCATGTTGGCGCCACTGGTTCGAGCTGCCGAAGCTCAGGAGCACGCTAATGGCTGCGGCGGCGGCGGTCAGAACACGGCGACGTCGGCAGCTCTTCGGAGGCACCCAAGTACGCGGGGAAGGAAACAGAGGAAGTGGCGGAGCTCACCTAGCGGCTATGAAAAGCCTTTGATAGTTTAGTAGCAGTAGAGAGCTCGAGGTCGACGGGGATCGCCGGCGGCAGAGAAGAAGAGGCTGGGGTCGATTCCGTTCAGGCGGTCCTCCCCGAGCTCGATGTCGAGGGGTAGCCGAGGCAGAAGAACGAGGCGAAGCCGCAGGACGTCCCGGCGAGGTGAATGGGAGGCGGTGGCCGCGCCTGTGAGCAGGGCGCGACGGCGACCGCATCGGGCGTCGCCGAGATCCAGAGAGGGAGAGCGATGGGAGAGGGAGGAAGTGGACCAGGGAGACCAGGGGGAGTGAACGGGCGTCGGTCTTATCCCCTCCTCCTCACTGTAGTGTCGGCGGCATCGCCGTGTCGGCGCCGCAGCGGCGAGCGCGCGCTCGGCCAGGGACGCGCCGACATGACGACGGAGAGAGAGGGGAGCGGCCTGGTGGGCTGGGTCTAAGTGCACTGTGCACTTAGGCCCAGTCCACAGTAGTTTTTCACTTTTCTTTTTTTTCTGTTCTTTAATTCTTTTCTGTTTTGGAAATGATTAAGCCACTTTAGCAGTTTCGTAAAATATGGAACTTGGTCCAAATATTACAGTGCCATTTTAGCTCTCACCAAAAAGTGGTTTGGACAAATTTGGAATTCATTTGAAGCTGAAAAGAATTTAAATGAATTTGAATATTCTGTTTTGGTGCTGTTTCATCTTGTTAGAGTCACTTTTCTAACTCCAACTTCAATGATGATGATTTTACAAATTTTCCTGGATTATTTGCTATTTAATGAACATTTTCCCAACAGAGTTTGAACAACTTTATATTTCACTTTTGAATTTGAGTTGATTTTCAGATGTGAATTTGAATTGGATCATTAACCCTTATGACTTGGCACTGCAAATGATCATGACTTGGCAGTTTTAACAGAGTGTCACAGAGTTTATTACAAGGGGGTGTTACAAGTTCTCCTCCTCTAAAAGAAATTCTCGTCCCGAGAATTTAGGAGGTAGAAGGAAAAAGTCCGGGATATTCTTCCCGAAGATGATCCTCGCGTTCCCAAGTGGCTTCGTCTTCAGTGTGATTCGACCATTGCACTTTTAGGAACTTGGTCGTCTTCTGACGAGTACGACGCTCAGCTTCGTCGAGGATGCGGATCGGATGCTCCTTATAGGAAAGATCATCTTGTAGCTCGAGCATCTCATGATCCACTGCACGGTGCGGGGATTCCTTGAAGCACTTACGGAGTTGCGACACGTGGAAGACATCATGAATATGGGAGAATCGCGGTGGCAACTCCAATTTATATGCCACCTGTCCCCGTCTAGCCACGATGCGGAAAGGACAAATATAGCGAGGAGCTAGCTTGCCCTTAATTCCGAAACGACGGGTGCCCTTCATTGGAGTGACACGAAGATAAGCTTGATCACCAGGTTGATAGATCACACCCCATCGCTTGCGATCATAATTACTCTTCTGACGGTCTTGAGCTGCTTTGAGATTCTCCCGGATAATTCGGACTTGTTCTTCGGCATGCTGAATAATGTCCGGTCCAACAAGAGGTCGTTCCCCAGTTTCTGACCAATTCAGAGGGGTTCGACATTTACGTCCATAAAGAACCTCAAATGGGGCCATTTTTAAGCTGGCTTGATAACTGTAGTTATAAGAGAACTCGGCATACGGGAGAGATTCCTCCCATTTCTTACCGAAGGATATAACACAGGCTCGAAGCATGTCTTCAAGCACTTGATTAACGCGCTCAACTTGGCCTTGGGATTGGGGATGATAAGCTGAACTCCAGGTAATATGAGTTCCCATTGCTTTCTGGAAACTTTCCCAGAAATGGCCAGTGAAAATGCTGCCACGGTCTGAACTGATTTCCTTGGGAATTCCATGGAGTGAAACAATTCTGGAGATATATAGCTCTGCTAACTGACTAGCAGTAATAATCTCCTTAACTGGCAGAAAGTGTGCAACCTTGGAGAGCTGGTCGACGACGACAAGAATGGCATCGTGACCCTTCTGAGACTTGGGAAGACCAGTGATGAAGTCCATTTGCACTTTATCCCACTTCCATAGAGGAATAGGGAGCGGTTGCAGAATTCCAGCAGGTTTCTGATGTTCTGCCTTCACGCGACGACAAACGTCACACTCGGCAACATAACGAGCAATATCTTGCTTCATTCTAGACCACCAGTACCTTTGACGAAGATCTCGATACATTTTGGTACTACCCGGATGGATAGATAGCGGTGTATCATGGGCCTCCTTCATGACTTTGTCAGTCATCAGCTCGAAGCGAGGTACTACAATGCGGTCTCGGAAGTACAAGGTTCCATCTTCAGCAATCGAGAAATCCCTGTACTTTTGGAGGTGAAGCTCTTTCTTCATTAGGCCAATTTCGGCATCTTTAGCTTGCGCAATCTTGACAGCTTTCTCAAGATCTGACTGTATCAAAAGGTTATTAAGAGAACCTTGCAGAATAATGCAGAGATTCAGCTTGCGCAATTCTTCATATAGCTGGGGTTGAGCTTGTTTTACCATGAGGTTACTACAGTATGACTTGCGGCTCAAAGCATCAGCCATCACATTAGCTTTGCCGGGAGTGTATGAAATTCAACAGTCATAATCGGTGATTGTTTCCAACCAACGCTGCTGACGAAGATTAAGTTCCGATTGAGTGAATAAGTACTTCAAGCTCTGATGATCGGTGTAAATCTCACACCGATTACCAAAGAGGTAATGACGCCACTGCTTCAAAGCATAAATGACAGCAGCAAGTTCGAGGTCATGCACTGTGTAATTCTCTTCATGTGGACGCAGTTGTCGCGAAGCATAAGCAATAACTCTTCGCTCTTGCATTAGGACACAACCTAGTCCTTGGCGAGAGGCGTCGCAGAAGATCACAAAATCTTTGCGGGAGTCTGGAGGAGCAAGGACTGGAGCAGAAGTCAGCTTGTCCTTGAGGGTCTGGAAGCTTTCCTGACATTTGTCTGTCCACTCAAACTTAACGCCTTTGTGAAGCAGATTAGTCAGGGCTTGGCAATCTTGGAGAAATTTTCGATGAATCGGCGACAATAACTTGCAAGCCCGAGGAAACTTCTGACTTGCTTGACATTCTTCGGAGGGGTCCAGTCAAGAATAGCCTGAACTCGCTCCGGGTTAACTGCAATACCATCCTTGGAGATGACATGTCCAAGGTAGGTTACCTCGGAAAGCTAGAATTCGCACTTAGAGTACTTGGCATATAATTGGTGCTCTCGAAGTCTCTCCAGAACTAGTCGAAGGTGCTCAGCATGTTCTTCTTTGCTCTTCGAATAAACCAGAATATCATCCAGATATACCACGACGAATTTGTCGAGCTAATCCATGAATATGTAATTCATTAGGCGGGAGAATGTAGCTGGAGCGTTTGTTAAACCAAACGACATGACTGTGTACTCGTAAGAGCCATAACGAGTAACGAATGCAGTCTTCGGAATATCCTCTTCGCGAACACGGATCTGGTGATAACCCAACCTCAAGCCGAGTTTAGAAAACACCGAAGATCGATCAACTCGCAGGATCCTACTCTCCGTGTGCACTCTGATGCAGAATCCGGTCTCAAACTGTAAGAAGAGGTCCACGTGCAGGCGTGTGACCTCTCACTGCAGGCCAATCAATACCTGGCGGCATCTCGGTCCTGCGTGGGTAAAGAATATCCTCCGGATGTATCCCTGCACGAACAGCTGGTAGCAACTATGTCATTGCCTAGTAGTAGCGTGCTCGAGTAGCGAACAACTCGACGGCCAGAGCCCGAACAGTGCGATCCAGAGCCTGAGTGCACTGAATCAGAACCTGCGGGTCGTAGCGTCGAGACTCGTACGGGGCACAGATAGCTGTGTAAAATCCAGTAGCATCTCCAACAGGTGCATACGGAATGTACCGAAACACAGTATCATCCAAGTTAGCATTGTGCTCTGCTCGGAGACGTGCGACAGCAGAGTAGGCGGCATCATGTACTGCCATCTCAATCGTCACGCCTAATCCATGAAAAAGGTGTAGCTCAGTGTCTGAGTTGTTCTGCTGATCATAAATCCGAACTTCAGCATAGTACTCTTCCTGGTTGAACTCGCGGTAAACCTCATAGACCATGTACTCGGGATACCAGCGGTAACCCAGTCTACTAAGGAGGGCGATCAGAACAGCTGGAAATCCAGGGGCATCACGAGCCCAAGTGCGAAGCACAAGCTGGGTCGTAGGCCGCGGTGGAAATAGTCGATCCATATGAAACAGAAAGGTTCAGGGTTGTCATAAGACAATGAGAAATATAACCGATCTCGGAAGGAAAGGTTAAACAAAACAATGGAAAGGAAAATGATTATCAGACTAATCAGATCAACGTCAGGGAAATCGCACTGAATCCAGCTCTCCGGGTGGATAGAATTAACGAGAACCTAAATGTCGGTGTTAGTAAATTTTATGAAACCCGAATAGATGAGAGATTAGAATCCCAGAGTAAAGACGAGGAATAAAAGATCCTAATACCACCCAGTTGGCGACGTGGGCCCGTAAGCCACACAGCCAAGTTAGTAAAACAATTTTTGACCACTAGACTCAACTTCGGCCAAAGAGTTGGAAAGGGGGACTCCTAGAGGCAGTCGGCTCTGATACCAACCTGTGACGACCCCGGCTTAATCGTGCACTAATCATACACGCAAATGCGCACGATCAAGCCTAAGGACTCACTTGAAGATACCACAACACAACTCTAAAACATAAAATAAAGTCATACAAGCTTAATATTACAAGCAAGGGCCTCGAGGGCTCGAATACATAGCTCGATGGCATACAAGCGTCAGCGGAAGCATTAGATATCTGGGTTCAGATATATTACATAGAGAGAATTAGGCCTTCACAGAGGCGGGGTAAAATAAAATACTACGATCGAAAGGCGTAGGCCTCCTGCCCTGGACCCTCCGATCCTACTCCTGGTCGTCGAACGGCTCCTCGTAGTAGTAGTACTCGCCAGGCGGGTAGTTGTACTGGTCGTCGGCTGGGGCTTCTGGCGCAGGGGCTCCGTCGTCTGGTGGCATCAAATGGAATATGGGGAAAAAGAAAATAAAGCAAACGTGATTACTCATCCGAAGTACTCAGCAAGCAAGGATCTACACTACATATGCATCATTATCAAAGGAATGGCTGTATATGTGGACTGGGCTGCAGAAATGCCAGAATAGAGGGGGAAAGCCTAGTCCTATCGAAGACTAGCATCTTCAACAATCTTCAGCAGTCTTTCAGCATGAGGAGAGAGCAGATTACATAAGTAAAGTAGTAGTAGTAGTATCATCAACCTCGACCTGAGATCCTTTCTCGACTCCCTGCGAGAAAGCAATCCCAGAGCCGTACTATCCAATTCTCATCACATGTTCTAGTTGTACCGATCGGGATACAACTCCGAGTGTCCGTTACCGTAGGACAGGCTATCGATAGAAGTTTCTTCCCTGCAGGGGTGCACCAACTTACCCACCACGCTCGCTTAACTCTGGCCGGACACACTTTTCTGGGTCATGCCCGGCCTCGGCTAAGCAACACGCCGCAACCCGACCAAATACCTAACAGAGAGGTCAGCACGCCGGACTAACCTATGCCCCCAGGGGTCATGGGCCATCGCCCCGGGAACTCCTGCACGTTACGTGCACCACCGGTGAGCAGACCTAGCAACCCCTTATACAAGCGCGGTTGCGTTCCCAGTCCAACCCAGCGTGTGCCGCATCAGTCGCTGACGTCCATTAAGCTCCGGCTGAAGTATACGACGTAGAACGCCCATACTATGCCCACGTGATGGTTAGTGCTATCGGGCCAGAGGCCCCTCGGATCAAATATCCAAACCGTAGTGGATTAGGAGCGCGCGGAAACGAGCAGAGACTCACGATCGATGTGACCCCGTCGCCCCGTCTCGAGGACTTGCGGCAAGGGCTAAGAATGCCCGGCCACGCCTCGTAGTTATCTCGCGGGCACCATCCAGGTCAACCCGACTCCACATCACTTCGCAATAAGCTCGCGCGGGTACCCCTCAGGGCCGACCCGTCTTTAGTATCGTGGTTCATAGTCAAGTCATAATATCCAAGGTAACTGTGTGTCTGACACCGAAGGGAACCATGAGGAATCACCCTCGATGGAGTTCCCGCTCGATGTTATCATCAAGGTGAACGAAGGAGGAATCACCCTCGAGTTCCACACTTGAGAGGTTGCGCGACGATGTCGTTATCGGGGGTGGTGTAGGAGGAATCACCCTCGCTTACCACGACCGAGTAACTAACCTACAAGGTTAACATCAGAAGTGCTAACGTGGTATCACCCTCGGCACTCGACGGTAACCCAGCAGTGTCGGCAACTAAGGGGCAGTGATGTGCGGTGCCAGGGTCTGGTCTTCAATCCCGATGATCGGGTCTTCTGATGTCCAGCAGGGCAGTTGGGATCAAGTGGGGGTCTCTGTCGTGTCTCTACCCACCCTATACTAAGCAGTCTAGGATAACCAGTAAGGTAACAAAGCAGGGTACAATAATCAGGCTATGCAGCAGATATAGGAAAACAGTAGCAGTAGCAGTTCTAATGCAAGCATAAGAGAGAAGAGAATAGGCGATATAGGCATGCTCAAAATGGGGGTGCTTGCCTGTTTGCTCGGAGGCAAGGGCAAGGTCTTCAGTAGTATCGTCGGGGACGTAGTCGTACTCCTGTGCGGCGTCTGCCTCGGGAGCTACGTCAACGTCGGGGTCTACCGAGAGAGAAGAGGGGGAAGAAACAGGTAAACATAATGCAAACAAATGCAATACGGTGCGTGTGATGCTATGATGCAGTGCAGGGTTGCCTAATTATGCATCTAAGTCATTTTAGTTATTTTTAGAATTATTCTGGGATTTAATATCCGACGTTTGTGCACTATTCATCTGCCGGATTCGGGTCCGGAGTTACGAGTTCTTCTACGTAGGAGGTTCCGATGGAGAAACAGACGGCACGATCAGACTCGGCTCGTCGTTCTGAGCAACTTTCATGTTTTAACTTTTTCGATCCGAGCTACGGTTTAAAAGTTATTAATTTTCAAAGATTATATGAATTTCTAGAATTTATTTTTATTTAATAAAATCAACATTATCCAGAATAGTGCCTGATGATGTCAGCATTGCGTGTGGATGACGTCAGCATGCAACAGTGGCGCTGACTGGTCAAACTGACCTGTGGGCCCCACATGTCATTCTCAGAGACTTAACAGAGGGGGTAAAATTATTTAGCTGGGTTAATTAGTCAGTGGGGCCTACTGTCAGTGTCACATTAGTCAACTAATTAACTTAATTAGGATTATCAAATTAATTAGAATTTTATTTACTTTTCTTAAATCATTTAAATTAGCGGGGCCCGGCTGTCAGCGGCTCAGCTGCCCAGTCAGCTAAGTTGACTCGGTCAACTGGGCTGCGGGGCCCAGTGGTCAGCGGCTTAGGAGATGCCACGTCGGCGCCAGGTCATCTCCGGCGACCGGAGCAGCGCCGGCGACCAAAATCGCGGCGGCGCGTCGCCGGAGCGCTCGGAAAACGCCCACAAGACTCGGTTCGGGCCGTGGCTTGGCGCGTTCGAAAGCCAGGGGACTCGCCCGTCGCGTGGGAGTGGTCTCGTCGCCGGAATCTACCGGAGTCGTCGACGGTGAGCTCGCGGGCGGCGCCGGAGTTCGGGGTCTCGCGAAAACGCGGCTACGCGAGGCTCTCGCACGTGCTAACTAGCTAGGGTGAAGCTACGGACCTCCAGGAGCGTGTTGGCGCCACTGGTTCGAGCTGCCGAAGCTCAGGAGCACGCTAATGGCTGCGGCGGCGGCGGTCAGAACACGGCGACGTCGGCAGCTCTTCGGAGGCACCCAAGTACGCGGGGAAGGAAACAGAGGAAGTGGCGGAGCTCACCTAGCGGCTATGAAAAGCCTTTGATAGTTTAGTAGCAGTAGAGAGCTCGAGGTCGACGGGGATCGCCGGCGGCAGAGAAGAAGAGGCTGGGGTCGATTCCGTTCAGGCGGTCCTCCCCGAGCTCGATGTCGAGGGGTAGCCGAGGCAGAAGAACGAGGCGAAGCCGCAGGACGTCCCGGCGAGGTGAATGGGAAGCGGTGGCCGCGCCTGTGAGCAGGGCGCGACGGCGACCGCGTCGGGCGTCGCCGAGATCCAGAGAGGGAGAGCGATGGGAGTGGGAGGAAGTGGACCAGGGAGACCAGGGGGAGTGAACGGGCGTCGGTCTTATCCCCTCCTCCTCACTGTAGTGTCGGCGGCATCGCCGTGTCGGCGCCGCAGCGGCGAGCGCGCGCTCGGCCAGGGACGCGCCGACACGACGACGGATAGAGAGGGGAGCGGCCTGGTGGGCTGGGTCTAAGTGCACTGTGCACTTAGGCCCAGTCCACAGTAGTTTTTCACTTTTCTTTTTTTTTCTGTTCTTTAATTCTTTTCTGTTTTGGAAATGATTAAGCCACTTTAGCAGTTTTGTAAAATATGGAACTTGGTCCAAATATTACAGTGCCATTTTAGCTCTCACCAAAAAGTGGTTTGGACAAATTTGGAATTCATTTGAAGCTGAAAAGAATTTAAATGAATTTGAATATTCTGTTTTGGTGCTGTTTCATCTTGTTAGAGTCACTTTTCTAACTCCAACTTCAATGATGATGATTTTACAAATTTTCCTGGATTATTTGCTATTTAATGAACATTGTCCCAACAGAGTTTGAACAACTTTATATTTCACTTTTGAATTTGAGTTGATTTTCAGATGTGAATTTGAATTGGATCATTAACCCTTATGACTTGGCACTGCAAATGATCATGACTTGGCAGTTTTAACAGAGTGTCACAGAGTTTATTACAAGGGGGTGTTACAATCGTCCAACCCAATTGATTAGTTGGAGCTTGAGCCATCATTCCTCTTCTTGTCAGACTTGAGGTCGTCCACAAGTTGGTTCCACTTCGGCTTGCCATTCAATATGACCCAATATTGGCTAAACGCAAATGGCTTCTTCTCCACCTCGTGATACAAAGTGGCTGCCACCACCGTCTAGCAACAACATATGTATGAGCATGAGAATGCAAACAAAAGAAGCATATGCAAATGACGACAAGATGAAGAAATCGACCTTAGGTGAGTTGGGACTCCCATCACACTTTGAGGGCGTTTGGTCACATGTGAGTAGTAACCGACGTACTTGTTCACTTTCCTTTGAATGATCCCCCAATGATGTTGGAGAGAAGCCACATTGCGGGTGGTCACGATAGGATGCGGCTTCACATATTCCTTTTGCTCGTGATACTCCTTCCAAATCTATTTCCAGTAGGTGTTCCCCTTTTGCTCGGTGTCGCATATTGGATCCATCTTTGTGGCCAACCAAGCTTTAACCAACAAGATATCCTCATATCTTGAGAATGTCGGACCTCTTGCCTTTGGCGTCTTGGTCTTCTTCTTCTTCTTCTTGCTCGGATTGCGATCGGATGTTGTCCCAACTTCAAATGTGGTGGTGGCCTCAAATTCATACTCTATTTTGGTCGGATCTTTATTGTCATTGATCATGTTCGAAAAGAACGCCTCCTACATCATTATGGTTTGCAAGCATTCATCTTGTGCGAAATGAACTAATGGTCTATGCAAAAATCTGATCAGACAGGAGCCAAGAAAACGTGCCGACTCTTGTTCGGTCATTCCATCGAACATGTCGAGGGAAACCTAGGCACCGTCAGTGCCCGTGCTCATCCGCGCCCGAACGAGCCGCGGTGAGTCACATACATCGACCGACGGCATCTGTGTGGCCGGAAAGCTCTCCTTAATGGCCCAGCCGGCCATCGAATCATCCTCCCAATGGGGTCGGACGGCGTCATCCGTGTCGGTGCTCGGAGGAAAGGGATGCGGGGATCTGGGCGCGGCGGAGGAGACAACTGCTCCACCATGTCCGAACCTCCCTGAGACACCATCGCCGCCTCCCCCTCTCACTGCTGGCATCGCCGCAACTTCCAGGCGATGTTCTCCGCCTTGCAAGTCGCAGACGATGAAGTGACCCCGCCGAAGGACGAGGCGGACTGCTTCTCCGTCATGATGGTCTGGGTCGGGATGGATGAAATCTCCGCCAGTGGATCAGGGCCGGTGGTGAGGATTGGGAGAAAAGGAAGAGGACGGCGAGGGTTCGGGCGCGGGAAAGGTTGGAGGGCGGCGGGAGGAGGAGGACGGGTTTGGAGGATTTGGTGCCATTTGGGGTGGGGTCGGGCTTTCGGGTCCAACGTCGCGGGGCGCGCCCATATCCACCCCATATTTGGGCTGGATATGAGGGGTGCCGGTCAGCCCGGGCGTTTGAGGCCCGTTTAAGGAGCCCGTCTGAGTTGAAAAATCGTGACCAAAAAGTGACCGGGCAGCCCGCCCGGGTGTATGAGGCAGGTTTGAGGCGCCCGGCTGTATATGCTCTTAGCCTTTGCATATTTTCATGCCCTTGCCAGTACAATATGGATCTTGTTGTTGCACTAGTGCAGAATCAGGCTTTACTATCTTTTCGTAAGGGCCTTTAGTGCCGATACTAGAGGTTCAACATGAACCGGGATTAATGATGCCGGCCACCCTAGCTGTTGGAACCGGGACTAATAGTCACATTAGTACCGGTCTGTTTCCAAACCGGGACTAATTGGGCTCACGTAAAGTCGTTTTTCTACTAGTGTTGACTCTTTTGGCAGACGTTATCTTTTTGGCACGACCTATCGCGGGATTGTTTCTGAGCTACAGGAAATCCTCCAAAACCTTGGTTCGAACTCTGGGGACTTGGCTCACAATCACGAGGCTACGAGCTAGGCACGAGGCACGACCATTACTGCAGGATGGTTCAAACGCGACACTACAACCAAAGACCCTTCCAGAAAACTATGTGCGATGCATTAATCGTAAATAGTGATGTAAAAAACCATCAAAAATGACACAAATGCTTGCGATGGCAGAGACATCAAACACGATTCAGATTATAGTTGCGTTTGTGATGCATGGCATATGTTTCTCTCCAATGAACTGTTTGCGATGATCCAGAACAACTGAAACGGGCAGCCAGATGAAGGTGTGTGTGATATATGGCATACAGTTCACTCGGATGAACTGTTTGCGATTAGGGAACACAACAGAAACAGTCACCCAGATCAAGGTGGGTGCGATAAAGGGCATACAGTTCACTCAGATGAACTGTTTGTGTTGAGCCAAGAGAACATAAATGTTTCGTATAAACAAGATGTGTGTGATACGCGGCAAACATGTCCGTAATCAGTAATGTGTGTGAAGACCGATAATAACACAGACGATTCCTACTAAGAAACCGTGTGTTGTGCCGAAACGCTTCCTGGTATACAAATGTCAGCGATTGATGAATTCATCACCGACGGTTTCCCTAGTATGGTCCGTGTGCGATGTGATTGCATAGAGAACAACAACATATATACTTATAAGGACATGATTGCATAACCAAAATAAAAATCCAATTACATAGGTGGCTAGTACACGCATGACATTTGCACACACCAAAGTAAACTATTACATGCATAATTAATTAGGATAAACGATCATCTGATCATCAGCTACTTCTTCTTGTGACGCTTGTTGCCACTGCTCTCCTGGTGGCTCGATACGCCCTCATCGATTACGGGAAGGAGGCACTCCCTCATGTCAACGATCCGCCTGTGCATTTTGTAGCATGTGTACATGTTCTTGGCCGCGAACCTGAGGTGCGCTTCATCTAGTTGCCGCATCCTGGCCCCGTGCCAGGATACGGGATGTGTTCTGCTGGCATCCTGCTTCATCTTTTCTTAGTAGGGGTCGAGAATGGCCGAGGTGAGTTCAACCAGGGAGTCCTTCTTCATGCTGCCCCAGACCTTGTAGTGGTCACAGATTTCGACAAGTTCTTGTAGGCCAAGCCCGTAACCTTAAGCGCTTTTACATCATCGGTTGTTTCCACCGTAGCGAACTTGTAGTCGGTGCTGTTGACAAACCTTGCGAAACGGTCATAAGGCTCTGTAGCCATGCAGTGGTGGTAGACGAGGACATGATGGCGCACACACAACTGGGCGACGGCAACCTTCTGATCTTTCCCGGGATGACCGCTAGTGTACTGGAGGTCAATGCCGACCACTTTGTACTTGTGTGGAGCAAGCAACTGCTCCACGGTGTTGAAGTAGTCCTCCACCATGGCCGGGTCGATGGTGTACACCACCGAGAGATCCGTCTCCCTCACGTGGATCTCCACTTGATGCACGCCGAACCTCATTGAAGCGGCGCTAGATATCCTCTCTGTATGTGTCGTCGTGGGTGTGCTTGTTGTGTTGTGGGGCGCGATCGAAAGGTTGAAAATACTAAGGTTATAATGGGCGCGGGAATTAATGGGAAAGCCGGACAACCTGGAATATCGGCACGCCCGAATGGCAGTTTTTGCAGCGCGTAACTCTATCGTGCCGCACGTAACTGCATTACGGCGATGCGTGCGGCACAACCGGATGCATATGGGACCCCCAAGGTGATCGGTTTATGAGATCCGTCTCCCTCACGTGGATCTCCACTTGATGCACGCCGAACCTCATTGAAGCGCCGCTAGATATCCTCTCTGTATGTGTCGTCGTGGGTGTGCTTGTTGTGTTGTGGGGTGCGATCGAAAGGTTGAAAATACTAAGATTATAATGGGCGCAGGAATTAATAGGAAAGCCAGACAACCTGGAATATCGGCACGCCCGGATGACAGTTTTTGTAGCGCGTAACTCTATCGTGCCGCACGTAACTGCATTACAGCGATGCGCGCGGCGCAATCGGATGCATATGGGACCCCCAAGGTGATCGATTGATGCGCCAGCCCCAACCGCTGGCAGAGCGCGTGCGCGCGGAGGGACGCGAGAGCAGAGCGCGTGGAGGGACGACAGCAGAGCGCTCCGCGGCTGCCTCAACGACCAGAAACCATATGCATATAGCAGTTGAACACGCACATGAACGCGCGCGGACAGTGGACGCATTGGAGTTGCTCTTAGAGGTCACGTCGTAGATTTGTGACGAACGCACGCGGACAGTCGGCGTATTGGAGTTGCTCTTAGAGGTCGCGTCGTAGATCTGTATCGCTTGCATTGGATCGCATCGAGCATGTTGATTACCCCGTGTATTCACGCGCTATGTGAGCGTGTCGACGTCCTATTGTTTTTTTGCGGGGGGTGTCGACGTCCTATTCGACTCAATGTCCATGTGTATTGTTTCCTGCCATATAGTGAACGAACAAGGATGAAGACGGGCGCATCACAAAGACGGAATAAAGCGTTTGCTACTAAATTTGGACCAAGATCTGACAATGCCAATATTGGCCTTGCCACCGATGAATGAACCAAGATTGGCCTTGCCACTGATGAATGAACCAGGATTTCACATGCTCGGATTTCAAAACAGTGGTGCCATAAGTAGACCGCGATTGGATGGTGCTAAGAATATGCCACACGAATAATTTCCATATGATTATTTCCATCCTCTATGATTGCATATGGGGACAAGATGAGCCACGCAGCTCTGGGCCCTATTATCTTTTAGCCTTTATAATTTGCATGCCCTACCATGTCCATTATTGGACCTTGTCGTTGGATCTTAGCTCAGGCAGTCGACAGAAGTCCAAAAACTGTTGCTGCTGTGGTGCAGATACTAAAGCATGTGCTTGAATGCACCAGACAAGCTTATTTGTTGTTATTTCACGTGGATGGACCAGGTCAGGACGTTGCACCTTTCGGTTTAAATTTTTAGATTAGAATGTGGAGTATGTGTGTTGTGTGGCCTTGTGATGTCAGGCTAATCATGCAGAGGATACTTTGTGGTTTTTACCTATGGAATTATTTTATTATTCCATAGTGGCACCTGCAATTTTATGACCTCTTTGATTCACAGGATTCAAAAAACGCATGAATAAGAAAAAAATATGATTATAATCCCATGCCCGTTTGAATCTGACTGGAATCTGGTTTGTTTGATTGCAGCCCAATGTGTATATATTCACGTAGAATCAGGAGGAAAAATATATTAAAAATCATGTGTTTCATAGGTGGGTTAGAAAGCGGCTTCCACACCAGTACAACATAGGTGATTCGTGTACTAAGATGCAGCCTACTTTTATATATCCGTGCAGAATCATGAGTGAAATATGTATATAGAATTAGTGGGTTTCCGAGAAACATAATAGGAGTAGAATAGATAGGCCAGCAAAATTTCCTTAGAAAAAAAAGCCATGTTTCTAAAGGCAGGTGACTTAACGACTAAACTACATAAGCGACTTCGGATGGGCAACATACACGATTACCTCTACAAACGATCATTTCCCGAGCCATGTGTGCTTAGGGCATGTACAATGGCTGATAAGATAGTCTTATCTTAAGTCTTGCACGTAATTTAGAAATGACAAAAAAAAAATATAATAGGTCATCTCTTAGCCTTATCTTCATTAATTAGCCATTCCTAAAAACATGATGAGACATATTGTGCTAATGAGAGAAGACAAGCCTTTTCTTATGAGGTCTCTCTCCGCCACCTCATCATTTCTACTACGTGGCACTCCAAAGATAGCACCATTGTACATGCGCTTATATAGCCCACTGAGTTTAGGGCATGACCAATGCATAGCCTCAGGGTGATGCCCCGTATACCATGTAGGATCAGATGCCAGGAAAAGTAGGTTCGGATGAGGAAGCGGGATCCTCTGCAGGAGACGGGTGCTTGAAGAGAAAAATGTGGTCCCGTGTAAAAAGCTGAAAAGTTAGAGTGAAAAGTACAGATGCATGTGTACTAGAGTTTTTATTTTTTATTTTTTGATGAGTCCCGGTGGTGACATGTTGCATTTGGAAAAAAAATCGATATAGATGCCTCAAGTTACTTTTTCTAATGGGATATTTGTATTCATATGTCATCATTATACACGCCCTTATGAGCCTATTCTGGGGCAGCGCCTGCCTCAGAAATTCTTTTCTAATGGCGCCATGTTTTATGTCAGGATTTATCAAAGTTGTCCGTTGATTCAGAAAAACGATCGTACTGTTTGGCTATGTAGGCACAGTAGCTGATGGTGTAGCGGGATATTTTAATGGAACACGTAGGCAGCGTGCTTCGCGTGGTCAGATCATTGGTTGCAAATTTTTATTGATAGCTTACCAAGCTAACCACTTGGTGCGTGGTCAGATCTGGGTATGCCAAGAACACGTAGGCAGCGTGCTTCGCGTGGAAAGATATGGGCATGCCGGGATTGGCCTTATCATTGATTGAGCCTGGACTACATTCGATGTGTAGAAATCTGCGAATGCAGTGCTGTATACTATATGCTATCACTCCATGGGGACAGATCAAGCACCCCTACCTTTCGTCCCCATTCTCATTTAGCCTTTGTACAGTTTCATGCCTACCCAGTAGATCATGGACCTTGTCGTTAGATCTTGGGGCAAACGGTATCTTCTTGCAGGACCATACGCAATACTGCGCAGCACAGGCCTCCCAATGATAGGACTAATTAGCAGGCTTTTGTTTTACGCAGTGGACTATTTAGTAGTCTAATCATAAAATTAGTTGTTGTATCTCAAAAAAAGATGATGATTTTTTTTGCGAGAAATTTTCAATCTATTCATATTTAATCACGACAATACAAAGGACAACAAATGTAATAAAAATTACAACCATGTTCGTGGACCACCTAGCGACGACTATAAGCACTGGAGCGAGCCGTAGGCGTGCCGCCGTCATCGCCCCTCCCTCACCGGAGCCGGCCAAACCTTATTGTAGTAGACAATCGGGAAGTCGTCGTGCCAAGGCCCCGTAGGACCAGCGCACCAGAGTAGCAACCATCGCCGATGAAGAAAGTTGTATATCAAAAGGATCAAACCTATAAACACTCAAACGAAAACGAACGAAGACCGGATCCAAACAGATCCACCGAAGACCAGCACCAACCGAATCCGGCAAGATCCGTTGGAGACAAAACTTCACACGCCCTCCGACTATGCTAGATACACCATGGGGACGGGGATAGAACATGGGAGACATTATTCCATGGATGATTATATTATATTAGATCTATTATATTAGAAGTAAAAAAAACCATTTATACGTTCCTGCAATTCGTGTGTGATATCCATTAGGTCCTATGAGTTGACAAATATTACCTTGAGTCATTCCACTCTATTCTTCTCCTTCGTTCCGCTATTTTTTTCCCAGTAATTGCAATTTTCTGTTGGACGCTTACCAGTCGCGTTATTATTACCTTGATTTGTAACAGATCGGTATATATTCCCGTTTGATCCTACATAGTACAGTTAGCACATACCATACATTAATTCATGAGAAATTCGCAGCTACAGCCTACTATTGATGTCTTTGAGAACGTTTGTGCTTGATAGGATGCGTACAGGACACTTAAATAAGTAATTACGTTCTTTTTTGCTTAAATAATTACATCTAAGAGCAATTGTAACAGCTTCGCCATATAGATTATGGAGTGCGTTTATTACGAATATGCTGGCCGAGGTGGCTGTGCGCAAACACAATCCTCATATGCGGCCTCTATATCTTTTTTTTTACCAACCCAATAAGCATACACTCAATTTCAGGAATTGAAATGCTAAATTTGAGATAACATTGTATTACAAAGTGGTTATATGAGGGGTAGAAAAGTCAATTAGCGACTTATTTTACTAACTAATAATTTTTACGTCTTGGGACAAGCTTTATTTCCTCCACACCACAGGTGAATGCACAGTGCATGGGGCACATGCATATGCGACGAGTCCACTCGTCATGTACGCACAGCGGTGTGACGGTCCAACGGTCTCCTCTTCATCCCATTCCCGCCGATAGTCGTAGATGGGGGAAGAACCAATATGCCACGATATGTCTCGATCTCCTCCACTGTTGCCGCCTCGTCCAGGTTCCGCTCCTCCTTCTTTGAGAGAGTCATCCAGTCCGACCGCGTGAGAAACAACATGGCTACAAGGAGAGGGAAGTGGAGGTTGTGAGCGAAGGTGTTGAGCTAGAGCTTGTGAGATATGCGGCCACAGTGACAACCTTTTCATAGCTACGGGAAAACATGGCGTTGATGGGCGTGGGGACTTGCCACGCGACCAACAGCCATTAATTGACACAATTTCCAGTTCCATGGCGTCTTCCGCCTACTACGCCATTGACAGACGAGGTGATGGGATGCAGAGAGGACAAGGAGGGAACTGATGCTTCTCTCCCGCATGAGCGGTTGGCAGATGGCGCGCTCTCCATAGCAATGTTCAAATACTCCAAATATGGAGTCTTGTAGACCGTATATGGATAGCACTCCACAAATTGTGATGACTCAGGGCCGGATGACGACTCTACTAAAGTGGAATTTTCAGCCAAAACTGTCATATTTGGCGGTTATTATGCCAATTGAGCTGATTTGGTGACCCTGCTAGAGTTGGCCTAAGAGGTACTCTAGCAAAGCCGCCATATCAAGCTGATCGCCATAATAATCATCATTATGACGCTTTTAGCTAAAAGGGCAATTTAGTTGAGTTGCCATATACCTCATGTTCACACTAATTTATGGTGACTCCTCCGTGTTTGGCCCCAGTCACCACATGTGGCATTGCTAGGCTGCCTTGTGGAGCGCATTTTATATAACAGTTGCATGTAAAATTCATCCGCCCGCTGAAAACTTCATGTAGCCCCCACCTTACGTGGGATGACAGGGGGTTGAGGGGAAAAGGATGTTTAAATGAGGAGTGAGTCCTATGATTATGTAGGCAACAATATGGAGACTCTGACTTTGTTCGTTGCCTCTCCAGCCTCCATACATCCCTTTAACAATGATCTCTTTATTGTTTGCATAAATCCTTTACATCTAATAAAGTTTAAGCTGGCTTTAATTTTTCAAATTCGAGCGTACCTAAGGCTATCATTATATTTACCCACAAATGGACAAACACATTTTTTTGAAAAATACAGTAGAAACGTAGATACTCGCATACACACACATACGTGAACATCGCCTGAAAGCCTTAAATAAATAAATAAAACTTGTGAGCATACGTAAGGCTGGCTCCCCTAAGCTATATAATGTATCTAGTGAAACGGAGCTATTTGTGAGGCCAGTGCTCCGATTGATTTTAAGTTGTTGGATAGATAATCCAGGGATAAATTTGCATGGAGAACAAGTTGGCGGCCCATTTACAAAAACGACCAAGTACTTCTTCACAATAAACCCATGGTGCATCCCACTGGTCTAGAATATTTGTCACGAGACCTTGTATTCCATCAAAATCAACCCAATGCAATGACACCAGTGTAAAAAACGAACTACGGGTTAATTTGCAAAGTGTGTTCACATCATTGTCTCCGTCATAACACTGTCCATTGACTTCGTATCCAATGGTCTGAAATCAGGGATGCACTCGGTGCATAGATGGACCCGTATCATAGGATACGTTCTCAACTAATCTACCCTCAGTTCGCAAAACAAACACACATATGAACCCATTATTAGTGCATATACTTCACAGTAGGGAGGGCCTTCCCTACTGTTATGGTTGCCAAAAAGGTGGTATTGTATTTGTTTTTGCGAAAAGTTATTCCACGTGCAACAAATTATATAACATAGTTGGAAATTAAGTTGCATAAAGTAAAACAAAAATTACACATGCAGCAAAGAAGCCAATCCCCAGACTAAAGATTACGGTACCCTAAATTAAAGAGTTAATACCACAATTGGTACATAAACTTGTAGGGGTGAGAACACATTCATACAAGAACTAAAAAACCCCACAAAAGTGCCCCTCCAAACTCTACTGCTGTAACAAAATCATACAAAACCAGTCCAAACTGCACACGTGGCGCGCCAGGTGCACTCTCTCTTGCCCGAAACACATTTTTACAGAAACCCCCTCGTGTTCTGCTAATTTTTCATAGTACAACTATGCAGTGATGTCCTTACGATGCATTTTTAGGTAACCCCCTGTCGACGCCCCCGAGGCAAACCCCTTCCAAAACCTTTCCCTTTCGTTCTCCCCTGTCCTCCTCGATGTCTCCGAGGCGACGCCATTGTGGGCCTCATCGGCGGCGACAGAGGGCGCAATGGAGCCACGGCGTAGGGAATCTGGCGAGTTCCTTCCTAAGTATGGTAAGCATCAGCCCAGACCCACTCCTCGGTGTCCCTTGTCCCCCCCACCCCAGGTTAGGCTTTTGAGGCCGTGATGATCATGTAGAAATTGTGCACAATTTTGGATAGATTGGATGAGTTAGGCTAGGGTTTCTTGTGCACATCCCTAGTATTAGGAAGGAGGAGCTTGTTTGCATGAGTTAGGCTAGGGTTTCTGTCATGCCGATTTGGGGATTTGGGGTGTAAAACCGCAGTCAATCCAGAGCAATGGGACGTGATTTTTAGATGTGATAATGGAGGGGAACAACATGTTATTTAGAACACATCAAATCCATGGGAATAAAATGCCATGTGTTGATGTGATGATGTTGGTAAAGTTTGAGAGATTTTGGGGGGGGGGGGGGGGGAGTTTTAGAGATGTCATTGTTGGGCACTGGAAATGTAAGTTTCAGAGGTCATGGTGGGATCATTATGTATGTTGGTTGAATGGATTGTACTATTAATCCCACTGTAATATGCTAAAAGTATGAATGTTTACTATTGTTTTGTGATGAAAGGGTGGTCTTTTAGGCGATATTCAGTGCATATTTCAGTTCGAATATCAGCTGAATATGATGTGCATACTGTCAGTTTATGAATAAGTGCACTTCATGTCTTTAACTGGATTGTGTAGTTCATGAGTAGTGCATTTTTCATATGGTTAAGAGTGATGTTGTAGTTGTTTACATTACATGTTGCAGTAAGACTCTTTTGTGTTGTGCACTAAAAAAGTCTTGTGTCATTTATTGCAGTGACCAACGGAGAATATAGTCAGTTGTTCTCAGTGGAGTTTGAGCACAATGGAATTTTCTTAGGGCAATGCATAAATGGACAAATGCAATTTTCTTACATTGGGTGCACACATGATGCTTTTGACTACTGCCATGCAGACACAAGGTCACTCGGGATGCGCAAGTATTGCTTGGCAAGGATGGACTATGACCCCCACAGACCCTCAAATCAAGGTGTACTGGATTTTGCCATGGAAGGACTTAGGGGATGGCTTCATATGTGGGGACAACGCAGATATTTTAGCTGCTATGGTGAGGGCCAGCCAAAGTGAACTGCAGAGATGCAACACCAAACAGAACTGTAGAGCAACATACCAAATAGGCTAGCGAAAGTTCCCTACTATCCCTAGTCTTAATCTCCATATTATGCTTCATGTTCATGGCCTTCCTCTCTTCCTCCAGCATCATAATTTCAGCGTCCTTGTCAAACACAGATTTTTGTAGAGCCAAATTCTCTCCAGCAAGTTTTCCATGTTGGGAAACGTTGCATGGAAAACAAAAAAAATTCTATGCACACGCAAGATCTATCCATGGAGATGCATAACAACGAGGGGAGAGTGTGACTACGTACCCTCTTAGACTGTAAGCGGAAGCGTTTAGTAACGTGGTTGATGTAGTCGAACTTCTTCGCGATCCAACCGATCAAGTACCGAACGTACGGCACCTCAACGTTCAGCACACGTTCAGCTCGGTGACGTCCTCGCCTTCTTAATCCAGCAAGACGGGCGAAGTAGTGGATGAGTTCGGGCAGCATGACGGAGTGGTGATGGTGATGGTGATGCTATCTCCGCAAGGCTTCGGCTAAGCACTCCCAAAATATGACCGAAGGATGAAACTATGGAGAGGGGCGCCGCACACGGATAAGAGATTGGCGTCGGCTATGTGTGGCACCCCCTCCCACATATATATAGGTGGGGGAGAGGGAAGGCCGCCAGGAGGTGCCCCAAGTGGGGCCGAATCCCACTTGGGCTCCTGCCTTTAGCCCCCCCCCCCCTTCCTTGTTTGTGCGCGGGAGGAAAGCAGGGGGAGGTGGCGCCCCCCCCCCCCCCTTTCCTTTCTCTCATCAGGAGGAAAGGCAGGAGGGGCCAAACCCTCCCCCTTTCCTTCCGCTAGGGCTGGCGGCCAGGGAGAGGGGTGCAACAGCCCCTTGTGGGCTGGTGTGTTCCCTCTTTGGCCCATTAAGCCCATATAGCCTCCCGAGGCTTCCCGGAACCCCTTCCGGTGATCCGATGACTACCCGGTACCTCCAGAAACTCATCTGGCGTCCGAATATCGTCGTCCTATATATCAGTCTTTACCTCTGGACCATTCCGGAGCTCCTCGTTATGTCCGTGATCTCATCCGGGACTCCGAACAACATTCGGTCACCGAATCACATAACTCATATAACACTATATCGTCAACGAACGTTAAGCGTGCGGACCCTACGGGTTCGAGAACTATGTAGACATGACCGAGACACCTCTCCGGTCAATAACCAATAGCGAAACCTAGATGCCCATATTGGTTCCTACATATTCTACGAAGATCTTTATCGGTTATGACAACATACGTAATTCTCTTTGTCTGTTGGTATCTTACTTACCCGAGATTCGATTGTTGGTATCTCCATACCTAGTCAATCTCGTCACCGGCAAGTCTCTTTACTCGTTCCGTAATACATCATCTCGTAACTAACTTCTTAGTCATTTGCTTGCAAGCTTATTATGATGTGTATTACCGAGAGGGCCCAGAGATACCTCTCCGATACTTGGAGTGACAAATCCCAATCTCGATCCATGCCAACTCAACAGACACCTTCGGAGATACCTGTGGAGCATCTTTATGATCACCCAGTTATGTTGTGACGTTTGATAGAACACAAGGCATTCCTCCAGTATCCAGGAGTTGCATGATCTCATGGTCGAAGGAACATGTCACTACTAGGAAAAGGGCTATAGATGATATGGCCACTAATGGCGCACCAGACATGTGGTGCGCCACTACTATATAGCAGTGGCGCACCATGTGTTGGTGCGCCATTAGTGTGAAAGACACTAATGGCGCACCAGACCCATGGTGCGCCACTACTAATAATTTTTTTTTTCCAAAAATACTAATGGCGCACCATGCCAGAGTGCGCCATTACTAGTTTTAACTAGTAATGGCGCACCAGCCACAGAGTACGCCAGTAGTAACAAATTTTTTTTATTATTATTTTTCCAAAAATACTAATGGCGCACCAGCCACACTGTGCGCCACTACTATATTTTTTTTTAATTATTTTTTTGCAAAACTACTAATGGCGCACCACCAGCTGGTGCACCATTAGTAACCAGGGTTACTAATGGCGCATTTGTAGGTGGTGCGCCATTAGTAACCTGGGACCAGCTAGATATTTTGGACAGACACACCTACACACTCACTTTCCCCACTTCATTCTCTCCACCTCCTCCTCCAAGCTTGTGTCGGCTGCCTCCTCCTCCTCACCTCATTTGCACCATAGATTCATCAAAATTAAGTGGTTAAATTACCTTTTTTTGATAGGTAAGTAAGGGGAAAGCTATCTTTATGTTGTAGCTAGATCTACTTTTTTTCTCCCTCCAACAACGTGCACATGCACTTTTTATGGCCTAGCTAGATCTATGTATGTTTGTGGTGTTGCATATATGTTTGTGTTTGCAGGTACCGGTATTTGAAATGCGATAGTTGCCAATATTTTGCCGGAATGTTGATTCATTTCCGTTTCGGCGAGAATTTTGGCACTATGCATTCTTTTTGGTCCTATTTTTAGGGAAAGTCATGCCAAATTTTTTCTTGGTTCTAAAATATCGTTTTGCTCTACCCCGCAGGCGACCATGGTCCGCACGATGACCGAAGGCATCGTGAATAGGTTTTTGAGCTCCGCGAAGGCCGAGATGCTTCAAAAGAACGAGACGGAGATAAGATGTCCGTGTCGAAGATGCAAGCTGAAGAGCCTTATTGCGGACCCGGATTCCGGGCAGGTGCGGGACCACCTGCTCTTGCGTGGTTTCATGGATGGCTATCGGTGGCAAGGTGATGAAGATGACTATGAAGTCGTCCATGGGGGCCGGGCAAGAAATGAGGAAGGGCAGCAAGACAACCACCGCGGCGAGGGCGGGCGAGAAGACGAAGAAACTCCAGGACATGATCACAACGGTGATGCTATACACAGTCATCATGTAGAAGATGCCGGACATGATGATGAGGAAGATCAAGACGAAGGGCATGATCATGAAGATGAAGATGCCGGAGCAGACGACGATGGAGGCTAGGTGCATGACCCTCATATTCAAGAGCTGCTTCTCAAGCAGACGGATAACGCAAGAGCTGCCGCCCGAGAGAAAGCCAAGCTGGATCAACTGGAGATAGACGCGGTTACTCCATTGTACGAAGGATGCAGGCCCGAGGATACCCGCCTGAAAGTAACGCTCATGGCTCTGGAGATGAAGGTAAAACACAAAATGACCGACGCATGCTTCGACGAGAACATGTCATTCTGGCACGAACGTCTTCCCAAGGGGAAGAAGTGCCCGACCAGTTTCGTGGAGGCGAAGAAAATCGTGTGTCCTCTGGATTTACCGCACGTGAAATACCATGTGTGCATGAACAATTGCATTATTTATCGGGACGAGCACGCGGAGTCTACCATATGTCCGGTGTGCGGCGTCACTCGATACAAGAAGAGGAAGAAAGCTCCTCGAAAAGTGGTGTGGTACTTTCCGATCACTCCTCGTCTGTAGCGGTATTTCGCGGACCCTAAGGTAGCAAAGCTCCTGCATTGGCACGCGGATAGGGAGGAGAAGAAGCGAGAAGATGACGGAAATGATCCGGAGATAAATAAAAAAGAAAAGATGCTGAGTCACCCTAAGGATGCGAGCCAGTGGCAAGCGTTGAACTTCGAAGACCCAGAATTTGGGAACGATCCAAGGAACATCGTGCTGGGCGCGAGCACCGATGGAGTCAATCCGTTTGGCAGCCAGAGAAGCACACATAGCACCTGGCCTGTGTTTGTGTGGATGTACAACCTTCCCCCCTGGTTGTGCATGAAGAGGAAATACATTCACATGAGTATGCTAATTGAAGGGCCGAAACAACCAGGGAACGACATCAATCTGTATCTGGGGCTGCTGAAAGAGGAGCTAGACACGCTGTGGAAAACGCCAGCCAATACGTGGGACGCCACAGAGAAAGAATATTTCCCTATGAGAGCCGCACTGCTCACGATGGTGCACGACTATCTCGGTTACGGATATCTCGCGGGGCAGGTGGTCCACGGATTTTCTGGATGCGTCAGGTGCATGAATGACACAACGTATCGCCAGCTACATAGAGATCCCAGGTCTTCAAAAACCGTGTTCATGGGACATCGAAGGTGGCTTCGCGACGATGACCCGTGGAGAAAACGCAAGGATCTGTTCGATGGTGAAACCAAACCCCGAAGACGCCCGCGTACGAGGAGCGGCGAGGAAATAGACGAGCTGTTGAAAAATTGGAAAGATTGCCCACTGCCGGGAAAGAAGCAAAAGGCGCCAGAGCCGGGAAAGAAGCGAAAGGCGCCAGAGCCGCTGCTGAAGGTATGGAAAACGAGGTCTGTTTTCTGGGACTTGCCGTACTGGAAGATCCACCGTGTGCCTCACAGCCTTGATGTCATGCATATCACGAAGAACATGTGCGAGAGTCTGCTTGGTACCCTGCTCAACATGCCAGAGAGGACCAAAGATGGGCCGAAAGCAAGGGCAGACTTGAAATCAATGGGCATCAGGGAGGAGCTTCACGCTAATGATGATGATGATGAGGCGAAGCAGGACACAGAAAGTCGTCGCAAAGGCAAAAAGGCCAAGAAGACCGGAAATGACTACCCTCCCGCGTGCTTCACTCTAAGTCAGGAGGAGATCGAGCAGTTTTTCACCTGCCTCGTAGGAGTAAAACTTCCTTACGGTTACGCGGGGAAGATAAGCAGATACCTAGACCCAGCAAAGCAGAAGTTCAGCGGGATGAAGTCTCACGACTGTCACGTGCTGATGACGCAGATACTTCCAGTTGCAATCCGTGGGATCATGGACGCGCACGTCCGTGAAACGCTATTTGGCCTATGCAACTTTTTCGACGTCATCTCTCAGAAGTCGGTTGGCGTGAGGCAACTCAGAAGGCTACAGGAAGAGATCGTGGTGATACTGTGCGAGCTTGAGATGTACTTCCCGCCCGCATTCTTCGACGTTATGGTGCATCTTCTGGTCCATATCATGGAGGATATCATCCAACTCGGGCCGACGTTCCTGCACAGCATGATGCCGTTCGAAAGGATGAATGGTGTCATCAAAGGATACGTTCGCAACATGTCACGTCCAGAGGGAAGCATAGCCAGGGGCTTTCTGACCGAAGAGTGCATCTCCTACTGCACGAATTATCTAGGCATCGAGAACCCTGTTGGTCTGCCCGTCAACAGGCACCTCGGCAGGCTCGCTGGATGGGGTCGCCGCGAAATGCATGTCGACTTCGAGGGTCGACTCGCCGACTTTGAAAGAGCAAACCTAGTCGCACTACAACACATAGACGTGGTCGATCCTTGGGTGGTAGAGCACAAAACCTTTATTGAGAAGACGTACAATGACCGAGGCCAACAGAGGACGGACGGAGATATAATCAAAGAGCACAACTCATGTTTCACGCGTTGGTTCAAGCAGAAGCTTCTGTCATACCCTTTACATGAGGATTCTTCCGTGGAAGAACAACTCATATTCGCCTTGTCACAGGGCGCCGAGCACAACCTGATGACCTATGAGGCGTACGATATCAACGGCTACACATTCTACACCGAGGACAAGGACATGAAGAGCGATGGTTATCAGAACTCCGGGGTAACGATGGAATCCTACACCGGTAACGACAAGGACAGATACTATGGAAGGATCGAGGAGATCTGGGAGCTGAGCTACGCTGGAGAGAAGGTCCCGATGTTCCGTGTCAGATGGGCCAAGAGCGTCCTAAAAGAAGACCGGTATTTCACCACCGTGGTTATACCCGAAGCCAAATCCAAGACCATGGGCGCAAACGTCACCGCGAAAAATGAGCCATGGGTACTGGCTTCCCAAGTGGACCAATGCTTCTTCATTACCGACCCGTCAAAGCCCAGTCGTGTTGTTGTGAGGAGAGGCAAAAGGAAGATCATCGGAATGGATGGAGTCGCCAATGAGCAAGACTTCGACAAGTACGGCGACCCGAAGATGGAACATGACGACGACGATGAAGTAGCAGAATACACCACAAGAAGAAGCAGGACCACCCTACCTAAAGGACGTCCGTCCCACAGAAGAACTCCATTTGCGAAAAAGAAGGGCAAGAAGATTGTGAACAGATAGCTAGCTAGCTAAGATCGATTTTATTTAAATTGTAGCCTTCATTTCTCGATTGTATTTCATGGGCACTTTTTGAACTCATGAATATTTTTAAATTTCATGGGCACTTTTTGAACTCATGAATATTTTTAAATTTCATGGGCACTTTTTGAATTCATGAAAAAATATTGAATATTCATGAGGACACTCGTTCTCGATCCCCCTCCATCTCAATCGCTATCCCCCCTCGCCAGATCCCCCTCGCCGCCGAGCACCCCCCGCACCCTCCCCCGCTCCACCACCGCCGACGACCCCCGCACCCTCCCCCGCTCCACCGTCACAAATGAATGCAACTAAAAATTATTACTGTTTTTATCAAAATTTATTACTGTTTCATATTCATATTCATTTTCTAAAAAATTATTAGATGCAACAAAAAATAATAATAATAATAAATTACTTATGGTGCACCGCTGGCTGGTGCGCCATTGCTATCTAAAAAAAAGATTACTTATGGCGCACCGTCCCAGTGGTGCGCCATTGCTATCAACAAAACATTCTAATGGCGCACCGCCAGGGGGTGCGCCATTAGTAATCTTCCCCCCTATAGCTAGTCGCCCGATCCCTTCGTCCCTCCCTCGCCAGATCCGCTCCCCCCTCGCATACTTCTCCACCGCCAAGTTCGTCCGACCCACTGCGCCGCCGCCGCCGCTGCCCCGACCCACTGCGCCGTAGCCGCCCACGCGCCCCCGCCGCCTCCCTCTCCCCATCCTCCCCTTCCTCCCCCTCCGACCCCACCCCGACGCGTCTCCGTCTCCATGCCGCGCACTGCATCTTCCCCGGCACCCGCGCGGAACAGATCGGAGGAGACACAGAGACAGGCGAGAGGAGAGGAGGAGCCCGCCGCCTCCTCGACGTGTGCCGCCGGATCTTCAACGCCTAGCCACTGCCGGAGCTTCAGCGCCTCGACGCGTGCCACTCGTCGTCGACCTGCCCCGCAGCCGCCACAACCTCCACATCGTCGTCATCGAGGCCGGGACGCCAGCTGAGAGGCCCTCTCCATGTCCCCAACATCTTACTTGTCTTCGCTACTGTCTGCCCTCTCCATGTACCTTTTTTATCAGTGACAATTTGTCTGAATATTATCTGAAAAATGCAAGTGTTTGTCTGTCTGAAATCAGTCTGTATGTGTGTTTTCAGTTTGACAGCAAAAACAAAATTCTGCCATACGCCACAACAACATGAAGCAATGAACTTGGCTTTCAGAACAACATCCATCATATACAAAAGATTATATAATATGCACTAGAGTCTTTCTAGTTAGTCAGACTGATTTTGACATATTCTAAAACATAAACTGAAGTTTAACATGTCCAAAAGGCAGCTACAGCCAATAGATGTTTGACATCATCTTCACCTGTCCAAAAGACAAAGCTACAGCCATTTTTTCATGTCCAAAGACACAGTTTTTAACATGATGTTTCACATCAACTCCCACGTCCCCAAAACCACCCTCCCAAACCACCAAACTAGGCGCCAGGGGGTGTTTTGCCCGGTTTAAGCAGGTTCAGGGGATTAAGTAGGCCGAAATCAAGTCCAGGGGGTGATGTGGTCTAAATGTGAGAGTTCAGGGGGGGTATATACATTTAACTCAAAAATCAATCTGTATGTGCCCATGTGTTACTGCCAAAAATGCATTTTCTGAATTTTTGCTGTCAAAAACTGTATGTGCAATCTCCAGAACAATTATGCTTATGATTTTCTCTGAAAATGTACTGAGTAAAACTGAATTTTTGCTGTGAAAAACTGCATATAACATCTCTAGAACAAACTGATGCCTAATAGTGACGAAAACTGATTTTTTGTTGCCAAAACTGCATACACAAAAGATTGGGGGACTGGGATTCAAACCAATGATCTTATGGATTTGCAGTATCATGGATTTGTAGTTCATGCCATATATGCTTATGGACTTATTGCCAAGATTATGAAATACAAGTTGCTATTCTTTTAGTGGAATAAATAATTATATTGCCCATTTGCATATCAGTAGAACTAAATCCATGTTTTAATGCTTAGTTGCATTTAAGGAGGAAATCATTATCTGCCATCTTCTTGGAGAGTGGATCAGTTATTCTGAGCATCAATATGAGTAGTCATTACCTTACAGTTAGTTAGCGCGGCTGGATTTTCTTCTTCTTAAAAGCTTCAACTTCAAAGTATAGTTTTACAAGCTTCTGCAACTTTTTCTTAAAAGCTCCAGCTATACATTTTATCACTTGTTCTTTTCTCAGAATATGGAACCTATTTGTGTAATCTGACCTATCTCTCCTTCTTTTTGCCTGCATTGTTGTATGCTCCTATGAAGATCCAAATGTATCATCATAATGTAGGTGCTGTGTTGTGTGATTCTTCATGCTGAGAACTTCAGCTTTTTCAACTTCCTGGACTATATGTTCATGGGTACTACTTGTGATGCTGCTGCTGTACTACTTGGGAATTTTGTCAACTTGTGATGCTGCTGCTGTACCCCGAGAGGCCCTTGAGTTTGCCGGAATGTCGATTAACTTCCGTTCTGGCAAATTCGGGTACTCCATATGTCCTATTTTTAGCAAAGGTCATGCTGAAATTTTCCGTGAATTTTAGCATGAATTTGCTAAAAATAGGACATATGGGGTACTTGCGACTAATGCATGGGCCGGGGTATCTTAGTACTTAATTAAGTAGGATCAACTGCCCCTTTATTCTTGCTGCATTAAACACATATGATGAATTCATGTGTGGACAGACGAAAAAGCAACTGCCATAGGTGGCAATAGAGCCAAGTGATTAGGCCCTAAATGATAAAACCTTGGCTTTTAGGGTGCCTCGGTGTCGATAAGAACCTAAATGATGAAAGCTTAGGCTTTTAGGGTGCCTCGGCGTTGACAACCCTAAATGATAAAACCTTAGCTTTTAGGATGCCTTGGTGTCGACAAACCCTAAATGATGAGACCATGATAATTCCTCACAAACCCTAAATGATGAGATCTTGTTCCTTGACAACAACCAACTTTTTGACCAAACTTTTTTCCTATTTAGAGGGAAACATGGCCCACAACGATGAGGCCGGCGGTTCGGGCGGCAAGGCATTCTGGGAGCTGTCCCAGGAGATGGAGGAAGAACCTCACCGCTATGAGGACGCCGCGGAAGACACCGATCCTGACTACACAACCCCTAGTGGCGTCGGGGATGACACCACTGATGGTGCCGCCGAGGATGCCACCACTGATGGTGCCGCCGAGGATGCCACCACTGATGATGGCAGCGCACGCACAGATGGCAGCCAATCGAAGAGGCAACGGAAGGACCGGCGCCCGAACGTGCTCCGCACCGTCAAGGAGGAATTTACTGAAGTGAACTCCGACGGGCATCCAACGGCGCCCAAACAAATAGTCAAGGGGTACTCGGTTCAGCTCGGGTGCATTCTCCGGAGCACCGTCTCGATCAACACCGAGAACCTAAGGCATACGGACCAAGGGAATTTGCGCACCCTCCTCTTCGCGAAGCTGCACGAACGATACAAGTTCCCCGCTTAATTTGAAAACACACGCCTCTCAGGGAATAAAGTGAATAGTGCCGCCCTCACGAGGATGAGCACGGCCCTGTCTACTTGGAGAAGCGCGGTGAAGAGAATGATTGACAAAGGTGATAGTTATGAGAAGTTCAAGATCAAGTGCGAGAGCAGCGCAACCTCCAAATCAAGTCAGTGGGGGAAAGAAATGCGGGAGTTGAACTTAGGGGAACACAAACTCGGTCCCGACGGTTATAGAGTGGCGGAGCCTATATGGGACAAGGAGGACGCGGAGCGTGCCGAGCAAGGCCTACCGCCCCGCTTCGAGAAATACCGTGACAAGCAGACCAGGAACTATGTCAGGGCCCGGTACAAGGAGGACCCGGTAACAAAGGAGCTTACCACGGATCCGAAGACCAGGGCGCTTGAGCTTGTTCTGGTAAGGAATACACCCCCGCGTAATTAGCTCCATATGGTTGCATTCTAATTAATGAAGCCAAATTTCTAAATGGTTCACATTCCTTCAGCAGGAGACTGAAAGCAGTAGCGTGGGGTCGGCTCAGAGCACCCCTTGGGACAGCACTCTAAATAGGGCGTTGAACGTAATGAAAAACAAGGATAAGCTCAGTAAGCCGTCGTCAGCTGGTCGTGTGGCCGGCAAAGGCTTGTCCACAAAATGGTCATCATACTATAACGCTGGTGGGCGAAAGGAGAGAAAGACCAGCTCGGAAAGCCAGTCGCGTGAGGTTCAAGAACTCAAGGCACAAGTGGCGCGGATTCCGGAGATTGTCCAAGAGCAAGTGCAATATCAACTGGGATCGACGCTCACCGGCATTATGCCTACCTTGATTCATGGGCTGACGACGTGGATTGCGGGCGGCCAACAGGGGCCGCCCCCGATTCCCAGCTTCACGGCCAGCAACTCGCACAACTCGCAGGCGGCGCCATTGGTGTCTCCGGCGGAGGCGGTATTGGTGTCTCCGACGCCGGCACGGGCATTGGAGCTTAATGCACCCGGGTGTACGCCGGCCGGCACCTCGGCAGCAAGCGGCCCCTCCGTCAATTGCACGCCCGCCGTTGGCGGTGCCTCGACATTAGCCGAGCTCGACGCCATCATCACGGTAACTAATTAAGCCTCTCGGCCGAGGACTTCATCTCCTTGCCTTTGACTGGGTATCCCTGACGCCCTACATGTTTTTGCAGGGCGCCGCCGACGTTCCGTGCACTCTCCTGCACTTCGTGAACGACGAGTTGGTCGATGTCGCCAAGGGCAGAATCGTTCAACCAGGCAACCCCGTGTTCCATGGTAATCCGATGCCACCCACCGTGTATAGGGTTCAACTGGTTCGGGTGCTGCCAGGCTGCGACGAGTTGTTACCTCCGATTCGACCCGCCGGGGCCGCGAAGATGATGTGATGACCCTCAGCGCTTGCCTAAGCTGGCCCCTGCTTTGGCCGAAGAGCCAGATTCGTTTGGGGGCGGGGGACACCACCCCAAAGACAACACCGCTTGTCGTGCCGGCGCCAAGCCATGGCAAGACCGCCGCAATGCTACCGGACATGCCGGACATCCCTATGGCGCAGGATCCGAATATGCATATGGCACAGGATCCGGACGACGACGACAACGACGACGATACATTTACCAACGTCGATAAGTACTTTGCCGAACATGGGTACGATGACGAATTCTTGGGGCCTCCTTCTCAAGAACCCAACCCTACAAAAGACGATCGCGATCTAGCTGGTACCGCGGAGAAACCCAATTGCAACAAGCGTCGTCTGGCGTTCAGTTCTCAGGAGACGCCTCCAGCTGCCGACTTCACCGAGCCTTAGATAGCCGAGGTGCGAAATATTATCAGCCCCAACACACTCAAGAAGGCGGTCTGTGAGCAGAACTCGGTCCCATTACAGCAGAAGAAGAAGGGACGGAAAAGAAAGAGTAACAAGGGTGCGAGCCAGCCGGAACCGAGTACGATCCGTGCTCAGGACGGGCCACCTTCACCTAAGGATATCTCGAGGAGGGTGCATGTGGCGGGTAGGCCGATGCTACCGACTAATATGCTCAATGCTGCAACCGGTGCTATGCAGAGTCTGCATGACAGTGTTCTTTCTTTGGAGAAGCAGCGTCTCAGAGAGAATGATGTGGCATACCCGGTTTTCGTGGCCAAGGTGCCAGAGGGCAAGGGCTTTGTGGATAACTCCATCAGGGGTAGGATCGTCCTGCGGTTTGATGACATCTTCGCTATGTTTAACCTTCATCCGCTGCACTACACCTTCATTCAGCTATTTTCGCTGAGTATGGAGATGCAGATCATTAGAGACAAGACCCCAAACATCATGATAGTCGACCCCTTCTACATGCGTGCCAAGATCTTGGGCAGCGCTAGGGACCGGCAAGTCGCGAGTTCTTACCTCGAAGGCGTCATTCTGGCAAACCCAGATAAGGATAACTTCCTCGTGCCTTACTTTCCCGAGTAAGTCGTCCCCTCAACCGCCCCGTAGCATATGATTTCTTAGATTTTGATCGTTTTTTTTAACATTCCATGTTTTGTGCAGTGACACACATTGCACACTCATCCTCTTAAGCCCGAAATATTCCACGGCCACGTATTTTGACTCGGACCGTCAGTCGAAGAAAGACTACACAAATATCAAGAAAGTTCTTGATGATGTTCTCCCCGGCTACGCCAAATCTGGAGGCACCTTCACCAGGCCAGTTCATAAGTACGGCAAGCACGTGTTCGCCCATAATACGACGTTCTGCTGCGTCAAGCAGCCGCCTGGCGGTCAGAAGGATGCCTACTACGCCCTCCATCACATGCGGGCGATCGTACGGGACCATAATCACCTTGTGCTACCAAATAATCTCAATGATTTGGCCGCGAGCTTGTCGGCAATCCAGGACGCGGACATCAGACAAGAATTCTTTCGCATCCAGTCGGAGTTTGCGGAAATCATCCATCAAGATGTCCTTCGTACCTCGGGGCAGTTCAACCTCAGAAATCAACCGTCCAACAGTGAGATAGACACAACGCTACAAATGCAGGCTGACAACGCCCGCGATTTCATGACCATCACGAGAGACGGCGGCTTCATCCATGCTCCGGTCCCTTGAGTCGAGTCGAAAGTAGTGATGCTATGTGTAGTTCTGAAACATCGATTGGCTCATGTTGTAATTAAACTTTAATGAACTTGTATGTCTCTTTGGTTTGGACAGTCGTTCAACTTAGATGTAATCGATGCTATTAATGTCTTGCTTTTCTCTTTCGATCCTTTTGTTGCATACTTATATATTGCTTATGTATTGTCTGTGAATTGCTACTAACGTTTTGTTTGGCTAGTGCATAGAGATGCCGTCGTATGTCGTGTACAAGGGTAAGGTTCCCGGAGTCTACGACGACTGGGAGGAGTGTCGGAGACAGGTTCACCGTTTCAGCGGTAACACTTACAAAGGGTACACCACTAGGGCGGAGGCGGAATCTAGATACGCGCGCTATCTAGCGGGAGAGAGGAGGGAGCGTTGGAGGAACCGGATGAAGACTAGTTTCATCGCGATTATGCTCATCGTGATGACCGCAGCTCACTTCTATGTGATGGTAGTTTAGATGATCGATATCGACTTGTAATGTGAAGACAAACTCGCTACTCGCGGTCTCGAGACTTGTAATGTTCTATCTTTTTTCGGTCTTTTGAATTCGGTGACTAATATGATGAATTGTATTCGGAGACTAATCTTCTATTGTATTCGATGAATCAGCTGTTGCTGTGTGGTGCTGTCTATATTTTGTCCAATAATATATTTTGTAACCTGTGAAAATATCAGAAAAGAAAAAAAAATAATCCCTAATATTCATACTAGTGGCGCACCACTCAGCACACTAATGGCACACTGCAAAAATGACACTAATGGCGCATCACCCACTAGTGCGCCATTAGTATGCCAAACCACATGGGTAAATATGGCCCCCGGGAGACATACTAATGGCGCACGGTGGGCTATACTAATGGCGCACTGCGTGGTGCGCCATTAGTATACCAGATACTAATGGCGCACCAGGGGTGCGCCATTATTATTTAATTCTAATGGCGTGGTGCTAGTGGCGCACCAGTAGTGTGCCATTAGTAGGCAAAACTGGTGCGCCACTAGCAGGCCTTTTCCTAATAGTGTGTATTTGACATTCATGAAAGAAGTAGCAATAAACTGAATGATCATATGCTAAGCTAACGGATGGGTCTTGTCCATCACATCATTCTCCTAATGATGTGATCCCATTATCAAATGAAAACTCATGCCTATGGTTAGGAAACCTTAACCATCTTTTGATCAATGAGCTAGCCTAGTAGAAGCTCACTAGGGACACGGTATTTGTTTATGTATCCACACATGTATTTAATTTTCCGGACAATATACTTCTAGCATGAATAATAAACCTTTATCATGATTAAGGAAATATAATAATAACCATTTTATTATTGCCTCTAGGGCATATTTCCATCAGTCTTCCACTTGAACTAGAGCCAATAATCTAGTTCACATCGCCATGTCATTAACACCCATAGTTCGCATCGCCATGTGACCAACACCCAAAGAGTACTAAGGTGCGATCATGTTTTGCTTGTGAGAAAAGTTTAGTCAATGGGTCTGCCACATTCATATCCGTATGTATTTTGCAAATTTCTATGTCTACAATGCTCTGCTTGGAGCTACTCTAGCTAATTGCTCCCACTTTCAATACGTATCTAGATTGAGACTCAGAGTCATCTGAATAGGTGTCAAAGCTTGCATCGACGTAACCCTTTACGATGAACTCTTTATCGCCTCCATAACTGAGAAATATTTCCTTAGAGCTCTTAGGTAACTAAGGATAATTTTGACCGCTGTGCAGTGGTCTATTCCTGGATCACTATTGTACCCCCTTGCCAAACTCATGGCAAGGTACACAATAGTTCTGGTACACAGCATGGCATACTTTATAGAACCTATGGCTGAGGCATAGGGAATGACTTTCATTCTCTCTCTCTCTATCTTCTGCCATGGTCGGGCTTTGAGTCTTACTCAACTTCACACCTTGTAACACAGGCAAGAACCCTTTCTTTGACTGATCCATTTTGAACTTCTTCAAAACTTTGTCAAGGTATGTGCTTTGTGAAAGTCCTATTAAGCTTCTCGATCTATCCCTATTGATATTGATGCCTAATATATAAGCAGCTTCACCGAGGTCTTTCATTGAAAACTTCTTATTCAAGTATCCTTTTATGCTATCCAGAAATTCTATATCATTTCCAATCAATAATATGTCATCCACATATAATATCAGAAATGCTACAGAGCTCCCACTCAATTTCTTGTAAATACAGGCTTCACCGTAAGTCTGTATAAAACCATATGCTTTGATCACCTCACCAAAGCGTATATTCCAACTCTGAGATGCTTGCACCAGTCCATAGATGGATCGCTATAGATTGCTCACTTTGTCAGCACCTTTAGGATCGACAAAACCTTCTGGTTGCATCATATACAACTCTTCTTTAAGAAATCCATTAAGGAATGCAGTTTTGACGTCCATTTTCCAGATTTCATAATCCTAAAATGCGGCAATTGCTAACATGATTCGGACAGACTTAAGCATTGCTACGGGTGAGAAAGTCTCATCATAGTCAACCCCTTGAACTTGTCGAAAACCATTTGCGACAAGTCGAGCTTTGTAGATAGTAATATAATCATCAGCGTCAGTCTTCTTCTTGAAGATCCATTAATTCTCTATGGCTTGCCGATCATCAGGCAAGTCCACCAAAGTCCACACTTTGTTCTCATACATGGATCCTATCTCAGATTTCATGGCCTCAAGCCATTTATCGGAATCTGGGCTCATCATAGCTTCTTCATAGTTCGTAGGTTCGCCATGGTGTAATAACATGGCATCCAGGAGAGGATTACCCTACCACTCTGGTGTGTATCGTGCTCTGGTTGACCTATAGTAACTTGATCTGAAGTTTCATGATCATGATCATTTGCTTCCACTCTAGTTGATGTAGGCATCACGGGAACGGTTTTCTGTGATGTGCTACTTTCTAATTCGATAGAAGGTACAATTACCTCATCAAGTTCTACTTTCCTACCACTCACTTCTTTTGAGAGAAACTCCTTCTCTAGAAAGGATCCATTTTTTGCAACAAAGATCTTGCCATCGGATCTGTGGTAGAAGGTGTACCCAATAGTTTCCTTAGGGTATCCTTCGAAGACGCACTTCTTCGATTTGGGTTCGAGCTTATCAGGCTGAAGCCTTTTGACATAAGTGTTGCATCCCCAAACTTTAAGAAACGACAGCTTAGGTTTCTTGCCAAACCATAGTTCATACGGTGTTGTCTCAACGGATTTAGACGGTGCCTATTTAACGTGAATGCGGCTGTCTCTAATGCATAACCCCAAAATGATAGTGGTAAATCTGTAAGAGACATCATAGAACGCACAATATCTAATAAAGTATGGTTACGACGTTCGGGCACACCATTACGCTGTGGTGTTCCAGGTGGCGTGAGTTGTGAAACAATTTCACATTGTTTTAAATGAAGGCCAAACTCTTAGCTCAAATATTCACCTCCACGATTTGATCGTAGAAACTTTATTTTCATGTTACGATGATTCTCTACTTCACTCTGAAATTCTTTGAACTTTTCAAATGTTTCAGACTTGTGTTTCATTAAGTAGACATACCCATATCTACTCAAATCATCTGTAAAGGTTAGAAAATAACGATACCCGCTGCGTGCCTCGACACTCATCGGACCACATACATCGGTATGTATAATTTCCAATAAGTTATCAGCTCGCTCCATTGTTCCGGAGAACGGAGTTTTAGTCATCTTGCCCATGAGGCATGGTTTGCAAGTATCAAATGATTCATAATCAAGTGATTCCAAAAGTCCATCTGCATGGAGTTTCTTCATGTGCTTTACACCAATATGACCTAAACGGCAGTGCCACAAGTATGTTGCACTATCATTATCAACTTCGCATCTTTTGGCATCAATATTATGCATATGTGTATCACTACAATCGAGATTCAACAAGAACAGACCATTCTTCAAGGGTGCATGACCAAAAAAGATATTATTCATACAAATAGAACAACCATTATTCTCTGACTTAAATGAATAACGGTCTCGTATTAAACAAGATCCAGATATAATGTTCATGCTCAACGCTAGCACCAAATAACAATTATTGAGGTCTAAACCTAATCCTGAAGGTAGATGTAGAGGTAGCGTGCTGACGGCGATCACATCGACCTTGGAACCATTCCCGACGCGCATCGTCACCTCATCCTTAGCCAATCGTTGTTTATTTCACAGCTCCTGTTTCGAGTTACAAATATGAGCAACCGAACCAGTATCAAATACCCAGGCGCTACTACAAGCATTTTTAAGGAACACATCAATAACATGTATCACTACAAGAAACCTATTAATCCATGACGGATTTCTCATGACAATTTCGAAAACTGTCATGGACAGCTTAGTACAGCCCCGCAAGCCCGCTCAAGCCCGCCCAAGCCCGTTTAACCATTTCCAGTATAAAATGCTAACCCTAAAAATTCCTCCTCGGCCCCCTCCTCTCCCTCATCCACAGCCTTTCCTCCCACGTGAGCCGCCCCTCTCTCCCCCACACGACTCCTCGCCGCCGCCGCTGCCCGATTCAGGCGACTTCTCGCGGCTATGGTCGAGGCACAGCACACCCCCATCTTCCCCTCGCTATGCTCCTTCCTCCCCTCTAGCTAGATTCACCGTCTCCTAGCCACCAGTGCTCACCCGCAAGCCCTCCCCATGGCTAGGGTTTCGGTGCCGGCGCAGCTCCAACGGATCCTCTCCATCTCCTGCCGTCTGCTGGATGGTGCTCCTGGAACAGGGCGGCGCGGAGGCCCTCCTCCCGCAGGACACCCTGCAGCGGCATGTTCATGACGAGTGCGGGCGCCACGCCCTTGTCCCGCTCGACAATGGTGGTGGCGAATGCCGGTGGTCCTTCTCGTCCTGTATCTCCAAGGACGCACGCCTGTACAGCTCAGGCATGCGCGCCCCTGAAGCACGTCCTCCCATCTGGCGATGTACAGGTCGTCCTCACATGAGTGGATTTGCCTGCTCGGCGTGGCACCTGCTACGTGGTCGTGGATGTGGTGAGCTTCCTCTCTCTCCCCCCTTACCCCAAAATCTGGATGGCACATGCATCTGTACATAGATACACATGGATAAGCTTCTCATTAATTTTTCAGTACATTCTAGTGAACCTAAACTGTAGTTGCTGCCCTGTAAGCAATGAGAAGGAATTGTTTCATGAAAAGGGACAAATACAATGATAACAATGACTCTTGCATTCGTTGAAGGGGTCAAAGAAATAGCATCAAAATATATTTATGTGAAATGTACTAATATATTGAAGTGAAAAGTACTGTGCACAATTTTGCATAGCTAAATATATTATGTCTATCCTACCCTGATTTCTATATGAGATGTGTTACTTCCTAAGTGCAAAAGGATTTGGATGTGAGATCTAGGCACATTCATTCTTTTAATTGGTAAATTTTAGCTTGCGCCAATATATTTTACTTTCTTCCTTGTTTTGTTATGTTACATTTATTATGATGTTCTGTATTTCATATGTCAGTTTGAGTGCATTCTCTTTCTTGCTCTCAGAGTTCGTTCAATACAACCAGACGCAAGTTGACAACATTGCTGACCTGGAATGAAGGTAGCCTCTATGTTCTTATTCATGATCAGTTCTGTAAGAATTTAGTTAGTAAAGCAAGACATTTGGGAAAGCATAATTCTTTAAGAATTTGGTTCAGTTGAGACAACTTTTACATGTTATTGATAATAAGAAATGAAACTGCACATCTGATTATCACACTAATTTCTTCGCTCTGGACAATATAGTTGGTACATCTCTCGCTTGATAGACACCGACAATATAGCACTAGCAGGACTTTCTATGTTTTGGTTTTGTTAAGATGAAATCTGGCCTTTCAGCTTCGATGAAAAGCATTTGCTTTCTTTCATGTTATCTTGATGGGTGGACTTGCCGATCGTATGATTGCTCTGTACTTATTTCTTGTGCTTACAACCTACTAGCAGCAGCATTTTAACTGCTTGAAACCATTTGCTCTTGCTATTCATGATGTTGCAAATTTCTGTAAGGTATTCAAACATAGTTCAAGTATTACTCATTTGCATTACAAAGAACCAAAAGATGCTAGAGTGGTCTTCACACTTATTTCAATACATACGAGCATATTTTCAAGCTGCTAAAGCTGCAAGTTATAAACAGAGTATACATAATGTTGTTTCTATTCCGCGTAGTAAAAAGGCAACTTGTACTTTGAGCTGACTGGAAATATTCTGTAAATTTTTTGAGACAAGTTTTTCTATTCTACAGGTCTAGGTTTGGGTCTTCTCATTAAGGACACAATGTAGGTATGCTTGAGGCATCAACCAAGGAGCTTGAGGCGTTGCACATTGAACAAAATCAAGAAACACATGTAAGTACTGTGGTGCAATAGTTCCATTGTTTTCCATTGCATGACATATGCGATGCATCACTAATGCTCTTTCTATGCAACATGGAACATAATTTTTTATATGGCATTGTTCTCCTTGACCAATGAGTAAAATTGTAATGTTGCTACAACTATGGGTGCTACATGATGCTTTATTGGACATAGTTGTGTTACAAGGCTAAATTGTCATTGGAGTATTGTTGTATTATGCCCTCTGTTGTTATGCTTGCTATATTGACTACCATCACCCATATCAGTATCATACACACTGGATATTCTTCTTTGGGAGATCGCAGATTCTATTAGTCTTAAGTTTAACTCATTTAGTGAGGAAATTCAGTTTAAAGACATGAATTAAATGCAAGATTTCTTGTTGTCAAACACACTTTTATTATGTGCCTCCTTGCCCATCTCTTCTTTATTCGATCTAGTGCGGTGGAATGAGATACCTAAACTATAACAACAGACCAGCTTGTATCTTAATATCCATTAAGTAATTGCTTAAGCCATGTAATAAATTAAATTTGTAGTTCTCGTGTTAGCTGATGAAGGTTAGCTACACATATATTCAAGGCTTTTAGTTCCTATTGTTGTCATATGTTTCCTACTATAAATATTAGTACTCAATGCTTGTCAAGTGGGCAACCCCCTTGAGCATATATAATTGTTATGCACAGTAGTACACGAATAATGAAATCCATTTGGGTTTGTATTTTTTGGTGGATTTATATGGCCTCAACTATTGCTGCTATAGTATTTGGAGTTCTGTGATGTATATTTTAACATGGTGTGACTTATAGGTCATATCTAAAAATTTCTAATGTTTGTTCTAATTGTGCAAAGATCATGTTATTCTGACTTGTTGCAGCCTATCACGTATGCCATGACATGATGGTTGCTATCAAGATGGCGACGGCAAGAAACTGAATTGTGCTAGTCCTAACCTTGCTATGTGGTGTATACTTTTTTGACGTACACTAGATTGTGTTGGTCCTGAGATTGTGTTGGTCCTAACCTTGCTATGTATTGTATTCCGTCAATTGATTTTGTATCAGTTATTTGTTCACAGTGGATTTTGTAAACTGCTATGATGTATATACTGGTCGATGGCTTCATAAATACTACATGATTTTTGTATATTATGGCACTTTGGAAATACTTTGTATTGGGCCAAAGTTCGTATTATGATATGTGTAAATGCTAAAAAAATATACTGGCTCAACATTGCACAAAAGGAAATGGGTTAATTGGCCGGACAAAATTTAAATTGTTCATAAATCCATGAAGGTTTCTATGACGAAAAATAGTATCCATGTAGGCAGCCACGTCATTCCAATCGGCTAATCCAGAATCCTATGTGGCGCGAGTGTGTGACGGCCAGTTCTGTCACCAAGGGTCGGGCCTAGTTTGGTCTGGGCGGGCATGGGAGTAGACCCATGATGGTCAAAAACTGTCATGGAAGGTGCGCTATCAAATTATGACACGATATACATGACAGATTTGAAATCCTTCATGATCGATCATCCTTGACGGTTTTTTGCTGCTCAGTGACGGATTAGAACTGTCATGCATTAACAGATTTCTTGTAGTGATATATCATATATACCTTTGTTCACTTTGCCATCCTTCTTATACGCTAAATACTTGGGGCAGTTCCGCTTACAGTGACCTTTTCCCTTGCAGTAGAAGCACTCAGTTTTAGGCTTGGGTCCAGCTTTGGGCTTCTTCACGGGAGCGGCAACTTGCTTGCCATTCTTCTTGAAGTACCCTTTCTTTCCCTTGCCCTTTTTGTTGAAACTAGTGGTCTTGTTAACCATCAACACTTGAAGCTCCTTCTTGATTTCTACCTCCGCGGCCTTAAGCATTGCGAAGATATCAGGAATCGTTTTCTCAATCCCTTGCATATTATAGTTCATCACGAAGCATTTGTAGCTTGGTGTCAGTGATTGAAGAACTCTGTCAATAATACTATCAACTGGAAGATCAACTCCCAGCTGAGTCAAGTGATTATGATACCCAGACATTTTGAGTATGTATTCACTGACAGAACTGTTCTCCTCCATCTTGCAGCTATAGAACTTGTTGCAGACTTCATATCTCTCAACCCAGGCATTTTCTTGAAATATTAACTTCAACTCTTGGAACATCTCATATGCTCCATGACGTTCAAAACGTCCTTGAAGTCCCAGTTCTAAGCCGTAAAGCATGGCACACTGAACTGTTGAGTAGTCATCAGATCGAGCCTGCCAGACGTTCATAACATCTTCAGTAGCTCCTGCAGCAGGTCTGTCACCTAGCGGTACATCAAGGACATAGTTCTTCTATGCAGCAATGAGGATAATCCTCAAGTTACGGACCCAGTCTGTGTAGTTGCTACCATCATCTTTCAACTTAGCTTTCTCTAGGAACGTATTAAAATTCAGGGGAATGGTAGCATGGGCCATTGATCTACAACATAGATATGCAAAACTATTAAGACTAAGTTCATGATAAATTAAGTTCAATTAATCAAATTACTAATGAACTCCCACTTAAATTAACATCCCTCAAATGATCTAAGTGATACATGATCCAAATCAACTAACCCATGTCCGATCATCACGTGAGATGGGGTAGTCAACAATGGTGAACATCTCTTTGTTAATCATATCTATTATATGACTCATGTTTGACCTTTCGGTCTCCAGTGTTCCGAGACCATGTCTGTACATGCTAAGCTCGTCAAGTTTAACCCAAGTATTCTGCATGTGCAAAACTGTCTTACACCCGTTGTATTTGAACATAGAGTCTATCACACCCGATCCTCATGAGGTGCTTCGAAACGACGAACTTTAGCAACGGTGCATACTCGGGGAGAACAATTTTATCTTGAAATTTAGTGAAGGGATCATCTTATAATGCTACCACCGTTCTAAGCAAAATAAGATGCATAAAGGATAAACATCACATGCAATCAAAATATGTGACATGACATGGCCATCATCATCTTGTGCTTTTGATCTCCATCTCCAAAGCATCGTCATGGTCTCCATCGTCACTGGCTCGACACCTTTGATCTCCATCATTGCGTCGGGGTCGTCTCGCCAACTATTGCTTCTATAACTATTGCTAACGCATAGCGATAAAGTAAAGCAATTATATGGTGCTTGCATTTCATACAATAATAAAGAGACAACCCTTAGGCTCCTGTCGGTTGTCGATATTACAAAACATGATCATCTCATACAACAACATATATCACATCACGTCTTGACCATATCACATCACAACATGCCCTGCAAAAACAAGTTAGACGTGCTCTACTTTGTTGTTGCAAGTTTTACGTGGCTACTACAGGCTTGTAGCAAGAGCCATTCTTACCTGCGGCAAAAACCACAACGGTGATTTATCAAGTTTGCTGTTTTAACCTTCTTCAAGGATCGGCCATAGTGAAATTCGATTCAACTAAAGTAGGAGAAACAGACACCCGCCAGCCACATTTATGCAAAACAAGTTGCATGTATGTCGGTGGAACCGGTGTCATGTACGTGGACATGTAAGGTTGGTCCGGGCCGCTTCATCTTACAATACCGCCGAATCAAAATAAGACGTTGGTGGTAAGCAGTATGACCATCACCGCCCACAACTCTTTGTGTTCTACTCATGCATATCATCTACGCATAGACCTGGCTCATGATGCCACTGTTGGGAAACGTTGCATGGAAAACAAAACAAAATTCTACGCACACGCAAGATCTATCCATGGAGATGCATAGCAACGAGAGGAGAGAGTGTGTCTATGTACCCTCATAGACCGTAAGAGGAAGCGTTTAGTAACGCGGTTGATGTAGTCGAACTTCTTCGCGATCCAACCGATCAAGTACCGAACGTACGGCACCTACGCGTTCAGCACACGTTCAGCTCGGTGACGTCCTCGCCTTCTTGATCCAGCAAGACAGGTGAATTAGTGGATGAGTTCCGGCAGCACGAAGTCATGGTGATGGTGATGGTGATGCTATCTCCACAGGGCTTCGCCTAAGCACTCCGAAAATATGACCGAGGGACGAAACTGTGAAGAGGTGCGCCACACACGGCTAAGAGATTGTCGTAGGCTATGTGTGGTGCCCCCTCCCACATATATATAGGTGGGGGGAGAGGGGAGAAAGCCAGGAGGCACCCCATGTGGGGACGAATCCCACTTGGCTCCTGCCCTTAGCCGCGCCCCCCTTCCTTGTTTGTGCGCGGGAGGAAGGTAGGGGAAGGTGCCCCCCCCCCCTGTTTCCTTTCTCTCATGAGGAGGAAAGGCAGGTGGGGCCAAACCCTCCCCCTTTCCTTACCCTAGGGCCGGAGGCTATGGAGAGGGGTGCACCAGCCCCTTGTGGGCTGGTGTGTTCCCTCTTTGGCCCATTAAGCCCATATAGCCTCTCGGGGCTTCCCGGAACCCCTTCCGGTGATCCGATGACTACCCGGTACCGCCCGAAACTCTTTCGGTGTCTGAATATCATCGTCCTATATATCAATCTTTACCTCCGGACCATTTCGGAGCTCCCCGTTATGTCCGTGATCTCATTCGGTACTCCGAACAACATTCAGTCATCAAATCACATAACTCATATAACACCATATCGTCAACAAACGTTAAGCGTGCGGACCCTACGGGTTCGAGAACTATGTAGACATGATTGAGACACCTCACCAGTCAATAACAAATAGAGGAACCTAGATGCCCGTATAGGTTCCTACATATTCTACGAAGATCTTTATCGGTCGAACCGTTATGACAACAAATTAATTCCCTTTCTGTGTTGGTAAGTTACTTGCCCGAGATTCAATCGTCGGTATCTCCATACCTAGTTCAATCTCGTTACCGGCAAGTCTCTTTACTAGTTTCGTAATACATCATCTCGTAATTAACTCCTTAGTCATTTGCTTGCAAGCTTATTATGATGTGTATTACCAAGAGGGCCCAGAGATACCTCTCCGATACTTGGAGTGACAAATCCCAATCTTGATCCATGCCAACTCAACAGACACCTTCGGAGATACCTGTAGAGCATCTTTATGATCACCCAGTTACGTTGTGATGTTTGATAGCACACAAGGCATTCCTCCGGTATCCTGGAGTTGCACGATCTCATGGTCGAAGGAACATGTATTTGACATTCAAGAAAGCAGTAACAATAAACTGAACGATCATATGCTAAGCTAACGGATGGGTCTTGTCCATAACATCATTCTCCTAATGATGTGATCCCGTTATCAAATGACAACTCATGCCTATGGTTAGGAAACCTTAACCATCTTTTGATCAACGAGCTAGTCTAGTAGAGGCTCACTAGGGACACGGTATTTGTTTATGTATCCACACATGTATTTAAGTTTCCGGTCAATACAATTCTAGCATGAATAATAAACCTTTATCATGATTAAGGAAATATAATAATAACCATTTTATTATTACCTCTAGGGCATATTTCCATTATTCCAATCACCTGCCTAGGCCTCCCCTGCCACTATTTGTCCACCCACTTCAGATAAGCACATGTATCATAACCCTGAAAACATAAATCTACCATTTTGGAACACACATTCCGTACAACACAACTGAATTCTTAACTGAATACAACATTTCGGAATGCCATTTTGAGGAAAAGTTCTGCACTTGACTAACATCAACAGGACAGACAAGAAATCTACGACTATAATCATATCCTCCATAGCAAACTCTTCGTGTTGAGTTCATAAAATGACAACACTGGTCACTACTGTCAGTGCCATTGAAGACAATATTAGGAGAGGATACATGTATACTCCAGTCAAATTCAAGTAGTGTTTCTGGCACCTACAATCATACAACAACTTCAAGATTTGGATCAATGAACTACTTTGGTCCTAGCAACACAAAGATCACCCTACAATCCTACACCGTCGAATTCTCCTCGAACAACATCCACAGAGGGACGGCACACACCTTTCAAGAATCAAGATCCATGTACCGCACGTCGCTAGTGATCTTCGCTCAGGGCTTGCCGTCCTTCCTCTTGTCGGTGACGGCGATGTCACATTCATGGAGCGGGCTAGGATGGCTCGACGACGATGCCGCCCCTGCCCCACGGCGGCCAACCTGCTGCTTCCCGCCTGAAGATGTCGACGCCTTCATGTCGCACGAGGCAGGTGGAGAAAGTGACGGTGAGAGTTGGCGGCGGTGAGGGCGGCGAAGCTGGGCGGAGCTGGCGGCGATCGGGCTACGGATTTGGAGATAGGGAATGGATCACTAGTAGAAAACAGGGCATCAGTCCCAGTTCCAGAGGGCCTTTAGTCCCGGTTCTGCAACCGGGACAAAATGATCGGGACTAAAGGCCCAAACTTTTAGTCCCGGTTGGGTTACGAACCGGGACCAAAGGTGATCCATGTGACCGCTGTGGGGCGCCTAGGGAGGAGGACCTTTAGTCTCGGTTTGTAACACCAACCAGGACTAAAAGGCAGCCACGCGTCAGCATCTTGCAGTCCAGGGGTTTACGGGTTTTGGAGGGTTTAGGGCTTTCATATTGTGTTAGGTAGCTACTACATATAGAGAGAAGTGACCTCTATTTCTCCGTGCTTGGTCGACGCTAACTACTACATATAGAGAGAACTCGACAGTAGCTAGTAAGCAATGAAGGAACCATTAATTACACAACATCGTCATGATCAATATATAGAGAGAAGTGACCTCTCTTTCTCCGTGCTTGTTGGTCGAACATCAAGTTTTCATATATCTTTTAGACGCTACTACATATAGTACACATTGATGCATATATACAATATAACATCTCTTACGATCCCTAACATCATGTACCAAAATCACATTACAATTCCTGACGGTATTCTCCTTTTTCAGGTATGACGTGGTTAAGAAAGAATCCTGCCAATTCCTCTTGAATTGCTCGTATGCGATCAGTTGGTAGGAGTTGATCCCGCATCCGCCACATCTAATTTAAAGAAGGGGGTCAATATATATATATATATATATATATATATATATATATATATATATACATAAACACTATTCTGATCACGGGAGCAGAATAATATTCTGATCACAATTAGAACTTCCTAAGTTACACAGCCTGAACTTCCGTCTGTAGGAACCTGACCTTCGAGCTATCTTCGCAACTGTGTCTCCCCGCGTGAATTATTCTGGTCAGTCAAGTTCTATATGATGTAAATGTAATCTAGAAATGGTTTTTAGCAGCTAAATGCCCATTTAAAATAGGAATCTCGCTCGTTGGCGGATTTTGCTCTCGGGTCATGATGAACTTGCGTCTTTTGCAATTTTACTGCCTGAATTATTCGACCTGAACTTCCCCCTATACTAGGTTGAACTTCCGCCAACATTGCCCAAATGGGGCTTGCGATATACCGTTGGAAAGCTATGGACACGAGTATCATGACCCAAGTTAAATTTTTGGCAAAATATAAGCGGTTTAAGAGTAGTTTTGAAAACCGTTTTTTCTTCATACAAAAAACATGAATCGTATTTTCGATTGCATTTCTAAACCGTTTATCGGAAAGAGGCAAATAATATGGCGTTGCAAAGCTGCTGCAAAACCGCTCCTTACACATGTTGAAAGTTTTCTCTAATTCCCTATGGTTAAAGAGTAATTTGGAAAATCGTAAAATTTTGCAAATCGAACAGCCGAGTTCGTATTTTCAATACCGTTTCTAAACGGCTAATCCAATTGAGGCAAAAAATATGGCGTTGGAAAGCTTATGAAAATGCGCTACTTTTTCATGTTGAAAGTTTTTTCTAATTTTGAACGGTTTAAGAGTAATTTAGAAAATGGTACAAGTTCCACCGAGTTCGTATTTTCGAGTTAATTTTTTAACCATACGTCCGAATGCAGCAAATGATATGGCGTTGAAAAGCTTAAACAAATGCGAAACTTTTTAGTATAAATTATTTCTCCCAATTCTTTACGGTTTTAAGTCAATTTTAAAAATGGCTAAAAACGTATTTTCGCCGTAATTTCTACAAACTTTATCGGAATGGGGCAAATAATATACCGTTGAAAAGCCCTGGAAAATGCGAAACTTTTTTATGTTGATGTTTTTCTCTAATTCCTGACCATTATAAAGTAATTTTGAAAACAGCGAGATCATGCATTCTGCCTTTGTCGCGAAACAGATTCTTCGAAAATGCACCGCGTGAAGAACTTGAACTTCTCGGCATGTCTACTTGAACTTCACTCTGTTTTACACGTTCTTTTTTGGCTCGTGCTCTCCATCCACTCACCGGAATTGAGCATGTGATATACCGATGGAAAGCTGTTGTAAACACGCAACTTTCCCGTGTCGATCAATTTTTCATACTCGCGACGGTTTTAAAAGTTTTTCATCTGAAATTCATTCAGTGGGGTAGTTGAACTTCCTGTTGTTTTCACGTTGAACTTGTGTGACGTATTTTCGTTTGTAATTTTCTCATCCATTCGTCAGTGTTACACAAATGATATTCCTTTTGTACAAACCACTCTCACAATATTTTTTTTAACTTTCTCCGACCGAGGACTTGAACTTATAACAACAAAAAATTTGGACCTTGCCTTTTTATTCATTTTTCTCATATTAAACACACACCATGTTGTACATGAACTTTTTCTATTTTTATAATTTGAAAATTTTATTTTCTTTTTGAAATCAAATTGCTCCCAAATAATAACTGAACTTCTTTGTGGATTGAGAGAATTATTTTAAAACACAAAAAAAAATTCTTTTTTGTGTTTTTGAACATGGAAATACAAGGTGAACCTCTCTCGCAAGAATTTTTGAACTTCCCCGGACAGAGCACTTGAACATCTTTTAACAAACCTTTTAAGATTTTATTTTTCTATACTTTTATTCTCACCTGAAATGCATTCCTTGCAGTAGTTGAACTTCTCGTTGTTTTCACCTTGAACTTCTGTTACGTATTTTTGTTCAACCTCTCTCACAAGAATTTTTGAACTTTCGCGGGCCGAGCACTTGAACTTCTAGCAACAAAACTTTAGGCCTTGTATTTTTATTCTTTTTTTAATACACAAATGCACACCGTGTAGTACGTGAACTTCTGGCAGTTATCAATCTGAACTTCTGAGATCATGCGTTCTACCTTCATCGGAAAAACAAAGTCTCAGAAAGTTCATCAAATGAAAAAAAGGATCGTCCATGTGGCACAAGTAGAACAACTCAGGCAGCAAGCAGCAACAGAAGCAACCGCGTCGCACGCACTGGCAGAGAAAGAGAAATGCACTGGCAGAGAAAAGGAGATGTCTAGCGGCAGCCACTAGCATCAGTCTTTTTCTGGGTTTTTAAAACTAAATTTACTAGTTGTTAATTGGACAAACAATAAAGGTTCAGTTCAAGCAAACATCAAAACTTCAGTTCAGTCAAAACTGGAGTATATTGTACTATCCACGAAGAATAGATCAACGAAATTTCAGATAAGCCTAATTGTTCAGTTCAAGGAAACATCAAAACTTAAGTACATTAAAAAAAATGGTTGGTGCTAGCTCGCTGGACAGAAACATGTGTTGTCATTGTTCTTTGCATCTACTGCCTGCAATTGCTCTGCTCACCGCTGGACAGCAACTTAAGTACATCAACGTGGGTGGTCAAATGCTACACATAACAACAAGTTAATTTCTCTCCTAGTTTTTTGTTAAATTACAGAATCTTCATAACAACAACAACTAATTTTGCCTCATAGCAGAAACCAATAGCGACATCACGCACATACACAACATGCCATCCGCGGCCTTCGGACTGCATCACCACACACATGGTTGGCTGATGTTAGGAGGTCATGTGTGGCTCTAGTGAATCTGTGATTCAACAAAGAGAAAGCCAAGGAGAAATGCACAAATAGGAGAGTGAGCGAGGAGTAACATCAAACTGAACTTCTATCTGACGCAAAGCTGAAGCTCTTTGAATCTTAAGAATTAGTGGAAGAAGAAGAAAAGCAGAAAACTAGCTGATCACTCTGTTTGTCCTTGCACGCGAGGTAATGGACGCGAACGAATCAGGGGGTTCTACTGGTCCATGCACTGCAGTTCAATTACTAGCGGGAGGAGGGATTGAGCTCCAGATCTGGATCGACTTGATACTCTCCCTTGGGTCAATGCTTTTGCTTGCCGAGCCTGAGAATGATTGAGCTCATGATTTAGAAGATGAGAAACACCCACAGTTTTGCTCCTAGCTAGTTACTTTTTCTTCTCCAATCTCCAGGTGAGTAATTAAGATGCTCCTAGCTAGCTCCTTTCTTCTGCCCCTTGTGATGATATGACAACTCACATGTATCTTCAGGCACTTTTTTCTTGTAAATCACAGAACTAATTAGATTGCAGTGTCAGTGTCACATGAAGAACAGAACTCAAAAACAGACATTGGAATGGGATCAGTACTTGAACGGCAGCGTTGACAGAGGTGGACTTCGGGATGATGAGCGGGGAGGCGATAGAGGAAGAGGTGCCGACGGTGGGGTTGGTGCGGAGGCCTGGTGGAGCTGGAGGGAGAACGGCGTCAGGTGGAGGAGTTTGACCGCAGCGGCGGCCGGCGGCGCCCAGGGTGGCGGGATACCGGAGGCCGGCGGCACGCGGGTTGGCCGCTGGATCCAGGTGGCCGGCGGCGAGCGGGTTGGCCGCTGGATCCAGGTGCCTGGCGGCGAGCGGGTCGACCGCTGGATCCCAGAGACTGGCGACGCATGGGGTAGCGGCGGGATCCCATAGCCGGCGGAGCCTTGGTTGGCGGCGGCTTCCCGGAGCCGGTGACGGGATGCTGGAGGTTGGCGGCAGCACCTGGGGTTGGTGGGGATGGCAACACCCGGCGTTGACGGGGGCAGCACCGCCTGGAGTTGACGGGGGCGGCGGCGAGCAAGGCACTAGCGGCGGGGTGTCCGGGCCGAGGCGGGAGTGGTGGAGCTGGGCACCGATGGTGGCGAGGTTCGTGGCGGGGCGCGGCACCGGCGGCTGGGGGGTCCGTGGTAGGGCAGCGGAGGCGAGTTGGCCAGGGGTGGGGCGGGGCTCGCCGACGGTGGGATCAGGGGATCGGGATCAAGGGGAGGGGGACTTTTTTTTAGACGGCGCTGGTGCGGCCGTTCACAGAGTTCGGGAACACCTCATCGTGCCTATATAGGGGGATTCATTCATTCATTCATTCATAGTTATTGGGATCACGGTGCCCCCTATATAGGCGCGATGAGGTGTTCCCGAACTTTGTGAACTGCCGCACCAGCGCCGTCTCAAAAAAGAAGCCCCCCTCCCCTTGATCCCAATCCCCTGATCCCACCGTCGGCGAGCCCCGCCCCACCCCTAGCCAACTCGCCTCCGATGCCCTACCGCGGATCGGCCCGCCGCTGGTGCCGCGCCCCGCCACGAACCTCCCTGCCGTCGGTGCCCGGCTCCACCACTCCCGCCTCGGCCCGGACACCCTGCCGCTAGTGCCCCGCTCGCCGCGTTCCCCGTCAACTCCAGGCGCTGCTGCCCCGTCAACGCTGGGCCTTGCCATCCCCGCCAAACCCAGGTGCCGCCGCCAACCTCCAGCATCCCTCCGCCAGCTCCGGGAAGCCGCCGCCAACCAAGGCTCCGTCGGCTATGGGATCCCGCCGCTACCCCACGCTTCGCCGGGCTCCGGGATCCAGCGGTCGACCCGCTCGCCGCCAGGCACCTGGATCCAGCGGCCAACACGCTCACCGCCGGCCACCTAGATCCAGCGGCCAACACGCGCGCCACCGGCCTCCGGAATCCCGCCAACCTGGGCACCGCCACTATGGTCAAACTCCTTCACCAGATGTCGTTCTCCCTCCAACACCACCAGGCGTCCGCACCAACCCCACCATCGACGCCTCTTCCTCTATCGCCTCCCCGCTCATTATCCCGAAGTCCAGCTCTATCAACTCTGCCATTCAAGTAATGATTCCATTCCAAAGTCAGTTTTTTGAGTTCTGTTCTTCGTGTGACACTGACACTACTCTCTAATTTATTCTATGATGAACAAGAAAAAGTGCCCGAAGATACATCTGAGTTGTCATATCATCACAAGGGGCAGAAGAAAGCAGCTAGCTAGGAGCATCTTAATTACTCACCTGGAGATTGGAGGAGAAAAAGTAACTAGCTAGGAGCAAGCCTGCGGCTGCTTCTCGTCTTCTAAATCAAGAGCTCAATCATTCTCAGGCTCAGCAAGCAAAACCATTGACCCAAGGGAGGGTAACAAGTCGATCCAGATATGGAGCTCAATCCCTCCTCCCGCTAGTAATTGAACTGCAGTGCACGGAGCAGTAGAAACCCCTGTGTCATTCGCGTCCATTACCTCGCGTGCAAGGACAAACAGAGTGATCAGCTGGTTTTCTGCTGTTCTTCTTCTTCCACTAATTCTCCAGATTCAAAGAGCTTCAGCTTCGTGTCAGATAGAAGTTCAGTTTGATGTTACTCCTCGCTCACTCTCCTATTTGTGCATTTCTCCTTGGCTTTCTCTTTGTTGAATCACAGATTCACTAGAGCCACACATGACCCCCTAACATCAGCCAACCTTGTGCGTGGTGATGCAGTGCGAAGGCCGCGGATGGCATGTTGTGTGCGTGCGTGATGTCGCTATTGGTTTCAACTATGAGGCGAAATTAGTTGTTGTTGTTATGAAGATTCTGTAATTTAACAAAAAATTAGGAGAGAAATTAACTTGTTGTTATGTGTACCATTTGGCCGCCCACGTTGATGTACTTAAGTTATTGTCCAGGGATGAGTAGAGCACTTGCAGGCAATAGTTGCAAAGAACAATGACAACACATGTTGCTGTCTAGCGAGCTAGCACCAACCATTTGTTTTTTAATGTACTTAAGTTTTGATGTTTGCTTTAACTGAACCATTAAGGTTATCTGAAATTTCATCGATCTATTCTTCGTGGATAGTACAATATACTCCAGTTTTCACTGAACTGAAGTTATGATGTTTGCTTGAACTGAACCTTTATTGTTTGTCCAATTAACAACTAGTAAATTTAGTTTTCAAAACCTAGAAAAAGACTGATGCCGGTGGCTGCCGCTAGACATCTCTTTTTCTCTGCCAGTGCATTTCTCTTTCTCTGCCAGTGCGTGCGACGCGGTTGCTTCTGTTGCTGCTTGCTGCCTGAGTTGTTCTGCGTGTGCCGCATGATCTTAGAAGTTCAAAAATTCTTGTGAGAGAGGTTGAACAAAAATACGTGACAGAAGTTCAAGGTGAAAACAACGAGAAGTTCAACTATTGCAAGGAATGCATTTCAGGTGAGGATAAAAGTATAGAAAAATAAAAGCTTAAAAGGTTTGTTGAAAGAAGTTCAAGTGCTCTGTCCGGGGAAGTTCAAAAATTCTTGCGAGAGAGGTTCGCCTTGGATTTCCATGTTCAAAAACACAAAAAAGAAATTGTTTTTTTGCGTTTTAAAATAATTCTCTCAATCCGCAAAGAAGTTCAGTCATTATTTGGGAGCAATTTGATTTCAAAAATAAAATAAAAAATTCAAATTATAAAAATGGGAAAAGTTCATGTACTACATGGTATGTGTTTAATATGAGAAAAATGAATAAAAAGGCAAGGTCCAAATTTTTTGTTGTTATAAGTTCAAGTCCTCGGTCGGAGAAAGTTAAAAAATTTATTGTGAGAGAGGTTTGTACAAAAGGAATATCATTTGTGTAACACTGACGAATGGATGAGAAAACTACAAACGAAAATACGTGACAGAAGTTCAACGTGAAAACAGCAGGAAGTTCAACTACTGCAGTGAATGAATTTCAGATGAAAAACTTTTAAAACCGTCATGAGTATGAAAAAATGATCAACACGGGAAAGTTGCGTCTTTACAGCAGCTTTACATCGGTATATCACTTGCTCAACTCCGGTGAGTGGATGGAGAGCTACGAGCCAAAAAAGCACGTGAAAAACAGAGTGAAGTTCAAGTAGACATGCCGAGAAGTTCAAGTTCTTCACGCGGTGCATTTTCGAAGAATCTGTTTCGCGACAAAGGCAGAACGCATGATCTCGCTGTTTTCAAAATTACTTGAAAACGGCTAGGAATCAGAGAAAACTATCAACAAGAAAAAGTTGCACATTTTTCGTAGCTTTTCAATGCTATATTATTTGCCCCATTCCGATAAAGTTTGTAGAAATTACGGCGAAAATACGTTTTTAGCCATTTTCAAAATTGACTTAAAACTGTAAAGAATTGGGAGAAACAATATATAGCAAAAAGTTTCGCATTTGTTCAGGCTTTCCAACGCCATATCATTTGCTGCATTCAGAAATACGGTTAAAAAACTAACTCGAAAATACGAACTCTGTGGAACTTGTACCGTTTTTTAATTAATTTTAAACCGTTCAAAATTAGAAAAAACTTTCAACATGAAAAAGTAGCGCATTTTCATAAGCTTTCCAACGCCATATTATTTGCCTCAATTGGATTAGCCGTTTAGAAATGGTATCAAAAATACGAACTCGGCTGTTCGGTTTGCGAAATTTTACGATTTTCCAAATTACTCTTTAACCATAGGGAATTAGAGAAAACTTTCAACATGTGGAAGGAGCGGTTTTGCAGCAGCTTTCCAATGCCATATTATTTGCCTCATTCCGATAAACGGTTTAGAAATGCGATCGAAAATACGATTCACATTTTTTGTATGAAGAAAAAACGGTTTTCAAAACTGCTCTTAAACCGCTTACATTTTGCCAAAATATTAACTTCGATCATGATACTCGTGTACATAGCTTTCCAACGGTATATCGCAAGCCCCATTTGGGCAATGTTGGCGGAAGTTCAACCTAGCACCGGGGGAAGTTCAGGTCGAACAACTCAGGCAGTAAAATTGCAAAAGACGCAAGTTCATCACGACCCGAAAGCAAAATCCGCCAATGAGCGAGATTCCTATTTAAAACGGGCATTTAGTTGCTAAAAACCATTTCTAGATTACACTTAAATCATATAGAACACGACTGACCAGAATAATTCGCGCGGGGAGACACGGTTGCGAAGATAGCTCGAAAGTCGGGTTCCTACAGACGGAAGTTCAGGCTGTGTAACTCAAGAAGTTCTGGTTGTGATCAGAATATTATTCTGATCCCGTGATCAGAATAGTGTTTATGTATATATATATATATATATATATATATATATATATATATATATATATACCTCGCCGGACTTTGCAACTGTTAAGGCTCCCTTCTCCATTCGATCACCCGAGCCGTCATGATCTCCTTCCTCCTCCATTCGGTCACCGGAACCGTCATCCTCTCTTTCCTCACCATCGGTGTCGTTGAGAAACGACAAGGTGATATCACCTCCGTCGCGGATTATACCCCCCAACAACTCTTCTTTTTCTAAGTCTCTGTGCATAGTTTCTGCAAATATTACAACATGGCAATATACAACCATGATTGAGATGGATTAGTGGCAAACATAGACCTAATCACAACAAGGAATCATATGCATATGAGAAATGGATTAGTGGCAAACATCATGAAAAGTTGACAAGTTTTATAACAATCGGTTTCACGCAATCATCGGGGACTCCTCCCCCCTCATGTCTGATGAGTCCTCCTATCTCATGCATGTCCGATGTGCAAATCATGTTTTCATATGCCTCAAAATCATAGTTATCGGGGTTATGTTTTGACGAACCACCCCCCCGGCCCCATCATGTCGAACTTATCGGGGTTATGTTCTAACGACCCCCTCTCTCATGTTTTCTTATGCCTCAAAATCAAAGTTATCGGGGTTATGTTTTAACGACCCCCTCTCTCATGTTTTCATATGCCTCAAAATCAAAGTTATCAGGGTTCTGTTTTAACGACCCCCTCTCTCATGTTTTCATATGCCTCAACATCAAAGTTATCAGGGTTATGTTTAACGACCCCCTCTCTCATGTTTTAACGACAAGATGAATAAAAGCTTTATACACAAGATGAATACAAGATTTATACACAAGATGAATACACAATTCAACAAATGAACCAACCATCATCCTATGAACAAAACTCAACATACAACAAATGGACACCTTTTGTCGAATAGCTGAGGGACAATCAGGGACCAACTCCACGGAGATGCAACACCACAACCTATAATTCCACCGAGTGAAAAAAATTAGGCAGACTTAGTGATATTTGCATAGTAGCAGAAAACAAATTCATGATGCAACCTATGAGGCAAGTAATATATATGCTACAACAGTTTTTCATCGCAACAAAGAGCATGGCAAGCATATACTAATTACCCTCAACAAAACACCATTACTGATCATGATCCAAAGATGCGCAGATTTGTTGCAAACCTCAAGGCAAAATGCAAAGTATTAATACTGCCAGTTTCAGACTTAGAGAAAAATAACATGGCACTTCAAACTAGGTCACACATAAAGCATTGACACTTCAAACTATCTATCACATAAAGCAAAAAAGAAGTATATTTGTCACCAAAATACAACACTTGACAGAGTTTCCTCTATTTCAAAAATAGTTCTCTATTTTCAAAAATCATTCCCTCCATATAGAAACTTTTGTAAAATAATATGGGTTTTAAAATTTTCTACCAGTCCTTTTAATTATCTTATAAACATCAGTAGTAATTATTTTCATAATGATTTGGGCTCAAAAAAATTCTTTTTTAGTATTTTCAAATTCTAGAATGACCCTGTTGCACTAGAACTATTTCAAATAATTCTTTTCAAATGCCATAAAAATTTTGAGAAGTCATCTGATGCCTATAGATCATTTTTATGCAAAAACCCACTTTGGTCATTTGAAAATTTTGAGCACAACTTCCATTTTTCAATTTTGGTCCAATCTTGGCATTGAACTACAACCCTATTTTTCCTTGATCAAATAATTATGATTTTTTTGCATCTTATAGTCCTTCCAACTAAACCTTTAAGTCCAGAAGGGCGGCCCCAATTTCATCTTGCAAGTCCACCAAAAAATTCCCTGTAGTTTCTGTCCAGAACTAAATTCTAATGAAACTTGCACTAACAAGTTTTTCCTTTTATCAAACCAACTTTACCATCGTCACTAACATCCAAGGAGACACCATCCTACCAAGTTTCACATACAACAAAGTTCCCTAGCTAGCCCTAGCATTTCATCAAACACCTTGTGGACATGGCTGAAACGATGCAACTCTCTGAAACCTTGCAACTCTGTGAACCAACTTGACCATCATCACATACATCCAAGGAGGAAGGAGGGAGGAGAGGGGTGGCTGGCTGTGGAGCGGCGGCGTTGGGGGCAGGGCAGGGGCGCGGCGGCGTCGGGGCAGGGCAGAGGTGCGGGGAGCAGTGGCGTCGAGGCAGAGGGGCAGGGCGCGGTGAGGGCATCGACGGTGAGGTCCGGCAGCCTGGCGTCATCGAGGTGGTCGTCGGCCCCGTCGGGGGAGAGGAGGATCTGAAAGTGCGTTATATCGTCTAGAGGGGGTGAATAGGCGATTTTTACAAATTCGTCACTGAGGAATTTCAAAGTGAGGAAATTCCTAAGTCACGAACTACTTAGCAGCGGAATCAGTACTCAGATGCAAGCATAACATGGCATAAGAACAGTCATCATGATGAAATGAAATAGGCACAGAGTACAGGTAGCGTGAAACACAGGATAAGCAGGCTGAAGACTATGTGACTGAAGAAATAGGATTGAGGAAATTGAGAAAGTCTTCAGTTAAAGTCTTCACACAGTAACGATCAAGTAAATCAACACATGAATGAGGAAATGAAAGGGTTGAGGAAATAGAACCAGTAGTTCGTTGAAGACAATGATTTGGTAGACCAGTTCCAACTGCTGTGACAGTTGTACGTCTGGTTGAAGCGGCTAGGTATTTAAACCTGAGGACACACAGTCCCGGACACACAGTCCTCACCGTATTCTCCTTGAGCTAAGGTTACACAGACCTCACCCAATCACTCGTGGTAAGTCTTCAGGTGACTTCCAAACCTTCACAGACTCGGTCACTCGGTGATCCACAATTTCTTCTTGGATGCTCTAGACCATGACGTCTAACCGTCTGGAGGATGCACAGTCCTCAAAGGTAACAAGCGTCGGTTCCACACATGAACAATTTCTTCAGTGATGCTCAATCACTTTGGGTTTGTAGGTGTTTGGGTTTTTGGGTTTTTCCTCACTTGATGATTTTCGCTCAAAGTCCTCGGAGGATGGGATGCTCTAAACGACAAGTGTCAATCTATCTCTCGGAGCAGCCAACCAGCTAGTGGTTGAGGGGGTGGCTATTTATAGCCTAGGGAGTAGCCCGACATGATAAGACATAAATGCCCTTCAATGATATGACCGTTAGGTGGGAAGGATATTTGGACAGCTGGCGCGTAGCAGAACAACGGTCGGAAATTTGTGTATCAAATTCCTCAAGGCTATCATGTTCCTCACTTGTAGGCAATCCGCACTGGCGAATTCGTAACTCCTCAGACAGAACAAATTCCTCAGAGAACAGAAGAACTTCGTATCTGTCACTGAAGAAATTGACTGAACTGTATGAGATTTCCAATGGCTTCACTCGAAAGGATTGGGTAGGTGTAGGATTTGAGTTGAGCATCACTTGGAAACTTTTCCTTAGTTTTACCTCGACCCCCTTTAACAGTACGGTGTTTCCTATGACTCAAAAAGAAGAAAATGAAACTATGAAAGCAAAAGTCTTCACGCTTCATAATCCTCGCATGAATATCTAGTCTTCAAGGTCACACCAATTTCTTCACTTTCAAAGTCTTAAAGAAAACCAAAGTCTTCAGTTGAAGACATTCATTTTTAGGGGTCGAATTTCATCGTAAATATCAAACTCCTCATAGACTTATAGACCTGTGTACACTCACAAACGCATTAGTCCCTTAACCTATAAGTCTTCAATACACCGAAATCACAAAGGGGCACTAGATGCACTTACAGGATCGAAGAAACTGACTGGGGTTTGAAAATTTTCACAAGTGCTACTTATATACACAACTGTTTAGTCCCGGTTGGTGGCTCCAACCGGGACTAAAGGCCCCCCTTTCGTCTCGGTTGGAGCCACCAAACGGGACTAAAGGTGTATTTCAGCAGCCCAAAGGGCGAGAAACACAGGCCTTTAGTCCCGGTTGGTGCCTCGAACCGGGACGAAAGATGGCCTTTCGTCCCCGTTCGATACACCAATAGGGACTAAAGGCCTGGTGCTGCCGTAGCCAATAGTTTAGTCCCACCTCGCTTGTTGAGAGGAGCTCGGAGTCGTTTATAAGCGCTGTTGCCGCTACCCTCTCGAGCTCCTCTCAAATGCAGGCAGTACATGCCTATTTCACGCCCTGTTGGGCCTGCTTACACTATGGGCCTGCATCCTGGCCCATTTGTAGGGTTTCTAGTCGTATGCAGGCCGTGGTAGCTAGTAGGCGAGCCTTTTTTTATTTTTTTTGCATATGTTATGTTTTTAAATTTTTTATGTTATTCTTTGCAAAAGTTATTTTCGGTTATATAATTTTATTTGCATAAATTTTATATATTTTTTGTTGCATAAATTTTATATAATTTTAGTTGCATAAGTTTTATATTTTATTGATTCTTTTTAGTTGATTCCTATTGCTATTAGAGTTTTATAAAAGCTTTTTAGTTTGCTATTAAAGTTTGTAACAAAAAATACTTTATAAAAATTCTTTTTACTATTAAAGTTTTTAACCAAAAAATACTTTGATAATTTTAGTTAATATTATTTTGATTATTTTTAGTTAATTGTTCTTGCTGTTGAAGAATATTATATTTTAACTGATTCTTTTTAGTTCATTCTTTTTGCTATTAGAGTTTTATAGAAGCTTTTTAGTTCCTTCTTTTTGCTATTAGAATTTATAAAAGATTTTTTGTCCACTCTTTTTGCTATTAGTTCATTCTTTGAGCTAAATGACCCTGAAATTGAAAAGCACTACAAATGAACTCTGAAAAGGTTGAAACTTGGCATGGTATCATAATTTCACCCACATAGCATGTGCTAAAAAGTTGAGAGGGTTACGGGAAAAACTGGATGCACTTCGTGTACAAACTGGACAATCTCTTTCGAAGTATCAGGGTTTCGGACGAAAACTCATCTATTACAAAAGGGATTTCATTTTTTAACATATTGTAACTCGAGACTTTTTGTGCATTCAATATGCATAATTCAAAGGCACATCATCAATTTCCAACCCTTTTCTGACTTCATTTGCTATTTTTCATGCATTTATTGATTTATTTTGAGCTAAATGACCCTGAAATTGAAAAGCACTACAAATGAACTCTGAAAAAGTTGAAACTTGGCATGGTATCATTATTTCACCCACATAGCATGTGCTAAAAAGTTGAGAGGGCTATGGGAAAAACTAGATGCTCTTCGTGTACAAACTAGACAATCTCTTTCGAATTATCAGAGTTTCGGACGAAAACTCATCTATCATAGAAGGGATTTCATTTTTTAACATATTTTAACTCCAGACTTTTTGTGCATTCAATATGCACGACTCAAAGGCACATCATCAATTTCCAACCCTTTTCTGACTTCATTTGCTATTTTTCATGCATTTAATGATTTAGTTTGAGCTAAATGACCCTGAAATTGAAAAGCACTACAAATGAACTCTGAAAAGGTTGAAACTTGGCATGGTATCATAATTTCACCCACATAGCATGTGCTAAAAAGTTGAGAGGGTTACGGGAAAAACTGGATGCACTTCGTGTACAAACTGGACAATCTCTTTCGAAGTATCAGGGTTTCGGACGAAAACTCATCTATTACAAAAGGGATTTCATTTCTTGACATCGTTGTGGAGAGAAAGTCTTCACTTTTTCTTAACTAGATAGAAAGTCTTCACTTTTTCTTCGCGCGTGTCCCTTGCTTATTGCGCCGTAACCATGGATAGTCTTCATCGTTTAACAGGATGCTTGGATCAACCTTCACTTTGAAGCTAGGAATTTCATGAAACTTTTCATAATCTTCAGACTTGTCTGTCTTGTCCTCCACTCCCACGATGTTTCTTTTCCCTGAAAGAACTATGTGGCGCTTTGGCTCATCATACGATGTATTCGCTTCCTTAACTTTTCTTTTTCTCGGTTTGGTAGACATGTCCTTCATATAGAAAACCTGTGCCACATCGTTGGCTAGGACGAATGGTTCGTCTGTGTACCCAAGATTGTTGAGATCCTGTGTTGTCATTCTGTACTGCGGGCCTACCTGTACCCCGCCTCCTGACATATTGACCCATTTGCACCGAAACAAAGGGACCTTAAAATCATGTCCATAGTCAAGTTCACATATGTCCACTATGTAACCATAATATGTGTCCTTTCCCCTATTGGTTGCTACATCAAAGAGGACACCACTGTTTTGGTTGGTGCTCTTTTTATCTTGGGCGATTGTGTAAAATGTATTCCCATTTATCTTGTACCCTTGGTAAGTCAATACAGTCGAAGATGGTGTCCTGGCCAACAAGTACAGCTCATCTCCAACACTGTTGTTACCCATGAGATGTGTTTGCAACCAACTGCCAAAAGTACTGATGTGTTCACATGTAATCCAGTCGTCAGACTGCTCCGGATGTTTGGAGCGTAGAATATTCCTGTGTTCATTGACACACGGGGTCACCAAGGTAGAATTCTGTAGAACTGTGTAGTGTGCTTGAGCCCAAGAATGCCGGTCCCTACATATTATTGAATCCGCTCCTAGCGTGCCTTTTCCAGTTAGTCTCCCCTCATACCGCGATTGAGGGACACCAATCGGCTTAAGGTCAGGAATAAAGTCAACACAAAACCCAATGACCTCCTATGTTTGATAGCCCGTGGAGATGCTTTCTTCTGGCCTAGCATGGTTACGAACATATTTCTTTAATACTCCCATGAACCTCTCAAAGGGGAACATATTGTGTAGAAATATAGGACCCAGAATGGCAATCTCGTCGACTAGGTGAACTAGGACGTGCATCATAATATTGAAGAAGGATGGTGGGAACACCAACTCAAAACTGACAAGACATTGGACCAAATCATTCTGTAACCTTGGTAGGATTTCTGGATCGATTACCTTCTGAGAAATTGCATTGAGGAATGCACATAGCTTCACAATGGATAATCAAAAGTTTTCTGTTAGATGCCCCCTCAATGCAACCAGAAGCAGTTGCGTCTTAATCACGTGGCAGTCATAAGACTTTAGGTTCTGAAATTTTTTCTCTGCCATATTTATTATTCCCTTTATATTCGACAAGATGCCAGACGGGACCTTGATACTGAGTAGGCATTCAAAGAAGATTTCCTTCTCTGCTTTGGTAAGAACGTAGCTGGCAGGACCTTGATACTGCTTTGGATGCATGCCGTCTTTTTCGTTCACACGTTGCTGGTCCTTCCATGCCTCTGGTGTATCTTTTATCTTCCCATACACGCCCAAGAAGCCTAGCAGGTTCACGCAAACATTATTCGTCACGTGCATCACGTCGATTGCAGAGCGGACCTCCGGGTCTTTCCAATAGCGTAGGTCCCAAAATATAGATTTTTCTTCCACATGGGTGCGCGTCCCTCAGCGTCATTCGGAACAGATTGTCCGCCAGGACCCTTTCCAAAGATTACTTGTAAATCCTTGACCATATCAAGTATATGAGCACCAGTACGGAGGACGACCCTCTTCTGGTGATCTGCCTCACCTTTGAAATGCTTGCCTTTCTTTCTTAAGATCATCATCGGGCACATCTGGTGCCTCTTGATCTTCAGCTTCCCCCATTGTAGTCCCATCGAATTCAGGGAACCTAGGATAGTTGTCATCATCCTCTTCTTCTTCATTGTCTTCCATTATTACCCCTCTTTCTCCGTGCTTGGTCCAACAGTTATAGCCGAACATGAAACCGGACTGAAGCAGGTGGCTGTGAAGGACTTTTGAGGTAGATTAATCATTAGTATTCTTACAGCATAATGATACCAAGCCTCATTATTAATGGCATATTTTCTAATCTTTCTAATCTTCAAGCGCATTGCAATCTTGTGATCATCGACGACGTCGGCAAAATACAACTCCAATTTCACCTTCTCTTCTTCAATTATTTTCAATTTTCCTTTCAAATAATCGTTTTCTTTTTCAACTAAATTTAACTTCTCGGCAAGAGGGTCGGTTGCAATTTCCGGTTCACATACCTCCTAGATAAAAATATCTATACCAACTTGATGGGCATAATTGTCATAAACACGAAATAAAACAAATAGTTATAAAAGACAATATACCACATCTGAATGATAAACCGGAGGAGGGCCGACGGGGACGGATATCAAAACAATGGCACTATAAATAACAAACAATCATACAAGTAAGAAAATTATACAAGTAACTATCTAAATCACACAAATAAGAGTTTTTTTACAAAAAGGATAAGAACAAGAGGCTCACCAAGGTGGTGCCGGCGACGGGACGACGCGGGCAATCGATGGCGGTGAGGACGGGGACCGGAAGGCACTAAGTAAACCACACCTACACATATGCAAACTAAGAAGTTAATTTGAGCTCAAATTGCATATAAATCAAATAAACTCCAACATAATTACTCCCAAACTAAAACCCACAAATCACTATACTAATAGAGCATGAAACGAGCTAAACTATCAATGATAGATGAAAGGATGAAGTTGCTAACCTTTTAGAACCCTTGGATAGATGGGGTGCCTCTAATCTTGACAAATCTTGGCAAAAATGGAGGATGAACTTGAGCTTGGTGAAGGAAACAGAGATGAGAGAAAGCTTGGACTCGGGCTTGGACGAAGCAGCTTTATAGGAAATACTTTAGTCCTGGTTGATGATACCAACCGGAACTAAAGGTATATCTTTAGTCCCGGTGGATGATACCAACCGGGACTAAAGGGGCTCGCAGGGGCCCCAGCCCGCCGCAACCCCTTTAGTCTCGGTTGGTATCACCAACCGGGACTAGAGGTCCCACATGAACCGGGACTAATCCTGGCCGTGCCGTGCCCCCGTCTGCTCCTAGCCGTTGGAACCGGGACTAATGCTCACATTAGTCCCTGGCCCAAACCCGCCCCCCTGATTTTAACTGGGATGGCCCCTCCTCCCCCTAATCCCAATCACAAATTGCCACCTCTCTAATCATGTAAAATTACGTTAACTTTGTTCGCAGATGTAGCATTACTCGGGTTCCTTCGTGTTACAGGCAAACCTTTAGGATTGTCGTTTAACGAATGACTTGACATGGATTGATTGAGAACCACCAGGCCCCACACCTGAAATCAGGAGCAATGCTAGAGTTACAGTCATTTTTTACGTGATTCGTCATACGGGCTGATGTGGAGCAAACAAGTTCGTTCAGGATCAACGGTGGGCTGATGTGGAGCAAATCAGTTGGTTCATGAAAAATGATTACACCCCAATGAAATTTAGAGGGGGGAGGGGGGGGGGGGGGGGGGGGGCGGCGTAAAAGTTGCATAGGTTAATCGTACATTTAGGATTATTGTCTTATTTAAAGGGGAGAGGGGTAGATTAGAGGATGGACACATACGTGCGCAAGGTGCAGCCTGTACAGGTGCTGCAGGTAAGTTTACTATTTCCGATACTATAAACGCTTGCAGTCGCGCAACTCATGCATCGTTCTCAAACAATAAATCTCCAATACACAAGGTTTCTCAGTCAGCTAGCGAAATGGCTTTCGCGCTCAATGCGTCTTGCTACCGTTCGTCTTTCCAGTCGTCGCTGCTCCCGAGGCCGATGGCAGCAGCGGTGATGATACCGACGCGGAGGAATGTTCTGCCGGTCATTAGGGCGGTTGTGGTTGCTCCGACCGCCCCGGCGCCGGCTAAGCCAGCAGCTGTGAGGAGCCGGACCGTGTCGGACACCATGGCCAAGCTCATGGCTAAGGGCAAGGTGCGTGCTTATGTGCGTGCATGTGTTGTACATTGCATGTAACGGACGTGTGGACTCTGACCGGATATTGGGGTCGATGTGCCCTGAGTAGACAGCGCTCATCCCGTATATCACCGCCGGTGACCCTGACCTGGCCACAACGGCGGAGGCGCTTCGTCTCCTGGATGCCTGTGGCGCCAACGTCATTGAGCTCGGCGTGCCCTGCTCCGACCCCTACGTGGACGGTCCGATCATCCAGGCTTCGAGTGCGAGGGCTCTGGCGGGCGGTGCGACAATGGACGGCGTGCTGGCGATGCTCAAGGAGGTGACACCGGAGCTGTCGTGCCCGGTGGTGCTCTTCTCGTACTACAGGCCTATCTTGTGTCGAGGGTTGGCCGAAATCAAAGAAGCCGGTGTACACGGTAGGTAACCTTTTCTCTTCATTTCATGATTATGTTCACAATTTGGCATGCAGGTACAGGAGCTACTACTGATCCAGTTTCGCTTGATCTTATGTACATCTCCTTCCCAGGTCTTATAGTACCTGATCTCCCTTATGTAGCCGCGCATGCATTATGGAGTGAAGCCAAGAAGAACAACCTCGAGCTGGTATTTCCATTATGTGTCATACATCAGCAAGCGAGCATTTTCAAATTCCTTACACTACAGATATTGGCACTACCAGAAAGTAGAAAAGCTCTATCAATCTGATATACAATTGATGTATTCAGGTGCTGCTCACAACACCAGCCATACCAGAAGAAAGAATGAAGGATATCACGAAAGCTTCGGAAGGTTTCATTTACCTGGTAGATTTCAGCACATGCAATCCACCCCGTTCATTCAAAAGTTACCAGCTCCTAACACTGCATACTCCAACTAAACCGTATTACGCAGGTGAGCGTCAATGGAGTTACAGGTCCCCGTGAAAACGTGAACCTGCGGGTTGAGTCCCTCATTCAAGAGATAAAAAAGGTACGTATCTAATTTGAAAGAAGACAAAAAAAATTACCGTAAAATTCTTCTGTGTTACTATTAGTTTATACACGTGATCTAATGTCCAAGAAATGAAGAGTCTAGATGGCTGCTCAGTAATTCTCAGTCACTGACCACGTGTTTGTGCTGTTTGCAGGTTACTGACAAACCTGTTGCTGTTGGCTTTGGCATATCAAAACCTGAACACGTAAAGCAGGTAAAAAATGGCCACCATTTAAATTGTGTCCCAAGAGCTGACAAGATACACAGCTGTAATTACATCATTGCACATGGACAGATTGCAGGGTGGGGTGCGGATGGGGTGATCATTGGCAGTGCGATGGTGAGGCAGTTAGGTGAAGCAGCTTCGCCCAAAGAAGGATTGAAAAGGCTAGAGGCATATGCCAGGAGCATGAAGAATGCACTACCATGATGAAGTGTGTGGATGGACGCAGCACCAGTAAATAAATTGATCGGAAGCCTAGTAATAAAGCTACTCCGGCTAGATCGTCAATATATTATTAACATGTGGAGTTAGAAATCGGAGTACTTGAAAGTACCTAGTTCAACGAGTACATCGTCATTGTATCCTTAGCCTTTGGCTTGTGATGGTCCTGAGTACCTAGTTTACCGGTTTCAGGAAGTTTACTGGAATAAGCCGTGTATATACTACTATATACAAAAATGTGCTTCAATCCATGACTCGGCAAATAAAATAAGATGTGCTCATCCTTCTGTTGATGTTCCATTATTTTTGATCTGTCAGTGTTCAATGGTTGCTCACAAAAGTGACCGCGCGGTAACATCACGAGACGTGCGCGCTTGATGCTCATCGGAACATCATTCTACGCTTCTAGCAATTTTCTTGGACCTTGATAAATGTCACATGTGTGGCATGAACATATGTTAACTTCGAACGTTTTTTGATGGCATATTTAGTGACGCGAGGATGATAACTTTAGTTGTGAAGTATGACTACTTTTGGGATGTCAAGTTTCAGTTTCCTTTTTGTTTTATTTTCAGATGATGACTTTAGTTGTAAAAAACGTCAGAACCGGATTGTTTTGTGCCACACCTGTGACACTTATCTTTTGAGATCTTTTTTGTTAGAGAGTGTTGCTCACCTATTTCATCCTACCCCTTCGCCAATCGTACTACACAGACGCTTAACTATCATCTCTGTTTAATACATGGAACTGCAGCCGCATAAAAGAAATGTCCTTGAAAAAATTCTATCTTTTAATCATGAATATATTGTGTGGGACAGCAGCTGTCCCGCAATGCTCTGCGTGGTATATTAATTCGCAAGAAATACTTATTTTCAGATAATTGAAAATGTCGACAAAAATAGAAATCTATGGTAAAAATACAAAAAGAAATACTGCATAGCCCTTGGTTGACACTGTTTGGAAGTCCGCTTCTGACAGATAATTGCACCGGTGTGAGAGATGTCGTAAGGGAAACATGTTTTACACCCACAAATAAATTACCCGTGGGCGACATGTCATCAAACATGTCATGCGAAATAAATATTCTTTAGTGACAGTCATCGTACATTGTTGCCTTCAGCAATCAGTGACGGTAAAGCCGCTATTGGCGTGTATAGTCAATTGTACGACTAGTTGACTATTAGGCTACTATTAATTTTACATTCTCTCTTTCTTTTTAATCGTATTTATTACTTTAACATAGAAGCACGCATATAGCTAGATTTTTATTATTTTTTCTCGAATACGCACAAGCATACGTATCATCGCATTAAAGAAGATGCGGCAAAGAAGCCGGAGACAAGGCCTTTCAGCCATTACAACGCTAATCACGAGAATTAGCCTCCACATCCACCACGCACACCCACCCTGCCTACTGTGCTCCATGCTTCCCTAGTCTAACCCCATGCAAAGGGCGATGAGGCAAGCCACATAGCAACCTAGCCACGTCACAATCAACGCGGAGACCTGTACAACAAGACCAAGACCCAAGGCCAACACAAACCAACATACCGCCACCCATTTGCGCCAAGAGGAACTCGGCAAGTGAACGGCAGGGCCTGGGCAGACCAAGGGAAGGTGCCGTCGAGAGAGCACCGAAGATGACGTACATTGTGCCCAAGAGGCGCACGCCCGGAGCAGCAGCCGACACTGACTCGAGCAACACCATCGAGACTCCTCAAGCATCAAGACGGCGCCTTCAAGAAGGTAATTACGCCATGACACCGGCACCGCCCGATCCGGAGGCCAGACCTAGGGTTTCTCCTGAGCTCAAGGAAGGGGTCCGATCGGGTCCAACACAACGCCTTCATGGAGGGAGGCGCCCGCAGGCGTAGCCATTGGCAGCCTCATCTCGAAGCAGGGATTTCACCCAACCCAGATCAGAGAAACCAACGCCCACCGGAGCTGCAAGAGCAGACCAACCACCGCATCCAGAAGATTCGCATTTTGCATCATAGTCGCTCCACCACTACGCCGGCCAGATCTGCTCAGATCAAGCTCACACCACCTCCACCACACCCTGAGGATGACGACAATGCAACAAGGCTTCCCGGGGCAGAACCGAATCCACCCACGCCGAACCTGGTGGCGCCCAAGCCCTGCCTTCCATGCCGGCGCATCTCCTTCACATCCACCGGCCAGGAGGCCACCACCTCCACCACACACCTACACTCACCCTGCCACCTCGCCGACCGGACCCATCTCAGGCTACTCGGGAAGAGCACGCCACCGGAGCAGGCCAGCCAGGCACCGGGGGCGGGATGTCGAATCCAGATCTGGCCCACACCATGCCACCGCGAGGCCACAACCAAGCTCCACCAAGGGGTGGCCCCGCGGCGAGAGGGACGCCGCCCTGTGAGCATCACGAGCCGCCTGACGCCGGACTGATATGTCTCCAACTTATCTACAATTTTTTATTGTTCCATGCTATTATAGTATCAATCTTGGATGTTTTATATACATTTACAAGCAATTTTATATCATTTTTTGGGCTTAACCTACTAACTTAGTGCCCAGTGCCAGTTGCTCTTTTTTGCTTGTTTTTTACTTTGCAGAATATCAATACCAAACAAAGTCCAAATGTCATGAAACTTTTTGGAGATTTTTTTCAGGCAACAAGAGACCCTGGATGCTTCGATAAGGAACGAGAAGACAAAGGAGTGGCCCACTAGGCACCACTGCGCACCAGGAGCCTGGGGCACGCCCTGGTACATAGTGGGGCCCACAGGCCTCCGTTTGACCTAACTCCGCCTACTCTAAAATCAGAAAACCTACCAGGGAGTCCACGAAATACTTTTTTCGCCGCCACAAGGCTCTGTTCTCGAGAGATCCCATATGAAGACCTTTTCTGGCACTCTGCCGTAGAGGGGATCGATCACGGAGTGGTTCTTCATCATCCTTGCAGCCCCTCCGATGATGCGTGAGTAGTTTACCACAGACCTATAGGTCCATAGTTAGTAGCTATATGGTTTCTTCTCTCTTTTTAATTTTCAATACAATGTTCTTCTTGGTGTTCTTGGAGATATATTTCATTTAATGACTTTTTGCGGTGTGTTTGTTGGGATCCGATGAATTGTGAGTTAATGATCAAATCTATCAATGAATATTATTTGAGTTTTCTCTGAACTCTTTTATGCATGATTAATATAGCTTCGTATTTCTTCTCTGATTTATTGGTTTAGTTTGGCCAACTAGATTGATTTATCTTGCCATGGGAAGAGGTGCTTTGTAATGGGTTCGATCTTGTGGTGCTCAATCCCAGTGACAGAAAGGGACATGACACGTATGTATCATTGCTATTAAGGGTAAAAAGATGAGGTTTATTCATACGTGAGTTTATCTTGTCTACATCATGTCATCTTGCTTAAAATATTACTCTGTTTTTTCAAGAACTTAATACACTAGATGTATGCTGGATAGCGGTCGATGTGTGGAGTAATAGTAGTAGATGCAGAATCGTTTTAGTCTACCAATCTCGGATGTGATGCCTATGTATGATCATTTCCTTGTATATCGTCATGATTATTTGTTTTTCTATCAATTGCCCAACAGTAATTTGTTTACCCACCGTATGCTATTTTCTCGAGAGATGTCTCTAGCAGAAACTATGGCCCCCGGATCTATCTTTTACCATATATTAAATCTAAAAATACTTTACTACAATTTTCCTTTATTTATTTTATTTTGTATTATTGTCAGATCTATCTATCAAAAACTATACAATTTAATCTTGCTCATAACCGTTGAGTAGTTGATAACCCCTCTACGCGTTGGGTTGCAAGTATTTGTTGTTTGTGTCCAGGTGTTGTTTATATAGTATTGATTGGTTCTCCTACTGGATTGATAATCTTAGTTTCATAACTGAGGTAAATACTTATCTCTACTTATTGCATCATCCTCTCCTCTTCAAGAAAATCCCAACGCAGCTCACAAGTAACACGGACCGCCGCGCTCCACCGGGACCGTCGTCCGCCGCGAGCTCCGCCCAAGTCCACCGGGCCAACTAAGAGAGAAAGCGCCTCGCCGCCACCCTCCCAGGGCATGACCGGCTTCGCCGGCACCCCCTCCGGTGGCGGCGCGCGCGGTGGGGGGAGGGTGGGAGCACCACCCGGCGGCGTTGCTAGGGTTTCCCCCCGTGTCGTCAGAGGAGGGCGACGCGGCATGGCTAGGCTCTTATTTGAGAGCCCACTCCCATCAGTTTTTCATGTCCCTCTCCTCCATGTTGGCAAAAGCGCCATGTAGACGGACTATAAGCCTATTATTATAATTGCTCTAAACTATCTATTTTAAAGATAAGATGTGTTGTTTTTTATTTGAACCACTTGTCCCAATTTATTTCCTATTAGACCCTTGCAACAGTCGCCACAAAAACTATTTTAATAGTAGTACTTTCACCACTGTAGTTCATTTCTTTGTGAGAAAATTGTAGTGTGTTTTCAGCTTGCACTGAATTTTTTTCTCTTGATGAAGGGTGCCTTTTACGTGTTTCAGAGACGCAACATGCATATTTTTTTTGCATTATAGGCTCTTTCATAAACTGGTTTTTTAAATCACTTTTATTAACTTAAAATATAACACTAATAAAATACAAAGTATAATGCACATGATCACTCATATTCATATTACTTGTCTTAAATTTGTCTAGATACAAATCTATTTAGACGCGTCGGGTTCTTATACATACTTCCTCGGTTCTAAAATAAGTGTATCAGTCTTTGGACGGAGAGCAATCTAAGTCCAGTTAGAAAATATTGATTCGGGAGCACTTGAGCATGGAACACTCTGTAGATAGATAAACTTATTATTATTCTAAAGAAAGAGATAAACTTATTACTCCATGCATGCATGGGAACTGTAATTGAAGGAAACAATATTTAACTTGGTGTGTCAGACTGTCAGTAATCCATGTTACATGTCCATAGATCTTAGGCTATATATAAAAATAAACGCACCAATCGAGAAGCTAGGCCTCACAGCGAATTATATAATTGAAGAAACAATATCATAACTAGGTATATTACTCCATATGCTACAAGTGCATCGATCTTGGGCTATAAACGAACGCACCGATGGAGAAGCTAAGCCTTACAGCTAGTAAGAACTAAGAACTAAGAACGATATATAGCTAGCTCTCTCTCTTAGCATTGTTGCCATGGCTCACGTACATGTAGACGAGATGCTCCACGAAGCAGCAGCAGCCGCTCCACGATCTCTCTTGATTGCGACTGCGGCTCTTCTCCCTTGTGGTTCTGCCGCTCCTACTCCGCATTATTACCAAGCAGGGAGCGGCAAGCGATGCCAAGCTGCTGAGCCTGCTCCCATCTCCCCCGACGAGACTCCCCATCATCGGGCACCTGCACCTAATGGGCGATCTCCCCTACGTCTCCCTCGCCGACCTGGCCGCCAAGTACGGCCCGGAACTCATGCTGGTGCACCTCGGTGCCGTGCCCACCGCCGTCGTCTCCTCGCCGCGCACTGCTGAGGCCGTCCTGCGTACCCACGACCACATCTTCGCCAGGAAGCTCGTGACGGTGCACATGCTCAACGCCAGGAAGATACGGTCCCAGCGACCGGCCCGGGAGGAGGAGGTCCGGCTAGTGATTGGAAAGATCGCCAAGGCTGCGGCCGCGCGCGAGGCCGTGGACTTGAGCGAGCTCCTGCACTCGTACGTCAACGACCTCGTTTGCCGTGCTGTGTCGGGCAAGTTCTCCCAGGAGGAGGGGCGGAACAAGCTGTTCCGCGAGCTCACCGACATCAACGCGGCGCTCCTGGGAGGGTTCAACATCCTGGACTACTTCCCGAGCCTGGGGAGGTTCGAGTTGGTCTGCAAGGTGGCGTGCGCCAAGGCCCGACGGGTGAGGAAGCGGTGGGACCTGCTCCTCGACAAGCTAATTGACGACCATGCTGCAAGGATGGTAAGCCGCGAGGATGAGGCCCAGGCGGAGCAAGAAGAAGACAAAGACTTCATCGACGTCTCCCTATCTCTTCAGGAGGAGTATGGCCTCACTAGGGACCATATCAAGGCCATCTTGATAGTAAGTGCACCATTTACATTTGCCGTCTCTACTTTACTTGCTGTGGTAGCTCAATATCCAGGTCCGGTACATGCAATTCCAGGACATGTTTGAGGCCGGCACGGACACCTCGTATATGACGTTGGAGTTTGCCATGGCGGAGCTCATACGGAAGCCACACCTTATGAAGAGGCTGCAGGAAGAGGTAAGGAGGAATGTACCCAACGGGCAAGAGATGGTCGCCGAAGACGATCTCCCCAACCTGACCTACCTTAAGGCTGTCATCAAGGAGACACTCCGGCTGCACCCGCCCGTACCTCTCATGATTCCACACTTCTCCCTAGATGCCTGCACCGTTGATGGCTACACAATCCCAGCAAACACTCGTGTCGTTATCAACGCCTGGGCACTCGGCAGGCACAGTGGCTACTGGGAAAATGAAAATGAATTCCAACCTGAGAGATTTATGAATGGAGCCGGCGTTGATCTGAAGCCAAATGAGTTCCATTACTTGCCATTTGGCTTTGGACGAAGAATGTGCCCTGGGGTTCACTCGGCATCAGCAACGGTTGAGACAATGCTGGCAAACCTCATGTACCGATTCGATTGGAAGCTTCCACCCGGATTGAAGGAAGAAGACATTGATATGACTGAGGTGTTTGGAATAACGGTTTCAAGAAAGGAAAAGCTCATCTTAGTCCCCGTGACCGCGTGAGTGCATGTAGCGTGTAGCGCAAAAATTTGAACCATCATGGTAGTTGGTGCGCCCATATACGCGAATCATGGTAGTTGGTGCGCCCATATTTGAAACCGTTAACCTCTGCATCATTGTAATGCGCGCAACTAGACAAATAAATGTGAATTGCTTTTATGTGTGTTGTCCCATTTGTTACCTAAGTCATTAACACCAACAAACATTATTTATAAAATAAATACTCAATGCTTGTCAATCAGTGCTGATGACTTAGGTAACAATACTTCACTACTAGAATCTGGTTTTGTCCCGAGTTCCAAGAGTTCGCGGAGTTCATTCTATCAGGAACTCGGCGAAATTCTGTCTGCCGAGTTTGATCCAAAATTGGACTCGGCGGTGATGAGCAACTCGGCAGAGTTGTGCCTTTGCCAGGTTCTGACGAAAAACGACTCGGGAAAAAACAAAATTTTAGCAGAATAACAAATTCGCCGAATTCCCAGAGAAAGAAACTCGGCCATAACTGACATGCGGGACCAGCTGTTAAGCAGTAGACGGAGCCGTGACGGTGGCCCTTGTTTGCCGAGTTTCAGCCAATGGAGACTCGGTAAAGATTTACTAAATTGTATTTTTCTAAATGGGTGTTCCACCTGTCCCTCTGTCACCGAGTTGTGCGCCCACAACACTCCGTAAATTTTTTACCTTACTCATTTTTAAAAATAGGAATGCCATGCGTCACGGTGTTGCCGAGTTTTTGGTCGAAAACTCGGCAAAGATCTTACACATGGGCCACTAGTTCACGTGCTGTTGACCTGTTGACTGTCTGCCTCGTTTTACCGAGTACCAAAACTCGGCAAACGCTTCATCTTAAATGTGAAACAAGAGGATTTTCCGTGTCTCACTCTCTCACTCTCACTCTCTCACTCTCTGGGCAGACCCTAGCTATAGCTAGCTCCCTCTGCTCTGACGATGGATCGCCGCTGCACCGCCTCTTCCACTTCTCGCAGCCGCGCTGCGACGCCTCTCCATCTCGAATTCGTCGTTGGTGCATCGACGATTCGACGGTCGATGCATCCGCATCGCGGACGGTCGCCGCCACAGCCACGCCGACGGACGTCGCTTTCGTCGCCATCGCGTCCACGGGCCCTGCCCTCGTCGAAACCGTGGCCCCCGGCTCAGCGGCTGTCGAATCAGCGGACGACGTTGCATCGGCGGCCACGGGCGCCGCCTCGACTATTTTCGCCCCCACCCGCAATGCTCTCCGCCGCGGCCACCGGTGCCTCCCCCACAATCGATGCCGGCCTCCTCCTTCCTCGTCGCATCGGCACCAGCGTCCGCAAGCACAGGGAGAAGCGCGCGAGGTGAACTTCTTCACCTTTTTTCCTCTTTTGGCAAAATGTGCATGCATGTAAATAATGTATGTACGTAGATACTTAATATTTCAGGAAATTGTGGAAATGTTACTTAAATCAGACATAAAATTTGGTTATATGTAATTTGTGTATCGATACATGGATCTAATTAAATTGTCTATTTGTTCCCTGTTGGGTTTGGTAGTTTAATTTATTAATTAATTTGATGCGTATATATGTGTGTGTATATGTGTGTGTGTGTTTGATCGGTTATTTGTTAGCAAATTGATACGAACAGTTAATTAGTGTAGATGATAGTATTTATAGCTAGCTACTTTCTAAATTAATTATTAGAAAGTTGGATAGAGATATATATTTGCAAATTATATTATTGTTGCATGGCGTGCACAAAATGCAGCGGGGACATTGTACTGGGATGGGCCATGGTGTGTCCCCTCCTCAGGAGAGGAGGTGATCACCGCTACCTCTAGCGAGGATTCGGGTGTCCGCATGCCGTCCCCCTCTGCAGATGAAGCTCTCGATGACTACGATGACATTGAGGGCATGGAGGGGGAGGGGGAGGAGCACACCGACTACGACTTGGATGCCGTGACGGATGAGGAGCAACACGACTACGAGGACGACTATGATGAGTCCGGTGTCGAAGACGATGGCGACGACCATGCTTTGTTTGAGGGTCCTATGTAGTTGGTGTGGAACGAGCCTGATTTGGATGTTAGTATCTATCTATTATATTATTAAAACGATAACCTTACGTAACAAAGTTACACTAGTAGAAAACAGGGCTTTGGTTGAGGTAGGATAAGGGCATTAATCCCGGTTCACTCACGAACCGGGACCAAAGGTGGCATTAGTCCCGGTTCGTGAGGCGCAGGCATCAGTCCCGGTTCGAACGGGACCTTCAGTCCCGGTTGGAGACACCAACCGAGACTAAAGGGTCTGCGACCGGCCTCGAACGGTGCCAGCCCCTTTAGTCCCGGTTGGTATCTCCAACCGGGACTAAAGGCCACCCCCTTTTGTCCCGGTTGGAGATACCAACCGGGACTGGAAAAAAAATTAAATCCTTTTTCTCAAAAAAAAATTTCAAAAAAATTTTTTTTCAAATTTTTTTCCCAGCCCTTTAGTCCCGGTTGGTGCCTTCAACCGGGACTAAAAGTCTATCTTTAGTCCCGGTTGGAGATACCAACCGGGACTAAAGGGGGGGCCCTAAACCCTAAACCCCTTTACCACATTAATGTTAGAAAAATCATAACTAAATCATTGTAATTCAGAAAAATACAAATAATATATCAAAATTTGCAGAAAAAAAAGTTTTGTCCGATGAAACAGCAAGTTTTCCGTTTCGACAAATTTTTAAAATCAACAAATTCCAAAGGGAAAATAGAGTTTTTGGACGTTTTAGACGTTTTTATGGTTTAGGGCTAGGGTTTAGATTTCTAAGTTTAGGGTTATGTTTTAGAATTTGACCCTTTAATGTTTACTATTTAGAATAGAGTTTCAGACGTTTTAAGTCCCGGGTTTAGGGTTTTCAGAGTTCATTTGTAGTGCTTTTCAATTTCAGGATAATTTAGCTCAAAAAATCATTGAATGCATGAAAAAATAGCAAATAAAGTCGAAAAAGGTTGAAATTTAAGGATGTGGCATTGAATGGTTCATATTGAACACACAAAAATTCTGGAGTTGAAATAAGATTAAAAAAATGAAATGTCTTTGTAACAGCTGAGTTTTCGTCTGAAACCCTGTTACTTCGAAAGAGATGGTCCAGTTTGTACACAAAATGCATCCAGTTTTTGCCATAACCCTCTCAACTTTTTAGCACAAGCTATTTGGGTGAAATGATGATACCATGCCAAGTTTCAACCTTTTCAGAGTTCATTTGTAGTGCTTTTCAATTTCGGACTAATTTAGCTCAAAAAATCATTAAATGCATGAAAAATAGCAAATAAAGTCAGAAATGATTGAAATTTGAGGATGTGGCTTTGAATTGCTCATATTGAACACACAAAAATTCTTCAGTTAATATAAGTTAAAAAAATGAAATGTGGTCAAACAGTGGTCAAACTAATAAATAATTATTGTTTTTTAGAATAATAGTTTCAAACTCAAACGGTGAAGCATGTGACATCATGGTCACATTTTTCTGATAATAATGGATATATTATTTGTCGAATTTCAATTTACAGATTTAAAGATATTAATTATGCCATATTAAATGAATAAATGGGTGGGGGGGGTGGGCTTGACCTACATACTAATATTATTATTATTAATTATTATTTTATTTTCATTGAAATTCAATATTATTACTACTTATTTTATTTTGAACATTTTGTATTATTTTGGATTTTTTGATTTTTTTGATTTTTAAGAATTTTGATTTTTTTGAAATTTTTTCATTTTTTTAAGTATTTTTTAGTTTTTAAATTAATCATTGTTGTTTGTTAATCATTGTTGTTTATTTTAATAATTGTTTGGAATTCAAAAAATTAAATCATGTGACATCAAGACCTAAGGGTTAACAGGATTGATAGCTTACTATTGTCAGGAAAACAACAAGTGCAGACTTGGAAACTAGGGGGAATAGAACCTGAAAGTTAAGCGTGCTCGGGCTGGAGTAGTGAGGGATGGGTGACCGGCCGAGAAGTTAGACGATTTGGAATGAGTGCTGATTAGAGATTAGAGATTAAATTCTAAAGCAGTGAGGAGGGGTGATTAGAGATTAAATTGTCAAATAATTCAAAGATTTGAAAATAGGAAAAAAAATTCAAAAAAAAAATTTTTGAAATTTTTTTTTCAAAAAAAATCCTTTAGTCCCGGTTGGTGTTCCCAACAGGGACTAAAGGCTCCACCTTTAGTCCCGGTTGGTATCCTCCAGCCCCCGCCCAGCCAGCGGCTACGTGGAGGGCCTTTAGTCCCGGTGCGTAACAGAACCGGGACTAAAGGGGGACCTTTAGTCCCGATCCTTTAGCCAGAACCGGGACTAAAGGCCCTCTGAAACCGGGACTAAAGGCCCTTTTTCTACTAGTGTTACGTAACCTTCCTCTAAATTCTCTCCCCCACCCCCCCCCCCAACCGGGACTAAGGCCCTTTTTCTACTAGTGTTACGTAACCTTCCTCTAAATTCTCTTCCCCCCCCCCCCCCCCCCCCCCCCCCCCCCCCCCCGATTTTCAGGGGTGTGGGCCTCAGCCTCTCCCTTGCCAAGTCATCCAATCACGTAAACGTACGTAAAAAATTACATGGATATAGCTAGCATTCCTTTACGAGTACAAAGCGACATCTATTACAAGGAAACGAACGAAGCGGTGCATCAATAACCAGTCACGTACATCTATATCGAGGGAAGCGATCCACTCAAAAAGTAATACAGGGAAACGAACAAAGCCAAATTCCACTAGGATACATACGTTTTCAAGCTCCTGCTGATATGTATGGTAGCGGGACTCTACAGAGTTCATATGTGATGACTTACAAATATGTCCGTGCGTTGCAGCCGAAGGAAAAATAGTATGCATGTAAAATTAGTGAGAATTATATCTACAAGCAAAACCATGTGTGCACGTGAAAAAGTAACATTTAACTTCTAGGTTTCGCCGGGTGTGAAGTAAAAAATCCACTATGTTTCCATTCATTAATCGAGGGCATTTAAAAGTTTTGTTACGTCATCGTACGCCAGAGAAGGCCCCTGAATTATTCAATCTACTTTTCCTTCCAATCGAGGAGATTTTAAGGTATGAAGTTTCTGAATATTGTAGAAAATATGAACCATTTTTTTAAATCCTGAACAGTTTTTTAAAAATTATGTACACTTTCAGAAAAAACACGAGCAAAATTTAAAACAGGCAAATCCTTTAAAATTCACAAACATTTTTTGAAAACACCAATATTTTTATAAAAACATGAACATTATTTGAATTTCTGAACATTTTTTTATATGGGAACATGTGTTGAAAATTCAAAATATTTTTTGAAAATGTGTATCTTTTTTATACACGAACATTATTTTGAATTGTGAAAATTTCACTAAAACAACAATATTTTTCGAATTTGAAGCAATTTTTAAATGCAATTTTATTTTTGGAAATCTTAAACAATTTTCAAAAACAATATTTTTTAAAAAAATGGAAAAAAAATTCAAGTTCCGAATATTTCGCATAATAGCAACAAAATTTTGGAATTCAGAATTTTTTCTAAAATTTGAATTTTGTTTAAAAAATTCTGAACGTATTTTGAGACTTTTGAATTTATGAAATAAATTCTATAAGAATAATAAATTTGGAAGCAAAAAAGAGATAGGGGAACGAGAATAAAAAAATGGAAACAAAGAAAAATGGGCCAGCCCATTATTGGTTGCCCTGTGCGAAGCTCCGACTCTTTGTTGCCTTGTGCGGAAATTATAATTTTCCAAGCTGTGTGTGCAGAAAAATAAGTGGGCTGGCTTCGCTTGGCCACAGCGCGCGGCCCACATACGAAATTCTGGAAGAGCCTTTTTTTCTAGCAGACGAACGCATAAGAATTTAGTACCACCTCGGATAGAAAAAAATTCTTTTCGGCGGTGAACGGATGAAAAAATTGGCGAAACGCACCAACAAAATTTTGGAATTCTGAATTTTTTCTAAAATTTGAATTTTGTTTAAAAAATCCTGAACGTATTTTGAGACTTTTGAATTTATGAAATAAATTCTATAAGAATAATAAATTTGGAAGGAAAAAAGAGATGGGGGAAGGAGAATAAAAAAATGTAAAAAAATGGAAACAAAGAAAAATGGGCCAGCCTATTATTGGTTGCCCTGTGCGAAGCTCCGACTCTTTGTTGCCTTGTGCGGAAATTATAATTTTCCAAGCTGTGTGTGCAGAAAAATAAGTGGGCTGGCTTCGCTTGGCTACAGCGCGCGGCCCACATACGAAATTCTGGAAGAGCCTTTTTTTCTGGCAGACGAACGCATAAGAATTTAGTACCACCTCGGATAGAAAAAAATTCTTTTCGGCGGTGAACGGATGAAAAAATTGGCGAAACGCACCTTGTTTTATTAGTAGGTATAGATATAGATATAGATATAGATATAGATATAGATATAGATATAGACTAGTAAATTGTACGTGCTTTGCACGCCGGTTAAATATATATAAAAAGCGTGTGAAAATAATTTTGAATATGTATTTTCTTTTATAGAATCGTATTGGACAAGATTCAACTTGGTTCTTAGTTCTTTAGAATCTAGATTGTTCTAGTTGCTTTTTATTAGAGTATCAGATAAGCGTGTGAATAGATGCTTCTATAACACATGAGATTGTAGAGTTGAGGGTTCAATTAGAAGGCCACGTGGCAGGATCCTATGAGTTGAAAACTATATCCAACGGATGATAATGTTCGGATTTGCTATCTCCTGACCGTTGGATGGTCATATCCAACGACTAATATTTGAAGTTATTGCCACACTATATAGTGGTATAGATATAGATAGCAAATATGTCCGTGCGTTACAATGGGGAAAAAAAATTCACGCCTAATACACACACTTGACGACATCAACAAATCCCTTGAAATCTTTCATGATGCCATGCAATAAGCAACATGATAAGTGGTGTTGTGCAAAAACATAAAGGTGTGATGATTTTTGAAGTATACTCAAGGTGTTTAGAATTCATTATACAACACAAATATCTACCTAGTTGCCAGTATATGTTTACGCATTTGCTGTTGTTTCTCGGTGACGCCAAAAAAATATTGCATTAGAATGAAAATAGCAAAGTACATTTTAGTATTTAATGATAGCATGTGCAGAAGAGCATTATTTTTATCATATAACTTGTCCCTCGAATGGATGTACCTAGCACTAACTTGGTGCTAGATACATCCATTTGAGGGACAAACTTGGGACAAGTTTTTTCGGACGGAGGGAGTATGTGTTTGCATATATAAATATATATATATATATATATATATATGTGTGTGTGTGTGTGTGTGTGTGTGTGTGTGTGTGTGTGTTTGCAATCATAATTCAGTTCAAGACTTAATTTGGTTGCAAACATATAGGAGCTCCATCAAAAACAACCAATCTATAAGGACATATGTAATAGGCATTTCTAAAATATCTCATCATGTAAAGAAGGTGTTATTTAAGTTTGCACCCTGAACATAATTTCAAAAATTAATGATAATAGCATATTTAGAATCTACACATTTTTCTGATGAACTTTCATATATGACATATCAGATTTGGAGTTAGGGTTTCAAAGATATGAAAATTTCAAAAAGGGAGGGTGTGGGAATCGAACCCACAACCTCGAGCGCGGTAGGTCAAGGAACCAACCAGTGCGCTGCACACTTGGTTGTTGTACAGAGGGGATCTCCTCTTATTGAGCTATGGGCGAGCGCAGACAAAAAAAAAACCAAACGTTTTTCTCACTTACCGGTGGCATTGGTGGGTAATTTTGAGCAACTTTAAGGGCAGTTTTAATGAAGGACGGCAGAAGCGATAGCCGCTTCATTAGTAGGTAAAGATATAGATATACCGACCGGAAGGTTAGAGTTTGTTCAAAGAAAAAAAGATGAGATGAAAGACAGCTTCCTTATTAGTTCTTTCATCAAACGAGTACTATTCCAAGCGATGACATCATCCATCATGTGAGCAGTGTAATATTACCGGGCTGCTCTCTTTTTTAGTAGAAAAAATGTCCGGCTACTTTGTCTGCAAATATAAATGATAAAATACGAGTGAGTACACTACATAATTATTACTAACCTATGCAAGATGCAATTATAAATATAATTTACTTCATGTAAGAAGATATATACAGTAAAAATCCAACTATATGAAGAATTATTTTCCTAATTACGTAGCAAATTCCATAGAACATCAGAATATTTTTATTTCCTCTCAAAAATAAATTTTACTAAAATTGGTAGTTTGCTTTTTTGTATTAAATTTAAACGAGTATATTTGTAGAATAATACGTACAAGGACGGGAAGAACACACAAATCATACTAATTGATGAGCATTGTCCACCTGGCTTCCTGTCATGTAAAATTTGAATTTAATAGTTTCAGTTGTGCTATCAAAGGTCTCATAGTGACACATTAATTATACTAGAGGGTGGGGCGCCACCTGGTGACGCCACCTAGGCGGGTCTGTGCGCATTTATCTTGTTTTCGCATATTCAGCTGTCATGTTTGATCCTCAGTCTCACTCACATACATTAATATGGGCGTATGCTATAACATTAGGATCTATTAGTAGCACATCGATAAAACGCATAGGTACTATATTATTTGAGCTTAGAACCATCATAGGCAATGGTACATCTAATGAGGACATGTACGACTCTCCCATAGAGCATAGTGAGGCGATGCATTACAGTTAATTCAAAAGCGAAGACAAGCTAACATAAAGTGCTTCAATTTGGCTGAACTAAGGGACATCATGAGGCCGCGACTAAGGAACCAAATAAAAAGAACACCTTTCAGAGTCCTCCAGAGGCTTGGCATCTTCCATTTCCACATCAGAATCATGATGCCTTTCATCGGAATTCTTTTGATCTTCATCATGATGTACCCAACACAAATGAACTTAGCCAAAATATAATGACTGCTAGGTGCTAGCATGCTACTTCTGAAACCATAAATACAGCCAATAAGCACTAGTGATCACATCTAAAGCTAATACCAAGATACCAACATTTTTCCCACAGAGGCAGTATGTTATCTTTGGCCCTTTGAAATGCTATAATGCAAACCAGGTTATTTTAGCTCTATATAAATGAAACGCTTATAGAAAATAAGAATGTCATTATACCACACAACTGCTTGGGGATGAAAAATTAATTGTTCTCCTTGCATCTGATTTTTTTAGTTTGTGGCCTAGACTGTTACAGGTACTCAAATTCCCAGAATCAATTTGTAGAAGCAACTTTGACTACCAATGAAGCAACTACAAGAAATCATAGATCATTATAAACATGAAGGATTCAGGAAGTATAAGCTATTTATCTAATTAGGCTGCATAGACTTCCATTCTATTCCCCTTCGCCACAAAAACTTTGACAAAATAGTAACAGATATATCACATGCTTTGCAAAACAGAAACTAAAATGCTGCATATGACATATAGGATATGGATGTTGCATTTTTTTCAAAATACATGGTAAATGTTCAGTTATATGCATTCTCAATCTGTCTTGCAGCATTGATGGAAGTCAAGATGCTAACCTTTTTGATATTTTGAGGATTTTTTTATTTCCCTATGAACTTATTCTATCTGCTATGACAGCATTGGTGTAATTTTTTGTCTCCTAAATAATACTCCGTACAAGTTAAAGAACACACAATTTTAGTTTCTTTACTCTTTCTTCGCCTTACTGGATTATACTCAGCTAGATAGCTACCACATTCTGAAAGCATATATGTTTATTTTTGTACATATAAGCAGGGCATGCTCAATCCTGCAGGAGTATTCCAGCCAGGACATGAATTGTTGAGTAGATTGTGGCAGAAAATAATACATAGAGGTACCTCTCATGACGACTGATCCATGACAGGCTATTATTGTTGCTATGAAAGAGACATGTTATGAGGAAAATGTTAGAAATTCGTTTCTTTCCATGGTCGACGGTTAACATGATTCTCTTGCTCTTCTCCTTAGTTATGTCATATTTCTTATACATTTTCTTTTTTAACATCCTTGCATGATAGCTAGCTAATCTCAATGATAATAGTATCTAAATAGTACCCATAAAGCCTGCCAGTTTCCTTCTTCTGGTTGAGTGCCGGTACTCACAATCACATCCTTTGCGGCCTGCCAGTTCCTTTGGTGGGTTATTATTTGATAGTGTCCTCCCTCTTCCATAACCTTGACAGTTCCCCCTCTGATACATGATGCCTTCGGTAAATGGTATCATCCGCTTTGACTTCGATACTCTGCTTTCGAATTCACATCCCTTGCTTTGATTGATGGTTGTATAAATTAGTAAAATGTCCCGATGGGTTGTATCTATGCTTCTGCCATCTGCAAGAACGTAGAAACTTTTGTGAGTCATACTCTTCTGGTGCTTCACCAGATAAATTCTCAGCACTACAATTTCTTCGAAAACGAGAAGTGAATGAAAGGTTGTGCATTGAAGAAGTGGGGGTCGACCTTGAACCTTTGTGTTCATGCCCATGGACCCGATGTAGAACTTATCATGGAAGCTGCTCGTAAAAAAAAATTATTATTATTCCCTTGGTACAAGTTCATCTTGTATCTAAGAATTGATCCTTTGCAAACATGGTTCCGACCATATCTCCTCTTTGAGTTCATTTCCCGGATAAGTTAAAATACTTGTCGTGTGCAGATCATTTTCCCCGTCCAACCTCTGCTCCGACTTACCTTCTGGTGCTACCCCTAGTACTTGTTACTGGGGAAGTCTAACACCCCATCACAACATTCCTAGCCGGATCGGCTATATTTTTATCGTGCCAACTTTCAACTGTGCTACCTGGTCCTTATGCCCGGAGCAACTTCCGACGATGAGCGAAGCTTACGTCGATCTCCCTCATCTTATCATTTCACCTCAAATAACAAGTTTGATTTTGAGCTTGTGTCGCATCAGTGGTTCCAATAAATTTTCGTTTCATCATTCCTTTTGCTTGATGTCATCGCTGACCGATTACATCTTCTTATAACCTCTCGACAAATGTGTCATGATCATCATCAACATATCGAGCTCTTTCAGGATATCGATCGAATTCATGGTGAGAATTATCATCCTTGCTCTTCGATGATTTGTGTTATCATCGATGTCATCCTTGACTTTCGACCAACACAAACCTGGTTGTGTTTGGTTATTCCTTACGTCCCGAGATACCCTTGTAAGTGTTTCTCGGTACTTCTTGAGATCTTCGAACCCAATCTTTTACTTGACACCACCATATCATTGCTGCAACGAAGCATGATTGGGGTATTCCGAATATCGAACAGAACATTGGCAGCACATTGCCAAAAGTTTCTTGATCTATTATCCAGACCCCGTGGTATGGGTAATATCATGATTTATCCCTCGCCCCTGTAGGAGATATGCCCTAGAGGCAATAATAAATGTTATTGATTATCTCCCTGTTCATAATTAGGTTTATGTTCCATGCTATAACTGCTATGGTTCTCGAGTCTACAATAACCACGAGGCTCGGAGGAAGACTCATATGCACGTGTGGAATAATAAACGGTAAAATGTATTCCTAGTCTGGCCTCTGAGACTAGCTCAAGTGTTGCATGATGGTTCTGTTTTCCTGATCATGGGCATGACTATGCCGGCAACTTTGAGGGCACAATATTAGAAGAACATTTGTGTTGAATCGACCCGAATTGATGTTATGCTATGGGATACTTTCGTCACAAGTTAATGGTTAATAACACAGAGATGGTTAACATCTGCATGATTCCTCAGACCATGAGAGTATCGAGTTTCTTCATGCTTGATTCATGAACTTTGGGGTTTGTTAAACGTCATCCGTAAATGGGTGGCTATTACGGCGGCTTACGGGTTCATGGAAAAGTGTGTCAAGTAACTTGATAGCTCGAGATTGGGATTTGCTCCTCCGACGATGGAGAGATATCTCTGGGCCCTCTCGGTGTTACGGTATCCATCATTGTCTGGCCAGACACTTTGTGATTTGATCACGGGGATGCCGGAACACGGTAACGAGAAAAGAGAACAAATACCGGTAACGAGGTAACTGGCATAGTGGACAAGTTGTTGACCCACGGGGATGCCATCATGTCTCACCTTGGGTATTTGTAACATATCGCGAAGCAACAGGAATAGCACACGGCAACTGGAGGTTCACTCGAATATTCATTCGTGTGGGTATAGGGGTCAATATGGGTGTCCACGGCTCCGATGTTGATCATTGATCGGAAAGGGTTCCGTGTCATGTCTATACTTCACCGAACCTATAGGGTCACACGCTTAAGGGTCATCTATCTGCTGAATACTAGACAGGGAGTCTGAGAGAAAATCACCGAAAAAGTTTCGGACACCGAAAAAGTTTCGGACAGTGGAAAAGTTCCGCAGAGAGAGGTCACCGGATGAGTTCCGGTGAAACTGAAAAGTTGTTTCGGGGTATTCCATTAAGTCAAATTTGTTTCGGCACATGCCTGATAATTCTTGGAGGGTGCCAGAATCATTCTGGAAACTTCTGGGAATTTTCCGAGATGAAAACCGGAAATGTTCCGGAGCTGCCGGAACCGCTTCAGATGCTTTTCGCAGATGAAATCACTAAACTGGAATTGTTCCAGAACGCGTTGAAAATTATTATGGTGGGTACTGGAAATGTTCTAAGCCCACATAAATATTTTCAGTTCGAACGGACGCTGAAAAATGTCGTCGTGAATAGTGAAAGTGCTTTTTGGGTTACTTTTTGGAAAGCCACTTGTTTGGGCTTTATCCCAAAAGATCTAGGGATGACATGGATGGATTGGGAGGCCCTCTTGGGGGCCCCCCAAGGGGTGTGGCCGGCCACACTTAGGGCTGCACCATGGAGCCCCTCTTGTTCCTTGGTTTCACCCTTATACCCTTGGTGGAAGGACTTCATTCATGTGCTTTTGGGTTTTATTGTAAAACCACCCTACCCCTTGGGATTTCCTATAAATAGAGGTGGAGGGGCAGCCCTCCACACTCATCCCTTCTCACATACAAGTGCCATGCAATAATCTGGCTTCTCTCTCCCTCCCACGAAAAGAGTTTCGTACAGCCGAAAGGCTGTCTGGGTTCCGGTGGGAACTAGTTCTGGACGGCGGAGCCCTGCTGGATAGATGACACCGTATGTGTGCAACTCTGTAGAGAGGTCGTAGTTTCGATCTTAGTGCCCGAGGGGCTGTTCGAGAGTGCCTCCCGAAGGGCTGTCCAAGTGACGGTCCGAGTTCTGTGAGTCCTCCCGAAGGGCTGTCCGCGACACCGTCCGGGGGACTGTTCGACCGCCTCCCGGAGGGCTGTCCGAGGGGCAGATGAGGGAGTACATCCTCGCGGTTGGGAGGTTGTAAATCCTAGTTGCGGGGATCTGCACCGCCAATCGTCATCGACTCTACTTCCGCTGCGCTACGAGTCGGTAACGAAAATGATCAAACCTTGTATGCAGTCTCCATAGTGGTCCTGGGCTGGTGCGTAGGTCGGAAAATTTTTGTTTTCTGCTGCGTTACCCTACAGTGGCATCAAGAGCCGTGCTATGCGTAGATGCAGGTTGCGATCTAGAATACATAGTGATGTACGGGTGTTGCACAATATAATTAGGTAGTAGATGAGTTCTATTACTGAAAATTATTTGTGCGGGTAGCAGATGAAATCTGTTACCCGATGTTCTTGTTGCTTCCCTGGAATTTTCATATTTTTGATCTTGATAACAGTATGGTGGAGTTTCAATGTTCTGGCAATCCGCGATCCTGATTGATCAACGAAGTGCTAACAGTTCATTGAATTCCACCATAGTTAAAAAGAAAGATGAAATTTCACAGACAAAAGGGCAATGCAGATATGATCTGCACGGGGGTCATGCGTATGACGAAGTTAAGTATGGGGTTCAAGATTTTATTATCTCGTGCTTCATACACCCCGCATTGTTAATCTAGCGACTTGAATTATCATACTTGATGATGGACGTTGGTAGCTTCGGTTTGTTTCGAAACCTTAGAAGCCACGAAAAACAAGTTTTTGCATGAACCAATTAGAGGCATCTAACTTGGTTTTGCAGGAGGGTTTACATGTGCATGTGATGTGCTATAGCGGTGCTCATAATAATTTGATTATGTATGAGATGACTATATAATGTAAATTGATTAACATGACCTGCGTGTCATGATTCGGCATGATGGCTGGAGCCATATGATTGCACTTTAAATGACCTGTGTGTCAACCTTGTGTAATGCATTATTTTATTAGCTATAGAGATAGCAATATTATCTGCTGCATCGACAAGGTGGTGGCAATCTTCGTGAAGGTGATCACCGACGTGAATGCCGAAGACGAAGGAATACAAGACTTCTCCGTCAGAAAGGGCTATACCATATCATGCTATTATGAATTGCCTGAGATGTTTATCCCTTATGATGCACCCTTCTTGATTGCGCGGTAGTCGCTTTTATTAGGGTGATCTCTCACAAAAATATCAAGTAGTTAGTGTTCTCCCAAGTGTAGCACCGTCTACAACACGTATCTTTTCGGGGTGCGCCATGTACACATGAGCATGAACGATTAGAGAGGTGTAAGGCGGGTGAAGGTCAGACCTCACTGCGTGATCACTTGGTTGTCTTGACGTTCAGGCAGGACAGTCCTGAGCTCAGAACACACACATCGAAAGATGGACAAGAGTCACATAGAGATGTGATTGGCAAGTTGTCCTACCGATTGAAATTCATGTCATCAGTGATGAACCCGTCAATGGCGTTGAATTGATATGCGGATCTTGAATCACTCGCAATCAATTATGAGAGATATTGATTTGAGTGGGAGCGCACTATTGAATTAACTTGTTTAATTCTTAGTGCAATTAATTATGAACACTGTCTAAGTGTGGTTTGCTTAACAGTTATAGAATAATGGCTCGCGTTTCCACCTTCCCTGTTAAAATTGAATAAGCTGTTAAATATCTGGTTAAAACTTTACGGTTGGTAACGTAATGTGAGGATTGTCCTCAAGAGTGCCGAGAAGGACTTTGTCCTATCGCATACTTTCGGTATTCTCTCGCTTATGCTATGGATCATGTGACTCTCGTCCTTCTATCCAAAAGCTAGAATTCCGTTTCAGTCAAGTGCAATATGTTTGCTTCCATGAGACCCGAACTTCGAAAGTTTGGATAGTTATGTGATATTCATGGAATCTGAAAATCATTGTTCAAAGACAGACAAAGGCTAAAAGATATGAGATATCCAAAGCAATGTTTGTTTGCAAACTATTAGTAAAGAAGTTTACTATGCATTAGACTGATAAGAGAGGGATCCAGAAGAACGCCTGTCATATGATGAAAGGTGAATAAAACAACAACTTAAAGAGAAAGGAAGTGTCTGAAGGGTGTTAGTGTGATAACACACCTAGGAAGTCCGGGGCTAACGCCACTCTTAAGTTGAGTGCTTCTTCTGAGAGTAGGAGAAATACTGAAAGTTAAACTGTTAGAAGTATAAAGGCAAAAGAAAGAAGACTGGAATATCCAGCTCATGTATGAATGTCATACAAGTTTTTGATGTATAGAAGGCTGGTCAAAGATATAGTTCTTGGGAATTATGATTAAATTGTTAATCACTGATTCTTGGGTATTGTGAGTTAATCAAAAAGATACCCGCTCGATTGCATTCTGTTGCAACTCGATGTAAGAACTACTATGGCCTGAAAGACTAGCCAGGAATGAGGTTTAGGTATACACAGGGAACATAGTAAATGTTACTATACCTTCCATCGGTGTATTACTGTCTGTATTTATTTTCATAATTCATTTAGAGTTTTACACACTCTAGCCCATTGCATAAGGTATCTTGCAAGAAGGTTGTTCATAAGAGAACTTTTGATGTTCGGTGTTATGAATAACATAAGGGCCATACTTTCATTATGAATGAGATGTATGTTATGAATGTTGATAATAATATATTACCTCTGGATTTACTTTCATAATTCATTTTAGAGTTTCATACACTCTAACCCATTGCACAATGTTTGTTGCAAAAGCGTTGTTCATAAAAACAACAATTGTTGTTCAGTATTATGAATAACATGAAGGGCCATGCTTCCATCCAAGATGGGACGTATGTTATGAATATTGATGGTAATATGATACATCCATAACACTGACGCTAAATGTCGCAAGACTAAAAGAATACCACACAAGTGTGGCACTGCATTTGGTCACATTGGAGAAACCCGCATGGAAAATTCCATTATGATGGATTTTGAAGTCGTTTGATTTTGAATCATCTGACACTTGCACATTTCCTCCGAAAAGTGAAGTGACTGAAATACCGTTAACAGGCCAAAAAGAACGAATAACAAACTTATTGGTGATCATACATTTTGATGTGTGTAGTCCGATAAATGTTGTTAGTAGTGGATTTATCTATCTTCAGAAATGACTCAAGTAGATATATAGATATTTACTTGATGAGACGTAAGTCTGGATCTATTGAAATCATTCGAAAGGTTTTCAAAATGAAGAAGAAATTATTGTAACAAGAAAATTATGTTTCTACAATTCGATTGCAGAAAGGAAGATTTGAGTTACAAGTTTAGCGAATGTCTGATGAGTTGTGAAAGGGGTTTCATAACTTGCACCTCCTGGAACACCATTGCAAGTGGAAAGTCCGTGGAGATGTAATTGAACCATTCATGACATGGTAAGATCAAAGATGACATAAATAAATTTGCCATTATCCCTTTTAAAGAGTGATGCTTTAGAGACTGCGGCTTTTACACTGAAAAGAGCTCCATCGGGTCTGTTGAAATGACACCATGGTATGGTATGCCCAACCATGTTATATCTTTTCTTAAACATTTGGAATATGGGGCTTGTGTAAAAGGTTACAAACCTATTCCAAATCAGACAAGTGCTACTTTGTAGGTTATCCCAAGTCATTGGGTATTCCTCCCTCACTATACCGAGGCAAATAGGTTTGCCACAAAGAACGGTATGCTTTTTGAAGAAAATGGTTCTTTCAAAAAGGTGAGTGGGAGAATAGTGCAACTCGATGAGATAAACAGTATCTTCATCATCAGGTCAAAGGAAAGAGACCTTGGAAGTAATTCCAGAGTTTCCTACTGTGACTGATACGGAAGTCTCTACAATAAAATGTATGGACTTCAGTCGAACTTGCAGCTGAACCATGTAGGCAAGGCTCGTGCAAACCTCTTAGGTGCGCAAACGAGATATTGTTGTTAGACAACAGTATACCTACGATACACAAGGAAGCGTTGATGGGCCCTGACTCCGGAATTGGCTAAATGCCAATACAATCCGAGATAGTCTCCATATAAATGTTTCAAGATTAAAACCTTGATACACCTTTCAGAACACTTAGAGTCTAACGAATATTTATGGAACTTAAAACTGATATGGATAAAAATGTTTTATCCATAAAGCTCGACTTGTTGCAATAACAAGTTCAAGGAGTTGACTACGATGAGGTTGTTTCATCGTAGCGATGCTTAAAGTCGGTTCGGGTTGAACTAGTAATTAATACAAATTTCAACCATGAGATATGAAACATGGATGACAATAGGATTTCCATCTGATGGAAATGAAACCAAGGACTTGCATGTGTTACAGTCCATGGTATTTTGTCAGTCTAGAGGATGCTAGTAAGTATGCAAACTTCAGAGTTCCAGCAATGGACAGAAAGAGCAAAATGGAGTTGGAATCTTCGTGTTTTGATGAAATAGTCAAAGGGGTTTGACTTCGTCAATGGGTAACGAAGATGCTTATGATTCAAGAAAGTAAGTGGGAGCATAATAAAATTTCTAAAAAACGTTGTGTGCTTGACACATTGTTAATTGGAAATAAATTTCTTGACACGAATTAGGACTTCATTTGAAAATAGTTTTTCGATGAAGTGCGTGGGCTAAATAGCCTTTATATTAGGCATGATGATCTATGGAGATAGATTTACCTAATGGGGCTGAGCAAAGATACATATTGACAAGATGCTAAAACCTTTTAGCATTAAAAACGTCAAGGAGTGATTCTTGCCGAAGTCACATGGAAAGAGTTTTTGCAAGACTCGGTGTCCCAAAACACTGATGAGCAAAATACATGATGGAGATTCCACACACTCTTGTGTTTGGATTAATCATGTATTCCATGGTATGTAAAAACAACCAGATATGTCCAATACTCCCAAAGTTGTTGCGAGTATAGATACCAAAGTGATCAAAAGTTCTGATCATGGGACAACAGTGAAAAAGGGTCATTGAGTACTATAGTAGCACCGATGACATGTTTTCTCGCAAGCGAAGATCATGAAGAGTTCGTTGTAAAAGGTTACATCGATACAGTCTTCATCCATGCACCAAGCGATTTTCGATTTAAATTGAGGGTTTTGTGTAACACACAATATGGTGGCACGGTAGTTGGAAATTGTTCCAAACAAGTTACTGTGGCGAATTCTATAATATAGGCGAAGTATGTTGCCGCTTTTAAAAGCGACAAACAAGATGCTGAATCATATAGTTCTTTCATGAACTTAGTATGGTTCCAAGAAGGCTTTGGTCAATGGGACACTACTACAGGTAGTTGCTCCATAACTTAGTCTGAGGAATCCAGGTTCGACCTGTGATTCACATACATACGAAGCCAAGTCCACACAAAATATGAATTTTGTGAAATCGTGAAAACGCGAGGATACGCAAAGATACACACGGAGCTGAAGTCGTCAGATCCGTTGGACATCAGGCTATACCACATGCGAAGCATATTTACACCGGTGTGCCACAGGTGTAAAGTGCATTAGCATTAACTAGATTATTGACTCTAGTGCAAGTGGGAGTCTGTAGGAGATATGCCCTAGAGGCAATAATAAATGTTATTGATTATCTCCCTGTTCATAATTAGGTTTATGTTCCATGCTATAACTGCTATGGTTCTCGAGTCTACAATAACCACGAGGCTCGGAGGAAGACTCATATGCACGGTGGAATAATAAACGGTAAATGTATTCCTAGTCTGGCCTCTGAGACTAGCTCAGTGTTGCATGATGGTTCTGTTTTCCTGATCATGGGCATGACTATGCCGGCAACTTTGAGGGCACAATGTTAGAAGAACATTTGTGTTGAATCGACCCGAATTGATGTTATGCTATGGGATACTTTTGTCACAAGTTAATGGTTAATAACACAGAGATGGTTAACGTTTGCATGATTCCTCAGACCATGAGAGTATCGAGTTTCTTCATGCTTGATTCATGAACTTTGGGGTTTGTTAAACGTCATCCGTAAATGGGTGGCTATTACGGCGGCTTACGGGTTCATGGAAAAGTGTGTCAAGTAACTTGATAGCTCGAGATTGGGATTTGCTCCTCCGACAATGGAGAGATGTCTCTGGGCCCTCTCGGTGTTACGGTATCCATCATCGTCTGGCCAGACACTTTGTGATTTGATCACGGGGATGCCGGAACACGGTAACGAGAAAAGAGAACAAATACCGGTAACGAGGTAACTGGCATAGTGGACAAGTTGTTGACCCACGGGGATGCCATCATGTCTCACCTTGGGTATTTGTAACATATCGCGAAGCAACAGGAATAGCACACGGCAACTGGAGGTTCACTCGAATATTCATTCGTGTGGGTATAGGGGTCAATATGGGTGTCCACGGCTCCGATGTTGATCATTGATCGGAAAGGGTTCCGTGTCATGTCTATACTTCACCGAACCTATAGGGTCACACGCTTAAGGGTCATCTATCTGCTGAATACTAGACAGGGAGTCTGAGAAAATCACCGAAAAAAGTTTCGGACACCAAAAAAGTTTCGGACAGCGGAAAAGTTCCATAGAGAGAGGTCACCGGATGAGTTCCGGTGAAACTGAAAAGTTGTTTCGGGGTATTCCATCAAGTCAAATTGGTTTCGGCACATGCCTGATAATTCTTGGAGGGTGCCAGAATCATTCTGGAAACTTCTGGGAATTTTCCGAGATGAAAACCGGAAATGTTCCGGAGCTGCCGGAACCGCTTCAGATGCTTTTCGCAGATGAAATCACTAAACTGGAATTGTTCCAGAACGCGTTGAAAATTATTATGGTGGGTACTGGAAATGTTCTAAGCCCACATAAATATTTTCAGTTCGAACGGACGCTGAAAAATGTCGTCGTGAATAGTGAAAGTGCTTTTTGGGTTACTTTTTGGAAAGCCACTTGTTTGGGCTTTATCCCAAAAGATCTAGGGATGACATGGATGGATTGGGAGGCCCTCTTGGGGGCCCCCAAGAGGTGTGGCCGGCCACACTTGGGGCTTCACCATGGAGCCCCTCTTGTTCCTTGGTTTCACCCCTATACCCTTGGTGGAAGGACTTCATTCATGTGCTTTTGGGTTTTATTGTAAAAACACCCTACCCCTTGGGATTTCCTATAAATAGAGGTGGAGGGGCAGCCCTCCACACTAATCCCTTCTCACATACAAGTGCCATGCAATAATCTAGCTTCTCTCTCCCTCCCACGAAAAGAGTTTCGTAGAGCCGAAAGGCTGTCTGGGTTCCGGTGGGAACTAGTTCTGGACGGCGAAGCCCTGCCGGATAGATGACACCGTATGTGTGCAACTCTGTAGAGAGGTCGTAGTTTCGTTCTTAGTGCCCGAGGGGCTGTTCGAGAGTGCCTCTCGAAGGGCTGTCCAAGTGACGGTCCGAGTTCTGTGAGTCCTCCCGAAGGGCTGTCCGCGACACCGTCCGGGGGACTGTTCGACCGCCTCCCGGAGGGCTGTCCGAGGGGCAGATGAGGGAGTACATCCTCACGGTTGGGAGGTTGTAAATCCTAGCTGCGGGGATCTGCACCGCCAATCGTCATCGACTCTACTTCCGCTGCGCTACGAGTCGGTAACGATAATGATCAAACCTTGTATGCAGTCTCCATAGTGGTCCTGGGCTGGTGCGTAGGTCGGAAAATTTTTGTTTTCTGCTGCGGTACCCTACAGCCCCTCTATCTAAATGCTTTGGAACTTGCTGTTCCATCATGTATATCCTGTTCCGCTTTCCTAGGACAGAATATACTCCCAAAACTTGTGTGTAAGCACATTTTCCTTTCCATTGATTTGTTTAACCTTTCATGTGATCTATATAATATAAGCAGAAATAATTCTCTGCTTATAAAACACCTCGGTCTACAACTCTGTCAGTAAGACCCTGTTACTATTGTTGATGACATTTCGTAACCACCGATGGACGAGAACTTTGCCTATTGGTCCGCCTCGTTCAACGAGCAGGAAAATGGTCCTCGTCGTCCCTCGCCCTTGGTACCGACGCTGTTACCGACATAACTGACAGGCTGTCCTCTGACATACCTTGTTGACATGGCCAGTAAGATAACACCGTTCTCCCTACTCTCGATCGACCCTCATCACAGTTCCACAGGATCGGAACCTGACTCTCCTACACATCCTTGATTCCGAAGTATAATATGCTCTTGGTCTTGTGTGTTATCGCGAGCCACCTTCCGACAAATGATCCATTCACGATGCTATGAACCCCTTCCACGCTCTGCTCCCAGCATCGAACGATTGTCTGCCCGCTTGAAATATCTTAATTATAACCTCCTACTTTGCTCTCGATGTTTTCTTGAGTTTCAACTCGAGAGATACTTCTGCCACATTCCCTGAATTGTCCACCAGATAATCGACCCCGCAAGGGTCAATTCTTCCGACGTTACTCTTTTCTTCCCCACTTAAATCTCGGGACGAGATTTCTTGTAGTGGAGGAGATTTGTAACATCCACAGAACCTAACCCTGTCTTCTAGCTAATTAACTTGCCATGTCATCACATTTTACTAAGTCATAAATGCCACTTGTCTTAAATCAAAATTCTAATTCAAATTTAAATTGCAAGTCAAATAATTATTTCTTCAAACATCCAAACTAAAATGTACATAATGTTGCAAATATTTCAGATGTAATTATAAAAATATAATCCATATTAATTGAATTGGTTAAGTCACTCTAACAGCCTCAACAGTACCTAAATAGCAACCTTTTCATCCATTTCTTTTAATCCAAAATGCAGATGGAATTATATTTTGTCCAACCACTTTTTGGGGGTAGGTAATATTGTACTATAATTTTCAGTCCAAGTCTCATGTTTTGTAAAAGTCTATAAGTGGCTAAGCATTTGTCGAAACAGAATGAATAAAAGAAAAACAAAACGGAAAATAAACAAAGAAAGGACAGAGGCTTACCTGACACTGGGCTGAAGCCACAGTGCGGCCCAGGCAGCCCAGCAGGCCTTCCTCACCTGCTTTGCCTCGCTGTCGTCGTCTCCATGGACGACGGCGCTCCGTCAGTCGCAGCGCGCCACCGCGACGGGGAGCAGGAGCGCGAGGGGATAAGGCCGGGCCGTGCCTTCTCCCCTGGATGCCTCACCACTCCTCCCTCTCATCTCGCTCGCCTCCTTCCCCTCACTCGCATTGCTCGGATCCCTTTTCCCCTCTCTGCCCGAGCAAGCGCACCGCCGGCCTCCGTCGCCACCGCGGCCACCGTCTTCGCCTCGCCTCACCAAGCTGCCGTAGAGGACCGCCGACGTTCGCCCGTTCGTCTGGGAACCTCAGGTGGAGCCGGGAGGCACCGCTGGCACTGAATCGACGCCGCCTCCTCCGTTCGGTCGCCGCCATCTCCCTCGACTCCGGCAACGCCTCGGCAGCTCCTAAGCCTCCGAAGAGCCTTCTTGAGCTCCCTCGGTGAGCAGCCGTCCTTTCCCCTCTCTTTCCCTGTTGCCCTCGAGCTCTAGCCTCCGTCGCCATTATCGCCCGAGCCCAGGTCCGCCGGCGAACGCGTAGCCATCGCGCTCGGTCTCGACAAGCCAAGCTATGGCCTCCAACGAGTTCCTGGAGGCCCGTAGAGCTCGCCAGCGCCGTCTGTTGGCTCGAACGCAGCCGTAGCGTAGGTTTCACCGATGCCCGACTCCGGCCGTCCGCCACGGTCGCCGTCGCCGTTGTTTCCGGCCACCTCCGGCATGGAGACCGCCACCGTTGGGTGCGCGCCGCTCTGCCCGTTCGAACCAGCCCTAGCACGCGTCGAACCGAGCCCCCTAGCGTTTTTCCGGCGAGTTCCCGACGCGCCGCCGCGCAAACTGGCTCGCCGGAGCTCTGTCGGCGTCGGCGCTGAGGTGGAAGCCCGCGTGGCGCCTCTGGGTCGCTGGCAGCTGGGTCCCGCAGGGCCCAGTTGACAAGTTGACCTGGTCAACTGTGATGATGTGGCAGCCACAGCCACTGACCAGTGGGCCCGCGTGGTTAATTAAGCTAATAATGTTTAATTAAATAAAAACTGATTAATTTAGTCTAATGACTCACTGACATGTGGGGCCCGCCCCCTAATTAACCCTGTTAATTAGATTAACCTAATGTTAGTCTCAACAGAGGCTGACATGTGGGTCCCACTGGACCCACATGTCAGGTTTGACTGGTCAACCGCTGTTGACTTGCTGACGTCAGCATTACCCCATGCTGACATCATAATTCCCTTTTCTGTAAATAAATAAATTCCAGAAATTCAAATAATCTTTAAAAATTAATAACTTTTAAACCGTAGCTCGGATCGAAAAAGTTAAAACATGAAAGTTGCTCAGAACGACGAGACGAGTCTGATCGTGCCGTCCATTTCTTTATCGGAACCGCCTACGTAGAAGAACTCGTAACTCCGGACCCGTATCCGGCTAATGAATAGTGCACACACTTCGGTAAATAAATCCCAGATTAATTCTAAAAATAACTAAAATGACTTAGATGCATATTTAGGCAACCCTGCACTGCATCATAGCATCACACGCACCGTATTGTATTTGTTTGCATTATGTTTACCTGTTTCTTCCCCCTCTTCTCTCTCGGTAGACCTCGACGTTGATGTAGCTCCCGAGGCAGGCGCAGCTCAGGAGTACGACTACGTCCCAGAGCAAACAGGCAAGCACCCCCATTTTGAGCATGCCTATATCGCCTATTCTCTTCTCTCTTATGCTTGCATTAGAACTGCTGCTACTGTTTCCTATATCTGTTGCATAGCCTATTTATTGTAACCTGCCTTGCTACCTTTCTGGTTATCCTAGACTGATTAGTATAGGCTGGGTAGAGTCCCGACAGAGACCCCCACTTGATCCCGACTACCCCGCTGGATGTCAGAAGACCCGCTCATCGGGATTGAAGACTAGACCCTGGCACCGCACATCACTTCCCCCTTAGTTGCCGACACTGCTGGGTTACCGTCGAGTGCCGAGGGTGATACCTCGTCAGCACTTCTGATGTTAACCTTGTAGGTTAGTTACTCGGTCGTGGTAAGCGAGGGTGATTCCTCCTACACCACCCCCGATAACGACGTCGTCGTGCAACACCTCAAGTGTGGACCTCGAGGGTGATTCCTCCTTTGTTCACCTTGACGGTAACATCAGCGGGAATTCCTTCGAGGGTGATTCCTCAGGGTTCCCCCTTGGTGTTGGACACACGGATACCATTGATACTGTGACTTGCACTAAACCATGTTACTAAAGACGGGTCGGCCCTGAGGGGTACCCGCGCGAGCTTAATGTGAAGTGATGTGGAGTCGGGTTGACCTGGATGGTGCCCGCGAGATAACTACGAGGCGTGGCCGGGCATTCTTAGCCCTTGCCGCAAGTCCTCGAGACGGGGCGACGGGGTCACATCGATCGTGAGTCTCTGCTCGTTTCCGCGCGCTCCTAATCCACTACGGTTTGGATATTTGATCCGAGGGGCCTCTGGCCCGATAGCACTAACCATCACGTGGGCATAGTATGGGCGTTCTGCGTCGTATACATCAGCCGAAGCTTGTTTGACGTCAGTAAGGAGCGGCGCACGCCGAGTTGGACTGGGAACGCAACCGCGCTTGTATAAGGGGTTGCTAGGTCTGCTCTCGGTGGCCCCGTAACGTGCAGGAGTTCCCGGGGCGATGGCCCAAGACCCCTGGGGGCATAGGTTTAGTCCGGCGTGCTGACCTCTCTTATAAGCCTAGGTCGGGTTGCGGCGTGTTGCTTAGCCGAGGCCGGGCATGACCCAGAAAAGTGTGTCCAGCCGGAGTTAAGCGAGCGTGGTGGGTAAGTTGGTGCACCCCTGCAGGGAAGAAACTTCTATCGATAGCCTGTCCTACGGTAACGGACACTCGGAGTTGTATCCCGATCGGTACAACTAGAACATGTGATGAGAACTGGATAGTACGGCTCTAGGATTGCTTTCTCGCAGGGAGTCGAGAAAGGATCTTAGGTCGAGGTTGATGATACTACTACTACTATACATTATGTTCATCTGTTCTCTTCTATTGCTGCAAGACTGTCGAAGATGCTAGTCTTCGATAGGACTAGGCTTTCCCCCTCTATTCTGGCATTTCTGCAGCCCAGTCCACATATACAGCCATTCCTTTGAAAATGTTGCATATGTAGTGTAGATCCTTGCTTGCTGAGTACTTCGGATGAGTACTCACGTTTGCTTTACTTCCTTTTTCCCCCATATCCAATTGATGCCACCAGACGACGGAGCCCCTGAGCCAGACGCCCCAGCCGACGACCAGTATTACTACCCGCCTGGCGAGTACTACTACTACGAGGAGCCGTTTGACGACCAGGAGTAGGATCGGAAGGTCCAGGGCAGGAGGCCTACGCCTTTCGATCGTAGTATTTTATTTTACCCCGCCTCTATGAAGGCCTATCTCTCTCTCTCTCTGTAATATATCTGTACTCAGATATCTGATGCTTCCGCTGACGCTTGTATGCCATCGAGCTATGTATTCGAGCCCTCGAGGCCCTGGCTTGTAATATAAAGCTTGTATGACTTTATTTATGTTTTAGAGTTGTGTTGTGATATTTTCAAGTGAGTCCTTAGGCTTGATCGTGCGCATTTGCGTGTATGGTTAGTGCACGATTAAGCCGGGGTCGTCACATGCACAAAGGCCACCTGGTGTATTCTTCCATTCACATAGTATGCTTTGTTGTGATTATAGGTTTGCAACTGCATTAGAGCAGCACAGATCAGTTTTATTCTCACCGCGAATGATGTACTCTGGTTGCTCCTGTTCGTTCCGGCGTGATCATGTGTTAAAAAAAAGGATGTTAGTTGCTATGAAGTTATTGTCAAGATGCATAAGTGAAACAAAAGCAAGTCGCTACATTCGTGTATTGCGAAAATAAGAATGTATCATAAGCACATGATTTGAATGTGCTTATGAAGTATGATTTGAGTGTAAACATTGAAGCAATGAAAACACTGATGAGACATGGTACAGCGGGTGGTGGATGTGATGTGGTAGATTATTGTATGGTTGAGAATCATTCGTACATCACTTATGCTTTTCTTTTTAGTATGTGACCACATTGATGTGGATATTCCTATTAAAACAAAGGTATCATATCTATGCAAGAAACCTGTAGCTTCATAAGCAGCACGAGCAACGACTGAAATCATGGAAAACTCCCATGAAAAATATCAGTTAACGCAGAAACTACATCAATGTGGATATTCCTATTCAAACAAATGTATCATATTTATGCAAAAAAATAAAATTGTAGCTTCATAAGTAGCACGAGCAATGACTGAAATCATGGAAAACTCCCACGAAAAATATCAGTTAACATAGAAACTACATCATGAAGCAATAGCTCTATTGCTTCACCAGAAGGTTCATATAAGCAATTGGAGAACATCACACTCTCAAGCCAGTGGTTGTAAAACCTAAAAGAGATATTTGTACAGCACATAATTGGTAGTATTAAGCTTGTATGATACCTGTACAAACCAAGCATCTTGCACGTGAGCTACAATTTTTTTAACATATTCGGAAGAGATACGATTTTTGTTTAGTGTGTACTAAATCTTGCGAGAGAACAAATGAATGCCCATCACACACAGAAAATGGAAGTAAGTCATCTTGAACGGAAGCAAAGAAAAGTCTGCACATGATATCCTTGTAAGGATGTTCGTAGGATACCAACAATTGATCGGGTGATAGAGTGTGTCCGAGTTTTTCCCCCTAGGTAGCTAGGGTTCCACCTATCCCCTTACGGCGCGCCACATCTACACCAAATTCTCACGTTCGGATTGACCGGGGTCGATCGAAGCGTGATCCTAGAGAGCTCTTGGCTGCCCTTGACTGATTGCTTGGCGGGGCGAGGTAATGGAAAGGCGCCGGCGGGCGACGCGTCAGGAAGTGGAGGTGGGTGCGATACGCGCGGATCAGAGGCAAACCTGGAAGATAGATTTTTAGGGTTAAACCTACATGGGGAGGAGGAGGAAGATCTGGATCTGTCGGGAGAGATTGAAGGATTAATAGAAGAAACACGTTGGATCGCAATTTTTAGGGTTCATACGTGCAAACCCTTTAGTCATGTCGCTTTGTACAAGGTGATGAGGAACGCTTGGTCACCGGCGCAAGGAGTGATCTTTAAGGACAAGAAACCAAACATCTTCCTCGCCCAATTTCTGTGTTTGGGCGATTGGAATCGTGTTATGAACGGCGGCCCATGGCTGTTCCGAAACGCCGCCGTGGTGTTGGAAGAGTATGATGGACTGACGAATGTAGAGGAATACAAACTAGATCGTATCGCGGTATGGGCACGCATCATTGGCATACCGGATGGCCTCATGAAGAAAACAGATATTGCTGAGAAAATAGCTAGAAAGGTGGGAATCCCGCCTACCAAAGTTGTGGTCAACGAGGGGCGTATCAATCTAGCAAAATATTTGAGAGCTCGGGTTCACATAATGCTGGATACCCCCATTGTCCGGTTTGTTCCGCTGACGTTGAAGGAAAGTAAAAGGTACCCTGTAGAGTACGAAAAGCTGCCTGATTTCTGTGATTTTTGTGGCCTGATTGGACATCTGGTTACTGAGTGCGGGGATGGCATGCACAAGGCAGAGGATTGTGAGTGGGGGGATTGGCTTCTGGTTAACTTTGATGACCCCTCGGGTGGATCTGGCAGCAGTAGAGGAAGAACGAACTTGGGAGGGCCTAGGGGGAGAGATGGAGGTCGAGGTAGAGGAAGGGTTAATCCGGGGGACCCAAATCCCGAAGAGAAGAATGATATGGATTTAGACCATGGGAGGTCAGGTAACTATGTGGCAGTTGTCCCGCTGGCAAAGAAGAGGCTCATTGGACAAGATGGTGCAGTGATACAACATGGTGGGAGGGAGGGTTTGACTCCACCACCAGGATTTGTCAAAGAGAAAATTGGTCTACTCGAAGCTAGAAAAAGTGACATAGTGGACAAGAGTCAGATGAGCACACCTGAGAAAATTCACAATCCTAAGAGGCTGAGAGCGAATTCAGATGCTGTTAGCCTAACAACTGATGTATCGGCGACACCCCTCGAGGGTGATCACCGGGTCCAATGAAGATCATTAGCTGGAGCTGTCGAGGCATACTAGGAGCCCCGATAGTTCAGTCGCTTCTGGACATCCAGAGGTGGCATAAACCCGAGGTGTTTTTTTTGTTTGAAACACACTTGGATGATGAAAAGGCAGAAGCGTTGATGATGAAGCTCGGCATGGATGAAAGAATAGTGGCACCAAGTGAGGATGGAAGAAAGGGTGGGCTCTTGATGGTTTGGAAGAAGGAGGTGAGGATCTACTCCCAAACCACCACTCTTGCGGGAATTGATGTGAATGTGCATGAGGCAAATGGAAACATATGGAGGTTAACTGGTATCTATGGAGAGCCTAGTTGGGAGCATAAGGATCGTACTTATCGTTATATACGAGACCTACATGCACACTCAAGGCTACCGTGGGTTATCATTGGTGATTTCAACGAGATCTTGTTGTCTTCTGAAAAGGAGGGAGGTGTGCCACGACACCAAACCCGACTGGCAGCGTTTCAAGACTCTCTTTCTGACTGCTCCCTGGAAGATATGGGGTATGTTGGTGATAAGTTCACTTGGTTTAGAGGTGGACTGAAGGAACGATTGGATAGAGCTGTTACAAATGTTGAGTGGATGGGTATGCACCCGAATGCAGTTTTATGTAATCTGGAGATGGGAAAATCTGATCATCGACCCATCTTACTAGATACGGAGTATCTCTCTGGAGTGGCTGAGAATAGGCCCAAGTTTAAGCGTCAGTTTGAGGCCAGATGGTTAGAAGAGGAAACTGTTGAAGAAGTGGTAAGGATAGCTTGGCAGAAAGCAGTGCATCAAGGCCTACACCCATCTGTGAAAGGGAAAATTGATACAGTTCATCTTGAGCTGCATGACTGGGATAGAAAGACTCTGAAAGGGCCTCGAGCCCGACTTACCAAAGCTCAGAAGGAGCTGGAGATACTCATGCAAGCTCCATATACGGATGAGGTCCGATCAAGGCAAAAAGAACTCTCGGTCCTCATAGAAAATTTGTTGGACCAGGAAGAAATTTTTTGGGCCCAGCGGGGTAGAGTTAGATGGCTACAGAAAGGTGATCGCAATACACAGTATTTTAACCAATTTGCCTCAGCGAGAAGGAGGAGAAATATGATAAAAAAGCTTCGTAATAATAATAATGGGTGGACTGAGGGTAATGATAACCTTAGTCCACTGATCCGCGATTATTTTGATGACCTCTTCCATTCTGATGGTGTAGGTTGTGATCAGGAACTTTTGCAGGCAGTGAAACCATGCGTAACGCCTCAGATGAATAGCTTGCTAACAGCAGCATACACTCGGGAGGAGGTCCGAAAGTCCCTATTTCAAATCGGAGACATGAAAGCACCTGGACCGGATGGGCTACATGCAGTCTTTTATAAGAGATTTTGGCACATTTTAGGGGAGGAGCTCACTGATGAGGTTCTGGAAGTAATACACATGAAAAAGATACCAGAAGGATGGAACCACACAAATATTGTGCTAATACCAAAGGTGGACAGCCCAGAGGTAATCACACAGTTCAGGCCAATCAGTCTATGTAATGTGATATATAAGATTATTTCAAAAATGCATGCAAACAGACTAAAGAAAGTGCTTCCTGAGATTATATCCCCCACACAGAGTGCATTTGTGCTAGGGAGACTTATAACAGATAATGTGCTAATTGCATACGAATGTTTTCATGCAATAAAGAAAAAAACCCATGGCTTTGATACAGGGTGGATAGAGATGATAATGGAGTGTGTTTCCTCGGTAAGTTATAAGATAAGGTTTAATGGTGCTGAAACTGAAGATGTAATACCAACTAGAGGTTTGAGGCAAGGAGACCCCTTGTCTCCTTATTTATTTCTACTATGCTCTGAAGGATTATCAAGCATGTTGGTCCATGAGGAGGAGGTGGGTGGCTTGGAAGGTATTAGAGTTTGTCGTAATGCACCATCCATCTCTCACCTTATTTTTGCAGATGATTTACTCATACTTATGAAGGCAAATGTGCAGAATGCAAACGCATTGAAGAGGGTTTTAGATGTATATTGTGCTAGTTCTGGACAGCTTGTAAGCACGGCAAAATCAAGTGTTTTGTTCAGCCCCAATACAAATGTTGCCGTGAGGGAAGAAGTGTGCAGAAGTCTTGACATATTAACAGAAGCTCTATCTGACAAATATCTTGGTCTCCCTACAATTGTAGGGGTGGATAGAAGTGATTGTTTTCAGCACCTGATTGATAGAATTTGTCAGAGAATAAAAGGGTGGAAGGAAAAAGTATTGTCAGTCCAAGGGAAGGAAATCTTGTTGAAAGCAGTGGCCCAATCAATCCCCTCATATGCTATGTCAGTGTTTAAACTGCCCAAGGGAATTTGTAAATCAATAACAGATGAACTGGTAGGGTTTTCATGGGGGATAGTGAGGAGAAGAGGAGGATGCATTGGTTCGCATGGTGGAAATTGTGCATGCCGAAGAGGATAGGAGGCTTGGGGTTCAGAGACCTTCACAGTTTTAATCTTGCTTTACTAGCAAAAGTGTTGGTGACTGCTCCAGAATCCAGAATCGTTGTGTGCTCAAGTTCTTAGTGCTAAATACTACCCAGATGGGAATATATTGAATGCAGAGATGAAGAAGGGATCCTCTTTCACTTGGCAGAGTATTGTTGCTGGAATTCAAACATTCAAAAGAGGATGCATTTGGAGAGTTGGTACGGGATCACATGTCAATATTTGGCAGGACCCTTGGATACCATCAAGTGAGTCCTGGAAAATCATAACACCACGGGGAGCCACTATGTTGACAAAAGTGGAAGAGCTAATTGACCCACATACTGGACAATGGGATGAGGAGCTAATCCGTGATGTCTTTTGGAAGGTGGATGTGCACAGAATTTTACAAATTCCACTCAGAGTGCATGTTATGGAGGACTTTGTATCATGGCATTATAATCGGACTGGACGTTTCACAGTAAGGTCGGCCTACCATACAGAATTTAAACACCAATTTGGGCGACAGGTGGATTTGTCTAGTCCACAAGGGAGCCGAGAGCAGGACATATGGAAGCATGTTTGGGCTCTTCGAGTTCCTGGGAAGGTCAAGCACTTTGTCTGGAAAGTTATCAGAGGAGTTCTACCATGTTTTGGTACTTTGGCAGGGCGCCACATACCTATTTCGGGACAATGTCCGATTTGTCGTATAGGTTATGAAGATACGCAACATTGCCTCTTCCAATGTGCTCGTGCTTTGGAGATATGGGAGAACTTGGGCTAAAAGAGGAGATTCAAAAATCAGTTATACAGGATAGATCGGGCTCCTTCACAATGAGCACTCTCATGTATAAACAGGAAATCACGGACGACTTAACAATGGCAGAACTGATGGCAGTGGCTAGCTGGTATATATGGTGGCAAAGGCGACAACTAGTGAAGAAGTGTATCCCACCACCGGACCGCACAGCTGTTTCAATCCGAGTCCTTGCTACAAACTTCTTCCGCTCACTGGCCGCAAATCAGCCTATGAGAAAACGTGAACACATGTGGCAGCAACCGAAAGGGGAGTGGTGAAGATAAATGTGGATGCTTCATTTTGCTATGAAAATATGACCGGAGGTATGGAAGCTATTGCGCGGGATGATCGCGATGATTTTATTGCTGCAGCGAGCTGGTTCATACCGCATGTGGCATCCGCAGAGTCCGCGGAGATGATGGCCATTCGTAATGGCTTTTACCTAGCATCAAGGATTGGTTGCAATTCCTTCGAGATTGAATCTGATTGCTCTAATGCGGTCCAAGCCTTCAACCTTGAAGATTATTTGGGACAGGACTCAGCTATCGTGCTTGAAGGCAAAGAGATGGGACTGGACTTTGCTCAGTATGAAATCATAGCATGTTTACGTGAAGCAAATGAAGTACCTGATTCTATAGCCAAATTCTCTCTTTCTGGTAGATCCTCGGAGGTTTGGGAGAGCTCAATCCCGGACTTTATTTCTCAACTTGTTGTAAACGATCTCGCTATCATTTGAGAAATAAAGTTTTATACGTAAAAAAAAGAATTATTGTCCACATTGTGGCCATCCATTAGTCCATTAAATTCTCTTATCAGACACAGGATAGCCCTCAGCAACAGTATAACACAATTGCGAGATCTCTGTTTGAACAGTAGTTTATCAAACCATAAGTGAGCCTAAGCTGAGATGTGAGAATGGTATAATGGATGCAAATGGATTGATAGAGATGTGATTTGTGGGACGTTATTGCAGATCCGGTGAGTGTTAAGCTAAGAGATGCGAGAGAGAAGAGAGGGGGCGAGCACCTGGTCGTAAGCAGCGTCGTGTCGGTGCCAGCAGCGGCGCATGCAGGAAGGGCCGCACGGAACGGCTCCGCCGCTCCGCTGGTGTCGCCGACCCAGCGGGCGAGCTCGAGGCCGTCAAGCACTGGTGCGCACTAATCAAGTTGGTGTGCTTGTTAATGTTTTGAAAGTGCAAATAAACAACAGTGATTAAAAATATGATGCATGGGACACAATTGCAGTAGAAGAGTGTTCATTCATAGAACAGACCAAGCATAGTACACTACCGGAACAGGGCTCTAGCCCGACAGCCTAAACAATGGCGACGGCCCCCGTCGGCCTATTCAGAGCTATGCCGACAGTCCAGACTAGGTCGTCGGCATACACAAGCCGTCGGGCTACCTCCAGGTATGCCGACGGCCGTCGTCAGCACAGATAAGCCGTCGACATAGACCTGTCTACGCCTACGGCCGCCGTCGGCATAGGTGCGGGCCCGGCAACCCGGCCTGTGACGGGTGGTTCACGCCGTCAGCTCTATGCCAACGGTAGAGACGGCGGCCGTCGGCATACCACCCGTCCACGTCATCGATCCGCCGCACCTGCCATGTCATCGATCTGAGGCGCGGATCGCAGCGGCATAGCTGCGGCCGGGGTACATATGAATATTTTTTTTGAGTTTTTGTATATATTTTTTAAATTTTTTTATGTATTATTATTTTATTAACTTAAATGTATGTAGCATATGTAAATACAAACATACATACATTATTTATCGATTTGGTGAAAAAAATTTCATAGATTATGAATATATATGTAGTTTGTATTTTTTTCAAGTATGTTAATTATGTGACCTCATGTTCTTTTGAATATAGGTCCTTATACTTTATTAAAATCAAAAACAGCTATGCCGACGGAAGTGTTGTGGCGGTTGCAAACGCCCGGCATGCGTCTCCGGAATGTGACCCCCCTCACGGACGGCGCCGCAGCCGGCACTTGGAGGGGGGAAACGGCCGCGTCGGGTCTATACGGAGGGGATCTTGCTGTGGGTTTGGCCCGGACGTTGCTCGCAAGTGTTCCTATGGGCTGACCTACCAGAACCGGGTCGATAGGTCCACTGGTCAAAGCCCGCCTAGGGAAAGTCAAAGGGTTAGATCTCGTGGTCAACCGCTGCAGGGTTAGGCGGGACGGGGGCCCTGGGGGTAGCAATGCCACCGGAGCATCGCACCGGGCCCTCATACATGCCTTAAGGTGTGGTGGTATGTCTGAAGAGGCAGCACGCGTCTCCGGGGTGTGGCCCCCCTCATAGAGGGCGATGACACGTTTGTAAACGTTCTGCGGTAACGGTGCGGCATGAATATTATTGAACACTCGGAGCGCGATAAAATCATGAGTTTTTTACACGACGTGGGAACATGTGCTATAGGACGAATGGTCATTTTTCATAATTTTTGGTGATGGAAAAGTATCTGAACAATTCCCTCTACGCGGATTGCTCTTCGTGTGTCTACGATTGTGGCCGGCGGCCTCCAGGGGCTAGTATACCGCCAAATCTTGCATCGGCGGCCTCTCACAAGTCTGGAAGTGTTGTGGCTGTAGCAAACGCCCGGCACGCGTCTCCGGGGTGTGGCCCCTCTAACGGACGGCGTCGCCGCCGGCACCTGGAGGGGGGAAACGGCCGCGTCGGGTCTATACAGAGGGGATCTTGCTGTGGGTTTGGCCCGGACGTTGCTCCCAAGTGTTCCTATGGGCTGACCTACCACAACCGGGTGGAGAGGTCCACTAGTCAAAGCCTGACCGGGGAAAGTCAAAGGGTTAGATCTCGTTGTCAACCGCTGCAGGGTTAGGCGGGACGGGGGCCCTGGGGGTAGCAATGCCACCGGAGCGTCGCACCGGGCCCTCATACATGCCTTAAGGTGTGGTGGCATGTCTGAAGAGGCAGCACGCGTCTCCGGGGTGTGGCCCCCCTCACGGACGGCGCCGCCGCCGGCACCTGGAGGGGGGAAACGACCGCGTCGGGTACGGAGGGGATCTTGCTGTGGGTTTGGCCTGGACGTTGCTCCCAAGTGTTCCCATGGGCTGACCTACCACAACCGAGTGGAGAGGTCCACTGGTCAAAGCCCGTCCAGGGAAAGTCAAAGGGTTAGATCTCGTGATCAACCGCTGCAGGGTTAGGCGGGACGGGGGCCCTGGGGGTAAGAATGCCACCGGAGCGTCACACCGGGCCCTCATACATGCCTTAAGGTGTGGTGGCATGTTTGAAGAGGCAACACGCGTTTGCGGGGTGTGGCCCCCCTCACGGAGGGCGATGACACGGTAGTAAATGTTCTGCGGTAACGGTGTGGCGTGAATATTATTGAACACTCGGAGCGCGATAAAATCATGAGTTTTTTACACGATGTGGGCACATGTGCTATAGGACGGATGGTAATTTTTCATAATTTTTGGTGACGCAGAAGTATCTGAACACTTCCCTCTACGCGGATTGCTCTTCGCGTATCTAAGATTGTGGTCGGCGGCCTTCGGGGGCTAACATGCCGCCAAATCTTGCGTCGGCGGCCTCTCACAAGTCTGGAAGTGTTGTGGCGGTTGCAAACGCACGACACGCCTCCAGGGTGTGGCCCCCCTCACGGACGGCACCGCCGGAGGCACCTGGAGGGGGGAAACGGCCGCGTCGGGTCTATACGGAGGGGATCTTGCTGTGGGTTTGGCCCGGACGTTGCTCCCAAGTGTTCCTATGGGCTGACCTACCACAACCGGGTGGAGAGGTCCACTGGTTAAAGCCCGTCCAGGGAAAGTCAAAGGGTTAGATCTCGTGGTCAACCGCTGCAGGGTTAGGCGGGACGGGGGCCCTGGGGGTAGCAATGCCACCGGAGCATTGCACCGGGCCCTCATACATGCCTTAAGGTGTGGTGGCATGTCTGAAGAGGCAGCATGCGTCTCCGGGGTGTGGCCCCCCTCACGAACGGCGCCGCCGCCGGCACCTGGAGAGGGGAAACGCCCACGTACGGTCTATACGAAGGGGATCTTGCTGTGGGTTTGGCCCAGACGTTGCTCCCAACTGTTCCTATGGGCTGACCTACCACAACCGGGTGGAGAGGTCCACTGGTCAAAGCCCGTTCAGGGAAAGTCAAAGGGTTAGATTTCATGGTCAACTGCTGCAGGGTTAGGCGGGACGGGGGCCCTGGGGGGTAGCAATGCCACCGGAGCGTCGCACCGGGCCCTCGTACATGCCTTAAGGTGTGGTGGCATGTCTGAAGAGGCAGCACGCGTCTCCGGGGTGTGGCCCCCCTCACGAACGGCGCCGCCGCCGGCACCTGGAGGGGGGAAACGGCCGCGTCGGGTCTATACAGAGGGGATCTTGCTGTGGGTTCGGCCCGGACGTTGCTCACAAGTGTTCCTATGGGCTGACCTACCACAACTGGTTGGAGAAGTCCACTGGTCAAAGCCCGTCCGGGGAAAGTCAAAGGGTTAGATCTCGTGGTCAACCGCTGTAGGGTTAGGCGGGACGGGGGCCCTGGGGGGGGTAGCAATGCCACTGGAGAGTTGCACCGGGCCCTTATACATGCCTTAAGGTGTGGTGGCATTTCTGAAGAGGCAGCACGCGTCTCCGGGGTGTGGCCCCCCTCACAGAGGGCGATGACACGGTAGTAAACGTTCTGCGGTAACGGTGCGGCGTGAATATTATTAAACACTCGGAGCGTGATAAAATCATGAGTTTTTTACACGACGTGGGCACATGCGCTTTAGGACGGATGGTAATTTTTCATAATTTTTGGTGATGCAGAAGTATCTGAACACTTCCCTCTATGCGGATTGCTCTTTGCGTGTCTACGATTGTGGCCTGTGGCCTCCGCGGTCTAGCATACCGCCAAATCTTGCGTCGGCGGCCTCTCACAAGTCTGGAAGTGTTGTGGCGGTTGCAAACGCCCGGCACGCATCTCCGGGGTGTGGCCCCCCTCACGGACGGCACCTGGAGGGGGGAAACGGCCGCGTCGGGTCTATACGGAGGTGATCTTGCTGTGGGTTTGGCCTGGACGTTGCTCCCAAGTGTTCCTATGGGCTAACCTACCACAACCGGGTGGAGAGGTCCACTGGTCAAAGCCGCATCGGGTCTACACGGAGGGGTGAAACCGCCGCGTCTGGTCTACACGGAGGGGGGAAACGCCTGCGTCGGGTCTACACGGAGGGGTGAAACCGCCGCGTAAGTAGCCTTCGGAGGGTAGGAAGGACAGTGGGTGTTTCAAAAAAAGGTAGAAGTTTTTTTTAAAATTAAAATTGAGGTTGAAGAAATTTTTTGGAAAATATCTATTCCTACGGCTTTGCCGTCGGCATAGGTTGCCACGTGCCACCTATGCCTACGGCTAAGCCGTCGGCATAGATCCCCTTATCCACTCACGGGGCGCCTCGGCCACTCAATTCCCCCCCTCCCATTGAGATCTCTCCCGACCCCGACTCCTCGCCGCTATCACCCAGTCCATCCCGACCCCTGCCAACAACCCCAAGAGGGTTCCTCGCCTCTCCGCCAGACCGTGCACACTCCCGCGCCTGTCACCTCCTCACTCCCACGCCCTACCACCTTGCCGCCGACCCTCGCCACTCTCACCCTCCTACCCCTACCCCTCCCATCTTCCCTCCACTCCATCTCTTCCCGCTTCCTTCTTCCATTCCACCAACCTCAGCCCACGCCACCAGCCCCCCCCACCCGCCTTCACCTTTCCCCTTTCTCTTCCCCTGCCATCCCCCTCCCGCCTTCCCCTCCTCTTCTACCGTCCTTCCCCACCACGACAACACGAGCCGCGCCTCCCTCTTTTGCTCGGGCCTCCCCGGCCTTCGCCGTGCCAGCCGGGCTCGGAGACCCCCTCGGCCGACGCCCTGCAGTTGCGGCCCCGACTCCCCTCCGTCCTGCCCCTAGACTCCCTGCTTGCCCGCTGCACCGGAGCCCTTCGCCGCCCCACGGTGAGCCTTCTCTTTTTTTTCAAATTTTTTCATTTGTTAGATGCATGAATGGATATTGTTACATGCCACTGTTAGATGCATGAATGGATATTAGATGCATGGATGCTAGATAGATGGATAAAATGTAATTTTTTTGTTTGTTTTGTGTAGTTTTATTAGGTTTTTAGATACATACTAGATAGTTTTTACTAAGTTTGTGAATGGATGTTAGTCAAGTTAACAAATGTTTTAGACACTTAGTTTCTAAAATATAGATGAATAGATGTTGGTTAAGTTTGTGCTAGATGGATGGATATTGGTCAAGTTAGTGTTAGGTCATGTTGATTCATAAGAAGAAATTCGAGACACTTAGTTTCTAAAATAGTTAATGAAGCTTTTTTTTTGCAATTTGACAAGTTGTTTCATGTTGATTCATAATGTTGTGCCAATTCTTAATGTGAGGTGATGACCTAATTTTTTTTCACTCGGTGGAATTAATAGGATTTGTGGTGTTCCATCTTCATGGAGTGATCATCGACGTTGGAGGTGTTCGTCCACGATCGTCCCTCCTCTGATCGACTACATCCTCTACATCGAAGGGTGAGCAACAATTCCATCACCTCGTCCGCTTTTTTTCCATGTCACTAGATTTCATTTTCACATCAAGTCGCGTAACCTAGGCGTCTCCCATCCGAAAGGGTTGCATCGATAAATATGCATTCAATTGCATATTTATCACCGCAGCTCTTTCGGATTGTCCAGCGTTTTCCACAGGCAGCCCGAGGATGTGTAGATTGGGTATGTTGTCCATGCTCTACCCCGTTCTGAGACAGGATTTCGGCAGCGCCTCTCCGTTGTTCTCCGGATGCACATTCTCCCGGCATTTTGCCGAGACGTGTATTTGGAGAACAGCAGGGAGGTGCTGCCGAAATTTTGTCTCGGAATGGGGTAGAGCATGGAGAACATACTCAATCTACACATTCCCGGGTGGGATTAGGACCCATCTTTACCTACTAGAGATGTAGGTGGATTAAATGTCGTTTCTCGTCAACCCTGTATAAAAGAAAACATTGATGTGAGTAATTTAAATGAATCCTTAATTTTGTTATGTGGCTTCCAATAAAGCAGATATGGCAGATAATCAGTGGATGTATAGTGGGTTTTTCCGTCGGAATCAAGTAACAACAGAGTGGGCCGAGAAAACCGATGTGTTTTTGAAAGAGATATTCCGTAGTCCAATGAGAATGGTGCCAGAATGCCCCTGTGCCAAATGTAAGAGACGTATGCGCAGAGATAAGAGTGAGATGACTAAGCACCTTCGCATGCATGGATTTATGCAAAACTTTAGCATGCCGATAAACTTTGCCCAGCGGGACCGTGGTAGAGAGGAGGTGATACGACAACACATTGCTGGTTATGAGGACGATGGGGTTAGAGACATGCTAGATGATGTCTTTGCTGCACAGCCGACACCTCCGTCACTTTCAGCGAATGAACCGGAGGAGCCGGAGGAAACCGCAAAGGCCTTCCTGGATATCTTGGCCTCGTCAAAGAAACCTCTTTATGAGGGTGCCAAGCTCTCTCAGCTGGATGCCATCTCGCAACTGATGGCAGTCAAGGCCGAGTACGGCTGTAGCCGAGGTTGCTTCAAAGCATTTCTGGGAGTATGGGCTAACGGCCTCCCTGAGGGCCATGAACTGCCGAAAACCATGTACGCTACGAAGAAAATCATGAAGGCGCTCTCCATGGATTATGAGAAAATACATGTTTGTCCAAAGAATTGCCTTTTGTTTAGGCATGAGTATGCGAATGACAACTACTGTAGGAAGTGCGGTTCCTCTCGGTATATTGAGGTGGTCGATGAGCAGGGTCAGAAGAAGCAGCTAAAAATCCCTGTGAAGGTTCTTCGGTATCTTCATTTCATAGAAAGACTGCAGTGCCTTTTCATCACTGAGGAGTCTGCCAAAATGATGAAGTGGCACAAGGAAGGGAAGAGGTACAATCCAAATAAAATTGTACATCCATCAGAAGGTGAAGCATGGAAGTCATTCGATACAGAATACCCTGAGGAAGCAGCCGAGGCTGGGAATGTCAGAATTGCTATATCAAGTGATGGGGTCAATCCATATGGTATGTCGTCTAATCCATACAGCTGCTGGCCCGTGTTTGTTATTCCGCTCAATCTCCCTCCCGGCGCCATAATGCAACGTAAGACCATGTTCTTGTCGCTTATAATTCCGGGTCCTGAATATCCGGGGAAGAATTTGAGTGTGTTTATGCAGCCGTTGGTGGATGATTTGCACCATTCTTGGTACTTCCCGAGGTTGACATACGACCAGCATCTGCAGAAAAATTTCTTGATGAAAGTTTGGCTACAGTATTGCTTGCATGACTTTCCCGGCTATGCCCTATTCTGCGGATGGTGTACAAGTGGGAAGATGCCTTGCCCAGTGTGCATGCAGGCCTTGCGTTTCATTTGGCAGAAGAAGGGTGGCAAGTATGTTGCCTTTGACCTGCATCGACAGTTCCTCCCTCCAAACCATCCTGATAGGGAAGACAAGAAGAACTTCACAAAAGGCCTAGTCGTCCATGAAGTAAATGAGATTCCAACGTTTTCTGGTGCAGATGTGCTTGCTCAGCTGAAAGCTCTTAAGCCTACCGACGAAGGGAAAGGCAAAGGCAAAGGCAAAGCCAAAGCCAAAGCCATAGGCGAAGGCGAGGGCGAGGGCGAGGGCAAAGGAAAAGGTAAAGGAAAAGCGAAAGGTTTTGAAGGATATGGTGAGACGCACAACTGGACTCACATTACCCCCTTCACGCAGCTTGCCTATTTCAAGGACCTCAAACTTCCATATAACATCGACGTGATGCACACCTAAAAGAATGTCGCAGAGGCCCTTTTTCGCACGATCCTCAACATTCCTGATAAGACAAAGGATAATGTTAATGCTAGAGTCGGTCAATAGAATATTTGTGATAGACCACGTCTAAACATGCATCCTCCCACAGGCGGTCAAAAATCTTGGTTCAAGCCAGATGCTGACTTCGTACTTAAAAAGGATCATAAGATGGAGGCATTCAAGTGGCTGAAACACGTCGTGAAGTTCACTGATGGTTATGCATCGAATATAAGTAAGGGGGTCAATCTTTTAACGGGCAAAGTGACCGGGCTCAAGAGTCATGACTAACATGTATGGATTGAGTGGATTATGCCGGTGATGGTTCGAGGCTATGTTCCCGAGCGTGTCTGGCGTGTGCTTGCGGAGCTAAGCCATTTCTTCCGCATGCTTTGTGCTAAAGAAGTATGTCCCGAGATGATAAAAGAAATGCATAAGAAGGCGCCAGAGTTGATATGCAAACTAGAGAAGATCTTCCCGCCAGGCTTCTTTACTCCGATGACACATCTCATTGTGCACCTCACGAATGAGGTATTGTTGAGGGCCTTGTGTAGAATCGTTGGCAGTACGGCCCTGAGAGACAGAACAAGCATCTGAGACAGAAATGTGGAAACAAATCTAAGATTGAAGCTTCCATAGCTGAGGCAGTTATCCTAGAGGAGGTGGCAGACCTCAGGACAGCGTACTATCCGGACCATGTTCCCACGCTACACAATAAGGTGTCTCGATACAATACAGAAGAACCCAAGTATAAACCCAAGCTGCCTCTATTCAGCGGGCAAGGTGGCAGGGCTGGATGCCCGACACCTTATATCATGCCACGAGATGAGTGGGAGGATGTCATGTTCTATGTCTTGCACAACATCAAGGAAGTTGAGGATGAGTGGATGAGGTAATACCTTTGCACAATTCTTTTAGTCAATTCGTTATGTTCACTTTGCCTTGTTCTAATACCGCTTTTCTTATTTTAGTCGATTCGTTGATGAAGAGTGGACGGGAATGGTGGCTCCTACTGAAGCAGAGGCACTTGCTCTTCTCCGAAAGGGTGCCAATGGAAGGAAAAATTTTGTTGCGTGGTTCATGGAGAAAGTAATTTTTCACACTTCCCTATTACCTAGTGCACCCTACAATTCCAATTAAACTAATGCACCCTATAATTTCAATTAAACTTGTAGGGAAAAGATCCGAACACATCAATGGATGAAGAATTGAGATGGGTTTCCATGGGTTTTAACAGTCGAGTCATGACATGCGAAAAGTATGATGTGAATGGGTATCGCTTCCATACAGAGGAGCACCAGAACAGTCGGCCTGATCCCAAAACTATAAATACCGGAGTCTTCACCGAAGGAGATAATAAAGTAGAGTACTACGGAAGGGTAGGAAAAATATACGAGCTTACATTCAAACGTGGCCGCGAACCCCTAAGTCTCACTGTGTTCAAATGCCGATGGTTCAACCCCAAAAAGGGTCTGAGACATACGCCTTCTGTTGGTTTAGTTGAAGTTAAACCATCAACCGTCTATGCCGGAGCTCATCTCTTTATCGCGGCTACCCAGGCCACACAAGTATATTATCTGCCTTACCCATGCCATAAAGAGTACCTAAAGGGTTGGGAAGTTGTGTTCAAGGTATCGCCACATGGTAAGCTACCAGACCCGAACGATGATGATTACTACAACATAAACCCCATGACATACGAGGGAGTGTTCTTTCAAGTGCAACATGATGACGTGGTCCGAAACAAGGATGATGATGACTTGGGTTATGTTGACCTAGACCCAAACAATGATGATGCACGCAATGATGGTGAGGCAATTGTGAATCAAAGAGACATAATTATGCTTGAAAAGTTAAATGAAGACGTTGACGATGAGGAAGAGCCTCCACCTCCGTCAGACAACGAAGAAGATATGCGTGATAGTGATGACTAGACCAGTCGACAAATATATTACAATAGTGATGATTCATATGGGTTCTAGAAAATGTAAGTTCTTTTAATGATGATTGAGGTAGATTACAATAGTATGCTTAATGTGCTCTTCTGTTATTAATGTTCTTTTCTGTCTGCTTAATGTGCTCTTCTGTTATTAATGTTCTTTTTTGTCCGCTTAATGTGCTCTTCTGTTATTAATGTTCTTTTTTGTATGCTTGTTTATTTGATGTCCTTACTAATTGTTTATTGTCTTCTCTATGCAGGTTTGCTAATCATGGGCAAGTCCAGCGGCGCGGGTTTCCTAAGCAAATTCAAAGGACTTACTCGGAGTGGACGAGCCCACAAGGTCCCCCCGACTACTTGAGGATGACACCTCACAGGGAGGTTGAGGGGTCGGAGGAGGAGCCCCTAGGGGAGGAGGGGGTGGGGGGAGAGCCCCTAGAGGAGGAGGGGGTGGGGGGAGAGGCACCCCGGTCAAAAAACTCCGGGACGTGTCTGACATAGGGGGGTCTTCTTCGATGCCCTCCTATACTGAGCCACTTTTTGAGTCTGAGGAGGAGGAGGAGGTTCATGAGGAGGAGGTTCACGAGGAGGAGGAGGGTGAGGAGGAGGAGTGTGAGGAGGAGGGCGAGGAGGAGGGTGGTGGAGGGGAAGGTGACGCCGAGTTGTGGGGTGACTTGCCGTCGGGTGGTCCGAAGGGGTGGCTGCGTGGTATTGCAGAACTACCTACACCACCTTCTATCAAGGCGAACAAGTGGCTCATTGAACCCGCAGGGACAAAGTAAGTGCCTCTCAATCATATTTTGAACACATGCCAACATTTTTATTGTACACATGCTAATTCTTCGATTCTTTTGCAGGAACTGGATCCTTCACGGAAAGGGCCGTAAACCGAACGGCATTATCACTGTCCTGTTGAAGGAGTTTTGGCCGGGCCTATTCTGCCCACCGCCAGACAGGGACGCGGAGCTGCGGGTTTAGGCCACGAGCTGGGCCCACTACGAGGCTGCCAGCCTCGCGAAGTACGGGACGGCCGCTAAGGCCGTGATCACCAAATTTTGGGTAAGTTCTCTTCAGAATCACTTGTCTTGAGTTTCGTTCATAGTTTATCATCGAATCACTCAACTCATGCCTTGTTTGCTTCTGGTTTTATGCATGATTGCAGCAATTCTATAGAGTTCTTGACGAGCACAAGGCCAGAGCCGACGTGGTCTTGCTGGCGGCTGCGAAGAAGAAAGCTCGTCAGTTGTAGTACGAGGTGCGCTGGGTTACCGTCTCGCACTACTACCACTCCTACCTTCATCAAAAGATGAGCAAAAGTGAAGCGCAAAAGCAACGACTTACCTTGAACAGGGAGCAGTACATGAAGGTAAGTATTAGAGAATTTTCATTCCAACGTATAAGCAGTCAATTTCAATGTTTCGTGCTGACATGTCATGCTTCCATTATTTAGGTTATTCCTCCTTGGTGCTTCGGAAAGCATGAGTGATGGGCGAGTTTGGTGGATAGGTGGCTCAGCGACGATGAAGAGTTTGCTGCCAAGAGCAGCAAGAACCGGGCTAACCGTGGAAAAGACGGAACACACGGCCAAGGAAACAGGAACCACTGGGGCTTCAAGGCCATGAAGGTATATCTATATCCATCATGCATTTTTTTTCTTATTTTTACAGTCATGTTCTTATGTAGGGCTAACTTCTGTTTAACGTTGTAGGAGGACAAGTTGAAGAGGCCACTCTCAGACATGGAGTCGTGGAAGATGGCCCATGAGCGGAGTGATCGCAAGGAAGGCGAGAGCAAGTACTATGGCAAAACCGAGGAGCACCTGGAGTCTTACAAGGAGCAGTTTGAGAGGTTGCATCCGCCTGGTCCGGATGCTCCTGACGTCGTCCAGTCTCAGATCGACGACACGGCGGTGGTGGCCATCCAGCCGAAGTCCCATGGCTGCTACCCGTGTTTTGATGGCTTGATCACTCCTTCTGTCTCGTACACACGGCTTCGAGCTACCAACCTGAGCCTGTTAGAGAGTACGGGGCGTTCGCAGCCTAGCTTAGCCCGCCAGCATGCTGTAAGTACTTCCCCCTTATCTTCTTTCTTTCTCACTTTCTCAGTTTATTTTCAGCATTGCCCACTTAGAAACAACCTAAATTTTGTAGGCATATAAGGCCTTTGTCGAGCACCGGAATCTCAAGGTGCGGGAGTACTTGCAACGAGTGAAGGCAAACGATGATTGCAACCGTAAGTTGATGATGGTTAGTTTTGCCCACTTAGAACCAAGCTAAATTTTGCACTTTCATTTCTTCAGACCTTCGTGTTTGCTTGGTTAACTAACATCCAGGCTATGTTGTCGTCTTGGACTAACCGAACGGACCCACCATCAGTGGGACCCGCACCACCACCTGCTGGAGAACCCCCACACGTGCCCACGTTCGATGAATGGGTGGCACTAGGCAGTCAGACTCCGGTTAGTACATTTGCCTAACTATTGACAAACTAGTTCTCGTTCATTCAACACTATCATATCATATTTACCCTTACAATCTCTTTTCAAACATGTAGGGGACCGGTGGCTCGACTCCTACTTCAGAGAGCCCGGTCACTCCGATCTGGCAAGGTGGTGCTGGTCTTGGCGGTGCTCATGGCGATGGTCCTAGTCTTGGCTGACGATGTGTTCCATGTCTTGCAATACTTTCCATGTTCCGTACTTCTTAGCGTTCTTTAGATGACGATGATGATGCTCCATGTCTTGCAATACTTATGTTCATGAAGTTTCAACGATGATGATATTGATGATCTTTAGATGATGGTGATGATCTTGAGTATCTTTAGATGATGATCTGTCCTATTTCTGTCTATATATGGTCTCTGTCATATTTTGTGAATTTAAATGCTGTCAAATTGAATGAAAAATGAGAAAACAGAGCAAATAAAAAAAACAGAATAGATCTATGCCGACGGCCAGGCCGTCGGCATAACCATGTCCAGGAGAAACCAGGGAGCGACACGTGGCAAATCTAAGCCGAAGGCCTGGCCGTCGGCATACCCTGCTGCCAGGAGCACCCAGCGATTGCCACGTGGCATATATAAGCCGACAGCCAGGCCGTCGGCTTATATGTGCCACGTGGCCGTTGCTGGTTGGTTAGTGGGGATGACGGCGCCGTCTGTTGCCGTCTGGTGATTTTCTCTGCCGACGGCCGTACGGAAGCCGTCGGCATAGATGCCTATACCGACGACTTTTCTATGCCGACGGTCTGACAGGACGACTCTGACGATATCTACGCCGACGGGTACGGCATAGACCTATACCGACGGTGGCCGTCGGCATAGACCTATACCGACGGCAAAGGGCCTATGGCCGTCAGCATAGAGGATTAGTCCAGTAGTGGTAGTTTCATAGATGCTAGCAGGTTCATGTTAACAGAGAAGAGTCGGTCTTATAAGGTGAATGATCGATCACCGAGACAAGACAAGCTATTGAGATCAAGGTTTAATAGTCTCCAAAAGGCGGGCAATCTCCAACAGCAGACGGGGAGTTCGTCGGATTATCGTAAGGCAGGTCCTACAGAGATCTAAAGGCTCGAAAGACATTTTTTTGAAAAGGAGGATAAACCCCCGGGCTCTGCATCTGGACGATGCATGCATCCATTTTATTAATTATTCACAAAGATCATACAAAACAATACATCAGTCAGCCTGAAACCACCATCTAGGCAACACCTATTGCTACTCCTATCCCCTTGATGAAGGTGTGCCAAATATCCGGGCCTAGTACCAAACAGACTTCGCACCAAACCCTAGCCGGATGCCCCAGCCAAGCCACACACTGAGACTGGATTCCATACCGGTTCGACACACTCTCAGAGGCTGCCGCCGCCATCATCCACCAGTCCATCTCCAGAGCAGGAACTGACACATCGACCTTGCCTGGCTTGCCGCCGACACCACCACGGCGCCAGATAACTCCACCATCCTACACGTATCCGTCCACGCGCGCCCGTCGCCGAACCTCCGAAGCGCCATGCCACCGGGATCCGCCGTCGGCCTTGCAGTGGATGTGACACCGCTCCTCCGCTTGTCCCGTCCAACCAGCACTTACTCCAAAACGATGCCCTCAGGAGGGACAACACCATCGAAGTTGCCATCATTATCCGATCCGGAAGATCCAGATCTAGGGTTTCCCCCGGAGCATCACGATTGGGGTGCCACGACCTGCAACAACGATGCCTCGAGAATGGAACGACGTCATAAACGCTGCCATCGTCTACCATGACCGAGGTCGGCGCTATTTTCACCGAAAGTCGCGTCCCCCCAACCTTGCAGCTAGCTGCAACTGAATGGAGCCTCGCCGTGGAGACAAGTACCGCCGTCGACACGCCGGCAGGGAGCCTCCATCCGCCCCTCACCGGTCCTCCTCGCACCACCGGCCGGCCAAGGCCGTACCGAGACGGATTAGGACAGGACGCCAGATCCGCAGCCATCGAAGCCACCCATGCGCACGCAGCCGCCACACCGCCGGCCATGGAGGCTCCCATCGCCGCAGCGCACAAGGGGCGCCGCCCTGACTGCCGCCCCTAGCTTCCCCGCATGAGATGCCGCCTCCGCCTCACAGGGTCCGCCGCGGTGACCACCCGTCCTGGATCTGCGGTGCAGGGCCCGCCGCCACCGCGGCCCTTGCCGGCGGCAGCTGGGGATGGAGCAGCGGGGAGGGATTGGCGGCTAGGGATCGGGGGGCCCTAGCGCCGCCCGAGGGGAGGCGACGCGCGAGGGACGTGGGAGCGCCTTTTTTCCAATCATAGGCTCAGAAGTATACTGTGAATTCATAACCACGACTCAGTTGAATTTCAGTAGTCTAATAAAGCTTAATGCGGAAACAATCAAACAACCACCAAACTGAACGAGCTTTGAACTTATAAAATCATTCCTGAACAAATTGTACACTATATGATTAAAATTAAAATTCTGGTAGGTCAGAACCTCTTCTATAGACAAAAAGGCCATTGATACTTTTGGTAGTCGAATGATTCAGTACAATATAGTTCCATTTGTTAAGCATTAGAAGAACATGTACAACAATGGCAATCAAGTGAGCCTAACTTCCTGCAATGAGCTAGCACTGGAACAAAGCTACCATTATCTACTCTAAGTCTTTCACCATCACTGTATACTGAATACTGGAACAAAGCTACCATGATCTACTCCAAGTCTTTCACCATCACTGTATACTAAATAAAATATATTAATGTGGAAAAAGGAAAACTAGAAAACCTTTTGTAATAGGGAACCATCAACACATCTTTGGATACAAACACTGTTTATAGGAAATCCATACCATATAGTGGATTCTGCGTAAGAAACCAAAGATAAACAATGAAATTGAAGTGCAATTAGAAATGTGTGCATGGGGGTAAGGAGGGGACATTCGAAGTACTATTATGTACGCCTTGTTCTCCTCTGCACCAAAGTTTGACAAGCACTTCTGTATGACATGATTACCATTAAGGTCATTGACAAGATGTATGAAGCCTGGTTGTAGGGCCGAAATAATGAGCACTATCTGCTTCCTGACCTTAACAATCTCTATCAATTTCTCAACCACCCTTGTCCTGAAACATATAACAACCAAATCAGCACCAATCATTTGCACTTATCTAGACAAGGACTGGCAATTACATCAAGGTGATACAAATACAACTGAACCAACACCGGATAATTCAGTTATCAGTCCTATCAATGCCGGAGCTATGCATGCTTGGGAAACAAATGTGTGTTTAATTTCTATACACACTCCGTGATAGTACTGGGATCGTTGCCTGAGTGGAGGTACTCTTTGAAAGCTTGTGAAACAAAAAGGCAAAACCAAGGAGTTATTTATGTAGTGAGATAACACCAAGGTCCAGCCAGTGCATTTATAAATATTGATCCTAACAACCTGCTTCCTATCTATAAGAACAGTAACCTTATTGTATACTAAAATAACATGTAACATAATTCGTCGCCTTGTATTAATTGATGAACTTGTTGTTGATGTACCTGCACACAAACCACCCAATCGTTCAAAGCAGCGGCATAGAGGGAGTTCGTCGGATCATCGTAAGGCAGGTCCTACAGAGGCAGTAAGGACGATTCATGGATTATATGTGTAGTCGGTACTGGAGGTCGACGGAGATGCGTCTAGAGAGATGCATGGTGAGAGAGATGCATATTTAGGCAGAAACTTGTCTGCCATGTTTACATATAGTGGCTAGATCTATGCTTGGTGGCATCACTGTTGTTGTTTTCTGATTAATACATGTTCCATCAAACACATATTATCATGTCGAATTAACCGAATTCACCCAACAACATGGCAAACAATTAACTCAGTTGCTTCAGAAACCAGTCATGACCGCATAATTAGAACCCATAGCGAACTCTAAGAGGTAGAGAGTGACCTGGGATCCTCTAATCGAGTGTTCGTGCTTCCTTCTCGACGCGAAGTTCACAAGGGCGAGGACACGGAAGAAACAGTATTAATCCAGATAGCATGAAGAAACCAAAAAATTTAGAAAGAGCAAAGAAATTATCTCCTTCCTTTTAGTAACACTGCCATCTTACACATCATATAACCTGCAGATTTTGACAAACCTCATAAAACTTATCGCATAGTTTCAAAAAGTTGGATTGTGGGATTTTTCCCATACTAGTCAATGTGTACGTGCAATGCACGTTAATTAGGAAGTATATTAAGTGCATGCGGATATTAAGTAGGATATTATTTGCGTGTTATTATGTGATTAGGACTATATTTGGCATGAAATTAACTGCACGCTAAACATGTTGAGCGCTCGACATTGAAGCAGTCTAGATCGTTGAATTGACATGATTGAATGGCCGAGATTAATTGGATCTGCCCCTTTGGGTCTTTTTTATATTGGTATAGATTAATCTATATGACATGAAGAAACCATTAAATTGAGAAAACGAAAAGATATTACCTCCTTTCACTCATAACACCGCCATGTACATATAGCTTGCATATTTTGACAAAAAGCAGCCTCTTAAAAATGTCGCACCCCATGATTTATACTGTATTTGGCAACATCCTGTCCAACTGCAATGTGTGAAGCAAATCAAACCATACAGATAATAATCTCGAGAAGAAAGGGAAGGGGGGCAAGCTTGCTGGAAATTGAAATCGAAGGGAATAAAGAAGGAGATGTATTTGGGGATGCTCACCTAGGAAATTGTAGAAAGACTGGAAACTTTAGAGATATTGGAAATTGTAGAGATATTGGTATACACATAACAGGACACTGCAATGATCAAGTAGTATTTCTGTAGCACAAAAAGAATTGAATAATCCAAGTCTGAATATACAGACCACGGAACAATTAATGGTGGAAATAAGTATTTAAAAATATACGTATATAAACCAAGCAACATAAAGGTGCTATTATGCTTCAGAAGTAATTGAGGCAATGAGTTTTAATCCCAACAGCCTATGAGTCTTGTACACAAGGCACTATGTCAGTTCAGAAAAAGTTGCAACTACCTCTCCAAGGAAGCATTTCAACAAACATATGGTGGGCACGATTTTATAGGGAAAACCTGCAGATCCTAGGTCCTGGCCTCGTGGACGGCCTAAACAAGCACCATAGTGCCTTGACACTGCAGTCCAGGGTAGAGGAGGTAGTGAAGTCTCGACGGCGAGCACGGGCGATCTCGGCCAGCTGATCAAAGAAGGCAGAGGAGGACTGCTCAATGGCTCGTCGGTGCTCCCAACTCTAACCAGAGGTGGCATACGAGCAAACGAAGGCGAGGGAGGGGGGCCTCCTCATATCCTCTTATCCGTACCTGTGGCGGCGCCCTCTGGTGTGGTTTTCCGGCGGCTCACGCTCACCCTCTGGTGTGGTTGGGCTTGGGCAGCCATGGCAGAGAGGCGGAGCGCAGCAGTGATGCGGCCCAGCGACGGGGACATGCCGCAGGAGGACGAGCAGCACAGTGCTGCTGCCGCGCGCCACCCAGTTAGGGAATGGAAAAGGAAAGGCAACACACTCGAAATTAGATATTATAGAGAAAAAAAGAGAGAGTGGGTGTCTTGGAGATGCAAATTAATATGCTACAATATCTAACTTAAAAAGGATGAGCTGGTATCTAGGGAAAACCAAGCCATCCACGTCGCCCTGAATCGCTATGAATAGTGCAAAGCGGGCAACGAGGAAAAGCGGGCAGCGAGAGCGAGAGAAAGCGGGCAGCCCACGTCAGCTGCGAGTCAAGGGGTCCACGTCAGCTGCGAGGTAAATATCTCCTCTCTCTCCCTTCTTCATGACGCCGCCTCCTCCTCTTCTCCATGCCGCCGCCGCCTCCTCCTCCCCCGCGACCCCGCCTCCTCTCCTGCCACTGCCGCCGCCTCCTCCTCTCCTTTCGTCAATGTCGATGGCGGCGCGGCGGAGCTCGTGATTGGCCGGAGTCCTCTCCCGCGTCCGCCCTGGCGGGGCCGGCGACCTGCAGCCAAAGGGTGACGGCGGCTAGGAGAGAGAGAAGATGAGAGGGAGAGAGAAGAGGAAGGGGCCGAGGGAGAAAGAGAGAGGTTGCCGCGCGCGGTGGTTTCGGATTGGGTGCAGGTCGCGGCCATGGGCGAGCAGGGCTGCAGGGGCGCCGTGGAATTTGTGATGGGCTCCGACGAGGCGCGGCTGCCGGCGGGGATCCATGGGGCGCGGTGGCTACTACCGGGCGCGCTGGTTCGGAGGGACCTCCAGCGGCAGAAGCCGGCGGCATCTTCTCACCAGGCAACGATTTCGGCTGGTGCGTCACGCTCGCTCCCCCGCCTCGGCGGCTCGGCCGTCGGGTCTTGCTGCATTCCTCATCACCTTTTACTGCTGCATTTGGCCAATGACAAGTTCTGTGAAAAGAATCGCTGCATTGTTATTACAGTAACTGCTGACGTTGAGATCTTGCGGCTACTTGTATGTACCAGTTCAGGAACTCGTATCATGCGTTACTACAATCAGCCAAGTGATTTGTTTTCTAATTTTTAATATCATGTTGTCCTTAAAATTGAGATTTCTGCAGCGTTCTCTTTAAACTACGCCTCTCTGTTATTCTATCAAGGTACTATTGTAACCTCTGTATTAGAGAGAATTGTTCTTTGACGCCAAGGATTTTTTTTCTTGTTAATAACAGTCATAATTCTCTTTTACTTTTTTCAGTGCTAGCGTCCCGCAACGTTAAAGCCCACGGCCGACCTACAGGTAACTGCTTTCTCAACTTCTGTTATCCAAATTGCATGCCCCTCTTCCCCCCGTGTCGCTGCCCCAGGCGACACCGGGGGCGACTCCGCCTCCAACCGAAGCTCTCCCTCCATCTCTTCGCTCGCCGCCGCTCCCGCCGGCCCGTGCGCCGCGGTGGCGGCGGGCCCCCTGCTGCCGAAGGTTCCAGGGGGGTCCGGTCTGCTGGTGGCGCTGGGGGGTCATCGGGTGCTTCTGGGGTGGTGGCTGGCGGCTAGCCAGAGCGTGATGCCGAGGCGGCGGCCCCGGGAGGTGGTGGCTGCGCTCTGTTGTGGGTCGTGCTGGTGGGAGCGGGCCGTGGGCGTGGCGGTGGCTGCATCCCTGGCGCGGCGGCCGCTGGATCTCGATCCGGTTTCGCCGCTGCTCGAGTCGTTTGGGCTTCGCTCCGGCTGAGTGGTGGGCCGTGGCTGTGTGATGCGGGGGAGGAGGCTGGGGCGGCGGCCCCGGGGTGTTGGCTGCGGCGGCAAGGGCCGTTGCAGTGGCTGGGGAGTGCGGTCGATTCGGCGCTTCTGGGCGGATCTGATCCTGCCGGCTGGCGTCGAGTGCGCGTGAGCTTGGTGGTCGACAGCGGAGGTTGCTTGGCGCAGCGGGAAGGTGGAGCCGGTGGATGTCGACTATGGTGATTGTGTACTGCGCAGTGCTTCGGATATCTGCTCGGATTCGGAGGTGTGGTGGAGCTCCGGGCGAAAGTCCAGCACTGACCTTGGGTCGGTGCCGGCAACAGCGGCGCCATGGCCATGGTGTCGTTCCCCTTCTTGAAGGTGTTGCCGTGGTGCTCCATTGCACGACTCTCCGGGAGAAATCCCTAGCTTCAGATTGTCGAAGCGGGCGATGACGGCGGCTACATCGTTTCCTTCTTTGAGGCATTGCCTTGGAGAGTCAGCATGTTGCAGTTTGCATGGATCTCTTCGTCGTCGGGGACAGTGGACGTCGGGGCGGCGGCTCCGGATGGTTTCTGATTGTAGGTTGAGATGGCGATGTTGGGAACAATGTGAGTGGCAGCTCTATGAGGTGGGGCTCTATCTCGACATTGGTTGGGTGGCATCCTTGTCCCGCTTGGGCGGTAGGGGGTGTTGGCTCGGTCGATGCGCCCTAGAGGGGGCGGTCTGACTTTACGTAGGGGGGACGGCCCCGGATGTGGTGCGACGTTCGTGGTCTGCGAGCGGTTGCCCTGAGCAGCGTGGGCTGCGGGCAGCTAGGTTGTGCGGCGTTGCTGTTGAGGAGAGCGGTGGTATGTCGGGGCGGCGGCCCCGGAAGGCGGTGCCGGTTGATTGCGCTGGGCGCGATGGAGCGGTGGATGTCGGGGCAGCGGCCCCGAGAGAATCACTGTGGCGACCAGACTTCTGTGGCAACGATGATGGTGGGAGCGACGTCGACGACGCGGCAATGGTTGCGGTAGTCGGCTCTTCTTCGGCGTGTCCACGGTTTTTGCCTCGGTTTGCTTGTTGTTATGGAGTCGAAGCTATGGCGGCGGGGCCCTGTGGTGTACGATGACTGGCCACAGGTGGCCCGTTTGACGATCTTCCGTGGCGCCAGTCATGCCTGGTTCTGTTCTTCTGAGTTCTCCGTCAGAGTCGGAGCTGCGTTGTCTGGCCGCAGGTCGACTTGTCGTCGATAAGGGTGGGCTTTGCCCTGTGTGTTTCAGTCTATGGGAGTGGGCTTGGCCCTTGCTGTTCCGGTTTTTGCCCGGTTTTCCGTAATTAACTGGCAATTCTCTTCTGCTTAATTAACAGATGAGGCAGTATTTGCCTCCGTTTCCAAAAAAAATATTGCATGTGTGTACAGTTTTGAATGATTGGTGGGTTAGACCAAGAAGTTAGCTACAGGTTAGGTGTTACTTTTTGGCTGATTATCTCTATTATATCCATTAAGGAAAGAATATCTAAATAATTGGCTAGACTTCGGAAGTATTGTGCTCAAACGAATAGTTCTTTACCTTTGAATTTTGGGTTTTGGTGGCTTCTATGTACTGGATACAGTTTAGTATGTATGATAAATAAAAAAAATGAACAAAATTGTATATGAGTAAGAGGTGCAGATCAATGATAATCAGGTCTCTTTAACTACTATGCGGAAAAAAAGACTAGGCACAATTGTTCAACAAGGTCAAAGCTCTAATTGATTGGTATTTTATATTGCACATATGAGTTTCTGAGATTAGTCTTATTTTCTTCTGTGACGACAATCTATGGTTTGACTTTATTATCATATATTTTCTTGCAGATGCAACATAGATAAAAAGGTGTTCATAGGATAGTTCAAATTGGAACTGAAGAATTAGTATGCAGTGCAAGATGGAACAGAAAAAAGGTATTCATAGGTCTAAATTACAAGTGAGCTCCTCCTCAAGCAGATCTATTCTCGTCCCATGAAAGCCTAGCTTTATTCCATTTCCCCCACTCAAATGTCTGATTTCGTCATGGAACCATGGGGATGGATGTTTGAAAATGTGCATAATATGTGACATCTTTGCCCATGTGCATTTCATACAAAAAGAGGTGTCTTGCAAAGATTTTTTTACGGGGAGTGCCTGTGGATTTTGCTGCTTATGGATCTCTACAACAAGTACTGAGAACATTTTTGCAGGTCACAATAGAGCTGAGCTGCCACACAAGAGTTTTGTTGAGCTTAGAGATATGGATCCTTGTGAAACAGAGGTATGGCCATTCTCTTGCGTCCTGTTCAGTTTCATGTGTCCTGGGCCTTCTTTTTCACACATTTAGCTTCAAGCTCCAATCATCTGTGAAGTCCAGTACCTTATTCTTATCGGAGCTGGATCGAGCTAACATGTGTCTCATTAGTTCTATCACTTTAGTAAAGGATGCAAAGCAATCAAGTAGCAATTCAAATAATAAAAGGGAAATCAAATAACAGAAGGGTGTCATGTTCAGTGAGTATGGAAAGCTACTACTCTCTAGAACATTGCATATGCCAAAATTTGAAGGCTGCAGGTGGCCAGTTTGATAAAGGGCATCCCATTGCATGTAGCTCCTGCTTGCGCAGGGTCCAAGGAAGGGGGTCCGGCCAGTTTGATAAAGGGCAGTTTGATCTAACAATAAATTTTATAAAATATGTAACAATAAGTAAGTTGCCCATTTAGTGGATTCACAGTTGGTGTTTGATGAAATGCTCAGTGGGATGTGCACATTTTGTTTTTAGATTTTGCCATCAGTTGAATGGATGATCTCGTGCATAGGGTTCTCCATCTACTAATTTTTACCCTATCGTTATACATGATTCTGGATGTTTTACTCAAGTTTGTGATTGAATTAAATGTGTCACATTTTTTGCTGTGTTAAATTAAGCATGCCTTATGCCACTGGATTTTTCTAACCAACACAACACATTTCTACAATTTCAATGGATAATTCACTCCTGAATTAGCAGTGGATTCGGAGTTTATTCTTCAGCAACTTCAACTTGCGGTAGACTCCTGTTGCAGTTTGGTGACATAGGTCTGTGTCAAGTTGCTTAACAAATGCAGCTAGGTGCAATTCAATTAGCCAAAGCCACCATGCATTAAAATTTTAGATGTGCACGAGGGTGCTAAAATCATTGTGGGACGTCTAGGAGCATGCTATATGCCCATTGCTACTTTCGGTTATGAACCACTAGCTTTATTACGACATTTGGATTTCAAGGTTTGCTTTACTTAGGTTGGTATGTACTCCAGCTTCTCATCTACCAGAGATTAATTGATTATATCTCTTTATCATTTTAATATACTTCATTAGTAATTACTAGATACATGCAAGTGAGTTCTTTGCTAAATTTTGCTCGAGTCTATATTTTTAGATCATTTTCATATCTATATTTCTTACATAATAAATCTGTGTTGCAAAAGCTAGGGTCTAGATGGTAATTTATGGTTTTTTCAGTTGCTGACCATGTGATTGTGGCAGGCTACAATTTTTTTATGGGTTGTTGATTGCTTGATTTTTGCCTTACACAGGAGAAGGTCATCAACCCCTTTGAAAAAACTATAAGCAGCGGCCATCCAGTTCAGATTCAGAACAGGTAAATGTTAAGTTCTGCTTACCTTCCATTTACATCTCCCCAAGCAACCCTGGCCTCATGTATCTATTGTTTGCTTTGTTATAGACTTAATCTGATCGACAAAGTGTAAAAAGCCAAGTCTTGCTCGACAAAGTGTAAAAAGGCCAGGGTATCATTTATGTACTTATTTGGAATGCATGGTCAGGAATTAGAGGTCCTCTGGTGCCTCTAATGCCGCTCAGGTCCATACTACTCTTTGTCTCCTGTTAATTCTATTTTCTTCTTAATGAAAAGGTTAGATAATCACCTCTCTTGTGATATTTTGTCCCAAGAAGTGAGAAAATTAGTGGTGATCAAATATGTTTTTATCTAGAGTTATATATATGGTTTCTTTAAATGTCATAGCGTACAAAATCCCGTGGATACCTAATTGGATCTACAATGTTTTTATGCCCCATCAAAACTGCCTGTTTAGATAAACACAGTGAAGAACTTCACAAGAACAATAAGCCAATTGCAGAAACAAAAGTACTTACAGAATATGTCTTCTTAGGTTTGTACGTATTCTGCTAAATTCAACATGCTTATTTATCAATCCCTCAGATTATTCCCGTGTCTACAGCTTGCCCGTGGCATTAAAAATGGCCGCAAGTTGCCCACTGTAACAGCCTTGTTGTTTTCTTGCAGCACAGGACTACCAAAGAAGAAGAGATGATGCGGGTTCAGAATCTGACATTATCTGTGTTAGTGCTGGCAGATCCAAAGACGGAAAGAAATAGACAGTTTCACAAACTAGCAACCGTAGGATCATCCGCAAAAAGGTAAGTCAACACAAAGAGAAAAAGTATTACTTACTACTATCTTTTTTACTACTTATTTCTCTTTCTAAACCATATTAGGTCAGCACCTAAATATCCACGAAAGAGGATCACTTAAGCGGACGGGGAATACATTATCCGTGGTACTATCTTTTAAGATAATACCTGTGGGCTACAGATTGACTGTGTTTCCTTTTCTATTGTAGTTCTTTTATTATAATAAATCCGATATAATCACTAGTAGAAAACAGGGCTTTGGTTGAGGCTAGGATAAGGGCATTAATCCTGGTTCACTTACGAACAGGGACCAAAGGGTGCATCAGTCCCGGTTCGTGAGGCCAGGGCGCCGGCCGGCCATCGGGGGCCATTGGTCCCGGTTCGTCTGACACCTTTGGTCCCGATTCCAGACACGAACCGGAACCAATGGGCCTCGCTCCTGGCCCAACACCTTTAGTCCCGGTTTGTGGCTGGAACCGGGACCAATGGTCAGTCTTCTGTCCCGGTTCTAGCCACCAACCGGGACTAAAGATAAGCCTATATATACCCCCGCCCCTGCCCGCTCACTCCTCTGTTTTTTGGCCGGCCGGCGTGTGCAGGTGTGTGTTGCTCTAGCTCTCACCTCCTATGCACATGAGGTGATCGATGAAATGCTCGAGCCACACTTAAGCTTTCTCCTCTCCAACCTCGACCTCCAAGCTCCATTTTCCTCAAGATTTGTCTAGGTTTGGCGGTCCGTCCTATCCCGTCCCCGTCCTTACCGCCGTCGATCGCCCGTGCCGATCTCGTCGCCCGCACCACCGTGGTGAGCCTCTTGTTCTTATCTTCTTCCTAAAAGAAAAAAATTCTTACTTGGATGATTTAGATAGATACTTGTATAATTTTTTTTTACTTTTATTATTGTTTGCTATTATATAGTGCCATGGTTTTGGTATCCGCCCCCGTTGGCTCTCGTCCTGTCTATGATTCGGATGTGGTATATTATCTTTTATAACTAGTTGTTTCATTTAGTGTTTATGACAATTATGCCGACCAACGTGACATAGATGTTTTTATCTAGGAGGTATGTGAACCGAAAATTCCAACGGACCCTCTTGTCGAGAGGCTAAATTTAGTTGAAAAAGAAAACAATTACTTGAAGAAAAAAGTGAAAATAATTGAAGAGGAGAAGATGGAATTGGAGTTGCATGTTGCGGATGTCGTCGATGATCACAAGATCAAAATGGATAAAATGCGCTTGAAGATTAAAAAGATTAAAAAATATGCCATTCATACTGAGGCTTGGTATCATTATGCTGTTGGATCAATTGTTACCTTAGTCGTGATTATGATCGCATTTGTTGTTGCATTGAAATGTTTTACATAGTTTTAATGTATGGTTTAATTAGATGCTATAGAGAGCTATATGTTGTTCAATGAGAACTATGTATGAACTTTATGTATTTATTTTTTCAGTAATAACATTTGATTACTACTGTACTTTGGTTTTAATGTGATGATGAACTTCTATTAATTTGGTCACTTCTATATTCATAATGTTCTGTAATGGTTTTTGACACAATTAATTATATATAATGCATGCAGATGAACCGGCAATGGATGTACGGTGACCGACGCACCTCCGAGTACATTAAGGGCCTGCATAATTTTCACGAAGTGGCTGAGGCAAACAAGCAGAATGGTTTTATGTGTTGTCCATGCCCTATCTGTGGGAATACGAATGATTACTCTGACTTGAAAACCCTTCACATCCATCTGCTTGAGACGGGTTTCATGCCACACTATAATGTTTGGACCAAGCACAGAGAAAGAGGGGTTTTGATGGAAGACAACGAAGAAGAAGAGGATGGTGACAACTATCCACCCCCTGAATACGGTGATGCTGCAACGGAGGATGCTGAAGATCAAGAGGAACCAGACGATGTGTCCGATGACGATCTTCGTCGGGTCATTGTTGATGCAAAGAGACAATGCCAAAGTGAAAGGGAGAAGTTGAAGTTCGATCGCATGTTAGAGGATCACAAAAAAGGGTTGTACCCAAATTGCGAAGATGACAAAACAAATCTCGGTACCACACTGGAATTGCTGCAATGGAAGGCAGACAATGGTGTATCTGACAACGGATTTGAGAAGCTACTGAAAATATTAAAGAAGAAGCTTCCAAAGGAAAACGAATTGTCCGAAAGTACGTACGAAGCAAAGAAGGTTCTATGCCCTCTAGGATTGGAGGTGCAGAAGATACATGCATGCCCTAATGACTGCATTCTCTACCGCGGTGCGTACAAGGATTTGAACGCATGCCCGGTATGCTGTGCATTGCGGTATAAGATTAGACGAGATGACCCTCGTGATGTTGAGGGCGAGCGCCCCAGGAAGAGGGTTCCTGCCAAGGTGATGTGGTATGCTCCTATAATACCACGGTTGAAACGTCTGTTCAAAAACAAAGAGCATGCCAAGTTGATGCGATGGCACAAAGAGGACCGTAAGAAAGACGGGAAGTTGAGAGCACCCGCTGACGGGTCGCAGTGGAGAAAAATCGAGAGAAGATGGGGGGACTTTGCAGGTGAAACAAGGAACGTATGGTTTGGTTTAAGCGCGGATGGTATTAATCCTTTTGGGGAGCAGAGCAGCAATCATAGCACCTGGCCCGTGTCTCTATGTATCTATAATCTTCCTCCTTGGTTGTGCATGAAGCGGAAGTTCATTATGATGCCAGTGCTCATCCAAGGCCCTAAGCAACCCGGCAACAACATTGATGTGTACCTAAGGCCATTAGCTGAAGAACTTTTACACCTGTGGAATGGAAAAGGTGTACGTGTGTGGGATGAGCACGACCAGGAGGAATTTGACCTACATGCATTACTGTTTGTAACCATCAATGATTGGCCTGCTCTCAGTAACCTTTCAGGACAGACAGACATGGGATACCATGCATGCATGCACTGTTTAGATGACACCGAAAGTATATATTTGGACAAATGCACGAAGAATGTGTACCTGGGACATCGTCGATTTCTTCCGACCAACCATCAATGTCGAAAGAAAGGCAAGCATTTCAAAGGTAGGCAGATCACCGGAAGAAGCCAGCATTCCGTACTGGTGATCACAAACTTGATATGGTCAATGATTTACAAGTAATCTTTGGAAAGAGTCCTGGCGGACTATCTGTTCCGAATGACGCTGAGGGACGCGCACCCATGTGGAAGAAGAAATCTATATTTTGGGACCTACCCTATTGGAAAGACCTAGAGGTTCGCTCTGCAATCGACGTGATGCACGTGACGAAGAATCTTTGCGTGAACCTGCTAGGCTTCTTGGGCGTGTATGGGAACACAAAAGATACACCGGACACACGGGAGGACCAGCAATGTGTGCACGAAAAAGACGGCATGCATCCAAAGTAGTATGAAGGTCCTGCCAGCTACGCTCTTACCAAAGAAGAGAAGGAAATCTTCTTTGAATGCCTACTCAGTATGAAGGTCCCGTCTGGCAGAGAAAAAGTTCCAGAACCTAAAGTCTCATGACTGCCACGTGATTATGACGCAACTGCTTCCGGTTGCATTGAGGGGGCTTCTACCGGGAAACGTTCGATTAACCATTGTGAAGGTATGTGCATTCCTCAATGCAATATCTCAGAAGGTAATCGATCCAGAAACCCTACCAAGGTTAAGGAGTGATTTGGTGCAATGTCTTGTCAGTTTCGAGCTAGTGTTCCCACCATCCTTCTTCAATATCATGATGCACGTCCTAGTTCATCTAGTCGATGAGATTGCCATTCTGGGCCCGGTATTTCTACACAATATGTTCCCCTTTGAGATGTTCATGGGAGTTTTAAAGAAATATGTTCGTAACCGTGCTAGGCCAGAAGGAAGCATCTCCACGGGCCATTAAACAGAGGAGGTCATTGGGTTTCGTGTTGACTTCATTTCTGACCTTAAGCCGATTGGTCTCCCTCAATCGCGGTATGAGGGGAGACTGACTGGAAAAGGCACGCTAGGAGCGGACTCAATAATATGTAGGGACGGCCATTCTTGGTCTCAAGCACACTACACAGTTCTACAGAATTCTACCTTGGCGACCCCGTATGTCAATGAACACAAGAATATTCTGCGCTCCAAACTCCCGGAGTAGTGTGACGACTGGATTACATGTGAACACATCAGGACTTTTGGCAGTTGGTTGCAAACACATCTCATGGGTGACAACACTGTTGTAGATGAGCTGTACTCGTTGGCCAAGGAACCATCTTCGACTGTATTGACTTACAAAAGGTACGAGATAAATCGGAATACATTTTACACGATCGCCCAAGATCAAAAGAGCACCCACCAAAACAGTGGTGTCCGCTTTGATGCAGCAACCAAGAGGGAAAAGGACACATATTATGGTTACATAGTGGACATATGGGAACTTGACTATGGACATGATTTTAAGGTCCCTTTCTTCGGTGCAAATGGGTCAATCTGTCAGGAGGCGGGATACAGGTAGACCCGCAGTACGGAATGACAACAGTGGATCTGAACAATCTTGGGTACATAGACGAACCATTCGTCCTAGCCAATGATGTGGCGCAGGTTTTCAATGTGAAGGACATGTCTACCAAACTGAGAAAAAGAAAAGATAAAGAAGCGAATACATCATACGATGATCCAAAGCGTCACATAGTTCTTTCAGGGAAAAGAGACATCGTGGGAGTGGAGGGCAAGACAGACATGTCTGAAGATTATGAAAAGTTTCATGAAATTCCTCCCTTCAAAGCCAAGGATGACCCAAGCACCCTGTTAAACGATGAAGATTATCCATGGTTACGGTGCAATAAGCAAGGGACACACGCGAAGAAAAAGTGAAGACTTTCTCTCCACAACTATTCTGATGATGGCTTTGATCTAGAATATCACTGCAGTTACATGTCAAGAAATGAAATGCCTTTTGTAACAGATGAGTTTTCGTCCGGAACCCTGATACTTCGAAAGAGATTGTCCATTTTGTACACGAAGTGCATCCAATTTTTGCCGTAACCCTCTCAACTTTTTAGCACATGCTATGTGGGTGAAATGATGATACCATGCCAACTTTCAACCATTTCAGAGTTCATTTGTAGTGCTTTTTAATTTCAGGGTCATTTACGTAAAAAAAATCAGTAAATGCATGAAAAATACCAAATGAAGTCAGAAAGGGTTGAAAATTGATGATGTGGCTTTGAATGGTGCATTTTGAACACACAAAAAGTCTGGAGTTAAACTAAGTTCAAAAAAATAGAATCCATTTGTAACAGATGAGTTTTCGTTCGAAAACCTGATACTTCGAAAGAGATTGTCCATTTTGTACACGACGTGCATCCAGTTTTTGCCGTAACCCTCTCACCTTTTTCGCACACGCTATGTAGGTGAAATGATGATACCATGCCAACTTTCAACCTTTTCAGAGTTCATTTGTAGTGCTTTATAAAAGTATTTATTTGTTAAAAAGAATGAACTAAAAATAATCAAAGTATTTATTTGTTAAAAAGAATGAACTAAAAATAATCAACTAAAATATTAACTAAAAAGAATGAACTAAAAAAATCAACTAAAACATTAACTAAAAAGAATGAAATAAAAAGAATTTGCATAAAAAAAATGCCGCATACTAGGCCACCACGGTCTGCATACGACTAGAAACCCATCTGTAGATGGACCAGGATGCAGGCCCGCGGGCCCAGGAGGCCCAACAGGGCATGGATAATGTTTAAGCATGTACTGCCTGCAATAGAGAGGAGTTCGATAGCAATGTGGGAGCGGGGCTTATAAACCAGTCCACACGCCGCTCAACTAGCGAGGTGGGACTAAACATGTGGCTACGACAGCACCAGCCCTTTGGTCCCGGTTGGTGGCACCAACCAGGACGAAAGGCACCCTTTGGTCCCGGTTGCCACCAACCGGGACTAAAGCGCTTTGCTTCCCGCCTTTTCGGATGCTGAAAAGGAGCTTTAGTCCAACCTTTCGTCCCGGTTGGAGCCACCAACCGGGACTAAAGCCCTTAGTATATAAGGGAACACTTAGAAAATTTCCCCCACTCTCCCATTCTCTCCCCCAGGCTGCTGCCCTCGCCCTCGACACCCTCGCCGTCGACGCCGCCAGGTTGCTGCCCTCAACGTCGACGCCCTCGCTGACGCCCTCGCCCTCGCCGGGCCTCCTCGCCGTCGCCGACCGCGCTTCGGCCGCCGTCGTCGCCGTCGCCGAGCTGCCCCGACGCCGTCCCCGCCCACACTGTGAGCCGCGCCGTGCCGTTTCCCCTCCTCCTTCCCCCCGTGCCCCGACGCCGCCGCCCGCCGCGATGCCGACGCCGCCCGTGCTCCGGCCACCCTCGCTCTCCGGCCGCCCGCCCTGATGCCGACGCCACCCGCGCTTTTGGATCACTGGATCAGTGGCTTTTGGATGAACTATATATGTATGTGTTTTTAGTTGATTATTGGATGGAATGAACTATGTTTTTGTTTTTAGTTGATTATTGGATGGAATGAACTATGTTAATGTTTTGTTGTTGAATTATTTATGATGGTGTTGAAATGTGGTGCATTTTGTTTGTAATGCTTGTGAAATAGTTTGGAAGAAATAATAAAAGAATGTTTTGAGGGAACTATCTATATAGATGATCAGTGGCTTGATTATTTTTTCTTTAGAATTTTTCTGTAGATGATATATAGATGATTTTTCTGTAGAATTTATCTAGAGTTCATTTTGATGTTCATTGCAGAATTTTTTTTATTATGATGATGTATGAAAACTTGATGTTCATTTTTCTGTAGAATTTATTTAGAGTTCATTTTGATGGTCATTTTGATGTTCATTGTGATGTAGCTCCTCGTCGCGGCCCCTGACGCCGGCCGCTCGCTCCCTGCCCCGACGCCGAGCCCCCGATGCCGGCCGCCGCTCCCTGCCCTGACGACAAGCCCGCCGATCTTTAGCTCATGTGAATATATTCCCATTGGTTTTTTTCATAGAAATTAGTGCGAAATTTTTGTTCATACAATTTTTTTGTCATGATGATCTTGCTAAAACTCGTATTAAGTTTGATATTGTTTTTCTATAGACTTGTTAAAATTTACTAAGGTTAATTATGGAGAAATGGAGTAAGAACTCATATATTCAAAATTTACTCCTAGTCCGCTCGCCCGACCAACTATCGAGGCCACCCAAACCCTAGAAGAAAGAGCGTTGTCGATCTCCTTCGCCCTCCCGTCCCTACCCGTTTGTCGAAGGTGGCGGGTGGGGTCTTATATATAACGCTACAACAATAATATTGATTTATTCGGTAGGCGGCATAGGTCAATGGGGTAGAATGGATTTCAATCTCTTGCATAGCGATTTTCGTAACTCTCTCGGGAATTAAACATATCCCCGATAACTTCGACATGAGGGGGCGGGGTGTTCGCAAAGTATCCTCGACGACCACTAATCCATCTCTCATGTTTGTATATCCCCATGTTTACCACTAATCCATCTCTCATGTTTATATATTGTCATGTTGTAATATTTGCAGAAACTATGGAAAGAGACTTAGAACAAGAACAGTTGTTGGGGGATATAATCCTCGTCGGAGGTGATCCCTTGTCGTTTCTCAACGACACCGATGGTCAGGAAGGAGAGGAAGACGGCTCCGGTGATCCAACAATGGAGGAGGAAGGAGATCATGACGGCTCCAGTGACCGAATGGCGGAGGAAGGAGATCATGATGACGGCTCCGGTGACCGAACATTGCATGTATATATAATTATCCTCACTATATTATGCAGATTGAAGATCGTCGAATGCAAGAAAAGACAAATCTATCACATTGGGTTCATTAGCCCAAATACCGTAAATGAATGGTAGGTAAAAAAGAGTAGAAGAAACTGAGAAAAACTTGCTACAATCGTTCCTTGGACATCAAAACAAAGGGAAAATACTCTTTCCTTACAACTTCAAGTGAGTGTTACTGTCTTGTGCATATTCGGTTTTGCTTACTCCAGGTTAAGTAATGTAATTGATGGGTTATGCGTGCACAGGTTCCACTTTATTCTGCTATCCGTTAAGCTTGACGGGGAAGTAGTAACTGTTTTAGACTCGAGACGTAAAGATCCCCAGGATTATGCGGACATGACTGCAATGCTCCAGAAGTAAGTTCAATCATTATCACACCATATCGGCAAATTTCGTTCATTTCCTGATATCAAGTAATCATTTTCTTTGCCTGGCAGGGTTTGGAAAAAGTCCACCGGAATGGTTCTGGGTCTGTGGAAGGAGCTGCGATTTACACACCCTAAAGTAAGTAGTACTAGCTAGTTCCGCGCATCTCTCATTGATTCTAGTTTCATCAATACCATTTATCATACTTGATTATCAGTTTGATTGAACTCTATTCTCGTAAAGTGCTACTGGCAGGAAGGCGGGAATCATTTATGTGGATACTATGTTTACGAGTTCATGCGCAGCTCGACCTTTGAGCGGGGCTACTCTGACAAACAATTTGAAGTACGTAAACAATATTCACAATTTTATTTTATTACCATCAATTGTGTTGAGTTTCATTCATATATATTTATTGACCCCCTTCTTTAAATTAGATATGGCAGATGCGGAATCAACTCCTACCACATGATCTCTTACGAGAAATTCAAGAGGAATTAGCGGGATTCTTTCTTGACCACGTCATACATAAAGACGGAGAATACCATGTGGAAATTGAAGCTGATTTTCGGTAGATGATGTCAGAGATCATAAGAGATGTTATATTGTATATATGTAGTAGCGTCGGATAGATATACGAAAACTTGTTGTTCGACCAAGCACGGAGAAACAGAGGTCACTTCTCTCTATATATGTTCGTGATCATGATGTTGTGTAATTAATGGTTCCTTTATTTGCTTACTAGCTAGCGTCGAGTTCTCTCTGTATGTAGTAGCTACCGTCGGCCAAGCACGAAGAAAGAGAGGTCACTTCTCTCTACTAGCTAGCTAACACAATATGAAACCCCTAAATTAACCCTCAAAAACCCCTAACCCCCCCCCCCCCCGCCCCCTTTAAAAAAAAACAAAAACCCCAGCGCCTGCGAGCTGCTGACACGTGGCTGCTTTTTGGTCCCGGTTGGTGTTACCAACCGGGACTAAAGATCCTCCTGCCTGGGCGCCCCACAGCGGCCACGTGGAGCCCCTTTGGTCCCGGTTCATAAGCCAACCAGGACTAAAGGTTTTAGGCATTAGTCCCGTTTGTTTTTTTCCGGTTTCAGAACCGGGGCTATAGACCCTCTGGAACCAGGACTAGTACCATGTTTTCTACTAGTGAATGCATATACATGAGATAGACCTAAGACAAAATACACACATTTTAAGATAGGTTACAACGCCTGTAACATAGAACCTGCATTACAAGCACATCATACTAAAAAAGTTTCTTTTTATTTCTTTTTAATGCACAGATACGACGACAAATAGGCTCAAAGCAAAAAAAATCCAACCACCATTTACAGGGCCGGCCAACGTTACAGGGTCAAACATCGTTGATCCACTTGCTCCACCTCTCGTATGACCTTACTGGGTCAAACTTTAGAACCACAGATGATAGGCGTGCGGTCGATATACCCATACACATGAGCACAGAATCAACGAGGGATCCAAGAGAGAAATTAGAGCTCATCTTCCTAATAGAGTTGAACACAAACCTGCAGCAGTCCTGTCTCTCGCTGGTGGACAAACACCACACGGACGCCAGGAACCAGCGCCTCGGCGTCAGGCCTTGCGTCAGTCAAGATAACACAAAATTTAGCTTCTTAGACAAAGAAAGGTCAATGTACTATTTGCATCATCTAAACGATTTCATTCGACTTTGAATGCCACCTGTATCATCAAAATCAGGCAGAAACATGGTTACCTTCGAGTCCACTTCCATAATTTGATTGTGTTAATGCTGCTCCATGAAAGACAAAAACAATTCTTAGTAATGAACAACATCACTTACAACAAAACCAGACCCCTGTTGTTCTGAATCATTTTATTATCTTCTCACGTGATACATATATGATTACTCATACTGTCTTCTTCGATGGAAAAATCAGAATCCCAACAAAAGTGCTTTTCGATGCTATGATGCAGCAGCTAGGCCTCCCAAATGCAGTGTACTCAACACAGAAGGCAAGAGCAATTGGTCTTGACGCAACTATTCACTTCTATCCCTCCAAGCATAAACTGGACAACAAATCTTCCAAGACAACCAATATCAATCCATGTATCCAACAAAATAGAAGATGTTGAAGACCAACTAGCAAACGAAGCTCTCAAGTACATGAAAAGCATCCACAGTAAAGTGTTGCAGGACATAAATTGCGACAAGATGCAGCTGCTCCAGCAAAAGTGTGAATCTCTTGAGCATCAGCAGAAAGAAAAACACAACCTAATAGACTATTTTAGCAACAGCTGGTGCCATAGCCTCGGTGGAGATCACATGGCAGCAAAGGAGCTTTACTGTATAATAGGTAGCAACTTCACAGCCGGATCAACATCCAAAGACAATGATCTGAATCATATTTTGTTGCAAGTAAGATATGTTGTTGATCGCCTCAGTGATACAGCCACACAATCAGATTATGATCTCCAACAGACAAACAAGTACTATTGGAGCCTGGATGATGATGTTGAAGGAATTTCTGCTATGAACAATGAAAGCATTCAATCGCAGCCACTATGAACAATTGCCTGAACAAATCTTTAGCGCCGATGAAACATCCACCAATCACACTGGCTAATGTCCATCACTTCATAATGCCTATAAGATGTATCTCTGCCTATCTACCTTCCTTCCTAATAGCATTGTAAATATTCTATCGTAAGCTTCTAGAACACTATGTATCATGAATAATCCATGTGTTCCAATCTGTCCCTAAATATATTTATGTTCACTCTTTCAATACTTGCCTTGCTCTCGCCCCTTGCGCCATCGGCGCAACGGGCCATCTAGTCACACACAAAATGGAAAGCAACAGAGTAGCTCTGTGCGTTCTACTGTATGTGTCAGTTCTGAATACAAAGTAATGTCACCTGTGAGGTGTATCAGTAATTTGTATTATCCCTTCTAATCAATAAGACATTAGGACCAACAACTTTGAATCTGTAATATAAAGGAAAGTAATCTAGAGAGCTAGTCATCTTTCAATTCATCAACACACTGGTAAGGGTGAGTAATTCCTAAATTAAGAGTTACACTTTTATATTGTGAATCAGAGCTTTGTATAAAGATGGATGTTGTAGATTACATGAGAGCTTGAAGGATCGTGTGATGCCAAATAGTACAGGTGCGGTGTCAAGCAGCAGATGGCATATTAAACCTAGGAAGCTATATATTCATCACGTATTACCGTTTGGTGTGGTTCCAGAGTGGATCAAGTGGCATAGTTAAGAGTCTGCATATAGCAAATAAAACGACAGTGCCTGAATACTTGATCTCTTGTCACAGTGAAGCTCGTGGTTAGTATGAAAATTTACTTTAGTATACTACTATCCGCATCTAATGCATGTATGGATGCACCAAAATTTGTACTAATAAAGGAGCATTATCATATTTGTTTAGCAAGCGAACCGTGGTACTTATTGCAGCAGAACACTTCTGAATAAATTCAATGCGGGAGAGAGGTGTTACCTTCTTAGCATTCGGGTAGCTGTCCTTGGGTAGCTCGGTAAAGGTATTTTTCAAAGAAGGAGTTCTCGACCCGGTGCTCCATGGTGCAGTATCCAGTGACGATGCAATTAGCAGACAGCCCCGGCTGTAATTGGTGAAAACCTATACATCAAGTTAACAAATTATGAATGAATTAATAATCAACCGTGCATGAACTTGTCAACCGAAAGAATAATACTGTACATGCATCCTCGGGAGTACCTGACTTTTTTCTTTCTTTCCGCAAGAGGTACTTGGACGATGAACTCGATATGTAGAGCATATCAACACAAATCTGCACTACAGAACTAATTCCCAGTTTGTAAAAATATGAGTATTAATGACGGAAAACAATCAGCAATGACCGGGGAGTGACCAATGTACAGATACCTAAGCACATTTGTTAACTCCAAAATTGCAGTACCTATCATCATGTAAACAAAAACGATAGGAGAAAAACCATTTATATGCTAACATAGTGCATACAGTCCTCTTAATTAACAAAAAAAGATCAACATGGTAACAATAGTGGGAATGAAAAGCAACATACAGTACAAGCAAGCGAACGGTTCCCATCTCACGTCTCATAATATAACCCAATAAAGAAATTTAACCCTGATAAGGCAGCTGCAAGGCACTGCAAGTTACAGTTGTCAACACAGTTCAAGAAACCCGTAGCTCATCTGGCAAATGTGCCGCTATAAGCTTAAACCACTGATACATGCCGGCAAAAGCTGAGATGCTAAAACGAGGGCCTCACTTCCATAGCTTCCACAGCGACATGTTCTTCTCGGTATCCTTCTTCATCACCTTTGCCACAGCCATCTCGAAATCCTCCTGGGTGACGTGCACCCTTCTCTTGCGGAGGGCAAACATTCCAGCTTCTGTGCAGACCGCCTGATGATATATCAAAGTGAGTTCACTCATGATGTATGGTTTGATGCACTCTACTTGAAACATAATACAGGCCAATACGTTGGTAAAGTCAAGACCTCAATGGTAAAAACTTGATACTTGCTACCAGGACCAGGTTCTGAGTTTATAGCATTTTAGCATGGGTAAAAATGGCAACTGGGCCTGGGTTTCTACAGAAGCTACAGGGGACATTATGCAGCAGATTATAGATGTTTTGTAGTATGTGCTCGCCTACATGGTAACTTATTAGCACTGTACAATTCAGAATATTTTTTCAGCTTATCAAGACAAATATATTAAAAATTTAGATGCTCGCTTATAATGGCAACGATACATACCTTTAGCTCTGCTCCTGATGCTCCGTTCATCTTCTCAGCAATTTTTTTCAGATCAATGCCAGGCATCAAGTTCATTTTCCTCGAATGAATCTTCAAAATATCACCACGGGACTGAAAGAATAGATAATTCAGACTTAGCACTGATATGAGCAAGCAATATTAAATTAATTATGGTGAGTACTGCATCACTTACATCTGCATTAGGATTTGGAAATTCGATCTTCCTATCAATACGACCAGGCCTCAGAAGAGCTTGATCCAATATGTCTATCCTATTCGTTGCCATAAGAACCTTAATTTTATTCAATGCTTCCAAACCATCAAGTTGGTTCAGAAGCTCAAGCATAGTACGCTGAACCTCGCTATCACCATTGACAGATCCCGACTCCATTGTAGCAGATCCAATAGAGTCTATTTCATCCATAAATATAATGGATGGTGCATGCTCCCTATCAAATTCAGACCAAATGTGTTAGCCTCTGGTATAATGTCCCCTGTAGCTACAATGCAAGATCCTTTTACAGGGAATCGTTTCAAAATCTGACTGAAATGGTTTCCCGAAAAACAATTCTGACAGGTAAATAGTAAAAATTTGAATGCAACACTGACGGATAAGGTTTACCTAGCCATCACAAAGAGTTCACGAACCATCCGGGAACCCTCTCCAATATACTTCTGAACCAACTCAGAACCTGACACCCTAATGCAGTCGGTGTGATGAGCAACTGCACGAGCAAGTAAAGTTTTCCCTGTACCTCGAGGCCCGTAAAGAAGAACACCCTGAAAAAGCAAGGATAACTATTTACCACTGAATAACTGGCTGAATCAATTGCCAAGTAAAATGCAAATTGGTACACAAACTCGGTCCTTTGGTTGGGCAATTCCGAGACTCTCAAACAGCTCAGGATGCTTAATGGGAAGCTCAATCACCTGAAAGTTAAGTTGTTAAGCCAGAGCAGAAAGGGAGAGAGAGGCAAAGGGGGGAGAAGGACTGGCAGAAGCTCACCTTGACACCAGCCATCCCTCGATGACGCTTCCCTGCAGATCCATGACACTACTGCTCCTTGTCCTTATCGTCAACCTCTCCTCTACCCATGAGGCATCCGCCGCCTGGGTCTCCGGCCTCGTTGCTCCACCCCCACCATGGACCTCTTGGACCTCCCCTCATCAGCCAATCCGGTGGAAGGTGATCAGCGAAAAGGAGCACGGCGGCAGGGCGTCTCTGCAGTCCGCGCTATCCTTCTGCGTCAAGGATGAAGACGATACTTCCGAGAGGAAGAGTAGGCGGGCAGCGCGGCATAAGAGACGGCGGAGGGAATGGGGATTTTTTTCCTTTCTTTTCGATGAACCCTAGCCTAGATAGCTTTCTCACCTTAGGGACGGCTGCATCGGCGAGACGGCGGCAGGTAGGAGGAGGCGGAGGGGCGGCGGCGAGGCGGCGGCGTACGTACAGGGGAGGAGAGGCGACACCATTGGGTGGGGGGAGGGGTGGCAGAGCTGGAGTGGGAGGAGGAGGCGCTCGAGGCGGAGGGCATGGGGGTGAGAAGATTTCGCTCGACAGATTTTCCGTTCTTTCCTTTTTTCTTTTTACCCCTCTTTTTTTCCTGCCCAACCAATGCGTTCGACGTGGCACACTCGAGAGGTCGCCCTTGCAGTGACGCGTAATGGGTTTGATATTATTAATGTTTGAAACAATTCCATCACCACAAAAAAATGTTTGAAGCAATTCCAAGCAAAGCTAAGCAATAAGGCCCCGATGAACTCAGCACTTACGAAAATAGAAGAAAGAAACCCGAGGCCATTAGCCTAGCACAAGGCTTGCGGCAACATCTTCAAATCCTACCACAAATCAAGAGTCTGTAGTTACAGACAAAGGGTGCATCGTTACAAGACAATGCCTTCAATAAGGAATCACTGCTCGCGTGTTGATGTTGGCGAGGTCCAGTCAGATGTGAGAACAATTAATGGCTATCACCGAGAAGGTAAGTAGATACAGAGATCTCTAGGTTTAATCAAGAGTATGGGCTACAGATGTTTTGATTTAATTCTTGATCGATATTTTATTTATGTATTTGCACATGGAGTGGAGGATGAAAGGATATGATTTATTCCATACGGTAGGGAGACTAATATGTTTAAATTTAGCCACACATTTTTTCCAAAAAGGATTACCCCGACCTCTGCGCCTACGAGCCGCCAAGGAAGCATTTGGACGCAACCCATGTATAAAATGAATGATACATATGGGTAATAAAACCATCGAGAAGGTTGATACATAGAGAAATCTCTAGGTTTAAATGTGTGTACAAGCTATAAATGTTTTGAATGGATATTTTCTTTAAGAGTCAATTACGTTGGTGATGCTAGAACTTGGTGCAAACAATCACTTTGGTGCTAGAAGTTGCGGTGTACATCAAAGTGGTGCAAAAACTTGGCTCGGACATGCAAATACAGTGCTAATCGGGTTGATATACAGAATCTGCACTGACTAGGCGTGTGGGTCCCGCTGTCAGCCACTGGACCTGGGAGAGGGGGCGTGTGGCCTGATTTTTTTTTAAAACCCCCTCAGAATATATCTTTTTGCAAAAAAGTATATATCGACATGTCATTTTACATCTTTAATCAACGGGCCCGCTGTCAAAATAAATAGAAAAAAGGGGAGATTAGGACTCGAACACGCAACCAAGGATAGACAGCAAACCTGTACAACCAGTACGCTGTGGCTGTCACGACGTACTGAATGGATAACTATCCTATATGTATTCACCAACTTTTTTTAGCAACATGAATTTAACAGGTACGCATCTGAAGATTAAATGGGCTGCAGATATTGCGGCCCATTGTGAATAACTATAGATATTAAGTAAATGTTTGTATTCATCATTTTAAAATTTAAATATAAGCCATGAGTGTATACTTTTTTTTTGTATTCATTAAACATTGTATCTAATATACATTTTAATATCCATATTAACTAAATATTTTATATATACATGGGTTTATATTTCATTGTTTTTATTTACATAGTATTGATAACACACAAATATTGGAACATAATTTTTATTACTTACGTTGTAAAATATCTTATAAATATAGCTTGTGCAAAATGGGCTGCAATATCTGCAGCCCATTTAAGCTCCATAAGCGTCATTGCTAAATATTTACACTTTCGTTGTCATTGTTTACTAATCGACGCGTAGGGTGAAGTGGTTAGCCGGTTGTTTTGGTACTGTTAATATTTACAAGCATAGAGAAGTAAAATGCCACATCCATATGGTCTTTTTTGTCAAAATTATATTTTTTATGGGTTTTCAAAAAACCCATTCTTCCTGATTCACTGGCTGACAACGGACCCCCACGCGCCTAGTCAGCACAGATTATGTATACAAAATGGGATATGCGCTCTATTTGCACGCCCAAGCCAAATTTTTGCAACACTTCGATGTACACCGCAACTTCTAGCACCAAAGTGACCATTTACGCCAAGTTCTAGCACCACGGGTGTAATTGACTCTTTCTTTAATTGTTTGCACAAGTAGGGAATGATGAAAGACTCTCTAACCTCTGCAACTATTGATGCTTCAATCGTCTAGCCGCGCAAATGCACGGGACACACTGCTAGTTAAAACATATATATGCATGCATCACGCACCTCTCCATAAATATATTTGGGACACATGCATGCAGTGTTTGTGTTCAGACACTCTCCCTTGCTTGGTAATCGCGGCAAGCCTATATATTTGTGGGAGTGCGTGGACGTCCATCATTTGGACCGACAACGAGAGAGGTTACCATGGTGGATTCTTCTTCTTTGGTTCGTGTTATGGTATAGTAGGTCGATCATGGTGAGATTCCAGATCTAGGTCTGAGCACATGCGTCTGCATGAATCCCTCTCACTGGCTCCAAATGGGGTGACATACGTACATATATGCTACGCGTCGGGAACCCTCGTTCAGTGTGGGGACTTTCCGGTTTCAAAGCACGGTGCCACATCAAAGTTGGGCATTGAGTATTCAAACACCACACAACACTTCCATACATATGTTTGGGCCACTTGCACGAAGTGATTTGTCTTCGGGCACTCCCTCGTGTAGTTATCGGCGATAAGCTAGCCCATTTGTGGGGCCGCGTGGGCGTCCATCACTTTGACCAACAATGAGATATGCTGTACGACAAAGGTGCATTCTTCTTAGTCTGTGTTATAGTACGTCTTGGTGAGATGCTCTCTCCGACCGACTCAAAGTGTGTGTGTGTGGGGGGGGGGAGGGGGGGATGGGCACTACTTCACACTTCTTGGAACCTCCGTGGGGTCGAGGATGTCCGGTTAATTTGCGATGCACATGCGCCACATCAAAATTGTGAATTGGGTATTTAAATATCACACCTCACCCTTCTCATACATATAGTAGGGCCACCTGCAGGTGGTTCGTATGTGGTCACACCCATCTCACGCCACAAGCACACATTTGTGGGTCTGGCTATCACCGAGAAGATAAGTAGATACAGAGATCTCTAGGTTTAATCAAGAGTATGGGCTACAGATGTTTCGATTTAATTCTTGATCGATATTTTATTTATGTATTTGCACATGGAGTGGAGGATGAAAGAACATGATTTATTCCATATGGTAGGGAGACTAGTATGTTTAAATCTAGCCACACATTTTTTTCCAAAAAAGATTACCCTGACCTCTGCACCTACGCGCACATACATGGAGCATAGACAATGAGGATAAGACGAGCCGCCAAGGAAGCATTTGGACGCTACCCATGTATAAAATGAATGATACATATGGGTAATAAAACCATCGAGAAGGTTGATACATAGAGAAATCTCTAGGTTTAAATGTGTGTACAAGCTATAAATGTTTTGAATGGATATTTTCTTTAATTCGACCCGGCTCTTTCAGGCGCTTCTCACTCCCAATTTTACCACCAGTCTCATCTCTCTCCTCACCCTCTCTCTTCTCTGTCGAACAGAAGAACTCAGAACAACAACAATGACGCCGCAACCATAGAGCTCAGAACTGCCACCATCACACCCGCATCCAGTCGCCGGAACCTAGACCGACGCCTGCCGTTGCGACCCAGCATGCCCGCGTCAGCAGGATCTCCGGCACTAGCCTCGACTGCCTCCCTCTCTTCGAGAACCCCAATGATTCGGACTGCCCAGAAGCCTCCGTCACCTGCCCGCTTCATCCTCGAGCTCCTCCTTTGCCGTCGTCCGATCTGGCCCGCCTAGTCGCTGTCCTGTGCTCCAGATCCGGCCAGCAGCCTCGCACCTTCGACCCGTCCTCCTTTGCCGTCGTCCGCTCTGGCTCGCTCCGGATCCGGCCAGCAGCCTCGCGCCTCCGCCACCTCCTCCTCTGTCGTCGTCCAATTTGGCCCGCCCAGTCGCCGTCCTGTGCTAAAGACACAGCTCCTATTTGTATAACCGAAACGTTTTTTTGGATTATCCACTTAAAGAAGGACTGCGGGTTTAATTACCAAAAAGCACAAAGACGTTTTACAAACTTGCCGTGACGGTGAACCCGACAGAATCAATGCGTGCTTTATTAGTAGCTAAAGATTAAGATAAAGATAAGAAAACTGCCACGCTATTGAGATGCACCTCAAATCAGCCATTTTTCCATCCTGTTCACACGAAGCTGATCGAGTCCAGGCGGCTAGGGTTTTCCTTGCCCTCTCGGCCTCGCCGCACGTTTCAGTAATGGCAGATATGGCGAGAGGCTACTATAGCCGGCTCCTCAAGAGAGGAGGGCGCCGTCATGGCAGGGGTTTTACGAGTGCTGCATCATGTTCATGGCCAGTTCGAGGTGATCCAAGGGCCGAAGTCTCCGTTCATCTCGACAACCGCGTCATCAATCGGCCGTCAACAGCAGCGCCCTCCACCTGTCCGCGATCGCCACCAGCATGGCTCAACGGAATCAAGCAGCCCCCACGCATGCCACAGCCCATTCACTGTCAATGCATCGTAGTTCGCCTCTGCATGCGGCGCGGCGAGCGCGTTGGGGCCGCCTTACGCACCCTGGCGAGCTTAGCCTTCTATGGTGGATATTTGTTTGATTCAGGTTCTATTCCTCGGGTATTTCTCCAGGAAGGTCATGAATCAAGGCAAAGAAAATTGCACCTTCATGATTGTATCTTCAATTTTGGTTGATTTCTTTTGATGATTTACAAGATGCGAGTTCAAGAGAATGCATCAATCTATCTGGAGCTTCACGCATAGTCTGGTTGTGGCCCATGCCCTAGCCTTGTTCAAGCCCACCACGGTCGCTTTAACATTGTTAATCAAAATCTGCAGCCACATTTACCTCTGAATCCTGCGAACCTGATCATATATTGTTGCAATCTCTTTTGCTCCCAATCCACATTACTATGGCTCCATGACGGCCGGCCCCTATTATAAATCTTACCACCCGCTTGCTTTGCCCATGGTGCAGGTATTTCTGGTGTAAAGATGTGAGAATCCTCAGAGTTTAGTGGATGGTACTTTTGTTGTACACGAAACAATGTGTGGCTACACTCTGGTGCACTCACACCCCTTGTTGGGGATATGACCCCACAATGTAACCCGCCCTAGAAGGGCCGGGTTAGGCTGTTGGCGACTTAGCAGTACGGCCTTAGACAAGCCCAAGTGGTCAAGACGCAGGGCTAGGAAGGCGACTTACAAGATGGGCCGGATGGAGGCCCAAGGTCAGAAGGCGGTGCATGGCCCAAAGGTGTAAGCCGCATCATGGCGACTTGCCAAAGAAGGCAAGGCGGCTCAGATCGGTCACGAAGCATGACCCGACCCGGACTCTTGTAAGCCCGGGCCCTCGGCCTGTGTATATAAAGGCGAGTCCCTGCGACGGGTAAACTTAGGTTACGATCAATCGATAGCTTGGTCAAGCGAATCCGCTCCCTTGTAATCGATACTCAAGCAATACAACATAAAGCAGGACGTAGGCTTTTACCTCAATCTTGAGGGGCCGAACCTGGGTAAATTCATTTCTCTGGTCCCGCTCAACCCCGACAAGGTGATCACCGTTGCAATGGCTCCACGCTTAAGTCCTTTCTCTAGGAAACTGTCATGACAAAACCGCGACAGTTGGCGCCCACCGTGGGGCCAGTGCACGGTGGTTTCGAGTTCTTGAAGGGCTCCTTCCCAGGGATCGATGGATACGCCGTTGGCAGGATGACCAAGAGTCGCCGCGGCAAGCTCTACATCGACGACGCTGGCTGGGGTCCCAAGGCCGACTCAACCGAGTACGCGTACCGGGTCCCCTTCGGTGGAATCCACGTATTCATCGGCAAGATCGCCGGATCTGAACCTGAGCCGGACATCTGCACTGACCTCGTCAAGTCGACTCAGCGCCCGCAACCCGCCCGAATGCAATCTTGCCGGAAGCGTGCTTTCTTAGGTTTCATCCGAGGAGAAGAACTTGCGAAGAATTACGTGTCAGGTGGAGAGACTCTCATCTACTCAGGTGATGAGTCCTCAACTGGAGAGACGAAATCCATCTATAAACTTCAAGACGGCGGACTTGGGGGCTGTTCCGATGGCGACAGTATTTCGGACCCCTACGAGCCGCCATGCCAAGACGCCATCTTCATGGCAGGCACGGCGTCGGCTCTTAACAGCACGGCGGCTGGAGCAGCAGCAGCTAGTGACCTGTCAGGATCCGGGTCAGCCAGGACACCGGCTCAAGTTTTATCTGACTTAATGAATGAATTGACAACCTTTATGGGGACTAAGGTCACAGTGGAGAATCAAGCGAAGCGCAACGCAGAGATTGCGAAGCTTAGAGAGCAGATGGCCAAGGCCCAAGAGGATGTTAACGCTGAAAACACTAGGATGGCAGCAGAGCGGGCTCAGATTGAGGCTGAGTCAGAGCGCGTGAAAGCGGAAGCCTGGCGTTTAAGTCTGGATCAAAATGCCTCTAACGCGGTCCTTCGGAGGACGCACCAGGCCCGTTTGCCTGAAAACTATGAACCTGTTCAACACGCCGAGGGCAGGACCAAGTACTCCACCGGTTATACCCCAGGCTACGGAGGCACCTGGGAGCACGGCGGCGGCTCAGCCTCATCAGCCAGACCCGCCCCGTAGAGGTCGGACCCCTCAGCGTTTTTCAACACCGCCGGGTCATTATTCTAACCCGGTGGATAACATGGTAGCAGCGCCTACCCGGCTCAATGAGCTCCCTATTACTGGTGAGTCGCCCATTGCGGTGGAGGCACGGAATGTCATTGAGCTTCTTCAAACAGCGGTTGCGCAGCAGGAAAAATACTCATACATTCGTGATCTTGTGCACTCGACTCCCCTCGCAAGCTGTAGTTACAGTCGGCGTATTGAGTCGCCCGCGGTCTCCAGTAGTGAGCAGTGTCGTAACCCGCCCCGTGATAACCTGCCCCTTAACCCGCGGACTGATGCTCAAGCAATTGTGGATGAGGCTAGAGCCCGTCGTGAGACAGCTGCGGCCGTTAACCAGGGGGCTTATCAGCAGCCTCCGGTAGTCCCTTCAGCCTCGGTGGGTGCCGGGTCGAATTCCAGGACTATTGGAGTCCCGTGTTTAGTACCGGCTTTGCGCAACGAGCGCCTGCCTAACGATTTCAAGGGCCCTCGTAAGGTGCCTAATTACATGGCCGATCTTCCTCCTGAGGCCTGGATTGAGAGTTATGAGCTAGCGATGGAGATATTGGATGTCAATGATGATGTCTGTGCTAAATATTTCACTATGATGTTGGAAGGGCCGGCCCGTACATGGTTAAAGGGCCTGCCTCCTAATTCTATCAGTTCATGGGCCGAGTTAAAGGCGTGTTTCATCAAGAATTTTCAAGGAACATGTAAGCAACCTCTGACGATTGTTGATTTGGATCACTGTGTACAGCGTGGGAATGAGTCAGCCCACCATTGGGTCCGGCGGGTCTCCACTATCATCCACTCATCAGATCATATCACGGAGGCTCAGGCGGTTCTGATTTTAGAGAAAAACTGTCACTTCATACCCCATAAGCAGAAGCTCGGGCGGCTCAAGCGCAATTGCCAGGACATGGGTGACCTCATGGCGGCTCTCACTAAATATGCAGACTCTGATAGTACAAAGGACCTAGTTCTGATGATGATAAATCTAACAAGGGCAAGAAGAATGGCGGTGTTAAGGGTCAGTAGCAGAATGTGGCAGGGAATAATGGCAATAACCAGGGTAATGGTGTTAAACGGAGACACCCCGATGGTGGGTCAGATCTGGTAGCCAGCACCAACACTGGGTATAAAAATCAACGCCGCAATGGTAATGTCAAGCCGCCTTTCAGCGGAGGAAAGCCTTTTAACCTCGAAGCAATGCTTAATGAGCCTTGCCCGAAACATAGTTATCCTAACAAGCCATATACTCACGTCTGGAAGGATTGATATATTATGCGGGAGTTTAGGAATTACAACCTGCACCAGCATCATGGTAATAATAATGGGCCGCCTGGTGGGTCAGGGCCTAGTTCTTCTTAGGGTTCCGATTTTGGTGGCGGCTCAAATTCTGGTTATCAGGGTCAAGGTAACCATGGTGGTCATTACCAATAGTCTGGTCAAGGGAATCAGCAATAAAATAATCAGTTCGGTTATCAGAGTAATCCAAAGCAGCTTAATGGGGGTCAGTACCACGTCTTCACTACGAACACATGCAAATGTGACCGGAAGATCCATAAGCGAGCAGTCAACGCCGTTGAGCCGACAGTACCTCGGTACTTATGATGGTCAGAGCATACAATCACATGGAGCCGGACGGATCACCCGCCCCGGGTTGATGATCCGGGACATCTGGCATTAGTGGTGGCTCCTTAGGTAGGCGGTTATAAATTCACAAAAGTGCTTATGGATGGTGGTAATAGCTGTGACGCCCCCGGCTCAATCGTGCACTAATCATACGCGCAAATGCACACGATCAAGCCTAAGGACTCACGCGAAGATATCACAACACAACTCTAAAACATAAATAAAGTCATACAAGCTTTATATTACAAGCCAAGGGCCTCGAGGGCTCGAATACATAAGCTTGCGAACAAGCGTCAGCGGAAGCATCAGATATCTGAGTACAGATATTAAAAGAGAAACAGAAAGGCCTTTAGAAAGGCGGGGCAAAATATAACACAACAATCGAAAGGCGCAGGCCTCCTGCCTGGGACCCTCCGAACCTACTCCTGGTCGTCCGTCAGCTCGTAGCAGTAACCATCCTCGGGGTAGTAGAAGTAGTCGATCGACGGGGCATCTGTCTCAGGGGGCTCCGTCCTCTAGTCACGACAAACTGATATGGGGAGAAAAGGAAAACAAAGCAACCGTGAGTACTCAGAAGTACTCAGCAAGCAAGGATCTACACTACATATGCAACATTTTCAAAGAGAGGCTGTATATGTGAACTGGGCTGCAGAAATGCCAGAATAGAGAGGAAAGCCTAGTCCTAGCGAAGACTAGCATCTTCAGCGGTCTTGCAGCAATAGAAGAGAGTAGATCAGTACAGTATAAGGTAGCAGTAATGATATCAACCTCACCCAGAGATCCTTTCTCGACTCCCTGCGAGAAAGCAATCCCAGAGCCATACAGTCATCAACCTCGTCCTGAGATCCCTTCTCGACTCCCTGCGAGAAGTAATCCCAGAGCCATAGTATCCAAGTATCCAGGTCTAATTGTATCAATCAGGATACAACTCCGAGTGTCCGTTACCTTAGGACAGGCTATCGATAGAAGTTTTCTTCCCTGCAGGGGTGCACCAACTTACCCACCACGCTCGCTTAACACCGGCCGGACACACTTTTCCGGGTCATGCCCGGCCTCGGTTAAACGATACACCGCAACCCTACCTACAGCTCAGCAGAGAGGTCCCCGCCGGTCTACATCCTAAGCGCAAGGGGGTCTTGGCCATCGCCCCTTGCCCTCTGGGTCGTTGCGCACACGGTGAAGCCAGGCGCCAACACTACAGGAAGGCGCCGGTCCGTCCGTGCCGCCATGCTGAGCTGGACGTCTGACAGAGCTTTCGGCTGATGCATACGATGCAGAACGCCCATACTATGCCCACGTGGTGGTTAGTGCTATCGGGCCAGAGGCCCACTCAGATCAAATATCCAAACCGTTAGTACCTTGGGGGTGCGGTAACGAGCAGAGACTCACGATCGATGTGACCCCGTCGTCTCGTCTTGAGGACTTGCGGCAAGGGCCAAGCATGCCCGGCCACGCCTCGTATTCTCACTCGGGCACCATCCAGGTCAACCCGTCTCATAAAAGACTGTCGGGAACTCAGGTCCACCTCTACTGGGCGGTACCGCCTGTCCCTCCAATCCTACAGTTAAAGTAACTCCCTCGGGTCGCCCTCGCGGCCGACCCATTTCTAACAGGGTGCAGGGGTAAAGTCACAGTAGCCGTGTGTCCATAACATCAAGGGAATCCGAGGTATCACCCTCGACGGATACCCACTCGATGTAACTGTCAAGGTGAACGTAGGAGGATTCACCCTCGATGGGTTCACACTTGATGTGTTGCACGATCGCGTCGTTATCGGCAGTGGTGAAGGAGGAATCACCCTCGATGACCACGACCAAATAGCTACTCTACAGGGTTAACATCAGAATTGCTATTAGAGGTTTCACCCTCGGCACTCGATAGTAACGCTGCAGTGTCGTTACAACTAAGGGGGGTGATGTGCGGTGCCGGGGCCTGGTCTTCAATTCGCGTTGATCGGGTCTTCGGATAATCCAGCGGGGCAATCGGGACTAGTGGGGTCACTGATAGGTCTCTACCCAGCATGTACTAAGCTGTCTAGGTTATGCAGGTAATTATCAACAGCAGGTTACAATAAATAGACTATGCATCAGAATAGGTAAAGCAGCAGCAGCAGCAATTCTAATACAAGCATGAGAAAATAGAATGGGAGATATCGGTATGCTCAAGGGGAGGGGGGGCTTGCCTGGTTGCTCGGCGGCAAGGGCAAGGTCGTCAATGGTGTCTTCGGTCTCCGGAGCTTCGTCTGTCTCGGGGACGACGTCGGGGTCTAACGAGAGAGAAGAGGGGGAAGAAACAGTAAATACAAAGCAAACAAGAGCATGACATGTCAATAAGCAGAGCTAGCGGTGTTCTATCGTAGTGCTAGGTAAAACCGGCGAAAGAGAAAAACATCCGGGAAAATATTCCCGGTGTCCGGCATTTCGGACAGACGAAAAGAGGGGAACGGTTGCATGTTCGCTATGTTAGGGACGTGTGGCGGATGAACGGACCGCATAATTGGATTCGTCTCATCGTTCTGAGCAACTTTCATGTACAAAGTTTTTCGATCTGAGCTACGGCTTATTTTATATGATTTTTTCAAAGTTTTAATAATATTCTAGAATTAACAGATTTAAATTAAATGGAACACAGGGTTATGACATCACCAGGACATCAGCAGTCAACAGGGCTGTTGACTGGGTCAAACTTACAGGTGGGTCCCGCTGTCATTAACTCAACTTAGTTAAACTGATCTAATTAGTTAACCTAGTTAATTAGGGTAATTAAACAGAGTTAATTATGTTAAATAATTAATTACCGATTAATTAATTAGTTATTTTTATTAATATATATTTTTAAACCCTTTTTTTTGGACAGGGGCATGGGCCCCTGTGGTCAGCGGCCCACAAGGCCTAACGGGCGTGGGCTAACGGGGCGGAGCCCCGGGGGTGCGGGCGCTGGGCGTCCGCTGCCGGACGCCGGAGCGTGTAGGCGGCAGGGCGCCGACGGCCGCAAACGGGGGGGGGGGGTAGCGAGCAGCAGCGAGCGGCGAGCAGGGCGGTGCGGGAGGAGCGGCGCGGGGCGGCTGCTGTGCAGACGGGCGGCGGTGGCAGCATGCACAGCGGAGGGCGGCCGGGTGAGCAGGTGGCGCTATGGGGCGCGACCACGGGAGGAGCTACAGGGGGGCGTCCGAGGCGACGGCGGCGAGCACAGGGCACCGAGCAGGCCAGAAGCGCGGGGGAAGGCGAGGCCGGGCGCAGCGGGCGGGCGCTGGCGCGGTCCGCGCGGCCGACGAGTGCGAGCAGTAGGGGCGAGCGGCAGGGCCTGCGAGCAGAGGGCAGCGGTAGCGAGCAACGCGTGGGCATGGCGAAGGCGGCTCCCAGGGCGGCCACGAGCGGCAGCAGGTGGCGCGGGCAGGGGGACAGGGGCGATGCGGCGGGCGTGCGTGCTCACCAGCGGAGCAGGGGAGAGGGGGCGGCGAGGCGTGGTGATGCGGCGCGGGGAGGAGACGAAGAAGCATTCGGCGGCGTCGGTGCGGCGGCCGGCCGACGGGGGGGGCGCGTCGGGGCGTCGAAGGGCGGCGGCGGCTGGAGCTCCCGATCCTGATCAAGTTTGGATCGGGGGAGGGAGAGGTGGGCTGGGGGGGAACGGGCTGTTGTGGGGGTAGGCTAGGGTTTCGGTAATGGGGTGGGGGGGGTAAGTAGGCCGGTGGGGTGGGCCGGCCTGCTTGGGCCAGTCGGCCCAGTAGGCCAGGGGGGTTTTCTTTTTCTTTTGTTTTAACTCTTTCTTTAATTTTTTCTGTTTTCTGCTTTGCAATTTAATTTAGCCACCAAATAAGTTTCGCAAAATATGTAACTTAGTCAAATATTTGCAGTGCAATATTTTTCACTGCTAGAAATTGGTCTGGTGTCCATATCTTTTTGTTTGGATTTTATTTAATTGAAAAAGGCATTTAATTAATTGTTTTACCCACTGTTTTATTTATTTTAGGACATTCAAACAATTTTAAAGATGTTGGTTTCAATTTTAGAATTGTCTCTGATTTACTTGCTATTTAATGAGCAATTTAGTTTCTGATTTTGGACAACTTTTATTTTTACTTTAAGTTTGAATTTCCATTTGAATTTGAATTTGAATTTGAAAAGAGATATGATACTAATGATGATTAAGCACTGTTGATCATGATGACATGGCATAATCAAAAGGGGATTACTGTAGTTAACCACTGGGGGTGTTACAAGTCTCCTCCACTAACAAGAATTCTCGTCCCGAGAATTAAGAGGTAGAAGGAAAAAGTTCGGGGTATTCCGCACGAAGATTATCCTCGCGTTCCCAAGTGGCTTCATCTTCAGTACGATTTGACCACTGCACTTTGAGGAACTTGGTAACCTTTTGATGGGTCCGACGTTCAGCTTCATCAAGAATGCGGATCGGATGCTCCTTATAAGATAGGTCATCTTGCAATTCGAGCATCTCATGATCCACAGCTCGGCGCGGAAATTCCTTGAAGCATTTACGAAGTTGCGACACATGGAAGACGTCGTGGATATGAGAGAACTGCAGCGGCAACTCCAGTTTATATGCCACCTGACCACGTCTAGCAATAATGCGGAAAGGACCAATGTAGCGCAGAGCTAGCTTGCCCTTGATTCCAAAATGGTGAGTGCCCTTCATAGGAGTGACTCGCAGATAAGCTTGATCACCAGGTTGATAAGTCAAACCCCATCGTTTGCGATCATAGTTGCTCTTCTAGCGGTCCTGAGCCGCCTTGACATTTTCCCGGACAATATGGACTTGTTCTTCGGCGTGTTGAATAATATCCGTACCCACGAGTGGTCGTTCCCCAGTTTCTGACCAATTCAGAGGGGTTCGACACTTACGTCCATATAGAACTTCGAAGGGGGCCATTTTCAAGCTGGCTTGATAGCTGTTGTTGTAAGAGAATTTGGCATATGGAAGAGATTCTTCCCACTTCTTACCGAAAGAAATAACACAAGCCCGAAGCATGTCTTCAAACACTTGGTTGACTCGCTCGACTTGGCCTTGGGATTGGGGGTGATAAGCTGAACTCCAGGTAATATGAGTTCCCATAGCTGTTTGGAAACTTTCCCAGAACTTGGAAGTGAAAAGGCCACCACGGTCCGAACTGATCTCCTTCGGAATACCGTGGAGTGAAACAATTCTGGAGATATACAACTCTGCTAACTGACTAGCAGTGATAGTCTCTTTGACAGGCAGAAAGTGTGCAACCTTAGAGAGTTGGTCGATGATGACAAGAATAGCATCATGACCCTTCTGTGACCTGGGAAGTCCTGTAATGAAATCCATCTGAACCTTATCCCATTTCCACAGAGGAATAGGAAGTGGTTGCAGAATTCCAGCTGGTTTCTGATGTTCTGCTTAACGCGACGACACACATCACATTCGGCAACATAACGAGCAATGTCCTGCTTCATTCTAGACCACCAGTACCTTTGACGGAGATCACGATACATCTTGGTGCTACCCGGATGAATAGACAACGGGGTATCATGTGCCTCCTTCATGACCTTGTCGGTCATAAGCTCGAAGCGAGGTACGACAATGCGGTTTCTGAAATACAAGGTTCCATCTTCAGACAGCGAGAAATCCCTGTACTTTACAAGGTGAAGGTCTTTCTTCATTAGATCAATTTCAGCATCTTTAGCTTGGGCATTCTTAACAGCTTTCTCAAGATCTGGTTGTATCACAAGGCTATTAAGAGAACCCTATGGGACAATACGCAGATTCAGCTTGCGCAGTTCTTCAAAAAGACGAGGTTGCGCTCGCCTAACCATGAGGTTGTCGCAATAGGTCTTGCGGCTTAAGGCATCAGCCATCACGTTAGCCTTGCCAGGCGTATAGGAAATACCCAAATCATAGTCCGCAATGGCCTCCATCCATCTTTGCTGACGGAGGTTTAGAGATGGCTGAGTGAACAAGTACTTCAGACTTTTATGATCCGTGTAGATCTCGCAACGATTACCGAGAAGGTAATGTCGCCACAACTGCAGTGCATAGATCACAGCAGCTAGTTCTAAATCATGTACCGGATAATTCTCTTCATGTGGGCGCAACTGATGAGAGCCATAAGCAATCACTTTACGCTCTTGCATTAGGACATAGCCTAATCCTTCACGGGATGCATCACAATAAATCACAAAGTCTTTGCGAGTTTCTGGAGGAGATAGTACTGGGGCAGATGTCAGCTTGTCTTTGAGAGTCTGGAAACTTTCCTGACATTTTTCTGTCCATTCAAACTTAACGCCTTTGTGAAGCAGATCAGTCAGGGGCTTAGCAATCTTGGAAAAGTCCTCGACAAATCGACGGCAATAGCTTGCAAGGCCGAGGAAACTTCTGACTTGCTTGACATTCTTCGGAGGTGTCCAGTCAAGAATAGCCTGAACTCGTTCCGGGTTAACAGCAATTCCATCCTTGTAAATCACATGACCAAGGTAGGTTACTTTAGAAAGCCAGAATTCACATTTGGAGTATTTGGCATACAACTGGTGTTCTCGGAGCCTTTCTAGTACAAGACGGAGGTGTTCAGCATGTTCTTCCTTATTCTTCGAATATACCAGAATATCATCTAGATAAACCACGACGAACTTGTCGAGGTAATCCATGAAGATGTAATTCATTAGACGGGAGAATGTGGCTGGAGCATTTGTTAAACCAAATGACATGATAGTGTACTCATAAGAGCCGTAGCGAGTAACAAATGCAGTCTTTGGAATATCCTCTTTACGAACACGGATCTGATGATAAGCCAACCTCAAGTCGAGTTTAGAAAACACTGATGATCCAGCAAGCTGATCATACAAATCATTGATCCGAGGAAGCGGATATTTGTTTTGAATTGTTGCTTGGTTAATGGGCCGATAATCCTAAACCAATCGGTTAGTTCCATCCTTCTTCTTAACGAAGAGTGAAGGTGCTCCCCAAGCAGAGGAACTGGGACGGATGAAACCTTTCTTAAGTGACGTGTCGATTTCTTCCTTAAGCTCGAGAAGATGATGCGGAGGCATTTTATAAGGACGCTTTGCAATAGGAGTTGTGCCAGGTTTCAAGTCGATGACAAACTCGACAGCTCTAGCAGGCGGTATTCCTGGAAGTTCTTCTGGAAAGACATCTTGAAAATCACGAACAACTGGAACGTTCTCGATGCCTTCAAGAGGTGAAGCATTCAATGCATTCAGGACATAAATCTGAGCTTCGGCGTCCTGCACTGTTCGAGCTGAGTATCTGACTGTCTGACCAGAAGGGTGTGTGAGGCGGACTGTTTCAGTGGCACAGTCAATCAAAGCTTTATGAGGCTTCAACCAGTCCATACCCAGAATAATGTCTATGTTGGAGGTCTTGAGAGCAATGAGAGAAACGGGGAACATCAATCCTCCGATCACAATGTGGTTACCGTGGCTTACCATGGTAGTTTGCCAATTAGCCCCAGGTGACTGGATTACGAATGGAGTGGACATCTCATCAAAAAGTATATCATGGCTTCGCGTGAAACTTTCGGACATGAAGGAGTGCGATGCTCCAGAATCAAAGAGGACTGAAGCTGGGATTGAATTCACTAGAAGGGTGCCCATCACAATTTTAGGGTCCTGTCGAGCTTCTTCCATGTTGACTTGGTTGACATGAACAAGTTGACTAGCAGGTAGTCTGGGACTACGATTTCTGGAATGATGGGTCCGATGGCCCTTCCTCCGAACAACAGGATGACGTGATGCATTCTGAGGCTGACCCTGATGACAGTTGAAAGCACGGTGCCCTGGCTGTCCACACTGGTAGCACAGACCATCATTATGGGGAGAAACACCAACATTGGGCTGTCCACTTGAAATGTTCAATTGCCTTGGTGGTGGAGGCAGACGAGGTGCAGCATATGACCGCCTTGGTGTTGGAGCAGGTCGATGATGAATATTGTGTGGGATCCAGACTCGACGTTTCTGAACAGGCTGACCCGAGGATGAGCCAGTTTCATGAGTGTGCTTGAGCGACTCCTGGTACTAAGTCAGAGCTGTTTCAACTTGGAAAGATTTGCTGACAAGCGTTGCAAAATCTGTGAAATCATGGACAACAAGTGCAAGTTTTATATCAGTACGTAGTCCTTCACGGAATTTCTCCTGCTTGCGAGTGTCAGTGTCGACGTCATCTTCAGCATAGCGGGATAGTTCGAGAAATTTCCTCTGATATTCATCCACAGTCATTTTGCCCGGAGAGAGTTGGCGGAACTCCTGCCTCTTCTGGTCCATCAGGCCTTGAGGAATGTACCATGCACGAAAAGCTGACTGAAATTCCTGCCAAGTGGTTACAGTTTCAGCAGGCAACATACCCTTCTGGCTTTCCCACCATTGAGCAGCTGATCCCCTCAGGTGATACGTCGCATAGGTGACGTAACTGTCAGGGATAACATTGGCCGACTTCATTTGGAAGGCAATGTCACGGAGCCAATCGTCAGCATCCATTGGATCAGTCGAGCTGCGAAAAGTGGACAGATTGAGGCGCACGAATTCTGACAGTGTTATTGGTGTAGGCTGCTGATGAGCATTCTGGTTTGGGAACTGAGCCATTATCGCGGTCATAACCTGATGGTTCAGTTCAAATTGCTGCATCATTGCGGCAATATAAGGTGGAGGTGGAGGATCGTCCGCCATCCTACCAAATCAACAGGGGCAGTTTAGCAAGAAGAACTGCAGGTGTATGGAATGATTCATGAAATAACACGCACAACAGAAGGAGGTGCAGTAGACACTTCATCATATTTGCACCAGACATTCGAATCCACACATAGCCTCGATTACAATCCGGCAATACGACAGCTGAAAGAGGAAGGCTAGACAACTAGGCGGCGCGCAGGCACGTGGCAAGGAAGTACACAACGAGACATAGCAAAGGCTACATCAACATCGGAGAAAACTATTGGGGCGAGGAATCTACAAGTGAAACACAGGGTGCCCTCGATAAAAGGATCCTGCAAGCAGAACCTGGCCCACAATCTTGAAGAAAGGGAGGAAATTTCAGAACACCGGGTGGATGTGATCACGAGAACCAAATGTTGGAGTTAGTAAATTTTTTAACCCGAATAGAAGAGAGATCAGAGTCCCAGAGTAAAGGTCGAGGAGTAAAAGATCTTAATACCACCGAATTGGCGACGTGGGCCCGTAAGCCACACAGCCAAGTTAGTAAAACAGTTTTCGGTTACTAGACACAACTTCGGCCAAGGAGTTGGAAAGGGGGTTACTACAGTCAGTCGGCTCTGATACCAACTTGTGACGCCCCCGGCTCAATCATGCACTAATCATACACGCAAATGCACACGATCAAGCCTAAGGACTCACGGGAAGATATCACAACACAACTCTAAAACAAAAATAAAGTCATACAAGCTTTATATTACAAGCCAGGGGCCTCGAGGGCTCGAATACATAAGCTTGCGAACAAGCGTCAGCGGAAGCATCAGATATCTGAGTACAGATATTAAAAGAGAAACAGAAAGGCCTTTAGAAAGGCGGGGCAAAATATAACACTACGATCGAAAGGTGCAGGCCTCCTGCCTGGGACCCTCCGAACCTACTACTGGTCGTCCGTGAGCTCGTAGCAGTTACCATCCTCGGGGTAGTAGAAGTAGTCGATCGACGGGGCATCTGTCTCAGGGGGCTCCGTCCTCTGGTCACGACAAACTGATATGGGGAGAAAAGGAAAACAAAGCAACCGTGAGTACTCAGAAGTACTCAGCAAGCAAGGATCTACACTACATATGCAACATTTTCAAAGAGAGGCTGTATATGTGGACTGGGCTGCAGAAATGCCAGAATAGAGAGGAAAGCCTAGTCCTATCGAAGACTAGCATCTTCAGCGGTCTTGCAGCAATAGAAGAGAGTAGATCAGTACAGTATAAGGTAGCAGTAATGATATCAACCTCACCCAGAGATCCTTTCTCGACTCCCTGCGAGAAAGCAATCCCAGAGCCATACAGTCATCAACCTCGTCCTGAGATCCCTTCTCGACTCCCTGCGAGAAGCAATCCTAAAGCCATAGTATCCAAGTATCCAGTTCTAATTGTATCAATCAGGATACAACTCCGAGTGTCCGTTACCTTAGGACAGGCTATCGATAGAAGTTTTCTTCCCTGCAGGGGTGCACCAACTTACCCACCACGCTCGCTTAACTCCGGCCGGACACACTTTTCCGGGTCATGCCCGGCCTCGGTCAAACGATACACCGCAACCCTTCCTACAGCTCAGCAGAGAGGTCCCCCCGGTCTACATCCTAAGTGCAAGGGGGTCTTGGCCATCGCCCCTCGCCCTCCGGGTCGTTGTGCACACGGTGAAGCCAGGCGCCAACACTACAGGAAGGCGCCAGTCCGTCCGTGCCGCCATGCTGAACTAGACGTCTGACAGAGCATTTGGCTGATGCATACGATGCAGAACGCCCATACTATGCCCATGTGGTGGTTAGTGCTATCGGGCCAGAGGCCCACTCAGATCAAATATCCAAACCGTTAGTACCTTGGGGGTGCGGTAACGAGCAGAGACTCACGATCGATGTGACCCCGTCGTCCTGTCCTGAGGACTTGCGGCAAGGGCCAAGAATGCTCGGCCACGCCTCGTATTCTCACTCGGGCACCATCCAGGTCAACCCGTCTCACAAAAGACTGTTGGGAACTCAGGTCCACCTCTACTGGGAGGTACCGCCTGTCCCTCCAGTCCTGAAGTTAAAGTAACTCCCTCGGGTCACCCTCGGGGACGACCCGTTTCTAACAGGGTGCAAGGGTAAAGTCACAGTAGCCGTGTGTCCATAACATCAAGGGAATCCGAGGTATCACCCTCGACGGATACCCACTCGATGTAACTCTCAAGGTGAACGTAGGAGGATTCACCCTCGATGGGTTCACACTTGATGTGTTGCACGACCGCATCGTTATCGGCAGTGGTGAAGGAGGAATCACCCTCGATGACCACGACCAAATAGCTACTCTACAGGGTTAACATCAGAAGTGCTATAAGAGGTTTCACCCTCGGCACTCGATAGTAACGCTGCAGTGTCGTTACAACTAAGGGGGGTGATGTGCGGTGCCGGGGCCTGGTCTTCAATTCGGGTTGATCGGGTCTTCGGATAATCCAGCGGGGCAATCGGGACTAGTGGGGTCACTGATAGGTCTCTACCCAGCATGTACTAAGCAATCTAGGTTATGCAGGTAATTATCAACAGCAAGTTACAATAAACAGGCTATGCATCAGAATAGGTAAAGCAGCAGCAGCAGCAATTCTAATGCAAGCATGAGAAAATAGAATGGGCGATATCGGTATGCTCAAGGGGGGGGGGGGCTTGCCTGGTTGCTCGGCGGCAAGGGCAAGGTCGTCAATGGTGTCTTCGGTCTCCGGAGCTTCGTCGGTCTTGGGGACGACGTCGGGGTCTAACGAGAGAGAAGAGGGGGAAGAAACAGTAAATACAAAGCAAACAAGAGCATGACATGTCAATAAGCAGAGCTAGCGGTGTTCTATCGTAGTGCTAGGTAATACCGGCGAAAGAGAAAAACATCCGGGAAAATATTCCTAGTGTCTGGCATTTCGGACAGACGAAAAGAGGGGAACGGTTGCACGTTCGCTATGTTAGGGATGTGTGGCGGATGAACGGACTGCATAATTGGATTCGTCTCATCGTTCTGAGCAACTTTCATGTACAAAGTTTTTCGATCTGAGCTACGGTTTATTTTACATGATTTTTTCAAAGTTTTAATAATTTTCTAGAATTAACAGATTTAAATTAAATGGAAAACAGGGTTATGACATCACCAAGACATCAGCAGTCAACAGGGCTGTTGACTGGGTCAAACTTACCGGTGGGTCCCGCTGTCATTGACTCAACTTAGTTAAACTGATCTAATTAGTTAACCTAGTTAATTAGGTAATTAAATAGAGTTAATTAAGTTAAATAATTAATTACTTATTAATTAATTAGTTAGTTAATTAATTATTTTTATTAATATATATTTTTAAACCCTTTTTTTTTACAGGGGCGTGGGCCCCTGTGGTCAGCGGCCCACAAGGCCTAACGGGCGTGGGCTAACGGGGCGGAGCCCCGCGGGTGCGGGCGCTGGGCGTCCGCTGCCGGACGCCGGAGCGTGTAGGCGGCAGGGCGCCGACGGCCGCAGGCGGGGGGAGGGGGTAGCGGGCAGCAGCGAGCGGCGAGCAGGGCGGCGCGGGAGGAGCGGCGCGGTGCGGCTGCGGCGTAGACGGGCGGCGGTGGCAGCACCCACAGCGGAGGGCGGCCGGGTGAGCGGGTAGCGCTATGGGGCGCAACCGCGGGAGGAGCTACAGGGGGTGCCCGAGGCGACGGCGGCGAGCGCAAGGCGCCGGGCAGGCCAGAAGCGCGGGGGAAGGCGAGGCTGGACGCAGCGGGCGGGCGCTGGCGCGGTCCGCGTGGCTGACGAGCGCGAGCAGTAGGGGCGAGCGGCAGGGCCTGCGACCAGAGGGCAGCGGTAGCGAGTAACACGTGGGCATGGCGAAGGCGGTTCCCGGGGCGGCCACGAGCGGCAGCAGGTGGCGCGGGCAGGGGGACAGGGGCGATGCGGTGGGCGTGCGTGCTCACCAGCGGAGCAGGGGAGAGGGGGCGGCGAGGCGTGGTGATGCGGCGCGGGGAGGAGACGAGGAAGCGTTCGGCGGCGGCGGAGCGGCGGCCGGCCGACGGGGGGGCGCGCCGGGGCGTCGAAGGGCGGCGGCGGCTAGAGCTCCCGATCCTGATCCAGTTTGAATCGGGGGAGGGAGAGGTGGGCTGGGGGGAACGGGGTGTTGTGGGGGTAGGCTAGGGTTTCGGTAATGGGGTGGGGGGGTAAGTAGGCCGGTGGGGTGGGCCGGCCTGCTTGGGCCAGTCGGCCCAGTAGGCCAGGGGGGTTTTCTTTTTCTTTTGTTTTAACTCTTTCTTTAATATTTTCTGTTTTCTGCTTTGCAATTTAATTTAGCCACCAAATAAGTTTCGCAAAATATGTAACTTAGTCAAATATTTGCAGTGCAATATTTGTCACTGCTAGAAATTGGTCTGGTGTCCATATCTTTTTGTTTGGATTTTATTTAATTGAAAAAGGCATTTAATTAATTGTTTTAGCCACTGTTTTATTTATTTTAGGACATTCAAACAATTTTAAAGATGTTGGTTTCAATTTTAGAATTGTCTCTGATTTACTTGCTATTTAATGAGCAATTAGAGTTTCTGATTTGGGACAACTTTTATTTTTACTTTAAGTTTGAATTTCCATTTGAATTTGAATTTGAAAAGAGATATGATACTAATGATGATTAAGCACTGTTGATCATGATGACATGGCATAATCAAAAGGGGATTACTGTAGTTAACCACTGGGGGTGTTACAAGTCTCCTCCACTAACAAGAATTCTCGTCCTGAGAATTAAGAGGTAGAAGGAAAAAGTTCGGGGTATTCCGCACGAAGATTATCCTCGCGTTCCCAAGTGGCTTCATCTTCAGTACGATTTGACAACTGCACTTTGAGGAACTTGGTAACCTTCTGACGGGTCCGACGTTCAGCTTCATCAAGAATGCGGATCAGATGCTCCTTATAAGATAGGTCATCTTGCAATTCGAGCATCTCGTGATCCACAGCTCGGCGCGGAGATTCCTTGAAGCATTTACGAAGTTGCAACACATGGAAGACGTCGTGGATATGAGAGAACTCCGGCGGCAACTCCAGTTTATATGCCACCTGACCACGTCTAGCAATAATGCGGAAAGGACCAATGTAGCGCGGAGCTAGCTTGCCCTTGATTCCAAAATGGTGAGTGCCCTTCATAGGAGTGACTCGCAGATAAGCTTGATCACCAGGTTGATAAGTCAATCCCCATCGTTTGCGATCATAGTTGCTCTTCTTGCGGTCCTGAGCTGCCTTGAGATTTTCCCGGACAATACGGACTTGTTCTTCGACGTGTTGAATAATATCCGGACCCACGAGTGGTCGTTCCCCAGTTTCTGACCAATTCAGAGGGGTTCGACACTTACGTCCATATAGAACTTTGAAGGGGGCCATTTTCAAGCTGGCTTGATAGCTGTTGTTGTAAGAGAATTTGGCATATGGAAGAGATTCTTCCCACTTCTTACCGAAAGAAATAACACAAGCCCGAAGCATGTCTTCAAGCACTTCGTTGACTCGCTCGACTTGGCATTGGGATTGGGGGTGATAAGCTAAACTCCAGGTAATATGAGTTCCCATAGTTGTTTGGAAACTTTCCCAGAACTTGGAAGTGAAAAGGCCACCACGGTCCGAACTGATCTCCTTCGGAATACCGTGGAGTGAAACAATTCTGGAGATATACAACTCTGCTAACTGACTAGCAGTGATAGTCTCTTTGACAGGCAGAAAGTGTGCAACCTAGAGAGTTGGTCGATGATGACAAGAATAGCATCATGACCCTTCTGTGACCTGGGAAGTCCTGTAATGAAATCCATCTGAACCTTATCCCATTTCCACAGAGGAATAGGAAGTGGTTGCAGAATTCCAGCTGGTTTCTGATGTTCTGCTTTAACGCGACGACACACATCACATTCGGCAACATAACGAGCAATGTCCTGCTTCATTCTAGACCACCAGTACCTTTGACGGAGATCTCGATACATCTTGGTGCTACCCGGATGAATAGACAGCGGGGTATCAAGTGCCTCCTTCATGACCTTGTCGGTCATAAGCTCGAAGCGAGGTACGACAATGCGGTTTCTGAAATACAAGGTTCCATCTTCAGACAGCGAGAAATCCCTGTACTTTACAAGGTGAAGGTCTTTCTTCATTAGATCAATTTCAGCATCTTTAGCTTGCGCATTCTTAACAGCTTTCTCAAGATCTGGTTGTATCACAAGGTTATTAAGAGAACCCTGTGGGACAATATGCAGATTCAGCTTGCGCAGTTCTTCAAAAAGACGAGGTTTATCTCGCCTAACCATGAGGTTGTCGCAATAGGTCTTGCGGCTTAAGGCATCAGCCATCACGTTAGCCTTGCCAGGGGTATAGGAAATACCCAAATCATAGTCCGCAATGGCCTCCATCCATCTTTGCTGATGGAGGTTTAGAGATGGCTGAGTGAACAAGTACTTCAGACTTTTAAGATCCGTGTAGATCTCGCAACGATTACCAAGAAGGTAATGTCGCCACAACTGCAGTGCATAGATGACAGCAGCTAGTTCTAAATCATGTACCAGATAATTCTTTTCATGTCGGCGCAACTGACGAGAGCCATAAGCAATCACTTTACGCTCTTGCATTAGGACACAGCCTAATCCTTCACGGGATGCGTCACAATAAATCACAAAGTCTTTGCGGGTATCTGGAGGAGATAGTACTGGGGCAGATGTCAGCTTGTCTTTGAGAGTCTGGAAACTTTCCTGACATTTTTCTGTCCATTCAAACTTAACTCCTTTGTGAAGCAGATCACTCAGGGGCTTAGCAATCTTGGAAAAGTCCTCGACAAATCGACGGCAATAGCTTGCTAGGCCGAGGAAACTTCTGACTTGCTTGACATTCTTCGGAGGAGTCCAGTCAAGAATAGCCTGAACTCGTTCCGGGTTAACAGCAATTCCATCCTTGGAAATCACATGACCAAGGTAGGTTACTTCAGAAAGCCATAATTCACATTTGTAGTATTTGGCATACAACTGGTGTTCTCGGAGCCTTTCCAGTACTAGACGGAGGTGTTCAGCATGTTCTTCCTTATTCTTCGAATATACCAGAATATCATCTAGATAAACGACGATGAACTTGTCGAGGTAATCCATGAAGATGTAATTCATCAGACGGGAGAATGTGGCTGGAGCATTTGTTAAACCAAATGACATGACAGTGTACTCATAAGAGCCGTAGCGAGTAACAAATGCAGTCTTTGGAATATCCTCTTTACGAACACGGATCTGATGATAACCCAACCTCAAGTCGAGTTTAGAAAACACCGATGATCCAGTAAGCTGATCATACAAATCATTGATCCGAGGAAGCGGATATTTGTTTTGAATTGTTGCTTGGTTAATGGGCCGATAATCCTGAACCAATCGGTTAGTTCCATCCTTCTTCTTAACGAAGAGTGAAGGTGCTCCCCAAGCAGAGGAACTGGGACGGATGAAACCTTTCTTAAGTGACGTGTCGATTTCTTCCTTAAGCTCGAGAAGATGATGCGGAGGCATTTTATAAGGACGCTTCGCAATAGGAGTTGTGCCAGGTTTCAAGTCGATGACAAACTCGACAGCTCTAGCAGGAGGTATTCCTGGAAGTTCTTCTAGAAAGACATCTTGAAAATCATGAACAACTAGAACGTTCTCGACGCCTTCAAGAGGTGAAGCATTCAATGCATTCAGGACATAAATCTGAGCTTCGGCGTCCTGCACTGTTCGAGCTGAGTATCTGACTGTCTGACCAGAAGGGTGTGTGAGGCGGACTGTTTCAGTTGCACAGTCAATCAAAGCTTTATGAGGCTTCAACCAGTCCATACCCAGAATAATGTCTATGTTGGAGGTCTTGAGAGCAATGAGAGAAACGGGGAACATCAATCCTCCGATCACAATGTGGTTACCGTGGCTTACCATGGTAGTTTTCTAATTAGCCCCAGGTGACTGGATTACGAATGGAGTGGACATCTCCTCGAAAAGTATATCATGGCTTCGCGCGAAACTTTCGGACATGAAGGAGTGCGATGCTCCAGAATCAAAGAGGACTGAAGCTGGGATTGAATTCACTAGAAGGGTGCCCATCACAATTTTAGGGTCCTGTCGAGCTTCTTCCATGTTGACTTGGTTGACATGAACAAGTTGACTAGCAGGTAGTCTGGCACTACGATTTCTGGAATGATGGGTCCGATGGCCCTTCCTCCGAACAACAGGATGACGTGATGCATTCTGAGGCTGACCCTGATGACAGTTGAAAGCACGGTGCCCTGGCGGTCCACACTGGTAGCACAGACCATCATTATGGGGAGAAACACCAACATTGGGCTGTCCACTTGAAATGTTCAATTGCCTTGGTGGTGGAGGCAGACGAGGTGCAGCATATGACCGCCTTGGTGTTGGAGCAGGTCGATGATGAATATTGTATGGGATCCAGACTCGACGTTTCTGAACAGGCTGACCCGAGGATGAGCCAGCTTCATGAGTGCACTTGAGCGACTCCTGGTACTAAGTCAGAGCTGTTTCAACTTGGAAAGATTTGCTGACAAGCGTTGCGAAATCTGTGAAATCATGGACAGCAAGTGCAAGTTTTATATCAGTACGTAGTCCTTCACGGAATTTCTCCTGCTTGCGAGTGTCAGTGTCGACGTCATCTTCAGCATAGCGGGATAGTTCGAGAAATTTCCTCTGATATTCATCCACAGTCATTTTGCCCTGAGAGAGTTGGCGGAACTCCTGCCTCTTCTGGTCCATCAGGCCTTGAGGAATGTACCGTGCACGAAAAGCTGACTGAAATTCCTGCCAAGTGGTTACAGTTTCAGCAGGCAACATACCCTTGTGGCTTTCCCACCATTGAGCAGCTGATCCCATCATGCCGGGTCAAAATCTTTGGTGGCTAAGGCGTTTCGTCATGGTTTTTTCTGGTTGACGTCTCATGCAGATGCAGAAGACATCGTCAGCAAGTGTGATGGGTGTCAGAAATTTGCAAGGCAAGTTCACGTGCCAGCTCAGGAATTGAGAATGATCCCAATCACTTGGCCGTTTGCAGTCTGGGGGCTTGATATGGTTGGGTCGTTTAAGAGGTCTAAGGACAAGAAGACCCACCTTTTGGTTGCAGTTGATAAATTTACCAGGTGGGTTTAGGCAGAGCCAGTTAGCAATTGTGAAGCAGCAACTGCAGTCTAGTTTGTTAAAAAGCTTATCTTCCGTTTTGGTTATCCTCATAGTATTATCACCGATAATGGCACAAATCTGTCTAAGGGTGCTATGAAGGAATTTTGTCAAAGGGAACACATTCGCCTTGATGTTTCATCGGTGGCTCATCCACAGTCCAATGGTCAGGCAGAACGTGCTAACCAGGAGATCCTACGAGGGATTAAGCCCCGGCTCATGGTTCCCTTGGAGCGAACGCTGGGTTGTTGGGTCGAAGAGTTCCCTTCAGTTCTTTGGAGTATCAGGACAACCCCCAACAGATCAACAGGCTACACGCCTTTCTTCATGGTTTATGGTGCAGAGGTTGTTCTCTCAAGTGACATCCGTCATGACTTGCCCCAGGTGGCGGCTTATGTTGAAGCAGACAATGAAACGGTACGTCAAAATGCTCTAGATGCCTTGGATGAAGAACGAGATCTCGCAGCAACTCGATCGGCGATTTATCAGCAAGACCTGCGTCGCTATCATAGCCGTAGAGTTCGAAGACGGACGTTACAAGAGGACGACTTAGTGCTTCATATTATTCAAGATCAGACACGCATGCATAAGTTATCGCGGCCTTGGGAAGGATTCTTTGTGGTCAGCAAAAATCTCAATAATGGATCATATTATCTGATCGATATACGTGAACACGATAAGTCACATACCTCTAAGGAGGAGACCAACAGGCCTTGGAACATTTCTCATCTTCAGCCTTACTACACTTGAGTCATTGGCTCTCGTCCTTGTACATAAATTTGTCAGTGTATATATCTTTTTATGATCAACGTAATAAAGCCGGCATCCCCAAAAATTAGGGGCCTTTATCGTTTCATCGCATATTTTCTGTGTATAAGTCTTTATTAATTGGTCATAACGTCACTTGGAGGCTTCTAACTCACCGAGTTTAGCTTTAATACCCTCTTGACCAGCAAATAAGGTACATAACAATCCCTACGTAGGTGTAGCATTACTCTTTCCTTCCTGTTATCATTTTTCCTCCAAAAAGGAAACTTTCCACTCCATTTTCATCCTTAGCACGTGCTCTCTGCCACCCGTGAACCCTCGCCCTCTGATGGCCGTGAGCCATAGCTCTCTGTAAGCTTTGACTAGTCCTTCAGAGTCAGGATGGTAATGGGCCGGGTCGGCCCGCCGGGTCGCTGACCCGACCCAAAAATTCAAGGCCAATGGGTCACCTGGGTCGGCCTCAAACAAGATTTGGGTCAACAGGGCCGGCACCGAGTGAGCTGTTGGTTCAGCGGGGCCGGCCCGCCTTATAGTCTTATAGCTCACAACAGCCGCATTCTTCATCCTGTCGACGTTGTCGTAAGAGCTGATTTTACAACGCAGTCAGTTGTATAATTTTTGGCGAACGCTCGCGTATATGAACAACAAAATTTTCTTGATATGTTTCATCAAAATGCGTATGTACAAAATCACAAGTAGACGGCTTAATTTTTTTTCTATTACCAAGTATTAAATATTTTATTAATTATTACACTAGTTAGATTCCATTAAAGTGTGTCTAATTTTAACATCTCATTTGTGCACAAGACAATGTAAATCAAGAATTTGGGTCGACCCGAAATACCCATCGGGCCAACAAGGCCACTGACTATTCTTTATATGGGTCGACCCATGGCCTCTCAAATCGGCCTTGGGGCCATGAGGGCCGGGTCGGCCCATTCCCATCCTGACTTCAGAGCATCAGTGGCATGCCACTCCTCTGTGCCTTGCCATGCCCCCGCCTCCTGGTAGCCTTGCACAAATAAGTAATGGGGTGCCTTTTGATGATTATTTTTCTTTCTTAATCGATACTCCTGAAGCATCTAAATTGACTCCTTGAAGCTAGCAAGTGCATACATACATACATACATACAGTTACATGTGCATATCTCGAGCTCGTAGGACTATCGGACAAGTACGTATATGTATCGTCCCTTGGCCTAACACTACATGCGTCAGGTTCTGACTTCGGGGTGATTCCCGCCATTTTTACAGCACTGCTTTCACTCTTTCAGACATCAAGACATGGCAGTGCTGCTGAGTGAAGACGCAGATGATGATGATCTGATCTCTGCGCCCCCCTGTTGGAGCAGAGGAAGAAGTTGCGAGAGCCCAGGTCCAGCACCTTCGTCGCCGGGTCCAGAGCTGCACGCACGCCCAACACAGTATCTCATCGTCAGTGATCGATGCGGCTCGAAGTTGGACTGGAGAACTAATCAATTGATCAATGGAATACATCACAGACGGTTTGTTACGTATACGTACCGTCGAGGGCGTACTTGGAGAGATGCAGCTCGAACCGTGCGGCCACGTCTGTGGGGCCGTCATCGGCGGGGAGCGGCGGCCTGCGCCCCTCGGCGGCGCGCGCGAGGTCGGCCACGGTGGCGTCGGCGCCCAGCAGCACATGTACCGGCCACAGGCTCTGCTCCACCGTCACGTTCACCAGCAGCCGCGTCAAGCGAGGCGCCGGCCTCTCCGACAGGGCCGCCACCGGGTGGCCCAGCAGCGCCTCTACCGCGGCTGGCATGTGCACGGAGCTCCTCATGGCCGGCCGAGACGGGGAGAGAGATCAATCAAGATTGATGGACGGTGCGTACGTACTCGTGGTTTCTAAAGGCGCGAGAGAGTGGACCGTTGTCTGACTGACTGTTGTTTGCACTGACACTGACAACCTATATATATGTATGTACAGGCTTTGTGTACGTGGCTATGTGGTGGTAGTGATAGCGAGCAAATTCCATATGGTATTGGTCGCGGTCGCAAGGTAGAAGACGACGACTGAATCGGTCAGTGCTGGGTCGTGATAGCTGGAGGGAGCGAAGAGGAACGTACGAATGATACAAGGCCACGTGGCGGGGAATGACGGCATGCACGACGGCGTCGATGGAGTTCAACCGGGGGAGGCGCTAGCTGACTCTGGCTATACGTGCTACGATCGGGGACACGTGCTGGATGGCCGGGGGCACGGCGGCCGGGGCGACGAATGTACGTCCACGTCTTCCCCAAGACTCGAACGGAATCCACTATAGAGACGGCCCATGATGGAACGCCTAACTGACAAAATGGGCAGGGCAGGCTAGATTGTCCCTAAAATTCGCAGGACACGCAGATGAGGAGCATGAACCCACTCGGTCCAGCCTGGCTGCCCGATTGCCTCATGATCCCTAATGCAGTTGGATCCTGCACGAGGGCACGGTAAATTTTAAGTTTTAATTTTTGAGACGTGTAATTTTGCATCTGAAACTTACAATTTTATCGGTTGCTCGTATCAATTTTCAGAGTTGAAACTTTAAACGGGGTTTTTTCGGTCGCGGGTTCTAAAGTTATGATTTTGGCGGTCGCTCGTACTAAGTTTTAAAATTTGGAACTTAATAGAATTTTAAAAAACTCATCAAAAGGTATTCAAATTGAATCTTAGTTGAAAGCTCTCATTACGAGAAACACGAAAATGAAAACATAATTTAATTTGGATTTTTCATTCAAAAGATATGCAATGTTGAAAACTGAAAGACAAAACAAAAAAACACAGGCGAGGGGCTTTGTTCCCCGGCACATGTGTGTCACAAATTCTCTCTCTAGCTTGTCCCGGGCTTCAATTAAACTCCCAGTTCCGGGTGCGTCGTGTTTTTCCCTTTCAACATGTCCTTTTCCTATCTTGTAATTTTGTTGTTGTTTTGATTGAAAAATTCATGAGGAAGGCAGATGACCGGTTTTAAAATAACTTTGCGATTGGTTTAATTTGAACGCTCGAGCTCTCTTCGTGCAGGTCCGGCTTTGATAAGTTAGACTGCATCACACAAATTGGCGCATTGACCCCAAAACATAATGGCTACCTTCGACAAACTTGAGCTCAATGGGCCAATTTTGGAGTCGGTGCTTTGAAAGTGGGGGAATATAAAGGGTACGTGGTTGAGCCCACAAGACAAAGCACAAGAATTGACATTTAGATACATTAAAACTGAGCACCCTCCCAGCCCTCTCAGGCCATCAGCATTTCAGCCGTTAGATCTTGAGTCAAAATCGTTTCTGGCCGTTGGATGGTTGTTTTATCCCGCGTTCTCTCGCTAAGTGGGCTAAATGTCCTATAGGGCAGCTACTCCGGTGGCAATTTCTGAGCACTCTGGTTGATTGGGCCTAGCTGCCCCACAAAGCCCACGAAGAAATTTACACATCGGAGAAAAGGCCGAGCGACCACTGTCGAGAAACCTAGGTACGCCGCCGCCGCCGCCGCTATCGTCCACGCTATCCCTCCCGTCACGCGCCCTCACGCCACCTCGCCGCAGGCCTCCGCCCCTCCTATCCTCTCCCCCAAAGCTGCCGACCTCGTCTCCCACCCTCTCCTCCTCACCTCATCAGAAGAGAAGAGAAGAGAAGAGGGAGATCGACCAGGTCAGGCGCAGGCCATGGCGGCGGCCAGATCCGCCACGGCCGCAACGACCTCGCCAAGGATCAGGATATTTGCCGCCACGGAGATCACGACCAACGACCAATCTGTCCTGCGTCACATTCACCGACGTCGCGGCTCATCGGCGACGCGACAATGAACCAGGCCGCCACAAACCCCGTCAACACTGTCTTCTGTGAGAACTGCCAACTGACTGTCACCTGCTAATTTTCCTTTTTTTGTTTAGGGGCAGTCTTTTTTTTGCATGGTAAGGGCAGGCCTTCTGTTAGTTAATCAAGTTTCTCAGGTTCATGGGTTTGTGTTACGGCGTATTGTGCTTGTGTTGCATATATATTTATCACAGTAGTATCGACAATATAGACATGCCCAGAGCCTTACATCCCTGCCATCTCTTACATTCTTCAGTTGTCAAATGCCCAACCAGCTATTCAGATTCCTGCATCTTTTTTTCCATTTTTTTTTCATATTGATCTATGTATTATGGTGAATCCTTCAATCCAAGATTCCATAAGACGATATAGAATTTTGGGATTAATTGAAGTACAAATATGTACGAGTTGTTGGATGGAGGGTTGGCCAGAATTCCTCTAGCAGTCAGCACAGGAGAGCCAGGACTGTGGCGGTGGAGCCTCCGGCGTCAGGGCACCGCTGCCGTCGTTCCCGCTCCATAGACCACCAACTGGATTCATTGACCGCTGCGTGGATGAAAGCAAGGGAACCCATCCAGATTCGTCTGATGTGTTCAAGAAATCATCAGTGTTGTCATACATGACAGGCTGATTAACAGGGTCAGTGGATACACACCCATCTTGTTAAAAGTAAAATAATATTCTGCTGGTACATGTTTGTGTATATGATTAGAGATAAAAAATCTGAGTTGTGATGCCTGTGCATTAGTATGGTTCAGGAGTTTTAGCTGGTGGTTTTCAAGATCAATAAAACAACCGAGCACTATTCCAGCCTTCTCAGGCCACCGACCTTTTCGGCCGTCGGATCTGGAGTGTTAGCTGTCATCGGCCGTTGAATCTATCTGCAATCCCGCATGGGCTGAGGTGGCTGAACAGAGAGAGCCTAACGGACTGGGGCGATGCTCCCGTAACAAAATTGGCAGGCTACTGTTAATTGGGCCTACTGGGCCATCGTTTTGGAAGGGAAAAACAAAACCATCCTCTGCGCACTAGAAACCTCACGGGTCGAGCGACGCACTCCAGCGCGGGACGTTTGACCTCGGCAGGCGGGTCGATTAGATGTGTGATGCCCCGTTCGCTCGGGTGCGGTGCGAGAGCGATAGGGTCTCCTTGCGGGCGATGCCAACGAACGGTCAGTGGGGAAGCCAATCGTCACTTATAGTCGATTCGACTCCACTCGCCGGCGATTGAGGAATAATTCATTGTTGCTACAGGTAATGGCAACCGATGTGCGTGACTCACCGGTGGGCACTAATGCAGGTCAGTTACGCTCCTTGCCTCTGCATATAATCCCTACAATCCCGTTGTTTCTTCCCATCCCACTCCATACTTTCGCAAATACAATCTCAGGCAGCCATGGTTGGCGCTTTGGTGCTTCATCTTCTACATTTTGCCAATCTTCCCTCCTTTGAACTTCTATAATTCTTCTTATTCATGATTTTATTTGTACTCCCAATTCCTAAATGAATGCGAGTGTAGACGGATTCAAGTTGGTTCTACTAGGTTGGCTTCTCCCTTGTATGAGATTATGTCAATCTCCATGGTTAACCGACAGGTTAGTATCCGTGTATTGTTCTGCCTCCATGAATTGCTTCACATATTTTGCTGATGATGCTATCCAGAAACTTTGCAAGATTAAGAGTAAAGAGAGGTCAAACTATTGTGTTGCTGACTATGCGAACCAAGAAAAAAAGCATGTGTCTGATTTTGTGTGTGATGTTCTGATATAATATGATGCTTTGTAAATAAACATGCAGGATATACTAATATCTATATCGGCGTTGGACTATTCACATTGTTATAGGTGTATTTCCTCATCTGCTTTTTCGTGGATTTTTTATGTTTTGATATAATATGATCTGTAAATAAACACACAGGCTATCTTATATACTCCGATGTGCGAGTCAAAATCTTGGTGCGGATCTCCACCTAATTTCTTCTCATTTATTTAATAGGATCTTTACATGGAATTTCTAAGTGACAAAATTTGTTTCGACGGTTGCAACATAGCAAGCATGGAAAGCAGATGGGGGTGGTGATGGTAAACACCGAACCAAATGGAATTCATACGTCTTCCATCACATTGGTTCCTTCTTTACTACAGCAGTCCTGTGTCCCTCTCCCGTGAATAAATCCTTTATCTCCTCCGAACCTGCAGGGGACAAGCAGAATACGGACCGGATGATGCCAAGCCATTGATTTCTGTTGCGTGCGTGGATGTCCCTGTCCACTGCGTGTTCACCTAATTGACCGGCCTGTAGTTTTTATTTGTTAAACTGGTAAACATTTTTATTTTCTCTCTGATTTGCAGCTTCTTCTCAAAATCAGCAAAGCCAAGAGCTCAATGAGGCGCTTCTTATTGTTCCTTTGAAAATAAATGCCTCTTACTTTGCGTCACTGGTTTTACATGCCTTTTGTTTTGATTGCCGGTGCAGATATTGATAATTTACGTATGCAATACAAGTTAAGCTGGATTACAGATGACACATGGAATGCCATTATGCTATCATCAAAATCTATATAAGTTTGCTGAAACCTGTAAGGTATACTGCTCCATGAACTTTATTCGGCATCCATTTCTTTGTATTTTACAGAATCTTTCAAGATGTAGCACTGGGTGTATCACACAGTTGAAAAACTACACACCTGGTTTAGTCTCTCTGAAAATGTATGGGAACAGGAAAGTAGGTATCAATGGCCATCCATTCTGTGATATATCACAATAGTTGATTTAGGTCATTTATCATTTGTTGCAACATCGAATCATTCCGGGTTTGGTTAGTTCATTTCAGTTTTAGTTCATAAAATCACTTTTTGTGTCTTTCTATTTTGAGTCTGTTCATGTTAAGGCTAATCCGCCTTTTTGTTCACTTTCAATTTTTGTTTTAATCAGGAAGGGCAATTATTCACTCAGAATCTAAGCTTACAATGTCATGCATTTAGTAGTTACAAATAAAAAATGTAGACAGCGGTGAAAATTAGTTTGCTTGATAAAGGAACTGCCAATTGTGTATAACTATGCAGTCATGTATTGCAACTTTCATTCTTTTTAGATTTTTAAGTTAGCATGCTGCATGCATACATCTCATTGCATAAACACCATGTTAGGACTCATGCAACATGACCGTCATTGTACTAATTTGTCAACCAGTTGGAGAATATAGCTCTAGCATCTCGCCATACCACGCCGACTTAGATGTGCTTTCTCGCCCATTTGTGCTTCTAGCGATGCTACGCTCTCCACAGAGAATAAGCAAAGTAGCTGTATTGGTGAACATTGTTTTTCCTTTGTGATGTTGTTATGACTCAAATGTTACCCACTTTATATGGGTTCATGTTATTAGCATAACTACTATATTTATTAAGTACCTATACACATTCATTCTACATATTGTACCTTTGATATTTTAGTATTCAACTTTTATGTCACTTCATATTTACATACATTTCCATCGTTCTATCAAAAAAATGGACGGGCGCAGCAGCGCGCGCCATCATGGTCTAGTAAATGTATACAATGGACAAAGCAAAAACCCTCCCCATGCAACAAAACCTGGAGACCCTAGGAAGATTAAAATGTGGCATTTTGATTGGAGTGAATATTGATGTGTTAGAAACAATTAGCTGGGAGATCATAACCTTCTTTGTTACTGGAATAGTTAGAAACAAACAGAATGACTTTGTCATCGCGATTACATCAGTATATGGCTCCCCTTATGAAGAAGAAAAGCAATCTTTTATTTTTGAATAACATGTCATGTTTCTAAATAGGTCAGGGCCTCCTATTATTCCTGGTTATTTTACCTTGTGAGAACGCAAGAACATAAAAGTAGTGGTAAGAATATAATGTAGGAGTTGGGCCGAGAAAACAACCCGCAAGTCCACCTTCTACACAACTCTACTACGTTCCTCCAAGATCAAGGCAAGAGCTCACTAGCTCTAGCTAAATCACTAGTGGGCTTTTCTTGGTTCAACACACACTACTGGAAAAATGGGCACTTGTAGCCAATTTTGTGGTAGTGGAAGCCGATTTGATCTAGGCCGTCACTACTCCTGACAGTGCAGATGGCATTGTTAGAATTAGAACGATAGTGATGGTATCCTTGCTGCTAAAGGCTCGAGGGGATGAAGTTGACTATAGCATTGCAATGAAAAACAACTTCATATGGGACTGCCATCAAAGCACGATGTTTCATAATGTCTTCGACCCACCCTCTCATTCCCGGTGCCTCTTATTCCATAATGTTCCTCACACACTATTGTTTTGTCCTTCTCTTGTCTCTCCATCCCGCTAGCTAGCACCCTCCCCCCTCCTCTTATTTGTGGACTATTCAAATGATAGTAGCAGAAATCAGTGTTTCGTGCAGCACATTTATAGGGAGAGTTTTATGCCAAGCGTGGGTATACTCGGGTAAAGATCAAGCAATAGTGTATGTGGGTGCACAAACGTGGGGAAAGGTTGCTGGATGAGTAAAAAAAAAGTACAATTATGCATTGGTTCCTGTCCAAAAAACATTGCTCCTTTATAAGATGCTAGAGTAGCCGCATTTTGACAGCACTTGTGCACTACCCTTTCTTGTCGTCCGACTAATTTACTTGTGTACGCTTTTTGTTGTTGGCATTCGGTCAGCTGTTAATTCCTTTGACACGTTCGGAGAAGGTTAACAGGTGAATGACAGTTGGGCTCGTTAAGCATGGGTCCAGGAAAATGAGATGAGTTTGCTTCCGTTTTTCTGGGTGAAAATGCTGTGTGCATGACCCAAGTAGTAAAACGTAGTTACCAATCCCCTCCTGTCCTCGAGCCTCACGCTTCTCCACCTACTTTTTGCTTCTCTCCTCCTTCTTCTCTTCTCAATATCCAGCGCTTTGTTGCCGCCACCTCTGTTCCCGTCTCACCTCATTCTCCATGGTCAACCTCTTCCCAACACCTTAACAAGCCAGCGTGACCTTCCCTCATTGTTTTCTCTTCTCTTAGCTGACACGCCACCTTCATCATCGTGCCCTGCCCCCCCCCCCCCCCCCCCACCCAACAACTTAACCTAGACTTAGGTATGACATTCCGTAGTATGGAAGGATTCAAGAAGTTTTACAAGATTTATGCACACAATGTTGGCTTCACACTTCAAAATGAGCAGAGGAAGACTGTGGATAATGGGATGATCAGGATGCATTTTCTTTGTGGCAAATCACTTTTTCAAATATAGGAGGATGAACCTAAAAAGATTCGAATGGAGGGAAGAATATAAGTAAGCATTTAAGAGAGATCACTAGATGTGGTTGTGAGGCCAAGATAACTGTCAAGAGTATACAGAATGGAAAATACTTAGATATCATATTTTCATGGAAAGCACACCCATGACTTTGTCACCTAGCAAGGAACATTTAATCAAGTCTAACACAGAAGTGAGCGAAAAATTTAGAACACCACTATTCAGAAGAACATGCAGCTAACAATAGTATATCTTGGGCCTTTCGGTTGCTTCGTGTTCGCTGGGATGGATTTGGGTTCGTGTGGCACATAATGAGGGCCTGGTCAACAACAAATGACAAGTACATATCATATGATATGGACAGAGCACTTTTTCTTGGAAAGGAGCAAATACCCCTGGCCTCTGCATCAGATGATGCACACGGACATATATTATTACTTATTGAAACAATGCCAAGCCAAGATAAGCATTAAGCCCGATCAACTCGGCATGAACAAAAATAAAAGAATGAAAAAACCATGGTCATCCGCCTAGGGCAAGCCTTGTGCCAGCATCTCCACATTCTACCACAAAACCTAGAAGCTATATAGTTATAGACAAAGGGTTTATCGCTCCAAGAACTGGAGTAGCTAATAATGATCTGTCGAATGAGCTTTAGATAAACCCATGTTGGCCTCTGCCACAGCTTGCTCCTGTCGAGACAACTCGTTTCTCCAGCCGATTTTTTTCCGGCCGTGCGATCTGCAAAGCTGACTTGCGTAACTGGCTAATGTGATGCGGGCAAGCAAGCCATGCTATGGTAGCGATCGGCTGTGAACAACAACGCATTGCGTGTTGGTTAACAAAAGCACCCGAGGAGATTAGCATTTTTATGTCGGAGGAATGTAAAACCATGATTAATTAATGAAATGCTCTTTTCCCCGCAAAAAAAAAAGTGATGCGACACCGAAGAGCTGTTCTAGCAAAGCTAGCTAACGGAGTGGGGCGGGGGGGGGGGGGGGGGGGATTTCTAGATTTTAGTGCTGCTGAATAGCGCGTCTTTTCCAGATGTCTTGCGTAACTTCACGGAGGTGTTTTACAGAGCTAGATATAGGACATCGCGTCAATGTTGGTAGTTCAATTTCGCAAAAAAAAAAAAAAAGAGTCGAGAGCTAGTAGAAGGGCCCAGGGTCAATCCTTGCCCATAAGAAACCCCTTCGTTAGAACCTACACCCATGAAGATGTTGGTCTTTGGGGCTGGGGGGTAAAGACCGGCCAACTGCCCTTCAATGCACCTCATTGTTTCTCAACAATGCTCTGGAGCACAAGCGATCTAGATCTCGGACCAATATATGAGGGGCCAAGGGAGCTCATGGTGAAAAAATGAGCCTCCTTGCGGCTTGATATGTTGGCAGCTATACAGAGAAATAGCCATCTCTTTCCCGGGGTCTCATATTCCCAGACTGTATTTCGACTTCATAGTGTTTATTTTCTTCCTCTGCCATATATCCCCTAGGCTAGCTTCTATGCATGCTTTTTCCTTGCATGTGATCTAGTACTCTTTTGTATGGCGGCAAAAGGAGTTTTCTCCAACTGGTAGCTTGGAGCTTGCCTCTTCTTCAGGGAGTTTGAGCAACATATATATGTGCTAGAAATTATTTGTATGTTCTAAGGTGGGTGAGTATGTACTATTTTACATCGATTTTACGGCGATAAGTAGTACATTTATTGTGAGTGACCTTTTACGTGTTATGAATTACATTCATTGGTTTGGATTGATTGGAGGCAAATCATGCATGCTTTTTGACAAAGAATTATTGTATCTCTCACAAATAAAATAGCGGTTACTTTTAGAGATTGGTACTTGGCCTCATAGTTAACCCACAATTTTTTAAAGTGTACTCAGACAATCATTAGTGTTATTTGCCAAGACTCAACCCCATGGTCCGGTGGTTCCGATGTTCAAAACATATACAATTGCCACAAATGTGGTGGTTTTTTATGATAATGTTGCAGACAATTAATGCATAAAACAATCATAAATGAAGCATTTTCTTAACTACATAATGGACTGTTGTTTGGAAAAACCCACCGGTTCGGCACACTAGTCCAAATCATGTCTACAGAGACCCCACACATCTAAGGACAAACAACACGTGTGAAACAAGTGTCTAGTATTCCACCGAGAATTGTCTTTCAACGGAAAGAATGTATTAGTGGTGGATGTTCTATCTAGTGTTCCCCGGAGTATTGTCTTTCGACAGAAAACATGTATTACATGTGGATGTTCTATCTAGTGTTCCATGTAATATTGCCTTTCGACAGTCGACTTTTCTTCAGTTAGTGCATCATCTAATGGCAGTCAACCTCACACATGATCCAAATGCTAGACTAAACTAATCTAGTATCACAGTGATGACTTGTTAGCCATGAAAGCTAAATTTGCGCACCAATGTATTATGATAGACAAAAGACTAGCCAACTAACCTGTCGATGACCGATGTGCATTCTGAACCCTAATTTGATGAACTATGTATTATCACGTACAAACAACATATCTGGATCTTATTCTTACCCTAACTACACACATCTAAATATTAAACATATTGTACCAGTTATAACAGTATATGGGTGGGATACTGCCAGTATCTTATGGAAATTTTAACATGAAGATATTCATATAATCACACAAGGGTGCTACATCTAGACTTGATATTTCGCTGATTATGTTTCTTATATCATTTTTTTACCTTACATGGCTAGGAAAAGCAATGAGTCAGTGGAGCACTAGCCCGTCTTTCTTGGGTTGATCGACATATTGCTATTCTATGACTTGTATTCTTGAGTGCACAGGTTCAACTCCATAAGATTTGATGTTGATCAGCCAGGAGAAAATTTTGCCTCTTTCTTGGTGCCTTCTATTCCTTGAAGCTCTTCATATTTTTGATTGTTTGTAATTGCCTCTAGGCAGGCCACTAAATTTGTGGTTTTCGAATTTTCGTTTGCAGCATGTTTGCTGATATATATTTGGGTGAAGATGAAGAACTTTTTAGACCCACATCATTGTCTGTACAGAGGGTTGAAGGTTGGTGGGACGAGATGTACAGATGATTGCACTTTGCGGTGCTTTTTCCATCCTTCTTTGCTGCGACCAAATGTATAATTACCAATAGATGTGAAGACCATAGCACACAAGTAATTCATTTAGCCATCCAAGACTACCACTGCAAGATGCATGACATGCATGTTTTGAACTGATCATTTGTTACATGTTTCAATCAATTAGCCAGTTTTTGATTAAATTTATCCAGCTTAATTACTATAGATGGAAATAGTTCATTCAGTTTGCACACATAAAATGTGTTGATGTCCTAGTTAAGTAACTCATTTTTAGGGAGCATGTGCTAGTTAACCGGGCACTAATTAAAACTAGTGAGTTTACTCTTAGAGGAGATAGGAGCAGGGAACTTAGTGTCGAGCACTTCTCTCACTCGATCTATCGGTGGGTTATTGCAACTATGTTGACTAGGCAGTCGATATTGCACAAAATACAGCGACAAGGTGAACTTTTGTGCAGTAACTCCAGTAGAAAATTTCAAATAGATGAAACAGACGGGGGTTGTGTGTCCTTAGTAGTCAGATTCATTATCTAAAGATACTAAACCTCGTCTATTTCAAAGATCTTATGACGTTCTAGATCTCAGAAGATGGATTGCTAGCCCCCTCCATTAGGAAACTGAGTGGCACCAAAGGCACATATTGTGTATTACGAAGCGTTTATAGAGGGTTTCCTTCGTCTGAAGTCTTCCTTTCCTGATATCTCCTATTCTCAAGCTGGTCTATCTCTTCTTTCTTACGTTCTACTACCACCAGTCCAAATTATAAGATCTTTTGGATATTTCAATACAGACTATATATAGACTGAAATGAGTGAATGAACACACCAAAACACGTCTATATCATCCGATTCAAAAAAGTTAGAATATCTTATAGTTCAGAACGGAGAGATAGTTTCTAAGAGTAGATGCAGGACAAAAGGTAGGTGCTAATCCAAATGATTCATCGTGCAGAGAACACACTCGATATATGGTCAGTGGTGTATAAATTTGAGAGCCAAGCGTGTGGTTGCTAGAACATTTACATCAGATTAATTATGTGTGCTTTTTTTATGGAAGCTCTTTTACATATAATGCAGTGTTATCTAGCAGTAGAATGGTAAAATTTGTGGAGCATGAGTCATCATCAAACCATGTATATGGTTAAGGATTTCTCTGATTATTTGCTCCAAAAGATATAAATCCTCTATTTATAAGCAGATAATAAGTCGCTAGTCAGCTTGTTCAACCAGTTGTTGCAACTAATAAACTGCCAGTGGAAAAATTGAAAAATAGTGACTACAAGGGTGCAAGATATGGGTGATCCTCACCTGTAACCTAATCAACACAAATTGGGTGAGTGATATTGACAAATAATATGAAGATTAATGTTTGTGGGATGCATGACTTGCTTTATTTTTCAAACATATACGACTCTACTACTTTCATGCAAGCTCAAGGCACACTACTAGAAAAACAGTACTGGCTGATTGATCATCACATATGGGGGAGGAAAACCAGTACTATTTAGCACCAACCACTAGTAGAAAACGGGCCTTTAGTCCCGATCCCAGAGGGCCTTTAGTCCCAGTTCTGGAACCGGGACTAAAGGCCCCCCCCCTTTAGTCCCGGTTGTGTTACGAACCGGGACTAAAGGCCCTCCACGTGGCCGCTCTCTGTGCGTGGGCTTACCAACCGGGACTAAAGAAAAAAGAAAATTCAATTTTTTTTTTCAAATTTTTTGATTTGTTTTTAATTTTCTTCTGATTTTCAAATCTTTGAAATATTTGACAATTTAATCTCTAATCACCCCTCCTCATAGCTTCAGAATTTAATCTCTAATCTCTAATCAGCATTCATTCCAAATCGTCTAACTTCCCGGCCGGTCACCCATCCTCTCACTACTCCAGCCCAAGCACGCTTAAATTTCAGGTTCTATCTCCCCTAGTTTCCACGTCTGCACTTGTTGTTTTCCTGATAATAGTAAGCAATCAATCCTGTTAACCCTTAGGTCTTGATGTCACATGATTTAATTTTTTGAATTCCAAACAATTATTAAAATAAACAACAATGATTAACAAACAAAAATAATTAATTTAAAAACTCAAAAATACTTCAAAAAAAGGAAAAAATACAAAAAAATAAAAAATTCTCAAAAAAAAATCCAAAATAATATAAAAAGTTTAAAATAAAATAAGTAATAATAATAATATTATTATTATGCCATTTATTCATTTAATATCTTTAAATCTGTATTTCAAAATTTGACAAATAATATATCCATTATTATCTGGAAAATGTGACCATGATGTCACACGCTTCACCGTTTGTGTTTGAAATTATTATTCTAAAAAATAATAATTATTTAGTAACACTAATATTAGTGAATAAGTAGTTTGACCACAGTTTGACCAGAGTTTGACCACATTTCATTTTTTAAACTTATATTAACTGAAGAATTCTTGTGTGTTCAATATGAACCATTCAAAGCCACATCCTTAAATTTCAACCCTTTTTGACTTCATTTACTATTTTTTCATGCATTTAATGATTCTTTGAGCAAAATTAGCCTGAAATTGAAAAGCACTACAAATGAACTCTGAAAACCCTGAAACTTGGCATGGTATCATCATTTCACCCAAACAGTTTGTGCTAAAAAGTTGAGAGGGTTATGGCAAAAAATGGATGCACTTCATGTACAAACTGGACCATCTCTTTCGAAGTAACAGGGTTTCGGACGAAAACTCAGCTGTTACAAAGACATTTCATTTTTTTTAATCTTATTTCAACTCCAGAATTTTTGTGTGTTCAATACGAACCATTCAAAGCCACATCCTTAAATTTCAACCCTTTTTGACTTCATTTGCTATTTTTTTCACGCATTTAATGATTCTTTGAGCTAAATCAGCTTGAAATTGAAAAGCACTACAAATGAACTCAGAAAACCCTAAACCCAGGACTTAAAACGTCCGAAACTCTATTCTAAACAGTAAACACTAAAGGTTCAAACCCTAAAACCTAACCCTAAACATGGAAATCTAAACCCTAGCCCTAAACCCTAAAACATCTAAAACGTCCAAAAACTCTATTTTCCCTTTGGAATTTTATGATTTTAAAAATTATCCTAAACCCTAAACCCGGGACTTAAAACGTCCGAAACTCTATTCTAAACTGTAAACACTAAAGGTTCAAAACCATAAAACCTAACCCTAAACTTGGAAATCTAAACCCTAGCCCTAAACCCTAAAACGTCTAAAATGTCCAAAAACTCTAGTTTCCCTTTGGAATTTTATGATTTTAAAAAATTGTTCTAAGTCCTAAACCCGGGACTTAAAACGTCCGAAACTCTATTCTAAACAGTAAACACTAAAGGTTCAAACCATAAAACCTAACCCTAAACTCTGAAATCTAAACCCTAGCCCTAAACCCTAAAAATGTCTAAAACGTCCAGAAACTCTATTTTCCCTTTGCAATTTTGTGATTTTAAAAAATTGTGGAAACGAAAAACTTGTTGTTTCTTCGGATCAATCTTTTTTGTTCTGCAAATTTTGATATATTATTTGTATTTTTCTGAATTAGGATGATTTAGTTATGATTTTTCCAAGTTTAATGTGGTAAAAGGCTTTAGTCCCGGTTGGTGTCTCCAACCGGGACTAAAGATAGACCTTTAGTCCCGGTTAAAGACACCAACCGGGACTAAAGATAGACCTTTAGTCCCGGTTAAAGACACCAACCGGGACTAAAGGGCTGGGAGAAAAAAATTGAAAGTTGAAAAAAAAATTGAAATTTTTTTTTTAATTTTTTTTCAGTCCCGGTTGGTACCTCCAACCAGGACTAAAGATAGACCTTTAGTCCCGGTTGGAGATACCAACCGGGACTAAAGGGGCTGGCACCGTTCGAAGCCGGTCGCAAACCGTTTAGTCCCGGTTGGTGTCTCCAACCGAGACTAAGGGTCCCGTTTGAACCGGGACTGATGCTTGCGCCGCTCGAACCGGGACTAATGCTCACATTAGTCCCGGTTCGTAACGCAACCGGGACTATTGCTCCGATCCGGCTGGGACGAAAGCCCTGTTTTCTACTAGTGAACAGTCACCTCACTCCCCATCAGTGGTGTCATCATCAAAGGGAACATTGTTAGCAAAAAAGACACCACTGTGAGCTGGAATTGTGTACATATTACCATCAGACTCTATACTAGGCATTCACTAGTTAAATACATGATAGAGACGAGACACATATTAGGCTCGCTAGTGTTGAATTATTTGCAATCAAAGATTCCACCTCACCTCCCTAGCATATAAAACCCCTACTTATCCTAATTTTCCTTTAGATTTCCCTTAGTCCCCTGCTATACCATTTTTCGCGACAACACACCCTCATACTCCCTTCTCCCATTTTTCTTCTGATCCACTCTCTCTATGCAACCAATTTGCAAGTGTAGATTTCATAATTGTTCGCAAGAAAGAAAATTAACATCTTAATATGGATACCTAATGAAAAAGTAGAAGAAAAGTAAAAAAAAAAGTAAGGAAAATATGTGAGGGTGCATGCTTTGGTCCAAACTTGACTTCCATAATTACGCGGGGCACTTAGTGTGGAACAAATTTCTTGTTCGATCATTGGTGGTTGGGTGCAACTAAGTTGACTAGGCAGTCGATACCGCACATAATACAACAACGACGTGAATTTTGTATAGATAAACTCTGGAAGGAAATTGCAAAGAGATGAAACAGATGGGGGTTGTCTTTCCCTGGGGCATCTCCAAGGGTGACCAGCAAAACTCCGGTACATGTTCGATCGGACACTTTTGTTCACTTTTGCAATCCAACGCGGTCCTACATCATTCCGCGAAGTGGTCCCAATGCTCATTTTCCGGCAAATCGGAGACAAACATGGGGGGCTATACCGGAGTCGGGACATCCATTTGACCAACCAAAAGCCTCCGTGTGGTCCTCTTCTCTTTTCTCTCTCTTTCACATGCATGGTCCCCCTCTGCTCTCTCTCCTCCCAACCGGATACCACACCATAAATAGCCCACCACATGCATGGCCTCCACCTACTTTTGCTTCTCCCAACTGGATACTTTGTAATTAGCGTTGGATGGCTCTCTCCCGTATCATGTCCATGAACCACGTCCGGACAGAAAAACGGACATATACTGAAGGAATTTGCGGGTCGGCGTTGGAGATGCCCTTAGTACGTAGATTCATTATCTAAAGAGACTAAACATATATTATATCTTCAAAGATCTCACAACTCTCTAGACCGTAGAAGCTGGAACGGTAGCTTGTGCCATTAGAAAACAAAGTGGCATCGCAGCAACATATAGTGTGTTACAATGCATCTGCTTCCTTTAAAGCCTTTATTTTCCGATGTCTCCTCGAAACAGGCTTTCCCACCGTTTTATATATAAAGCAACACAACACAATACAGTACATGGCTGAGCAATACAATATGGTGAGAAAAAAAGCTCTCTTACAAGGTAGAATGAAAGATATAACAAGAAATCTAGAGCAAGCCCAACACCTTGCCGAGGTCCGACCGACAACGCTTTTTCGGATGCCTCCTATTCTCAAGCTAATTACTATCTTTCTTTCTTGCATTCTAGTTGCTAACAATTGATGCCGTACAAAAGGTGGTGTTGATCACAATAATTTGCAATGGAGAGAACGCACTCGATGTATGGTCGGTGGTATATAAATTGTATGCCAGGCATGTGGCTGCCAGAACATTTATCTCGCATCAATTCATTCAGATATTTCATCACGGAAGCTCTTTTACATATAATGCAATGGAAGCTAGCAGTAGAATTGTAAAATTTGTGGAGCATGAATCAGCACCAAGCGGTGAAGGTGGTTAAGTATTTCGCCAATTTTTTGCTCCAAAAGATCTAAATCCTTGATATATAAGAAAAATATCAAGTCGCCAGTCTGTTTGTCCAACCAATCGCCGCAACCAACAAATTGCTGGTGGAATAACTAAATAACAGTAAGTACTATAGGATGCAAGATATGGATGGTCCTCACTTGTATCACAACGAACACAAGTTAGGTGAGTGTATACATATTAACAAACGGTATGATTACCGCTTGTGGGTTGCATGACTTGCTTTATTTGTCCAATATAGCAAATATGCCAGTGCGTTGCAACGGGAGACAAAAAGATTATGCGCAGGCCAAATAAGTATGACTCAATACTCTGGCATATGAGCATCCTTTGTTTTAACACGGTGACTCACCATGTTTCCACTTTTTTTTCCCACATCGCTGATGATGGTCGCGATGTCCACGTGATCACAATGCATTCGACGTGGTAAATTCCAAGGCTATGAGTTTGCCACTGCACGCCACACTTGTCATTATGTTGCGCAAGGGAATGTTTAAAAGTTTAGAAACAAATCTCATCGACCACTAACTACTCCCAACGCCTAGACATATAAAGACTTTTGAAAAACTACTCAAATCCTAGACATAAAAGACTTTTGAACCGGTGACCTGTTTTTCGAATCGATTGTAGTGATACACATATTCATAATATTGATGCCAAAAGATGCAAAGTTGATAATGATAGTACAACATACTTGTGGCACTGCTGTTTAGGTCATATTGGTATAAAGCGCATGAAGAATCTCCATGCGGATGGACTTTTGGAATCACTTGATTATGAATCATTTGATACTTGCGAACCATGCCTCATGGGCAAGATGACTAAAACTCCGTTCTCCGAACAATGGAGCGAGCTAATGATTTATTGGAAATAGTACATACCGATGTATGCAGTCCGATGAGTGTTGAGGCATGCGGCGGGTATCATTATTTTCTAAACCTTTACAGATGATTGAGTAGGTATGGGTATATCTACTTGATGAAACACAAGTCTAAAATATTTGAAAAGTTCAAAGAATTTTCAGAGTGAAGTAGAGAATCATCGTAACAAGAAAATAAAGTTTCTACAATCTGATCGTAAAGGTGAATATTGGAGTTACGAGTTTGGCCTTCATTTAAAACAATGTGGAATTGTTTCACAACTCACACCACCTTGAATACCACATCGTAATGGTGTTTTCATACATCATAACCATACTTTATTAGATATGGTGCATTCTATTACGTCTCTTACCGATTTACCACTATCGTTTTGGGGTTATGCATAAGAGACAGCCGCATTCATGTTAAATAGGGCACCGTCTAAATCCGTTGAGATGGCACCGTATGTGTGACGCCCCTGGCTCAATCGTGCACTAATCATATACGCAAATGCACACGATCAAGCCTAAGGACTCTCTTGAAGATATCACAACACAACTCTAAAACATAAATAAAGGCATACAAGCATTATATTACAAGCCAGTGCCTCGAGGGCTCGAATACATAAGCTTGATGCCAAACAAGCATCAGCAGAAGCGTTAGATATCTGAGTATAGACATAAGACAGAGAGATAAGCCTTTAACAAGGCGGGACAAAACAAAAGCTACGATCGAAAGGCGCAGGCCTCCTGCCTGGGACCCTTCGAACCTACTCCTGGTCGTCGGCAAACTCGTAGTAGTAGCCTCCCTCGGAGTAGTAGCAGCTGTCGTCGACAGGGGCAGCTGACTCAGGGGCTCCGTCATCTGGTTGCATCAAATGGATATGGGGAGAAAAAGAAAGCAAGGCAATCGTGAGTACTCATCCGAAGTACTCAGCAAGCAAGGATCTACACTACATATGCAACATTATCAAAGAATGGCTGTATATGTGGACTGGGCTGCAGAAATGCCAGAATAGAGAGGAGGCCTAGTCCTATCGAAGACTAGCATCTTCAGCAGTCTTGCAGCAATAGAAGAGAGTAGATCAGTACAATATAATGTAGCAGTAATGATATCGACCTCACCCAGAGATCCTTTCTCGACTCCCTGCGAGAAAGCAATCCCAGAGCCATACAGTCATCAACCTCGCCCAGAGATTCTTTCTCGACTCCCTGCGAGAAAGCAATCCCAGAGCCACATATCCAGGTATCGTCTCAAGTTCTAGTTGTATCGATCGGGATACAACTCCGAGTGTCCTTTACCGTAGGACCGGCTATCGATAGATGTTTTCTTCCCTGTAGAGGTGCACCAACTTACCCACCACGCTCGCTTAACTCCGGCCGGACACACTTTCCTGGGTCATGCCCGGCCGCGGCCAAACGATACACCGCAACCCTACCTAGAGCTCAGCAGAGAGGTCCCCGCCGTTCTACATCCTAAGCGCAAGGGGGTCTTGGGCCATCGCCCTGTGCACTCCGGGTCGTTGTGTGCAGGGTGGATACCAGCACCGCCTCAGATGGCCGGCACGATCCGACCGTGCCACAATGCTGAACTGGACGTCTAACAGAGCTTTCAGCTGATGCTACGATGCAGAGTGCCCATAACTGTTCTCACGTGATGGTTAGTGCTATCAGGCCAGAGGCCTGCTCGGATCAAATATCCAAATCGTTAGTGGATTAGGGGCTTGTGGAAACGAGCAGAGACTCACGATCGATGTGACCCCGTCGCCCCGTCTGAAGGACTTGCGACAAGGGCCAAGAATGCCCGTCCACGCCTCGTATTCATCACTCGGGCACCATCCAGGTCAACCCATCTCGCAAAAGACTGTCGGGAACTCCGGTCCACCTCTACTGGGCGGTACCGCCTATCCCTCCAGTTCTTCTTTAAAAGTAACTTCCTCGGGTCCCCCTCGGGGCCGACCCGTCTCTAACAAGGTCCAGCGGTAAAGTCACAGTAACTGTGTGTCCATAACATCAAGGGAATCCGAGGTATCACCCTCGACGGATGCCCACTCGATGTAACCCTCAAGGTGACCTTAGGAGGAATCACCCTCGAGGTTCACACTTGAAGTGTTGCGCGACAGGGTCGTATCGGAAGTGGAGGAGGAGGAATCACCCTCGATGACCATTACCAATTATCTACCCTACAAGGTTAACATCAGAAGTGCTGACGAGTTATCACCCTCGGCACTCGATAGTAACCCAGTAGTGTCATACAACTAAGGGGGGGTGATGTGCGGTGCCGGGGCCTGGTCTTCAATCCCATTGATCGGGTCTTCTGTTAATCCAGCGAGGCAACAAGGGACAAAGTGGGGTTCTCTAGTGGGTCTCTACCCAGTCTATACTAAGCAGTTTGGGATAAGCAGGTAAGGTATCAATAGCAGGTTACAATAAATAGGCTATGCATCAGAATAGGTAAAGCAGTAGCAGCAGCAATTCTAATGCAAGCATGAGAAAATACAATGGGCGATATCGGGATGATCAAAGGGGGGGCTTGCCTGGAAGCTCTGCTGAAAAGTACTGATCGTCAGCGCGTAGTCGTACTCGGCGGCAGCGTCAGTCTCGATGTCTACCGGAGAGAAGAGGGGGGAACAAACAGTAAATATCAGGCACACAGATGTATTACTAAGCATGACATGATGATATGCGGTGCTAGGGGTGTTCTAACACGGTGTTACACGATACCGGCGAAGGGGGGAAATATCCGGGAAAGTATTCCCGGTGTTTGGCATTTTCAGACAGGTGAAACGAAGGGGGACGGTTCCATGTTCGCTATGCTAGGGACGTGTGGCGAATGAACGGACTGCGTATTCGGATTTGTCTCGTCGTTCTGAGCAACTTTCATGTACAAAGTATTTTCATCCGAGCTACGGAATATTTTGTATTAACTTATAAGGATTTTATCATTTTTAGGAATTAACAGATTTAATTAAATGGAAAACAGGGTTATGACATCAGCATGATGTCAACAGTCAACAGGGTTGTTGACTGGGTCAATCTTACATGTGGGTCCCGCTGTCATTGACATGGTTTAATTAAACAGATCTAATTCGACTAATTAAGTAATAGGTTAATTAAACAAAGTTAATTAATTATTATCTTAATTATTATTTTTACATTTTACTTTCGTTTCTTTTTTTTACAGGGGGCTGGGCCCCTGAGGTCAGTGGCACAGGGCCACTGGGGGCCGGCATGCACTCGGGCGCTCAAGAGGGCGCGCGCCGGCGGCCGCGGCGCGGTCAGCCGGAGCCGTGAGGGCCGGGGCGGCGACCGGATGCGGGCTGAGGCGACGGCCAGTGAGGGGGGGGGGCGCGGGCGACTGTGGCAGTGCCTGCAGGGGCGGCTGCGGCGGCGAGCAGTGTGGGCAGGGGCGAGGCCGCGCGGGACGCGCCGCGAGGGCGAGCGGGGCTGCGGCGTCGGGCAGCAGCAGAGGCCGCTACAGGCACGAGCGAGGCAGCAGGCAGTTGTCCGGTGCGAGCACGTGCACGAGCGGGGCCACGATAGGGCACGAACGGCGCGGCCAGGGCGCGAGCACGTCGGCGAAAGGGCGCGGTCCGGCGCGGGCTTTGCGGGGGACGGGGAAAAGGGGGAAAGGGGGGGGCGCTCACGGTTGTTGCCGAGACGGGGGGGGGGGTCGGCGAGGCCGATGGAGGCCGTTGGGGAGGAGGACGGGGACGCGACGGTGACGGCGTGGTGAGGTCGCAGCGTTCGGCGACGGCATCGACGAGGCGAGGAAGAGGCCTTGGGCGGGCGACGCGCGAGGGAGAAGGAGGGCGAGGAGGCGATCCGGTGACGGGGCGGGGCGGCGCCGGGGACGGGCGCCGGCGTCGGGGGCGCGAGGCCGTTGCCCAGATCCAGTTGGGGGGGAAGGGGAGAGGGCGAGTGGGGGAAGTGGGTCGGGGGGAGGCTAGGGTTTCGTGGAGTGGGGGGATAAGGAGGCCCAGCTTGGCCTGGTGGGCCGGCCAGTGCGGCGGCCAGCTGGGCCGTTTGGCCCAGCGCGGGGGGGGGGGGGGGGCCTTGTTTCTTTTCTTTTCCACATTTTAATTTGCTATTTTAAATTTTGGTTACTGTATTGTATTTCTTTTGCTTTTAAAAGAATTTAAAAGACTATGAAATTTGCCCCATAATTACTAGGCAAGGATTTGAGTTAGCACACAGATTTACAAATTATTTTTGGAAAGACTAACTATTTATTTACATTTAAACGGTTAAATTTAAATGTTGTTGGCACAGTTTTTAAAAAGGTTAGAGGCCTTTCAATAATTCCATTTAGGTTGTCTTCTCCCAGAAAACAACTTAGTGATTATTTTCAACCCAACAAACATTTTTGTTTTACCGATTAAAGAAATATTATTTTGACTTGGAATTTAAATTTGAATTCGAACGGGGTTTGAATTAACGTGAGTTTAGCAACAGTAATCATGGTGACATGGCAACTTTAGTGGAGGGTTACTATAGCTTAAATATCCGGGAGTCACAATTCTCCTCCACTACAAGAAATCTCGTCCCGAGATTTAAGGGGTGGAGTAAGGGGGAAGGGATTTGATTACGGAATTCTAACGGGTCTTCTCGACCTTGGTTGCTCTTCTCGAAGAGGTCCATCCATTACGTCGATGTCTTCATTTCTCTACTTCGGGTCATCATGATGAAGCCGTCATCCTTTCTTCGGGGTCTTCATCGTACTTGCGAATTGGTAAGGGGCAGCTCGACAACGATAGGATGATAGAAGGGGTAATCATATGGGATTATCCCATGAATGAACTCATGAGTATCTCTCGAGTTGAACAAATGAAACACATCGAGAGCAAGAAGGTACAATAAGAAGTCTCAAGCGGATAGACAATCGTCCGACGTGTGAAACAGAGTGTGAAAAAGGGGTTCAGAGCAACGAGAATAAGTATTGCGTCTGAAACCAGAATAGATCACTAGGAATGTGGCTCGTGAATTACATATGAAGCCAAGCATGAGGAATAACTCTAGAAACTGGGGTGTATAGGTGAGTCAGGTTACGATCCTGTGGAACTGTGGGTTATGGGCCCACCATTTGAGTTAAAAGTAGAACGGGGCACTGACATCTCTCACGGTCATGATAGCAAGGCAGGTCAGAGGATAGCCTGTCATTTATGTTGGCAACAACGTTGGTACCAAGGGCGAGGGACAAAGAGAACCATTTTCCTGCTCGTTAAGATGAGGCGGACCAATAGGCAAAGTTCTCGTCCATCGGTGGCTACCGGAATGTCATTAACAATAGTAACAGGGTCGTACTGACCGAATTGTACCTCGAGGTGTTTTTATAAGCAGGGGACTATTTCTGCTTATATCATATAGCTCAAAGGAAAGATTAACAAACCAATAGAAAGGAAAATGTGATTATCAGGATTAATCATACCAAAGGAAAGAAAAATGTGTTTGCACAAAAGATTTGTGGGTATATCCTTCCCAAGGAAAAACGGAGCATGATACACATGTCAGAACAACAAGTACATTACCGTTTGGATAAAGGGGCAAGGGAATTCATGATGTTATCCATACAACGGTGTTTGGATAATAGAGCAAGAAACATTTAGCGGTGCGCTATCAATGTTCTTATTGATGTTCGGAATACCATAGTTATGCTTCGAGGTAGCAATAACATAGTGTTTCAGGTAAAAGGTTGGACCTGAAGAGCACAAGAGTTACAAAGAAACAATCACAAGAATAGCAGGGAACTCAATGTCAGAGCAAAACATGACCAGGTCTGTGTTGGCAGGAATACAAGGAGGTTGTCAATGATATCACAAACCATCGAGGGGCAGGGATGGTATTTCTAGCCATGAGTTCAAGTGACATCTCTGAAGAAGCCAAAGTGTTGACGGTGATCACGACAAATTTTGTCGAGAGACTCTATGAAGATGCCATCGAGCAGCGACGACATCAAGCTAAATGAAGGATGAAGTGAAAAGCTATGAGAACCACGGATTCGACACAAGCTCGAAGTCAAGCTTGTTGTTCGAGGTGAAATGATAAGATGAGGAAGATCGACGTAAGCTTAGCTCATCGTCGGAAGTTGCTCCGGGCATAAGGACCAGGTAGCACAGTTAAAAGTTGGCACGATAAAAATATAGCCGATCAGGCTAGGAATGATGTGATGGGGTATTAAACTTCCCGGTAACAAGTACTAGGGGTAATACCGGAAGGTAAATCGGAGTAGAGGTTGGACGGGGAAAAAGCTTTGCAGAGGATAAGTATTTAACTTATCCGGGAAATGGAATTAAGGAGGAAATATGGTCGGAACCACGATTGCAAAGGATCAATTCATAGATACAAGATGAACTTGTACCAAGGAAATAATTATTTTTACGAGCAGCTTTCATGATGAGTTCTACATGGGGTCCATGGGCATGAACACACAGTTCAAGGTCAACCCCCACTTCTTCAATGCATAACCTCTCATTCACTTTTGGCTTTTAGTGAAGTTGAAATGTTGAAATTTATCTGGCGTAACACTAGTAGAGTATGACTCGTAGAAGTTTCTGGGTTCTCGCTGATGGCAGAAGCATAGATACAACCCATCGGGACATTTTACGAGTCTATACAACCATCAACCAAAGCAAGGGATACGAGTTTGAAAGCAAAGTGTCAAAGTCAAAGCAGATGATACCATTTACCGAAGGTATTGCATCAGGGAAGAACTCACAAGGTTATTGAATACGATGGACAATCGATTGCAACTTGATTAGCCGAGAACCAACTCATGTCCAAATTGACGTCTGAGCCAGAAGGACGAGTTCTAGGAATCGACTGATGATTGCGAACATTCGCAGCATATTGATTCAAGGGATTCAAATAGTAGTATCAAGGGATGTCAACGAGGATTACTTGACATACGGAACTATCCATAATGCCAGCAGGCACGAATTTCAAGAACAATAGGGTGCAGAGAATTTTCATAAGATCGATTAACAATGGGAATGATGTTGCGAAGCACATGATCAACTAGGGATGAATGAATCGCTGATAAGTGTGTGGAATTATCCGCAGTGCGAAAGAAGCTGCACGGCAGTAGGCTCAAAGGATTCCCGGATTAACGAGGAGTATTACAGGGTATCTCGCACATAAAGGAGTAACTGGGAATGAAGATACAAACTACAAGGATGGTTAGTTATCCACGGGGGTTTGTCGGTGGTTAGGAACTGCAAAGCGGTGGCACAGGGTCTCGGTTAACGTCGAGGAGTATCTTCAGAATCTTTTGATGAAGCAGACGATCATCTATAGTGAAGAGGCTCTCCGGGAGGAAGTGGTTACGAGATCCTAATGCCAGAGTTAGCAAAATCATTTAAACCGAATAGAAGAGAGATCAGAGTTCCCAGAGTATAGACGAGGAATAAAAGATCCTAATACCACCCAATTGGCGACGTGGGCCCGCAACCCACACAACCATGTTAGTAAAACGGTTTTCAAGTACTAGACTCAACTTCGTCCAAGGAGTTGGAAAGGGGGATTCCTACAGGCAGTCGGCTCTGATACCAACCTGTGACGCCCCCGGCTCAATCATGCACTAATCATACACGCAAATGCACACGATCAAGCCTAAGGACTCACTTGAAGATATCACAACACATCTCTAAAACATAAATAAAGGCATACAAGCATTATATTACAAGCCAGGGCCTCGAGGGCTGGAATACATAAGCTTGATGCCAAACAAGCATCAGCGAAAGCGTTAGATATCTGAGTACAGACATAAGAAAGAGAGATAAGCCTTTAACAAGGCGGGACAAAACAAAAGCTACGATCGAAAGGCGCAGGCCTCCTTCTTGGGACCCTCCGAACCTACTCCTGGTCGTCGGCAAGCTCGTAGTAGTAGCCACCCTCGGAATAGTAGCAGTAGTCATCGACAGGGGCAGCTGACTCAGGGGCTCCGTCGTCTGGTTGCATCAAATGGATATGGGGAGAAAAAGAAAGCAAGGCAACCGTGAGTACTCATCCGAAGTACTCAGCAAGCAAGGATCTACACTACATATGCAACATTATCAAAGAATGGCTGTATATGTGGACTGGGCTGCAGAAATGCCAGAATATTGAGAAGGCCTAGTCATATCGAAGACTAGCATCTTCAGCAGTCTTGCAGCAATAGAAGAGAGTAGATCAGTACAATATAATGTAGCAGTAATGATATCGACCTCACCCAGAGATCCTTTCTCGACTCCCTGCGAGAAAGCAATCCCAGAGCCATACAGTCATCAACCTCGCCGAGAGATCCTTTCTCGACTCCCTGCGAGAAAGCAATCCCAGAGCCACATATCCAGGTATCATCTCAAGTTCTAGTTGTATCGATCGGGATACAACTCCGAGTGTCCTTTACCGTAGGACCAGCTATCGATAGATGTTTTCTTCCCTGCAGAGGTGCACCAACTTACCCACCACGCTCCCTTAACTCTGGCCGGAAACACTTTCCTGGGTCATGCCCGGCCACGGCCGAACGATACACCGCAACCCTACCTAGAGCTCAGCAGAGATGTCCCCGCCGGTCTACATCCTAAGCGCAAGGGGGTCTTGGGCCATCGCCCTGTGCACTCCAGGTCGTTGTGTGCAGGGTGGATACCAGCACCGCCTTGGATGGCCGGCACGATCCGACCGTGCCACAATGTTGAAGTGGACGTCTGACAGAGCTTTCGGCTGATGCTACGATGCAGAGCTTTCGGCTGATGCCACGGCAGGGCACGAATGGCGCGGCCAGGGCGTGAGCGCGTCGGTGGAAGGGCGCGGTCCGGCGCGGGCTTGGCGGGCGATGGGGAAAAGGGGGAAAAGGGGAGGGGGCGCTCATGGTCGTTGCCGAGACGGGGGGTCGGCGAGGCGCGATGGAGCCGTTGGGGAGGAGGACGGGGACGCGACGGTGACGGCGCGGTGAGGTGGCGGCGTTCGGCGAGGCGAGGCAGAGGCCTCGGGCGGGCGACGCGCGAGGGAGAAGGAGGGCGAGGAGGCGATCCGGTGATGGGGCGGGGCGGTGCCGGGGACGGGCGCCGGCGTCGGGGGCGCGAGGCCATTGCCCCGATCCAGTCAGCCTGGAGGAAGCGGAAGAAGAGCGAAAGGAGAAGAGGTAGGAGAGAGAGGGGGCGAGCAGTCGGGGGGAAGGGAGAGGGGCAAGTGGGGGAAGTGGGTCGGGGGGGGGAGGCTAGGGTTTTGTGGAGTGGGGGGATAAGGTGGCCCGGCTGGGCCTGGTGGGCCGGCCAGTTCGGCGGCCAGCTGGGCAGTTTGGCCCAGCGCAGGGGGGGGGGGGGCTTGTTTCTTTTCTTTTCCACATTTTAATTTGCTATTTTTAATTTTGGTTACTGTATTGTATTTCTTTTGCTTTTAAAAGACTATGAAGTTTGCCCCATAATTACTAGGCAAAGATTTGAGTTAGCACACAGAGTTACAAATTATTTTTGGAAAGACTAACTATTTATTTACATTTAAACGGTTAAATTTAAATGTTGTTGGCACGGTTTTTAAAAAGGTCTGAGGCCTTTCAATAATTCCATTTAGGTTGTCTTCTCCCAGAAAACTACTTAGTGATTATTTTCAACCCAACAAACATTTTTGTTTTACCGATTAAAGAAATATTATTTTGACTTGGAATTTAAATTCGAATTCGAACGGGGTTTGAATTAACGTGAGTTTAGCAACAGTAATCGTGGTGACGTGGCAACATTAGTGGAGGGATACTGTAGCTTAAATATCCGGGCGTCACAGTATGAACAATGGTTTGGCAAGAAACCTAAGCTATTGTTTCTTAAAGTTTCACTACAAGAAATATGTCAACTTGCGACCATCACTATTGGTCGCTAAATGGTCGTTGTTTTTTATTTGTGACCTTTTGTTACTAAAAACAGATGGTCAAAAGCTGACCGTCTTTAATGGAAATTAACGACCTTCTCTGTGATATGGTTGTTGAAGGCAACGACCAAAACAAAAGGTCGTTGGTCCTACGACCTTTTGTTTTGGTCATTGGCAGTCTGCCGAGGCCACATCGGATCCGACGTGGCAAAATTGCGACCAATTGAATTGGTCATTGATAACAATCAGCCCGGTCCAATTCGGTGTTTTAAATGGGCCGAGCCCAACAATTCAGCCCAATTATAGATTTTTTTCCTGCCAATTTTGGTCAGCTGTACGGGCCAAGCCCTACAATTCGGCCTTTTTATTTTCTGGGCCTAGGCCATTTTGCATTCCGTTTCATTACGCCTTTTATTCTTGTTTTTCATAAATGCACAATATTCCAGTCCACTATTGTTTGGGCCATAGCCTTTTTAAACCCGAAATATTACTTGGTCCAGTAGAACGTGTTCGGTCTTTTGCATTCACAGATTTCAATTTTACACATTTCAACAACAAACAATAAATAATTCTCAATGAAATTATTAAATACAGAATCATTCACACAAATATTCACAACATCACATACATGTTTGCATGTCCAACAGCATATACACAAGCACCAAAACATGGTGGCAAACTAGCAACATCAACTAAAACTGTGGTGCGCATCTCGAGGCTTCTTTGATCTTCTGTCACAGCACCAACATCCTCAACAACATTAGATCCTGATGTACATAAACTATTAGTGAGATACATTGGGAGTTAAATTATTGCCAATAAAAAATATTGAGACAATTATACGTACATGCCCAAATGCTTCAGTTCATTAAACACTAAGTAAGGCATAGCAAAAATTCCAACAACTTGACTGCAACACGTTAACCTGTTGTTGTTCTACACTTCCACTACAACATTCAAGCTCATGTTAGGCACCAACAATACTAACCTATAGGTACCAGCATGGTATATTGGTACAAGTGCATATCATGCAATGAACGTCACTGTAACACATTCACCTGAAGAAAAGTATTGTACTATTCTACTACCACGACCATCCAGTCAACTGATAGCATCTAACAATACTAGTAAGCCCACACGGACTAACATCACAAGGCTGGAGAGAATAAAGGGAACCAAGACCTGATGATGATAGTGTTGACGATGATCTGAATGGAATTATCAAGCAGAGCAAAACAGCAGCGTGACCATCAAGTCGCAGCCCTGAAGAAAGAAAGAACCAATAGGGTCAGCTACTTATTTATTCAGAGTTGAGAGTTGAACAATCATCAAAAAACTAAAGATACTGCTTAGCCAACTAAATAACACATGATTCAGTCACACGGTATAATTCTGACTATAATATAACAAGAGAACTAAAGATACTACATACTTAGAACTCAACTAATAAGTGAGAATGATCCAATCCGATGCAAACAACTGATTTTATTTGTTGATGTTACAAAAGGAAGTGTATAAACAAACTGCAACAAACAAGCTTTGATTTGCTGCTCCAAATAGAGGACCCTGGGATTGGGGTGCTGATCACATAAGTAAATAAACAGTAGTACATCTCCAAAACCTTAAATATGGTATCAACTTCTCAGATCACAATGGTGAATGAACAATAGTATATATCTGAATTTATAGCATCACACACGAGGTCTAAATTTATACTATGTTCCTTTAGTAGCAAGAGCTGGTTCATGTCTAGCTTGTATTGCAGATAACTAGTACATTTTTCACACAAAAAATAGGAGCGACATATGTTTTAATGATCAACTCTCGTGTTGCAGTATATATTCACAGCATGTAAGAATACTTGGATTAACAGACTAATCAACCATCAACTAACACTTCACAGTACCAACTAACACTTCACAGTACCAAAAAAATGGGTGGCGCTCACCACTTCAGATGTGCAGCAGCCATGAGGGCTTCTTCCTGTTCCACCTGCAGCAGCGGCCGCGGCGGCAGCTTCTACAGATCTGAGACACAAAACAAACGCAGGTAGGAGGAATCAGAGGGAGAGGAGATGAAGAAACAAACAAGACAAGGGGAGAAGAGGGATTGATGCCCACCCACCCATCATGGTCGAAGATCCGCGGTCGCCATGGCCGGAGATGGACGGCTGCCGGTGCACGTGGTGGAGGTCAAGGACTGCCCCATTGGAAGATAGGGCTGACCAGAGCAGGATAGACGGGGGCACCTTCCAAAATCGCAGTTCTTGACTTCTCCAGCTGAAGAAACATTCAGGTTTTGGAACAGATCAGTGTGGGACAACGAGACCTGCTGCTGCCACTGCGATTGATATCGAAAAAGCATAAACCATGCCGACAATAGGAGTTCCCGCATCGAACCATGGAAGTAGAAAGATGCTTACCATGGCAGCCAAGTCCTTAGTGGTCAAGATGTACCGGGCGTGGATCAAATCGTAAAGCATCTCCGCGGACGCCACAATCAGCTCATTCTGGTCATCAGCGAACACATCCCTGCGTATGTAGACACACACCTAGACAAACGAAGCATTAACTTGTGAGGATCAGACAAACAAAGCAGTCACGCTAATGATTAACTGATAAGCCCAGCCACCCTCAATCCTTAATACAGTACTAAGTTTTACTACTCCGGGTAACCTAATACACTACAGTACATAGGCACCTCAATGCATTACTGTCAAAGTGGGGAAGAACGGTGCTTGTTAATTAAACAGGCACCTCAAATTTAGCACAACTAGGAGCATATTTTACTTTTAGGAGAAGGCGTCCAAGCACAAAACAGACTCAGCCATTCCCTCCTTGCTGCAAGGCTTGGCTCAAAACAGAGTCTTCAGCCAAGGAATGGGAGAAGTAAGCAGTAGTACTCGTCATTGTGAAAATCAGATATATACTTTTTGGGGTGATGATAAACTCTGGCACTAAACTGAAATTTAAACTTGAACTGAACATTGTATACGGTACGTTTGGTAGTGCTTCACTTCCTGATTTAATTAGCATCTGCTGTAGTATTATTAAACCTTTCCTAAATTATACAGTAAGCACTCGTTAATCTAAGAAATACTGTACAGATTTTGAGCGTTTATAAGCACAAGCACTGATCTCAAAATGTGCACTTAAACTGAACACTGTTAATGGTAGTTTTAGGCATTCAGTACCATTTCGTTTCCTGGTTTAATTAGCACCAACTGTAGCATCTAACTTTTTTCGGTTACAAGAGTCCTGTTGATCTAGATATGGTTTCACATCAGAAACATTCAGAAATCAGTTGAACAGAATTGACTACCAAAGAAATCAGAATTGAACAGAATTGTTGTGCAGAATTAGTCATATGCATAGGTGTTTCAAGTAATGAGGGGAGTTCTTGATTAGTTAAGGAAAGCACAACTTTCAGGAAAGTTAATCCATGTTTCCATGCTTGTCTACCAAAGAAATTGTATCAACTTAACAATTAGTCATGCATAAGTGTTTCACATCAAAAACATATAGAAGTGCAGACTCGAGATTGACAATTAGGATGCATGCTGATATCACCATCGATCTACAGGAACAGTCGTGGAAAGTACTACAGAGTAGCAGCAATGGCATCACAGAGCAGCAATTCAGAGGCTCTAAAGCAACAATTCATTTGGGAGTATGGCATCACAGAGCAGCAGCAATGGCATACAGAGCATGATGAAAAGAGAAATAGTAGTATACAGTGGCGTCCTTTCTGCTCACACAGAAGAAGAATCACACAGCAGAATGGACGGGGCCGGAGGCGGTGGAGATGGAAGAGGGGTGTCCCTGAGGCGCTTGCGTAGCTCGTCGACCTATCTGGCGAGCTCGTCGCAGGACTCCATTGCCTCCTTCTCCTCCATGCAGCACCGAATCCCATCCGCGTTCATCGTGGAATCCCTCTGCACGGTGCCGTTTCGATCCGTCAAGTCGGACCACAGCGGAATGAATGGGGAAATGGGGAAGGGGGGAAAGGGATTGACCCTGAGGAGCTCGACGCAACAGGCAGCGGCGTGGAGGTCCTCCTCGAGCGCGAAGACATGGTCCTGGAGGCGGCGAGGTTGACGCGGAGCGAGCGGTCGGGCATGGGGAGGACGAGGAAGGCCTCGATGGAGTCGCGCATGTACTCCTCTGCGCCGCCGAGGAGCGTAGGCCTAGAGGCCGGAGGTGGAGGACGGGGAGGAGGGTACGCGTCCTTGCCGTCTGTCGGGGCCATGGATCGATCGGTCGGTCGGCGCCATTCATCTTACTCATCCACGCTTGGTTGATCCCGCCATCTGCAAAGAGAGCGAGGGGATTCAGGTAGAGAAATCGAGAGAAAGAGGCAGTGGGGGAAGAGAGAGAGAGAAAGAGAGAGAGAGAGAGAGAGGGAGAGGGAGGAGGCTAGATCCGGCGAGGGGATCCGGCGAGGTTCGGTCCCACACGGGTCAAATTTGTCAAAGAGATCGATACGGGTTGCAGCGGCGGTTGGATCTAGATGGGGATGGCCGTGTGGCTGTGGGTGTGGGTTTGGGGTGCGGCGAGCGGGCTAGGGTAGTGATCAGAGGTGGTGAAAGCGATGGGGAAAATGGAGCAGGAGCGGCAGTGGCGATAGGGATAAGGGACCTAGTGTTTCGTGGGTGGATGAGGATGAGAGGGACACGGGGTGATACGAGAGGGGGTGAGAGCGACGAGGGAGGTGTGGGCTGCCGTTGGATCCGGGTGCATCCGACGGTGGTTAATCCATGATCCGCGTGAGATGATTTTGGACATATCAGAACGCAGTATCTCCTTTGATGACGTTCAGACCATTTAAATTGGTCCTAATAATCGATTGAAAATAAGATGTTAAATCATGTCTGCTATTTGATGGCCTAGAAAATTTATATAAAAGTAAATAGAAATAAAAAACCTTCGCATTGTGTCACCAAGTGTGACCTACTTTTCAGTAAAAATAACAAACTTTGAATAATGCAAATATCATTAAAAAAGTGTTCTCATAAATGAGTTTTTTGTAAGAGAATCATTTCTCGAGTGCCCAAAATGATTTTTTTGATGAAGAACCTACCAAATATTTGTTGCAAATTTGGACCAAATCAATTTTATAAAATATTAGGCCATATTTAATGTACAATTGACCAAATGGTTGAGTGTCAAAAGATTTGATCCACTGATAACCCACAAGTATAGGGGTCGCAACAGTTTTCGAGGGTAGAGTATTCAACCCAAATTTATTGATTCGACACAAGGGGAGCCAAAGAATATTCTCAAGTATTAGTAGCTGAGTTGTTAATTCAACCACACCTGAAAGACTTAATATCTGCAGCAAAATATTTAGTAGCAAAGTAGTATGGAAGTAACGGTAACAGTGGCAAAAGTAACAGTAGTAGTTTTGTAGCAATCGTAACAGTAGCAACGGAGAAGTAACTAAGCAAAGATCAATATGAAACGAGCTCGTAGGCAATGGATCAATGATGGATAATTATGTCGGATGGCATTCATCATGCAACAGTTATAACATAGGGTGACACTGAACTAGCTCCAATTCATCAATATAATGTAGGCATGTATTCCGAATATAGTCATACGTGCTTATGGAAAAGAACTTGCATGACATCTTTTGTCCTACCCTCCCGTGGCAGAGGGGTCCTAATGGAAACTAAGGTATATTAAGGCCTCCTTTTAATAGAGTACCGGACCAAAGCATTAGCACTTAGTGAATACATGAACTCTCAAACTACGGTCATCACCGGGAAGTGTCCCGACTATTGTCACTCCGGGTTTGCCGGATCATAACACGTAGTAGGTGACTATAACTTGCAAGATAGGATCAAGAAAAAATATATATTCATGAAAACATAATAGGTTCAGATCTGAAATCATGGCACTCGGGCCCTAGTGACAAGCATTAGGCATAGCAACATCAATCTTAGAACATAGTGGATACTAGGGATCAAACCCTAACAAAACTAACTCGATTACATGGTAAATCTCATCCAACCCATCACCGTCCAGCAAGCCTACGATGGAATTAATCACGCACGGCAGTGAGCATCATGAAATTGGTGATGGAGGATGGTTGATGATGACGATGGCGACAATTTCCCCTCTCTGGAGCCCCGAACGGACTCCAGATCTGCCCTCCCGAGGAAGAACAGGGCTTGGCGGTGCCTCCGTATCGTAAAACCTGATGAATCCTTCTCTCTGATTTTTTTCTCCCCGAACGTGAATATATGGAGTTGGAGTTGAGGTCGGTGGAGGTCCAGGAGGCCCACAAGGACAGAGGGCGCGCCCCCACCCTTGTGGATAGGGTGTGGGCCCCCTTAGGTTGATTCTTTTGCCAATATTTTTTATTTATTCCAAAACTGATCTCCGTGAAGTTTCAGGTCATTCCGAGAACTTTTATTTCTGCACAAAAATTACACCATGGCAATTCTACTGAAAACATCATCAGTCTGGGTTAGTTCCATTCAAATCATGCAAATTAGAGTCCAAAACAAGGGCAAAAGAGTTTGGAAAAGTAGATACGATGGAGACGTATCAACTCCCCCAAGCTTAACCCATTGCTTGTCCTCAAGCAATTCAGTTGACAAACTGAAAGTGATAAAGAAAAACTTTTACAAACTCTGTTTGATCTTGTTGTTGCAAAAATGTAAAGCCAGCATTCAAGTTTTCAGCAAAGATTATGAACTAACCATATTCACAATAACGTTTAGGTCTCACATTTACTCGTATCAATGGCATAATCAACTAGCGAGTAATAATAATAAATCTCGGATGACAACACTTTTTCAAAACAATCATGATATGATATAACAAAATGGTATTTCGCTAGCCCTTTCTGAGAACGCAAAACATAAATGCAGAGCACCCCTGAAGATCAAGGACTGACTAGACATTATAATTCATGGCAAAATAGATCCAGTCACAGTCATACTCAATATCAATTAATAAAAATGCATACAAATGACAGTGGTGCTCTATAACTGGTGCTTTTTATAAGAGGATGATGACTCAACAATAAAAGTGTAACACCCTGGATTTTGCCCCTTTTCTTTTTCTTTTGATTTTGGTCCGGATTCGCTTTTTGTGGCTTAGTAGTCTTGCAACCTGGAGGGATCACCCTTCATTCTTCTTCCCGAGTGGCTTGCCAACCTCAAAACCATCCCAAGACCATGTCATTTCCATCTTGGACCAACTCCCAATATTCTTTTTCTTGGGAATATTCCTTTTTCTATTAAAGGAATAACCCTATTTGCCCTGAGTTGTAAAGCAACTCATATTTCTATCATTCCCAAAATTCGCAAATAATTCTCATAAATTGGTTGGGTTAGATATTCCACAAATATGTCAAATCCTTCCTTGCCATGTTCAAAATTATTTCCTAAATATTCCTTTTCTGATTCTACCCTATCTGTCAGATTGAGAAGCAAGTACCCTTTATATTTGCTTGCTTGCTCTCAAACTTTTTGTGAACTCTTTCCTGTCCATATCATTGCCACATGCCAAAATTCAGCTTTATTTGGATAATAAATCTCCCTTGGCTAATTTCCAAAGTTTCTGGTCAACTGGAAACTTTGTGAAGCAAGTACCAGCCAGGAGTATCCAAATGAGTTGAAATTTTGCAAGCATCTTTATATGCTCGAATCATGACTCTCCACCAAGTTTCAACCCTATAAAATCATCTATGTGACCACAGCATTAAATATTTGTTTCAGGTCATATTTTTACATTGTGAAGCAACTATATTTTATATTGCTCCATAATTGCTGAAAATTTACCAGGACATTCTCCTAATCATCTTACACCCCTCCACAAAATTTGGGCTCATTTTATCTTTCCAATAATTCTCTAGAATTTTCCCAAGTTTCTGGACAGTAAGAATGTTTGTGAAACAAGTACCATTTTGGCATGTCCATTTGGTATGAAATTTTTACAGCATCCTCATATGTCCAAATAACCCTGCCTTGCCAAATTTCAGCTCAAGTGGCTTCTTCATTCGAGTGCACCATCATGATCTTGATTCTGGACCAATTGTGCTGTTGCAAAGCAACTATGATGTGTATTGGTCCAATTCCTTCCAAAACCCCCAGGATTATAGTCCTTCCTCATCTAAACATCCCAGACAACTTATTTGGCTCTAATCACATCTCTGTTGATCACTGTATCATGATTCAGTCTGATACAGCAAAGTTTCAGTGAATCCTCACTTCACCTCAGAACTTTTCTAGTCGATCTATCACCTCAGGAGCAATGTAGTTTGGAGGGACTACACACCAGACAAGATTTCATGCCAAGGACGTGGCCGTGGCGCCATATGCACATGGTGACCACGTGTTTGACTTGCCAAATCACGCGCTCTATGCATGGGACCCTTGGCCTCGTCTGTTTCCTTGCTTGTTCGACACCACATCATGTCCAGCGGCTTCATTTCGTCGTCGCCCTCGCTCGGGACACCTCTCCTCCCCTCTCCCGTCTCTTCCTGCGCAGTGCACAGCCGCGCCCGTAACATGGCCGCCCCTGTCGCCGACGAGGCCGGTCGATGGAGCCCTCCCGAACCTCCCCGGCCGCGCCTGAACCCTCTCCGCCCTCTGTGAAGCTCGCTGATGCTTCTCCTCCCCTCCAGGCGAGCTCCCGAAGCATCGGGACGCCCGTACACGCGTCGCCACGGCCAAGCTCGGCCCCCTCCGTCGCTCGCCTATATATAGACCACTCCGAGCCCTCCCGAGCACACCAGCAGCTCCACCTCACCTCACTACCCCTCCCTAGCCACTCGCCCGAGCTCCAGGGGCCCTTCCTACTCGCCATTGCCGCCTCGGTCGCCGGCGGTCGCCGCCTAAATTCGGGCAGGCCCGCGCTCCTCTCCTCCTCCTGAGCGATCCACCATGTTCCCCTCCTTCCGGTGAGCCGCCCCACCCCATCTCCCCTCGCCGGAGTTGGCCGCACCACCGAGTTCCTCCACCAACGCCTGCCCCTGGCCTCCTCTGGCGCCGCCCGTCCCCGCCTCCCCACTCCTTCCCGGCGCCCGCTTCGCCTCTGAACAGGTGCGGCTGGTCTTCCCGCGCCCGTCGGTGCCCGCGCCGTGGTCGGCGACGGCCGGAGCCGGCCGGCCCCCTCGCCGCTTTCCCTCCCCTGTTCCTTCTCTGTCGTCCTGAAGAAAAGGGCGAGCGGGAGGAGGGGGACGAGCGCCCGTGCCCCTCCCCTGCCCCTGGGCCCCGCCTGGAAGTGGCTCCAGCCACGGGTCCACGTGGATAAGTGGAGACTCCTTCTGCGGTTTCCGTTTGCTCCAAAGGAAAACGTATTCTGCGAAAGTGTGCGACCCGCGAGCTGCCAGGGACCCCGTTGGAAATATTCTATTTGCAGATAGGTCCCTGACAAAAAAACCTTCATAACTTTTTGCTCAGAACTCCGATTGAGGTGATTCCAAAGCCCACGTCTTCGTCTCGTCGAGCCTGTTCCGATGGAGTCATTTTCATAATGTTTACACACTGTCAAAATGACCATTTTGCCCTTGTCCGTAAACAACCTCCTCCGAGAGAGAACTGTTTCCGGCGATCGTTTCCGCGGACTCTCCGCACTCCTTCCCGATGGTTCCTTCATCTCCACGCAAGCCACAACTCTCATCTGCATCATTGCATTGCAATATCATAGTTTAACTAATTACTTTAATAGCAAGTATGAGTTATTTGTGAAAGGAATTGAATTATGCAATTCTCGGATAGGTGACTACCATGTTGAATACCGGATTATTAGTGACTAGTAGCTTACCCACTTGTTGATACTATGATATCGAGATCACTGTCTGTGATTATTTTGGAGTTCATCCGGCAGTTCGTAGAGATGAATTAGCAGCAGTGGCTTAAGCATACTGGTTATCGGAGTGTCAGCCATGACAGAAATATTATTCGGGGATTAGATATTTCATGGTTGACCTTGAGTCACCTGTCCGGACTTATCCGTGCAGCCACATTTGCCGGTATGGGACGGCCTTGACTTGGTCTGATCGCGTGCTCTTTCACCGGTACCACCCGACAGGGAAGGTTATGCGTGCGCGCTACCCTGGCCCGGTAGGCGGCGATAACCTTGTGAGCCCAGTTGAGTTATTTGGATCCAGGTCCCCGTTTGGGACAGTTTAGTTTGGCCACGACGGTGGCAGGTGTCACGCGGTGACACAGGGGCCACCCAGGGCAGGACTCCGGGGGAGAGTGTTTGCCGGTGGTATGATGGGAGAGTCACGGGTCAGACAGGTTTCGTTGGAGCAACGCTGATCCACCCGAATGGGATCACGAGGTCAGTGCTCCATAGTGTGGGTAAAGTGCGCAACCTCTGTAGAGTGTAAAATCTATTCGAATAGCCGTGTCCACGGTATTGGACAGTCCGTCTAGACCTCACTAGGTGGTCAACCATAGTAGTGATAATGATGGAAGGACTCGTCGTAGGATCAGAAGTACTCGGTGGATTGTGAGTATTCTGAGGGTTGTGAGACAACCCGGAAGAGAGTAAGTTTGTCAGACTTGCTGTGCAGATGGAATCAGGTATATGATATGATAGCCATGGGATGGCTATGAGTTGAGTGGTCGGATGACCACATGCTTGGGAATTGGGATTTGGCACAGGTTTGGATTGCATCCTGAGATTATTCGGAGTACAAATTTATATATGCTTCACCTTACTGCATTTACTTCAGAAGATATCTTGCTGAATAACCCTGCTTGTTAATCTTGACTGTTATGATGTTGTCTTGCCTTAATGTTGATGTTTGTTGTGAGCTTGCGAGTACATTCAAAGTACTCACCTGGCGTGTCATGCCAGTTTGCAGGTCATGCCATGATTGCTTGCTTTTCGAGGATCCAGAGTTTGAGACCTAGGAGACGCGTTCTAGCCAGAGTCCCTGCGGAGTGGAGTCCATCACCGTCGTCGTTGTTCCGCTGCCAAGAGAGTTAGTCCGCTGTTAGCATAGAGCTACCCCGGGCAGGCGTAGTGTCGCCGTGCCAATGTAATCCTTGTACCCTTTGTAACCATATCCATTGTAATAAAGAGCTGATTTGTTCTATGCCAACAGTGCCGTATTCTAGAGGACTTGTTCCTAGGCTGGAATACGGGGTGTTCCGGTTTACTCTGAGCCGGGGTGCCACAGAAGTTGGTATCAGAGCAGGTCTGGCTATAGGACGCGCGGTCTAGGTGCGAGCGTTAGTACCCGGTAGTTTAGGACCATGTTGGTTTGCTGCACTTGTTTGTTGCATTTGTTTGTGCATAGCATGCATATAGACTAGATAGCTTGTCACTAATGATGGATCTGGCGAGTGTGGGTGGCATCAGTTTCGATTCACTACCTGCGCTCTCCAGTTTGCATATTTGTTCCTTGGTGTGGTGTCATCTTCGTCCCAGCGGAGTGATGCCAAGGTGCTTGGAGGTGTCGATCCCTTGTCGGATTGATGCACCGGTGCCACACCAATATATTCTTTTCAGCTACCCCTATCGTTTCGGTGATAGACAAGTTCTATCCCGGATCGTGCCATTCCACTAGCCGTTTCGGTAACCCTTACTGATCCTTGTTATCAGAAAAGGGCAATGCCTGCAAGCTTTTCTTTCCACCACTATCTCATTCCGCCACCTATTCTTTGGACGTGTACGGTTTTCTTCCGTACGCTTGATGATGATGTGGTCGTAACTTCTGTGTTCCGACCCCCGATCACCAAGTTCGTCCTCGCCACCAGTTCCATCCGTGTTAAGTCCGTGTTTGGTGTAGCCCTGTTTACACCAATTTTCTTCCACACATTGATTCACTTTCGTGCACATCACCACAACATGTTAGACCGTAATACCGGAGTTCTTGCGAGATTTGTGTGCTTAAGTAGGAATGCATATTATTGCTGTGAATAGCTGTGGTATGTGATATTGCCTGTGTGTGTGATCTTGCTGCTTTGTGTGCTTTTGTTTGGTCGTTTGTTTTGTTTTCTTTGGGCCCTTGGTGTTACCTTATTTTCCCCTTAGGGAAGTTGCTCACCGACCCTGAACCCAAAGAGTCAGTGAAGAGACAGTCATGTGGAAGCTCAGCTCAGCAATATGGAATTTTCAGCAGACTGTGTTATATCAGGAATATCGGGCCTGAATACAAATGATATCCTAGCTGGATTGATTATCAGCATCAAGTATACCTCAATGAGCAATTTTCACAGCAGCAATGATCAAATCAGCAAGAAGACAAGTTGTATATGATCCACAGTGCATTCTGTGCCAAAGTGTTCAGCAAGAAGGATAGCCGAATACCCTGTTGCATACAACGAGTAACCGACAACAGTAACCTCAAGGATTCAGGTGTCTTCCTCGACACAACACATGGACATTTTCCGATGCAAGGGTCAGATCCGCAACAATTGGTCCCAAGGCAAAAATCAGTCAGGACACAAGCTTTTCTCGAGAATCAAGTGGCCAGCTACACATGTTTCCATAGATATGGTGGACATGCTGCCAAGGTCATTTGGGTTAATCATACAATGATGCCAGCACGGTGAGGATCTGACTATTGCATGAGCTATGTAAGAAGAAGAGAACGCCAGTTATACACTTTAGTGTGATGACCAACAACCTATGGAGCAAGCTGACCATCTGATATATTGCTCTGTGTTATTCCAGTATGATCAAATTATTATGCTCGTACCTGTATGCATAATAGTGAGCTGTATGGGACGCGGATGAACCCTTGCCCATCTTTCTTTGGTAACGGCACCACGCCTGAGTTCTGAGCTGTTTCCGGCCGTCCGGGGTGGATGCCGATTTTTATTTCTCTTCTCAACAACTGGCCCGTGTTCTGAGCTGCTTTTCGTCCGTCTCGGGCAGTTGTTGAATTTCTCTTCGTAGCAATGACCCTATGCTCTGAGCTGTTTTTCAGCCGTCTTAGGGAGTTGCTACTTTCTTCTTATCGACACCGTCTCATGCTCTGAGTTGCTTTTCAGCCGTCTTGAGTCGGGGTTGAGTTACTCCAGTAAATGTCCCATATCTGAGTTGTAAAGACCGTTCTGGTGGCTACTGGTTTATTTGCCGGTTTTATTCAAGGGTTCAGACGATCGTTACCCTACAGCTACAACTTGTAAAGTAATATGCCTACCGGAATATTGCACCTGACAACACCCATGGTCATCCGAAGAATCAAGGACACATCAGGCCAAGTTCTTTCAGCTAAGGATTCAGGCGAGAGAACCATAATGAAGGAGCAAGGTTGTTCAAACAGGTATGATAATGGTTGTAAGATCAATATGGTACAGATATTCAGAACAGTCAGGCTTGATATCGATCACCATGGGTACACACCCACGGGGTCTATTCCATCTGCAAGGACCCCATGCCGAGACAACCCGCCCAGTCAACCAGATATGCTCAGAATTGTCAGAAGAGGGCAACCAAGCTGGTCAGGCCAGCTGAAAGATTAACTCAGCAGTTCAAATTCAGCAACCATGTTAAAGCATTACATGGCCTACCATCCATATGGAGATACCGACAGACTGAGTAATCAGAAGATGAACAACAGTTCTTAAGCATGTGTCCGCACAGATAGGAATCAGTTAAAGACTAACCTGCCGTGAACAAGATTCTGCTGCTAGGACTCCTGTCAGTCAAGTCCATGGATAATATCACAATAAGACCGTACACCTCTATGCTGGTCATGACAGGTGACAGTCAAATATTTGGTAGGAGCCTTATACCCAAGACAGTGAAGATACCCAAGATGACCCAGCAATCCGTGTGAGAAGTCAGATTCCGCCAGGAGAATGGTACGATTTACAATACTATTTTTGAGCCTGGAGGACACACATCCATTTGAAGTCACCCACTGAAATGAGTAAAAGATTTCGTGTCCACCAAGAGAACCTGTTCACAACTCAGTGAACAATCGTTCATATTGGACCTCGTCACGACACATCCATGAGGAATCACCCTCGGTCTTACGAGCATGGCACATTGTTTGGTCAGGATAATTTATTGCCCCAGATAGGTCAGCAGACACAAAAGGATTGGATTCAGAGTAGCATATGAGGTTAGATTTGCCAGAAAAAGGATCCAGTGAAGCAAACCACCCCGAAGCAAGGCAGTCAGACATATGAAATTCAGTGGGAACATTATACAAAGGTAAAAAGGAAGCCCGAGTTGGAAACGGTTTCCTCAAGTGGAAATATTCATGTCTGATCCCTGAGCAACCAAATCTCGAGGACGAGATTTCTTTAAGGGGGGTAGGTTTGTAACACCCTGGATTTTGCCCATTTTCTTTTTCTTTTGATTTTGGTCCGGATTCGCTTTTTGTGGCTTAGTAGTCTTGCAACCTGGAGGGATCACCCTTCATTCTTTTTCCCGAGTGGCTTGCCAACCTCAAAACCATCCCAAGACCATGTCATTTCCATCTTGGACCAACTCCCAATATTCTTTTTCTTGGGAATATTCCTTTTTCTATTAAAGGAATAACCCTATTTGCCCTGAGTTGTAAAGCAACTCATATTTCTATCATTCCCAAAATTCGCAAATAATTCTCATAAATTGGTTGGGTCAGATATTCCACAAATATGTCAAATCCTTCCTTGCCATGTTCAAAATTATTTCCTAAATATTCCTTTTCTGATTCTGCCCTATCTATCAGATTTAGAAGCAAGTACCCTTTATATTTGCTTGCTTGCTCTCAAACTTTTTCTGAACTCTTTCCTGTCCATATCATTGCCACATGCCAAAATTCAGCTTTATTTGGATAATAAATCTCCCTTGGCTAATTTCCAAAGTTTCTGGTCAACTGGAAACTTTGTGAAGCAAGTACCAGCCAGGAGTATCCAAATGAGTTGAAATTTTGCAAGCATCTTTATATGCTCGAATCATGACTCTCCACCAAGTTTCAACCCTATAAAATCATCTATGTGACCACAGCATTAAATCTTTGTTTCTGGTCATATTTTTACATTGTGAAGCAACTATATTTTATATTGCTCCATAATTGCTGAAAATTTACCAGGACATTCTCCTAATCATCTTACACCTCTCCACAAAATTTGGGCTCATTTTATATTTCCAATAATTCTCTAGAATTTTCCCAAGTTTCTGGACAGTAAGAATGTTTGTGAAACAAGTACCATTTTGGCATGTCCATTTGGTATGAAATTTTTACAGCATCCTCATATGTCCAAATAACCCTGCCTTGCCAAATTTGAGCTCAAGTGGCTTCTTCATTCGAGTGCACCATCATGATCTTGATTCTGGACCAATTGTGCTGTTGCAAAGCAACTATGATGTGTATTGGTCCAATTCCTTCCAAAACCCCCAGGATTATAGTCCTTCCTCATCTAAACATCCCAGACAACTTATTTGGCTCTAATAACATCTCTGTTGATCACTGTATCATGATTGAGTCTGATACAGCAAAGTTTCAGTGAATCCTCACTTCACCTCAGAGCTTTTCCAGTCGATCTATCACCTTAGGTGCAATGTAGTTTGGAGGGACTACACACCAGACAAGATTTCGTGACAAGGACGTGGCTGCGGCGCCATATGCACATGGTGACCACGTGTTTGACTTGCCAAATCGCGCGCTCTGTGCATGGGACCCTTGGCCTCGTCCGTTTCCTCGCTCGTTCGACACCACATCATGTCCAGCGGCTTCGTTTCGTCGTCGCCCTCGCTCTGGACCCCTCTCCCCCCCTCTCCCGTCTCTACCTGTGCAGTGCACAGCCGCGCCCGTAACATGGCCGCCCCTGTCACCGACGAGACCGGTCGATGGAGCCCTCCCGAACATCCCCGGTCGCGCCTGAACCCTCTCCGCCCTCTGCGAAGCTCGCTGATGCTTCTCCTCCCCTCCAGGCGAGCTCGCGAAGCATCGGGACGCCCGTACACGCGTCGCCGCGGCCAAGCTCGGCCCCCTCCGTCGCTCGCCTATATATAGACCACTCCGAGCCCTCCCGAGCACACCAGCAGCTCCACCTCACCTCACTACCCCTCCCTAGCCACTCGCCCGAGCTCCAGGGGCCGTTCCTGCTCGCCATTGCCGCCTCGGTCGCCGGCGATCGCCGCCTAAATTCGGGCAGGCCCGCGCTCCTCTCCTCCTCCCGAGCCCTCCACCATGTTCCCCTCCTTCCGGCGAGCCGCCCCACCCCATCTGCCCTCGCCGGAGTTGGCCGCACCACCGAGTTCCTCCACCATCGCCTGCCCCTGGCCTCCTCTGGCGCCGCCCGTCCCCGCCTCCCCACTCCTTCCCGGCGCCCGCTTCGCCTCTAAACGGGTGCGGCTGGTCTTCCCGCGCCCGTCGGTGCCCGCGCTGTGGTCGGAGACGGCCGGAGCCGGCCGACCCCCTCGCCGCTTTCCCTCCCCTGTTCCTTCTCTGTCCCTCTGAAGAACAGGGCGAGCGGGAGGAGGGGGACGAGCGCCCGTGCCCCTCCCCTGCCCCTGGGCCCCGCCTGGAAGTGGCTCCAGCCACGGGTCCACGTGGATAAGTGGAGACGCCTTCTGCGGTTTCCGTTTGCTCCAAAGGAAAACGTATTCTGTGAAATTATGCGAACCGCCGAGCTGCCAGGGACCCCGTTGGAAATATTCTATTTGCAGATAGGTCCCTGACAGAAAAACCTTCATAACTTTTTGCTCAGAACTCCGATCGAGGTGATTCCAAAGCCCACGTCTTCGTCTCGTCGAGCCTGTTCCGATGGAGTCATTTTCATAATGTTTACACACTGTGAAAATGACCATTTTGCCCTTGTCCGTAAACAGCCTCCTCCGAGAGAGAACTGTTTCCGGCGATCGTTTCCGCGGACTCTCCGCACTCCTTCCCGATGGTTCCTTCATCTCCAGGCAAGCTACAACTCTGCATCATTGCATTGCAATATCATAGTTTAACTAATTACTTTAATAGCAAGTATGAGTTATTTGTTAAACGAATTGGATTATGCAATTCTCGGATAGGTGACTACCATGTTGAATACCGGATTATTAGTGACTAGTAGCTTACCCACTTGTTGATACTATGATATCGAGATCATTGTCTGTGATTATTTTGGAGTTCATCCGGCAGTTCGTAGAGATGAATTAGCAGCAGTGGCTTAAGCATACTGGTTATCGGAGTGTCAGCCATGACAGAAATATTATTCGGGGATTAGATATTTCATGGTTGACCTTGAGTCACCTGTCCGGACTTATCCGTACAGCCACATTTGCCGGTATGGGATGGACTTGACTTGGTCTGATCGCGTGCTCTTTCACCGGTACCACCCGACAGGGAAGGTTATGCGTGCGCGCTACCCTGGCCCGGTAGGCGGCGATAACCTTGTGAGCCCAGTTGAGTTATTTGGATCCAGGTCCCCGTTTGGGACAGTTTAGTTTGGCCACGACGGTGGCAGGTGTCACGCGGTGACACAGGGGCCACCCAGGGCAGGACTCCGGGGGAGAGTGTTTGCCGGTGGTACGATGGGAGAGTCACGGGTCAGACAGGTTTCGTTGGAGCAACGCTGATCCACCCGAATGGGATCACGAGGCCAGTGCTCCATAGTGTGTGTAAAGTGCGCAACCTCTGCAGAGTGTAAAATCTATTCGAATAGCCGTGTCCACGGTATTGGACAGTCCTTCCAGACCTCACTAGGTGGTCAACCATAGTAGTGATAATGATGGAAGGACTCGTCGTAGGATCAGAAGTACTCGGTGGATTGTGAGTATTCTGAGGGTTGTGAGACAACCCGGAAGAGAGTAAGTTTGTCAGACTTGCTGTGCAGATGGAATCAGGTATATGATATGATAGCCATGGGATGGCTATGAGTTGAGTGGTCGGATGACCACATGCTTGGGAATTGGGATTTGGCACAGGTTTGGATTGCATCCTGAGATTATTCGGAGTACAAATTTATATATGCTTCACCTTACTGCATTTACTTCAGAAGATATCTTGCTGAATAACCCTGCTTATTAATCTTGACTGCTATGATGTTGTCTTGCCTTAATGTTGATGTTTGTTGTGAGCTTGCGAGTACATTCAAAGTACTCACCTGGCGTGTCATGCCAGTTTGCAGGTCATGCCATGATTGCTTGCTTGTCGAGGATCCTGAGTTTGCGACCTAGGAGACGCGTTCTAGCCAGAGTCCCTGCGGAGTGGAGTCCATCACCGTCGTCGTTGTCCGCTGCCAAGAGAGTTAGTCCGCTGTTAGCATAGAGCTACCCCGGGCAGGCGTAGTGTCGCCGTGCCGATGTAATCCTTGTACCCTTTGTAACCATATCCATTGTAATAAAGAGCTGATTTGTTCTATGCCAACAGTGTCGTATTCTAGAGGACTTGTTCCTGGGCTGGAATACGGGGCGTTCCGGTTTACTCTGAGCCGGGGTGCCACAAAAAGTAAATAGATAGGCCCTTCACAGAGGGAAGCAGGGATTTGCAGAGGTGCCAGAGCTCGAGTTTTTGAAACCAAGATAAATAATATTTTGAGCGGTATGCTTTCATTGTCAACATAACAACCAAGAGATCTCGGTATCTTCCATGCTACATACATTATAGGCGGTTCCCAAACTGAATGGTAAAGTTTTTACTCCCCCTCCACCAACAAGCACACTCGACGGCTAGTCCGAAACAACAGGTACCGTCCAACTAACAACATTCTTGGGGGAGTTTTGTTTGCAAATATATTTTAATTTGATTTGAGCATGGGACTGGGCATCCCGATTACCAGCCATTTTCTCGTCAATGATGAGCGGAGTCCACTCATCGTGCGAATAATCCACCTAGCATGGAAGATACTGACAGCCCCCAGTCGCTATTTGAGCGATTTGGGCATACAAAACAGATTATCATTTGAAGGCTTAGAGTTTGGCACATGAAAATTTACTTGGAACGGCAGGTAAATACCGCATATAGGTAGGTATGGTGGACTCATATGGAACAACTTTGGGTTTATGGAAGTGGATGCACAAGCAGTATTCCCGCTTAGTACAAGTGAAGGCTAGAAAAAGACTGGGAAGCAACCAACTAGAGAGCGACAACAGTTATAAACATGCATTGAGAATAACCAACATTGAGTGCAAGCATGAGTAGGATATAAATCACCCTAAACATAAATATCGTGGAGGCTATGTTGATTTTGTTTCAACTACATGCGTGAACATGCGCCAAGTCAAGCCACTTGAATCATTCAAAGGAGGATACCATCCTATCATACTACATCACAACCATTCTAATTTCCATGTTGGCATGCAAGGTAAACCATTATAACCTCCTAGCTATTTAAGCATGGCATGAGGAACTATAATCTCTAATTGTCATTGCAAACATGTTTCATTCATAATAGGCTGAATCAAGAACGATGAACTAATCATATTTACAAAAACAAGATAGGTCGAGTTCATACCAGCTTTTCCTCATCTCAATCATTTCATCATATATCATCATTATTGCCTTTCACTTGCACGACCGAACAGTTTGGATAATAATAATAGTGCACGTGCATTGGACTAAGCTGGAATCTGCAAACATTTATTCAAAGGAGAAGACAAGGTAATATGGCCTCTTTGTTAGATAAACAATAATGCAAATGAGAGCCACTCAACATTTTCATCGTGATCTTCTCCTCTCGACCCCCAAAGAAAAGAAAAGAAATTCAAAGAAACAGACTGAAATATTTTTGGAGTTTTTGTTTTTCTGAAGAAAGTGAAACAAGAATGAGAAAAACTATTTACATGGGAAAGCTCCCAACAAGCAAAAGAAGAACGAGAAATCTTTTTGGGTTTTCTTTTAATACTACTACTAAATATGCGTAGAAAGGAAATAAACTACAACCATTTTTTTCTCAAGGTTTTTCAAACACACAAGAAGAAAGCGAGAAGAAGAAATAAACTAACATGGTTAATACAAGGAAAATGTATGAACACCGACAACTGAAATGAGTGTGTGAACATGAATGTAATGTCGGTGAGAAATACATACTCCCCCAAGCTTAGGCTTTTGGCCTAAGTTGGTCTAAGCCCATGGATCAAAGTAGTCCTCTCCGGTGTACTGAGGAGGATCCTGGGGGTTCCACTGGTTGGCGAGCTCCTGTGGCTCCCACTGATAAATAGACTCCTGATATGGGTCCATTGATGTCTCTGGCTCAGGAACTGGGGATCGTGTCCCCTCCCAGTATGCATGAATGTCCGCGGGCAAAATGAAGTACCTGCCTGAATGAATATCGAACAAAGTAGGTGCAGGCAAGGTAATAATCTGAAAAGTATCCTCGCTAAATATCAAGTTATAAATGAGTCTCTTTTCCTCATTATAGCGAATAAACTTATGTGCTACCATGCTATCATAATCTAAGTATATAGTGGGTAGCAGTTTCTCCTCTTTCTCATAGTGCCTAATGGGTATCTCGAACCGTCTAGCAAGGAGGGAGGCAAAGATACCTCCGAAAATAGGACCCTTTGTACAGTTTAAACTCAACCATTTAGCGACCATAGCGTCTAAACTGAAAGTTTTATCACGAAGTAAAGCATGGTGCTAAATGGCAAGGTCAGGAGCACTAAGGCCTCCGCTCTCCCCGCGACCAATTAAACATCTCCCAGCAAATAATGAGTTGTAACGTAAAACAGGAAAATGTAAACTAGCCACTCTCGCTTCCGACACCCTTCTCCTTTCCCCTACGGTGACTTCATCAATAAAATCTTCCACATCTCTAGGACGTGGTTCCTCGACGCTACCCTCATAAGGTAATTTACAAACCTCACAAAAGTCATAAAGTGTCATCTCCTTATGCTCATCATATAAGTGAAACTCTACCGTGGGTGGTGATCTCCTAGCATGAAAATGAAAATTTTGCATGAAAGTATTAGTGAGTAGGAGATACTGATCACACTGGTCATGGAGGAATTCGGTGATGCCTGGATTCTCAGCCAAATAATGGAAATCATCATAAATTCCGGCTGCTTGTAAGAATGCATCACATGGCCATTCACACGGCCGAATCTCAGTGGAGTGAGGAAGATTGTACTTGGGCTTCTCCTTCTCCTCATTTTCCTTTTCCTTCGAACCACGGTTTGAGGAACCTCTCAACAACCTCCTCATCATTTTCTTCCTCTGAAAAGTTTCTGAAATTTTTAGTGACTCAAAATAAAAGTGAACCAAACGCAACAAAATTGATAGCAACTACTCCTACAAGTGCCTAGAGGCTATATCATGCATCAAAACTACTTTGGACCATATAAATTTGACATGCAAGCTCAAGAACAAGGTCACCATAGTAGCAAAAATTTCCAATAAATAAAGCACTAGAACAAAAACAAATTGGACCATTCGAGGAGTCACATACCGAAGAACAACCTCCCAAAGCAGTTTTGTGAATGGAGCTTTGAGCAAGGAGATCGAAAATGGCAGCAAAATGAGCAAGAACACGGGTTTGAGCTATGGGATGATTTTTTCTGGAGGAAGACGAAGTGGATGGGTGCTAGAATAAGTGGAGGGGACCCACGTGGGACCCACAAGGTAGGGGAGCGCGCCCAAGGGGTAGGGCGCGCCCTCCACCCTTGTGGCCCACTGGTGAGGCCCCCTGGTGTGTTCTTAGTGCCAGAAATTCTCAAATATTCTATAAAAAATCATACTAAATTTTCAAGGCATTTGGAGAACTTTTATTTTCGGGACATTTTTTATTGCAAGGATAATTCAGAAAACAGACAGATAATACTATTTTTGCTTTATTTATTCTAAATAACAGAAAGTAAAAGGAAGGCACAGAAAGTTGTGCCTTCTAAATTCATCCACCTCATGCCCATCAAAAGGAATCCATTAACAAGGTTGATCAAGTCTTATTAACAAACTTCTTCCAAATGACATGAAACCAGAGAATTTTCGAATAACACTAGGTTACCTCAACGGGGATATGCATGTCCCCAACAATAAGAATATCATATTTCTTTTTGACAGTAGGAAGAGGGAATTCAAAATCTCCAATAGTAATAGTTGAAATTTTTCCAATAGAATTGATACTATGAACTTGAGGTTGTTTCTTCGGAAGTGTACCGTATGCTCATTACCATTAACATGAAAAGTGACATTACCTTTGTTGCAATCAATAACAGCCCTTGCAGTATTCAAAAAGGGTCTACCAAGGATGATCGACATACTGTCATCCTCGTGAATATCAAGAATAACAAAGTCCGTTAAGATAGTAACGTTTGCAACCACAACAGGCACATCCTCACAAATACCGATGGGTATAGCAGTTGATTTATCGGCCATTTGCAAAGAGATTTTAGTAGGTGTCAACTTATTCAATTCAAGTCTACGATACAAAGAGAAAGGCATAACACTAACACCGGCTCCAAGATCACATAAAGCAGTTTTAACATAGTTTCTTTTAATGGAGCATGGTATAGTTGGTACTCCTGGATCTCCAAGTTTCTTTGGTATTCCACCCTTAAAAGTATAATTAGCAAGCATGGTGGAAATTTCAGCTTCCGGTATCTTTCTTTTGTTTGTAACAATATCCTTCATATACTTAGCATAAGGAGGCATTTTAAGCATATCAGTCAAATGCATACGTAAAAAGATAGGTCTAATCATTTCAGCAAAGCGCTCAAAATCCTCATCATCCTTTTTCTTGGATGGTTTAGGAGGAAAGGGCATGGGTTTCTGAACCCATGGTTCTCTTTCTTTACCATGTTTCCTAGCAACGAAGTCTCTCTTATCATATCGTTGATTCTTTGATTGTGGGTTATCAAGATCAACAGCCGATTCAATCTCTACATCATTATCATTACTAGGTTGAGCATCAACATGAACATCATTATTAACATTATCACTAGGTTCATGTTCATCACCAGATTGTGTCTCAGCATCAGAGATAGAAATACCATTAGGATTCTCAAGTGTGTCTACATCAGGTTCACTAGAAGCATGCAAAGTCCTATCAGTTTTCTTTTTCTTTTTATTAGAAGGACTAGGTGCATCAGTATCAATTCTCTGAGAATCTTGCTCAACTCTCTTAGGATGGCCCTCAGGATGCAAAGGTTCCTGGGTCATTTTACCACCTCTAGTCATAACCCTATCAGCATTATCATTATTCTTACTATTCAACTCATTAAGCAAATCATCATGTGCCTTAAGTACTTGTTCTACTTGAGTTGTAACCATGGAAGCATGTTTACTAATAAGCTTAAGATCATTAACAGTTCTACTCATATAATCACCCAAGTGGTCAAGCATGTAAGCATTACGTTTCAATTGTCTACTTACATAAGCATTGAAATTTTCTTGTTTAACAATAAAATTATCAAACTCATCCAAGCAGTGACTAGTAGACTTATTATGAGGAATATCACTTTCATCAAATCTTTAGAGAGATTTTACCTCTACTACCTGTGTTGGTTTATCAAGACCATGTATTTCTTCAATAGGCGGTAAATTCTTAACATCTTCAGCTTTAATACCTTTTTCTTTCATAGATTTCTTTGCCTCTTGCATATCTTCAGGACTGAGAAATAGAATACCCCTTTTCTTCAGAGTTGGCTTAGGAGTTGGTTCAGGAAGTGTCCAATCATCATCATTACTCAATATATTATTCAATAGCAATTTAGCTTGCTCAACAGTTCTTTCCCTGAAAACACAACCAGCACAACTATCCAGGTGGTCTCTGGAAGCATTGGTTAGTCCATTATAAAAGATATCAAGTATTTCATTTTTCTTGAGAGGATGATCAGGCAAAGCATTAAGTAATTGGAGAAGCCTCCCCCAAGCTTGTGGGAGACTCTCTTCTTCAATTTGCACAACATTAAATATTTCCCGAAGGGCAGCTTGTTTCTTATGAGCGGGGAAATATTTTGCAGAGAAGTAGTAAATCATATCCTGGGGACTACGCACACAACCAGGAGCAAGAGAATTAAACCATAACTTAGCATCACCCTTTAATGAGAAAGGAAACAACTTGAGAATATAGTAATAGAGAATCTTTTCCTCATGAGCAAATAGGGTGGCTATATCATTCAATTTAGTAAGATGTGCCAGAACAATTTCAGATTCATAACCATAGAAAGGATCAGATTCAACCAAAGTAATTAACTCAGGATCGACAGAGAATTCATAATCCTTATAAGTAACAAAGATAGGTGAAGTAGCAAAATTGGGACCATATTTCATTCTAGCATTCAAGGATTTTTCTTTTAGCTTAGCTAACAGTTTCTTAAGATCCTCTCTATCATTGCAAGCAAAGAAGTCTCTAGCAGTTTCTTCATCCATAACATAACCCTCAGGTACAACTGGCAATTCATATCTAGGGGGAGAATCATAATCTTCAATTTCAATAATATCATCAGTTTCAATAATTTCGTTCTCTCTAACCCTAGCAAGTTGTTCATCAAGAAATTCACCTAGTGGCACAGTATTATCAAGCACAGAAGTAGTTTCATCATAAGCATCATGCATAGCAGAAGTGGCATCATCAATAACATGCGACATATTGGAATCAATAGCAGGTGTAGGTGTCACAAGTTTACTCCAAACAGAAGGAGAATCAAGTGCAGAGCTAGATGGCAGTTCCTTACCTCCCCTTGTAGTTGAGAGAAAAATCTTGCTTCTTTGATCTTTCAAATTCCTCATAGTGATCAACAGATATAAATCCCAAGTGACTCAGAGAATAGAGCTATGCTCCCCGGCAACGGCGCCAGAAAAAGGTCTTGATAACCCACAAGTATAGGGTATCGCAATAATTTTCGAGGGTAGAGTATTCAACCCAAATTTATTGATTCGACACAGGGGGAGCCAAAGAATATTCTCAAGTATTTGCAGCTGAGTTGTCAATTCAACCACACCTGAAAGACTTAATATCTGCAGCAAAATATTTAGTAGCAAAGTAGTATGGAAGTAACGGTAACAGTGGCAAAAGTAACAGTAGCAGTTTTGTAGCAATCGTAACAGTAGCAATGGAGAAGTAACTGAGCAAAGATCAATATGAAACGAGCTCGTAGGCAATGGATCAATGATGGATAATTATGTCGGATGGCATTCATCATGCAACAGTTATAACATAGGGTGACACTGAACTAGCTCCAATTCATCAATATAATGTAGGCATGTATTCTGAATATAGTCATACGTGCTTATGGAAAAGAACTTGCATGACATCTTTTGTCCTACCCTCCCGTGGTAGCGGGGTCCTAATGGAAACTAAGGGATATTAAGGCCTCCTTTTAATAGAGTACTGGACCAAAGCATTAGTACTTAGTGAATACATGAACTCCTCAAACTACGGTCATCACCGGGAAGTGTCCCGACTATTGTCACTCCGGGGTTGCCGGATCATAACACGTAGTAGGTGACTATAACTTGCAAGATAGGATCAAGAACACAAATATATTCATGAAAACATAATAGGTTCAGATCTGAAATCGTGGCACTCGGGCCCTAGTGACAAGCATTAGGCATAGCAAAGTCATAGCAACATCAATCTTAGAACATAGTGGATACTAGGGATCAAACCCTAACAAAACAAACTTGATTACATGGTAAATCTCATCCAACCCATCACCGTCCAGCAAGCCTACGATGGAATTACTCACGCACGGTGGTGAGCATCATGAAACTGGTGATGGAGGATGGTTGATGATGACGATGGTGACGATTTCCCCTCTCCGGAGCCCCGAACGGACTCCAGATCTGCCCTCCCGAGGAAGAACAGGGCTTGGCGGCGGCTCTGTATTGTAATACACGATGAATCCTTCTCTCTGATTTTTTTCTCCCCGAACGTGAATATATGGAGTTGGAGTTGAGGTCGGTGGAGGTCCAGGGGGCCCACAAGGACAGAGGGCGCGCCCCAGGGGGGTGGGCGCGCCCCCCACCCATGTGGATAGGGTGTGGGCCCCCTTAGGTTGATTCTTTCGCCAATATTTTTTATTTATTCCAAAACTAATCTCCGTGAAGTTTTAGGTCATTCCGAGAACTTTTATTAGTGCACAAAAATAACACCATGGCAATTTTGCTGAAAACAGCGTCAGTCCGGGTTAGTTCCATTCAAATCATGCAAATTAGAGTCCAAAACAAGGGCAAAAGAGTTTGGAAAAGGAGATACGATGGACAAGATGAAAAATTCAAAAAAATCAAAAAACTAGAAAACCTTCGCATTGTGTCATTATATGTGACCAAGTTACTAGGAAAAATAAGAAACTTGTAATACGACAATTCTTTAAAAAAAATTCTAAAAAATGAGCTATGATGTGTAAAGATTCATGGCTTTCAAGCCAAATGATCAATCTTATGGCCATATTGATGGCATAGTTTGTTCAAATGATCTAATATTGTGCACAAGGGTGCATCTTGGAATGGGAAACAATGTTGCCTAAGGAAGTTTTCATTTTCTTTGGATAAAAAATTCATTTTTCATTTTTCGAGTGCCAAAAATGAGTTTTTTTGTGAAGGACCTACCATATATTTGTTGTAAAATTGGACCAAGTCATTTTTCTAAAATATTAGGCCATATTTATTGTATAATTGACCAAATGGTTGGGTGTCAAAAGATTTTATCCACCTCTCGTGAAAAAGATAAATTTCCGCCAATTCAGTTGGAAGCGGGTCAAATTTGAACTGCAGCTGCCTTATAGTTTGCTCTTTATTTTTTCCAAAAATCATTTCTAGGTACATAAGTATCTATTTAATCAGAGAAACACCAAAAGTTTTCCATGATTCAACCACTAGCTAGGAACGGTCATGCCCGCCGTTTTGACCGCATTTTGAAACGGGCATGAAGAATTAAAAAAAATCAAAAAATTGGAAAACCTTCGCATTGTGTCATTATACGTGACCAAGTTGCCAGGAAAAAAAATAAACTTGTAATACGGCAATTAGTTTAAAAAAGAGTTCTCAGAAATAAGCTACCATGTGTGAAGATTGATGGCTTTCAAGCCAAATGATCAATCTTATGGCCACATTCATGGCATAGTTTGTTAAAATGATCTCATATTGTGCATAAGGGTGCATATTGAAATGGCAAACAATGTTTCCTAAGGAAGTTTTCATTTTCTTTGGACGAAAAATTCATTTTCTATTTTTCGATTGCACAAAATGTGTTTTTTGTGTGAAAGACCTACCATATATTTGTTGCAAAATGGGACCAGATCATTTTTATAATATATTAGGCCATATTTAATGTATAATTGACAAAATGGTTGGTTGTCAAAAGTTTTTACACAACTCTGGTGAAAAAGACAAATTTCCGCCGATTCAGTAGGAAGCGGGTCAAATTTGAACTGCAGCTGCCTCATTGTTTGCTCTTTATTTTTTCCAAAAATCATTTATAGGTACATAATTATCTATTTAATTAGAGAAACACCAAATTTTTTCCAAGATTCAACCACTAGCTATGAACGGTCATGCCCGTCATTTTGACCGCATTTTGAAATGGGCATGAAAAATTCAAAAAAAATCAAAAAATTAGAAAACCTTCCCATTGTGTCATTATATGTGACCAAGTTACTCGGAAAAATAATAAACTTATAATACGATGATTCTTTAAAAAAAGTGTTCTCAGAAATGAGCTATCATGTGTGAAGATTCATGGCTTTCAAGCCAAATGATCAATCTTATGGCCACATTCATGGCATAGTTTGTTCAAATGATCTCATATTATGCACAAGGGTGCATATTGAAATGGTAAACAATGTTTCCTAAGGAAGTTTTCATTTTCTTTGGACGAAAAATTTATTTTCTATTTTTCGAGTGCCCAAAATGAGTTTTTTTTGTGAAGGACCTACCATATATTTGTTGCAAAATGGGACCAGATAATTTTTATAATATATTAGGCCATATTTAATGTACAATTGATAAAATGGTTGGTTGTCAAAAGATTTTTATACAGCTCTGGTGGAAAAGACAAATTTCCACCGATTCAGCAGGAAGCGGGTCAAATTTGAACTACAGCTGCCTCATTGTTTACTCTTTATTTTTTCCAAAAATTATTTATAGGAACATAAGTATCTACGTAATCAGAAATACATGGTTTGGTGGCGATACGTTGAGGTTTGGATGGTGGCCGAGGGCCCCAACTCTAGAGCGCGTAAACTTGCATGCCCGCCGCGTGGTCACCGCGTGACCATGGCATTGCCACGCGTTCTGGGCGGCCTAGGCATGTCTAGTGGGTTGGGCACTCCCCCGGTAGGTGTTAGGAAGAAGAAAGCAATAGAAGAATCTCACTAGGAGACTGAACTAAGCTCAAACATGAATTAGCAGCCAAGTGTTTGATTAGTGATAGGGAAAATGCACATGGCCAATGGGCCTGAGGTTTGGCCGAGGATGATCATCTACTAAGTACACTTTCTTGGAAAATTTGCAGCTCAAATGGAGGAGCCTAGGTATCACTTGCTTTGCAAAGTACCACACTAGACAGAAATATGAATTTTGAAGCTGGACTCAAATGAATGAATGGATTGATCTTAAGTTTGGAGGACGATGTTAATTTGGGCATATGAAGGCACTGTAAAAATTTCATACCATTTGGATAAATAAAAATGGTATTTCCTTCAGATTGCTCTCCACTGAACAGAAAATTGGGAAAAATGTTGAGGGAAATTGGCTACATTAAATGAGCTAAAATTTGGTGGAGGGAGGTTATATGGGTCTGGTCATGTCCTGGTAAATTTTCAGCAATTATAAATTAACATAAAATATAGTTGCTTCACAAACTGAAAATATTACCAGAAACAAAGATTGGATGGTGAGCTCACATGTATTGTTAGATGGGGCTCAAATTTTGTGGAGAGATATGATTTGGGAATATATAAGATGTGGCAAAAATTCAGCTCATTAGGATATGCCTAGCTAGTACTTCCTTCACAACGGTTCTAGCTGAACAGAAACTTTGGAAATTTGCCGAGGAAGATTTACCAAGCAAATGGAGCTGAATATTGTCATGAGGCAATGATTTGGATAGTAAAGAATGCCCAATTTTTTTGGGAATTTGGGAATGAAAGAAATATAAGCTGCTTCACAACCTAGGGCAAAAATTGACACATAGGCAAAACTGACGAGGTGGCGCCTAGTCATAGCAATGCACCACAATTTACAGGGCTAGAACCATCTATATTGGTCGTTATCAGCTAGAAATAAGGCAGCGGACCAATGCTGTTTGCTTTACGACCATTTCGTTTAAGAAAATTACGACCTTTCTGACCAAAATGGTCGTTATAGTTTAGGGTTTGGAGCCCCCCGAACAACTTTTGACCAATTTGTCTCAAATGGTTGTAGATTTATGACCAATTCTTCCAGGGTCACTGATAGAAGGACACAAGTTGACATATTTCTTGTAGTGTTTGGGGATGCGACACTTATGTAAAAAGGCTTTAGCCTGATAAGCTCGAACCCAAATAGGAGAAGTGAGTCTTCATAGGATACCCTAAGGAAACTATTGGGTACACCTTCTACCACAGATCCGAAGGCAAGATCTTTGTTGCAAAGAATGGGTCCTTTCTAGAGAAGGAGTTTCTCTCGAAAGAAGTGAGTGGGAGGAAAGTAGAACCTGATGAAGTAATTGTACCTTCCCTCGAATTGGAAAGTAGCACATCACAGAAAACCATTCCCGTGATGCCTACACCAAGTAGAGAGGAAGCAAATGATGATGATCATAAAACTTCAGATCAAGTTACTACTGAACCTCGTAGGTCGACCAGAACACGTTCCCACTACTAGGGAAAACCTTATACACAGAGGCTCCAGGGTGTCCGTCGCCAACCACTAGGTCATATCCCTCTCTATCCAGCGGGATTGGAGGGGATTCCAGGTTTGGGCGCCCCTACGGTGGTGGCACTGACCCAGGCTCGGGGGCTGATGACGGGCTTTTCTAGCCGCGGCATGTGCACGGTGAAGTGGGTGGTTGGCGTTGTCTTGTGGCATGGATGCCAGGGCGTTGGCCCTGGAAGGCACTCTGCATGGTTGTTTTCTCCAGAGGGCACAATAGCGGCTGTGGCAGCTATATCTCTTGGTTGTGTGGACGACAAGAGGCATAGCACCGGTGGCTCGGGTGCGCTACTTGTCTGTGACAGTGGCAGTACCCCGAACTGGATATGGGGATCTGGACTCATCACGCTTCTCCTGAAGACCTCATAGTGACACACATGAGCTACTGGACGAAAGCTTTATGCTTTGCCGTCGACGATGGTGAAGCCCGCAGGTGTCACTCTCTTCTTGAAGATGTCATTGTGGTGATCTTCTATGTCTGGGCTCCGGGTGAAGATCTTTGTTCGTTGTGGACTTAGCAATGGCGACGCTCTGCGCCGTTCTCCCTCTTGAGGGCGTTGTTGTGGAGCTTAGATGTAGTTGGGGTTGGGCGTAGTGTGGCGTTGTTCTCAGATCTCCATGTTTTTTTTTTCTTTCGGTAGCGTTGTTGTGCGTGATCCGTCTATCATGGGATCGGCTTTGTATCACTCGACCGTCTATTGTGTTTGGTTGATGCTTTATACAGCAAACATTGGTTGCAATAGTGTTGAAATTGAGTCTGATTGCATGCTCGCGGTGGAAGCAATGCAATCAATGGATGACTATCTTGGAGCTGATGTGGCTGTGGTTCTAGAGTGTAAGCAGATGGCTATGGATTTCACAAAAAATTGCTATAAACATTGTTTCCGGGAAGCGAATCAAGTTGCTAATAGTTTAGCTAGATTTTCATTCGATAGTCGATCGTCTGGACTATGGGAGAATTCTACCCCAGATTTTATTTCTGTTCTTCTTGTAAATGATATGACCATTCTATGAGAAATAAAGTCTTTTACCTGTAAAAAAAACTTATTCCCGGATAGGAATCAGCATTCGTACGTACATTATTATGCTATTATATTGCTTACACTGCTAGGCTGTGTTCATGTTGTGCGCTGTTGTGCATATAACTATGCTGCTTCCACCGAACCCCGTGAATCACTGTGCACACGTCAGAGTGCACACGTAGTAGGTAGAACGCTTTGTCGGAGGCACGAGCTGCGATTTCACAACCCACCGCCATTTGTCGACAAGGAGTCTTGTGGTAGCGAAAGACTATGCAAAGAGCTGCAGCTCGAAGCGATCGCGTGACATGGGCCTTTGACCATAAGCAAGTCACCCACAAGGTTCTACACCCAAGAATGTTTTTCCTTGTGGCTGCATGCATAAGGCTGACTGAATGCCTTGCAAGGTAATCGGTGATTCTTGAGCAGCGATCTAGAGCACTCCATGGCTTAGTCTAGGACCAATGTGTGAGTATCAGTCGAAGGGGGCAAGAGAGCCCATGCTGAAGATATGAGCATCCTTGCAGCTTGACATAGTGGTAGCTCTACAGAGAAAGGGCAATCTCTTTCCTGACGTCTCCTATTCCCATTTTGTAATTTCATAGTATTTATTTTCCTCTTATAAGATGTATTCCCTAGGGTGGCACCTATGCTTTCCTTTCAATGTTACCTATTCTATTTTTTATGGCAGCAAAGCAAGTTTTTGCCAACTGATAGCTTCTTGAGCTCGACTCTCCTTCTAGGGAGATTGAGCAACATATAGGATCCATCAATTATTGGTGTCTCGTACGGTGGTTGATAAGTACGTACTATTTTGCACCAATTTTATTGGGACGCATAGTACATTTATTAGTATGACAGTGAACTTTTACATGATACGAATGATTGGATTGCCAGAGAGGAGTGAATTGCAAAACTCATTAACATTGAAGGCTAGAGTTGCAGAAGTCACAGTTCTGCGAAATTATGCCAAAACCCATTAGTTCTAAGGCTATTTTTTTTTTACAAAAAACACTAGTCGCCCGATGTGCTTGTTTTAAGCTCCTTTATGATAGGTGGGACCCGCTGGACATGGTGATGTGGCAAAAAAATGATAATTATATTCCGATACAATTTTGTTTTGCAAAAAGGCCTCTCAAAAAAGCAATCGGGTCCTCCGCGCCGGATCACGCCGCAGTTCCCATCGCCATTGCGGCAAAAGTTCATGGGCAGGGGCGCCGCCGTTCGCGAAGTTGAACTCGCGCAGCGTCGCGGTCGAGCTGCTGCTCAACCGGCGCAGTGGAGGCACGGGAGAGCTACTGCTCGGCCAGCGTAGTGGAGCTGCTGCTGCTCGGCCGTCGGAGGGGAGACGCAATGGAGCTGTTGCTCGGGTGACGCAGGGAGCCGTTGCTGCTTGGCCGGCGCAGGGGGGTGGAGCGGGCAGTGGAACTCCTGCTCGTGGCCCGACAGCCTCGTCCCACGCGTCGTTTTGCTCGAGCTCCACCGGCTCAGACGTCAGTCAACGGCAACTGCGGTTGGCGGCGGCGCGACTTGTGGGACCATGAAGAAGCGGATCTGCACGGTGCGACGGATCCCGTCAGATTCCTGTTGGTGGCGGAGCTTGGCATGGTCTAGCGGTGATGGCAGAGCTCCTAATCGCCCATGGCACTCTCCCGTGAGATTTTTAGGGGCGTCATGATCGTATCCTCTTTATTTTTTGAAAAGGTCATCTTATCATCTTTTTCTTTTTTACAATTTAGTCTATGCAATTCGATCTATTTGTGATCCATTATTTCGTGCCACTTTTTTACAATTTAGTCTATGCAATTTGATCTATTTTTGATCCATTATTTCGTACCACCTCAGCATGTCCAGCAGGTCCCACCTATCATAAACAAGCTTAAAACGAGCGAACCGGGCGACTAGTTTTTTTTTTTTGCAAAAAATAGCTTTGGAATTAGTGGTTCTTGGCACAATTCCAGAGAACTATAGTTTCTGCAACCCTAGCCTTCAATGTCGATGGTTTTGCAATTCATTCGCCTGAGAGAGGACTACTCTCCTAGTATCATGGGAGCAGAGTGTCGATGGAGAGGTGAAGACAATCAACCCCACCTCCAACAGAGTGTCAGAAAAGGGCTATATTGGATCGCCTGGGAACCAGAGAGGTGGTGGTGGTAGAATTTGAGATAAAACATGTCCAGGATTTTTGAGCTCATATAAAGCTAACACTACTAGGGAAACCCCTATAGGCAACCACTTAGTGGTGGCGCGGGTTATCTGGCACGCGCTGCTGCTAATTAGTAGTAGCGCCGGGTATAAAACCCGTGCTGCTACTAAGTTGATAGTAGTAGCACGGGGTATAAACCACGCACTGCTACTAAGTGGTCCGCACCGTGCCCCCCGGGACAGGACATATTAGTAGCGCGGGGTATAAACCCCGCGCTGCTACTAAGCGGTCTGCACCGTGGCCCCCGGGATAGGCCATAGTAGTATCGCCGGGTATAAACCCCGCGCTGCTTCTAAGTACAGGGTTTTTTAACAGCCCCGAAATCCCCATCTCCTCCCCCGAATCCCTCCTCTCTCCCGTCCCACTCCCCCCCCCTTCTCTATAGGCTCCCCCATGGCGCTCCCGCCGATGCGTGCCTTCTCCTCCATGGCACCCAACAAGGCCACCACCTTGTGCCACCGGCGTCCAGGAGCTCGTCGGTCTTCCCCCACGCCTCCATGCCACCACGCCGGAGCACCTCACCACCGGGGACCTGCCCCGCTGCTCCCTCCATCTCCATCTCTCCCTCATTTCTCTTTTTCCCTCTCTACCTCTGGTTTGACTCACCCTCCCATGTCCATGCCCGTGTAGGTCGTCTCCATGGACGACCAGGAGCTCTCTGCCATGGCTGCGAAGAGGAGCCCCACACCGTCGCCTTGCTCTACCCTGGATCAGGTCCCTCTCCAGAAGCTGCCGCCGGATCTGGTCTGCCGCTGCCCCTCCGTGCCTCCGGTGACCACTGTCGTCGCTGGATCGATCGATTGCGCCATTGACAGCATACACGGGATCGAGAATTTTATTATGTTTTTGAAATTAATAGTAGTAACGCGGATCCCAGACACACGCTACAGATAATTAGTAATAGTGTGGGTGGCACCTGCGCTACTACTAATAGACGTAGTAGTAGCGCGGGGTGGCACCTGAGCTACTACTACCCAGTTAGCTGTAGCACACTAGTAGTAGCGCGGGCACCCGCGCTACTACTAGCTGTTGAACCCGCGCCACTACTAGGTTTTTCCCTAGTAGTGTAGGGGTGTTGAGAGGCAGGGGAGAGGTGCCCAAGTGCTCCATGCGGCATGCGGTGGGCCACCCAGCCAGGACCTGGGTCTATTGCACTCTTTGGCGTGTGTGGTTTCCTGTTTATTGGATGAACACAACAAAAATCATAGATACATTTGAGACGTATCAGTCATCCCTGGCATCTACATCGAGGAGTTATATGTGAAGGAAATATGCCCTAGAGACAATAATAAAGTTGTTATTTATATTTTCTTATATCATAATAAATGTTTATTATTCATGCTAGAATTGTATTGACCGGAAACTTGATACATGTGTGAATACATAGACAAAACAAAGTGTCCCTAGTATGCCTCTACTTGACTAGCTCGTTAATCAAAGATGGTTAAGTTTCCTAACCGTAGACATGTGTTGTCATTTGATGAACGGAATCACATCATTAGGAGAATGATGTGATGGACAAGATCCATCCGTTAGCTTAGCATAATGATCATTAAGTTTTATTGCTATTGCTTTCTTCATGACTTATACACATTCCTCTGACTATGAGATTATGCAACTGCCGAATACCGGAGGAACACCTTGTGTGCTATCAAACGTCACAACGTAACTGGGTGATCATAAAGATGCTCTACAGGTGTCTCCGAAGGTGTTTGTTGGGTTGGCATAGATCGAGATTAGGATTTGTCACTCCGTATATCGGAGAGATATCTCTAGGCCCTCTCGGTAATGCACATCATATGAAGCCTTGCAAGCAATGTGACTAATGAGTTAGTTACGGGATGATGCACTACGGAACGAGTAAAAAGACTTGCCGGTAACGAGATTGAACTAGGTATGATAATACCGACGATCGAATCTCGGGCAAGTAACATACCGATGACAAAGGGAATAACGTATGTTGTTATGCGGTTTGACCGATAAAGATCTTCGTAGAATATGTAGGAGCCAATATGAGCATCCAGGTTCCGCTATTGGTTATTGACCGGAGATGTGTCTCGGTCATGTCTACATAGTTCTCGAACCCGTAGGGTCTGCACGCTTAACGTTCGATGATGATTTGTATTATGAGTTATGTGATTTGATGACTGAAGATAGTTCGAAGTCCCTGATGAGATCACAGACATGACGAGGAGTCTCGAAATGGTCGAGAGGTAAAGATCGATATATTGGAAGGCTATATTCGGACAACGGAAAGGTTCCGAGTGATTCGGGTATTTTTCGGAGTACCGGAGAGTTACGAGAATTCGCCGGGGGAAGTAGTGGGCCTTAATGGGCCATACGGGAAAGGAGAGAAGGGCCTCAAGGGGTGGCCGCGCGCCCCCCCATGGGCTGGTCCGAATTGGACTAGGAGGGGGCGGCGCCCCCCTCCTTCCTTCTCCCCTCTTCCTTCTTCCCTCCTTCTCCTACTAGGAATAGGAAAGAGGAGGGGAATCCTACTTGGACTGGGGAGTCCTAGTAGGATTCCCCACACCTGGCGCGCGCCCCTTGGGCCGGCCACCTCTTACCTCCCCTCCTTTATATACGTGGCCAGGGGGCACCCCAATAGCACATCAAAGTTTCTCTTAGCCGTGTGCGGTGCCCCCCTCCACAGTTACACACCTCGGTCATATCGTCGTAGTGCTTAGGCGAAGCCCTGCGCCGGTAACTTCATCATCATCGTCGCCATGCCGTCGTGCTGACGGAACTCTCCCTCGGCCTCAACTGGATCAAGAGTACGAGGGACATCATCGAGCTGAACGTGTGCTGTACACGGAGGTGCCGTACGTTCGGTGCTAGGATTAGTCGGATCGTGAAGACGTACGACTACATCAACCGCGTTGATAAACGCTTCCGCTTTCGGTCTACGAGGATACGTGGACACACTCTCCCCGCTCGTTGCTATGCATCTCCTAGATAGATCTTGCGTGATCGTAGGATTTTTTTTTAAATACTACGTTCCCCAACAGTGGCATCCGAGCCAGGTTTATGCGTAGATGTTATATGCACGAGTAGAACACAAAGAGTTGTGGGCGATAATAGTCATACTGCTTACCAGCATGTCATACTTTGATTCGGCGGTATTGTTGGATGAAGCAGCCCAGACCGACATTACATGACCGCGTTCATGAGACTGGTTCTACCGCCGTGCTTCGCACACAGGTGGCTAGTGGGTGTCTGTTTCTCCAACTTTAGTTGAATCGAGTGTGACTACGCCCGGTCCTTGTTGAAGGTTAAAACAGCAAACTTGACGAAAAATCGTTGTGGTTTTTGATGCGTAGGTAAGAACTGTTCTTGCTAAGCCCGTAGCAGCCACGTAAAACTTGCAACAACAAAGTAGAGGACGTCTAACTTGTTTTTGCAGGGCATGTTGTGATGTGATATGGTCAAGACATGATGATATATAAATTGTTGTATGAGATGATCATGTTTTGTAAAAGTTATCGGCAACTGGCAGGAGCCTTATGGTTGTCGCTTTATTGTATGAAATGCAATCGCCAAGTAATTGTTTTACTTTATCACTAAGCGGTAGCGATAATAGTAGAAGCAATAGTTGGCGAGACGACAACGATGCTTCGATGGAGATCAAGGTGTCAAGCCGGTGACGATGGTGATCATGACGGTGCTTTGGAGATGGAGATCAAAGGCACAAGATGATGATGGCCATATCATATCACTTTTTTTGATTGCATGTGATGTTTATCTTTTATACATCTTATTTTGCTTAGTACGATGGTAGCTTTATAAGATGATCCCTTACAAAATTTCAAGGTATAAGTGTTCTCCCTGAGTATGCACCGTTGCGACAGTTCTTCGTGCCGATACACCACGTGATGATCGGGTGTGATAAGCTGTAACACCCCCGGTGATTAGCAACAGTAATCACTTTTGATAATGACATGTTAGCATGATCAACAGTGCATAATCATCATTAGCATCACATTGCATTTCAACTCCTAAGTCAAATTCAAGTTTAAATGAAAGTGGAGTATGAAAGTTGTCCAACATAGGAGCTAAAATGTCAGATAAATAACAAATATTCCAGAGGCTATTCTAAAATTGAAACCAACATCATTGGAATTGGATAAGTGACTCGAACAACCTCAAACAGTGGATAAAGATAATATTTAGTAACCATTTATTAAATCTGAAATAAATATGGAATTATGTTTTGCCCAAACTAATTTTAGGTGTTAGGGAATAATGCACTGGTATTTATGAAATAGGTCACACTTTTTACAAAAACCATTTGGGGCCTAAACATTTAACAGTGGAGAAAAGAGAATAAAAAAAAAGGAAAAAGAAACAAAAGAAAAGAGCAATACCCCCCCCGCCCAACTGGCCGAAGCCCAGCCGGCCGGCCCGCCTGCGCCCCCCTGGCTATAAGGCCCCCGGCCAAACCCTAGCCTCACCGACACCCCACTCCCCCCCCTCACTCGTTCGCTCCCCCCTCCCCCCGATCCAGATCGATCGGGGCGACCGTGCCATCGCCCCGGATCGCTGTCGCCGTCGCCGTTGGACGCCTCCGCCCCGAGCCGCTCTCCCTCGCGCCTGCTCCCTCGACGCCGCTCGCGCCCGACGCGCCCGACCCCCCCCCCCCCCCCCTCTCCATCTCGCCGCCACCCCCACGTCGCCGCTGTCTTCCCCGCCGCTCGGCCTCTCCCCATCGCTCCTCCTTCTCCCCGTCTCCACCCCCCGCCCCCCGCTGCCCCGTCCCTACGGATCACGGTGAGGCCTCGGGCCTCTCCCCCCCCCTCTCTGCTCCCGCACCTCGCCGCGCACGCATCCGCGCCGGCCACTGCCGCGACCACCCCGTGCCTCCCCGTCCTCCGCGCCCCGCGCGCCTGACGCCTGCTCCCCCTCCCCGTCCGCTTCGCCTCGACCCGCTCCGCCCCCTCTTCGCCTCCGCCGACCGCCGCCGCGGCCGCCAGCCACCGCCCGCCGCCCCGCCTCCGGCCCGCGTCGCTCGCCTGCGCCCACTCTTCGGCCGCCCCACCGCCCCGCCCCCCTGCTCCCCTTTTGGCACCGACATGTCCGGTCCCAAAAGGGGCACGCCCCGGACGTGTCCGCCCCTGGTCCACTGACCAGTGGGGCCCATGACCCAATAAAATAAAAAAATAATAAAAATAATAATAAATTAATTAGTTATTAATCCTGATTAGGTTAATCTAATTAACTAATTAGTGTTAATTAAACAGTAATAGTAATTAACTTAATTAACCGCTGACATCAGCATGAGGTCATGCTGATGTCATCATCACACTGTTTCGGATAATGTTGAATTAAAATATTAATTAAATTTCAGAAATTAATAAAAACTTTAGAAATCATATCTTTTAAACCGTAACTCCGATCAAATATTTTATACATGAAACTTGCTCAGACGACGATACGAACCCGGATACGCCCTCTGTATTCCCGTCAGATGCCCGCAGCTATAAGAACGTTGAACAATTAGACCGATTTCGATAAATGAATAGTGTCCAACTTTAATTAAATAAATCCGAATAAATTCCTAAATTAACTAAATCATAGTTAGGCAGTAGAACACCCCGGCATATCATTTAGGCATGTCATACAAATTGTTTGCATTATTGCCGTGAATTTATTGTTTCTCCCCCTCCTTCTCTCGATAAACGCCGAGACCGGCGTCGCTGCTGTCGAGTACGACTACGCTACTGACGAGCAGCCCTTTGACGACCTCCCTCTCTTGCCAGAGCAACCAGGCAAGCCCCCCCCCCCCTTGAGCATTCCAGATATCGCCCATTCTATTCTCCTGCTTGCATTAGATTTCGCTACTGTTAATTTATGCTCCTATTCTGATGCATAGCCTGCTGTTGTAACCTGTCATTGCTACTTTACCTGCCTTTGTAAACTGTTTAGTATAGGTTGGTATGAACCATCTGTGACCCACCACCTTACCTCGTCGCCCCGCTTGGTTCATCGACGACTCGATCAACGTGATCGTCGATCAGAGACAGACGCCTCACTTCACATCCCCCCTTAGTTGTACGACTCTGCTTAGTTACTATCGAGTGCCGAGGGTGATACCTCGTAACGCACTCCTGATGAATACTCTGCAGCATAGCTGTACGGTCGTGGTCATCGAGGGTGATTCCTCCTTCTCCATGTCCGATACGACTCTGTCGTGCAACCCCTCAGTGTGAACCTCGAGGGTGATACCTCATACGTTCACCCTGATGATTATGACCACACGGTTACTTGACCTTTGTCACAGGCGGGTCCACCCTGGTGGGTACCCGCTGGGGATCTATGTTGTCGAGTGTGCCGGAAGGGCACTCGAGTGTGGTACTGTGGCGGAGCTTCAGAAACTCTGAATGTTTCCGCTTGATACTAATTGAGCCTATTGGATTTGGGTGTGTGATCTGAGTGGGTCGACGTGCCCTACACGCACTACCACCACGTGGGATAATGGTTATGGGGCCCTCTGCGATGTACGTTTCTCCGAAAGCTTATCAGACGTCACGATTCACCGTGCGGGCTGATCGTCGGGATTGGGCTGGATACTTCACTGGCGAGTTCAGTGTCGCGCCTGCACCCCGGCCAGCCACGCAACGCGCAGGGTGCCCAGGGCGATGGCCCGAGACCCCTGGGTGCATAGGTTAGTCCGGCGTGCTGACCTCTCTGCTGAGCCTAGGTAGAGCGCTGCTTCGTGTTGATCTTCCGAGGACGGGCATTACCCAGCAAGTATGTCCGGCCAGAGTTGATCGAGCGTGTTGGGTAACAGTAGTGCACCCCTGCAGGGATGAATCTTCTATCGATAGCCGGTCCTACGGTAAAGGACGCTCAGTTTGTGTATCCCGGTCTACTACTTAAACTGGATACTTGTTACTTAATTGAAGCTTCGGGATTACTTTCTCGCTGGGAGTCGAGGAAGGATCTTTGAGCTGTACTTCAACATGTTTGCTAAATAAAATGCTATTCTACTCTCTTCTACTACTGCAAGATGATGGCTTTGAGAAGATGTTTGAAGATGCTAGTCTTCGATAGGACTAGGCCTTTCTCTCTATTCTGGCATTTCTGCAGCCCAGTCCACATATACAGCCTTTTCTCCATTGATAATATTGCATATGTAGTATAGATCCTTGCTTGCTGAGTACTTCGGATGAGTACTCACGGTTGCTTTATTTTCTCTTTTCCCCCATATACCCCTCCTTGATGATACACCAGACGATGGAGTCCAGGAGCCAGACGCCACCACCGGAGCCTACTACCAGGCGGGTCCAGAGGGCACGTACTACTGGATCGAGCCATCTGACCAGGAGTAGGATCGGAGGCTCCCAGGCAGGAGGCCAACGCCTTTCGATCTAGTTTCGCTGTTTGTGCTAGCCTTCTTAAGGCAGAACTTGTCTAACTATGTCTGTACCCAGATATTATTTGTATGACTGACTTATGTATTCGGATCTTCGGATCCCTGGTCTGTAATATTGTGGACCTCCGTTTATTTGTGTTTAGAGTTGTGTTGTGATATCTTCCCGTGAGTCCCTGGGCTTGATCGTACACGTTTGCGTGTATGATTAGTGTACGATTGAACCGGGGGCGTCACAAGTTGGTATCAGAGCCGACTGCCTGTAGGAAGCCCCCCTCCAAATTCCTTGGCCGAAGTTGAGTCTAGAAACCGAGAAACTAAATTACTAACTTGGCTGTGTGGCTTACGGGCCCACGTCGCCAACTGGGTGGTATTAGGATCTTTTATTCCTCGTCTATACTCTGGGATTCTAATATCTCTTCTATTCGGGTTAAATAAATTTTACTAACGCCGACACTTAGGATCTCGTAAATCCCGTTTACCCGGAGAGCTGGATATCTGTGCGATTTCCCAGTCATTGATCTGATTAGTCTGATAATCATTTTCCTTTCCATTGTTTTGTTTAACCTTTCTCTCCGAGTTGTGTTAAACTTCTCATTGTCATTTGACAAATTTGAATTTCCTCTGTTTCAGATGGACCGTTTGTTTCCACCGCGTCCTACGACACAGCTTGTGCTTCGCACTTGGGCTCGTAATACCCCTGGGTTTCCAGCTGTCCTGATCGCTCTCATGACCAGACTTGGCTACCGCTGGTACCCTGAGTACATGGTTTACGAGGATTACCGCGAGTTTAATCAGGAGCAGTACCATGCTGATGTTCGTATCTATGATCGGCAGAATGACTCAGACACCGAGCTGCACCTTTTCCACGGTATCGGCGTGACGATTGAGATGGCAGTACATGATGCCGCCTACTCTGCTGTCGCACGTCTTCGAGGACAGTTCAGTGATATCTTGGATGACTCTGAGTTCCGATACATTCCGTATGCCCCTGCTGGAGATGCTACCGGATACTACACAGCTATCTGTGCCCCGTACGAGCCTCGCCGATATGACCACCGCGTTCTGATTCAGTGCACTCAGGCTCTGGATCGCACTGTTCGGGCTCTCGCCGTCGAGTTGGTTGCCACTCGAGCACGTCTCTACGATGCTATGACGCAGTTGATGCCCGCTGTTCGTGCAGGGATACATCCGGAGCACATCCTTTACCCGCGCAGGACTCAGATGTATGCTGGTATTGACTGGCCTGCTGTTGGAGATCACACACCTGCACGTGGACCTCTTCTTACAGTTCGAGACCGGGTTCTGCATCAGAGTGCACATGGAGCACAGGATCCTTCCGCGACGAATATTCGTCGTCCGCACTCGCAGTTACCCCGTTACAGTGGTTTTCTCCGACGTTGATGTAGCCTTTGCTATGTCTCGTTGTGTACTTCCTTACCGCGTGCCTGCGCGCCGCCTAGTATGTCTAGCTTTTAATTTGCGCTGTTATGCTGTCCGCATGTACCCGACTTTGTGTATGGATCTGTATGTCTTAATCGACTACTGTTATGTATCTATTACACTGCTTAAGGTATTGTCGTGTTACATCATACTTGTCGCTAAACACTCGCAATTGCTTTTACTAAACTACCCCCTGTTGATACTTAGCAGGATGGTTAGACCAGGTGGTCGTGGTCGTGGTCGTACCCCTGAACGTCCACCACCGCCAGACTATATGGCGGCTATGATGCAACAGTTTGAGCTTAACCGCCAGTTCATGGTTGGAATCATGGCTCAGTTTCCGCATCAGAACAACCAGAACCAGAACCCAGCTTCAGTAACTTTGACAGAGTTTACGCGACTCAACCCAACGCAGTTTCGCAACTCTGACAAGCCCCTGGATGCCGATGACTGGCTCCGCGACATCACTCACGAGATGGAGTCAGCTAATGTCGCCCCCGCCAACTTTGTCACCTTCGCGGCCTTTTTCTTAAAGGGCCCCGCTGCTCAATGGTGGGACACACACAAGCGTACTCTGCCTGTTGGAACAGTCATCACCTGGTATGAGTTCCAGGCTGCTTTCCGTACACGTTACATCCCTCAAGCAATTATGGAACGCATGAAGACCCAGTTCCGCAACCTCACCCAGGGCAATAAAACCGTCGAAGCTTATCAGCGGGAATTTCTTGATCTCTCCCGCTATGCTGAAGAAGACATCGCCACAGATGCTCGCAGACAGGAGAAGTTCCGTAATGGACTACACCCTGACCTCAAGCTTGCACTAGCTGCTCAAGACATCAATGACTTCTCAACTCTAGTGAACAAGGCTATTCTCGTTGAGACCGCTCAGATGGAACACAAGGACTCGCAGAAGCGCTATCGTGATGCTGGCTCATCTTCGGGCTCGGCACCGAAGCGTAGAGTTTGGATTCCCAACAACGCGTTCCGTCCCAATACCTCTGCGCCAAAGAACAATGCTGCACCACGTCTGCCTCCTCCACCACCGAGACCGTCAAAGGCTCAAGCTATTCAGAACAATGCCCCTCTTCATCCTGAAGATGGTTTGTGTTTCAAGTGCCGCAAACCAGGCCACCAGGCTAAAGACTGCCGCCAGACTCAGAATCAGTTAGATTTTCCTCGTGCTGGCCGTGGATATGGCCGTGGCAACAATCAGACCCGCAACTATAATACTGGGTCTGCTTCACGTGGTCGTGGTCAAGCTTACAACATTGACATTGAAGAAGTCCAGGATCAACCTGCTACTGTGATGGGTACCCTTCTTGTTAACTCAGTACCTGCTTCTGTATTATTTGATTCAGGAGCATCGCATTCATTCATGTCTGAAGCATTTGCATTATCTCATGACATTGCATTCGAAAAGATGAACCTGCCAATAGTTGTCCATACCCCTGGAGGCCAATGTCAAACCACTGTGATGGCACATAATGTCCCTGTTGAAATCGAGGAATTTGAATTCCTAGCTTCCCCTATTATCCTGAAGTCTTCCACCATAGACCTCATACTCGGAATGGATTGGTTGAAAGCTCACATTGCTTCGATCAATTGTGCCACTAAAGTCGTCCAACTTCTTCACCGCACCGATGAGATAGTGAACTATACCGCCCGCATTACTCGAGACGCTGAAGCTGAGATATATGTTATGAATGCTTTGAACGCCTCACCTCTGGAAGGGATCAAGAACGTTCCTGTCGTTCGAGATTTTCCAGACGTCTTTCCAGAAGAACTTCCAGGAATACCCCCGGCTAGAGCTGTCGAGTTTGTCATTGACTTGAAGCCTGGCACCGTTCCTATTGCCAAGCGACCTTATAAGATGCCTCCGCATCACCTTCTTGAGCTTAAGGAAGAAATCGACAAGTCACTTAAGAGTGGTTTCATCCGCCCCAGTTCCTCTGCTTGGGGAGCACCTTCACTCTTCGTTAAGAAGAAGGATGGAACTAACCGATTGGTTCAGGATTACCGGCCCATTAACCAAGCCACAATCCAGAATAAATACCCACTGCCCCGGATCAATGATCTTTATGATCAACTCGCTGGATCGTCGGTGTTCTCTAAACTCGACTTGAGGTTGGGTTACCACCAGATCCGTGTCCGTGAAGAGGACATTCCCAAGACTGCATTCGTCACTCGTTATGGCTCCTATGAATACACCGTCATGTCATTTGGCCTAACGAATGCTCCAGCTACATTCTCCCGCCTGATGAATTATATATTCATGGATTACCTCGACAAGTTCGTCGTGGTATATCTAGATGATATCTTGGTCTATTCTAAGAATAAAGAAGAACATGCTGAACATCTCCGCCTTGTTCTAGAAAGGCTCCGAGAACACCAGTTGTATGCCAAATATTCCAAATGTGAATTCTGGTTATCTGAAGTGACCTATCTTGGTCATGTGATTTCCAAGGATGGAATTGCTGTTAACCCCGAACGAGTTCAGGCTATTGTTGACTGGACTCCCCCAAAGAATGTTAAGCAAGTCAGAAGTTTTCTCGGACTTGCTAGTTATTGCCGTCGATTCGTTGAGAACTTTTCCAAAATTGCAAAACCATTGACAAATCTACTTCACAAAGGTGTTAAATTTGAGTGGACAGAAAAATGTCAAGAAAGCTTTCAGACACTAAAAGATAAATTGACATCTGCCCCAGTACTAGCACCCCCGGATTCCCAAAAGGATTTCGTGATATACTGTGATGCATCTCGTCAAGGATTAGGCTGTGTCCTAATGCAAGAGCGCAAAGTGATTGCTTATGCCTCCCGACAATTGCGTCCTCATGAAGAAAATTATCCCGTGCATGATCTTGAACTTTCTGCGGTTATCTATGCCTTGAAGCTATGGCGACATTACCTTCTCGGTAACCGTTGCGAGATATACACGGATCACCAAAGCTTGAAGTATTTATATACTCAACCAGATCTGAACCTTCGTCAACAAAGATGGCTCGAAACAATTGCCGATTATGATATGAATATCTCATACACCCCCGGCAAGGCTAATGTAATGGCCGATGCTTTGAGTCGCAAGTCCTATAGCAACAATCTTATGGTTCAAGAAACACAACCTCTTCTCCATGAAGAGCTTTGCAAGTTGAACCTCCATATTGTCCCACAGGGTTATCTCAATACCCTGGTTGTCGAACCAGATTTAGAACACGGCATTAAGGTTATGCAAAGGTATGACACTGAAGTTGAAAAGATCAAGCGATACCTCGAGAAAGGAAAGCCGTCGGAATTCCATCTTGATGCAGGTGGGATCCTATTTTTCCAACACCGTCTCTTCGTACCCAAGTTCAAGAATGAGAGGGAAAACGTTATGAAGGAAGCTCATGACACTCCCTTGTCCATTCACCCTGGTAGCACAAAGATGTACCGTGACATTTGTCAAAGATTCTGGTGGCCTAATATGAAGCGAGACATTGCTCGTTATGTTTCTGAGTGTGACGTTTGCCGCCGCGTTAAAGCTCAACATCAAAGGCCCGCAGGAACTCTGCAACCCCTGGAAATTCCTGAATGGAAATGGGACAAGGTCCAAATGGATTTCATTACTGGTTTTCCCAGATCTCAGAAGGGTCATGATGCTATTTTTGTTGTCATTGACCGATTCTCTAAGGTTGCCCACTTTCTGCCTGTTAAGGAGACAATCACTGCTAGCCAGTTAGCAGACTTGTATGTTTCCCGAATTGTGTCACTCCACGGTGTTCCATTGGAGATCAGTTCTGATCGTGGCAGCCTCTTCACCTCCAGATTCTGGAATAGTTTCCAAGAAGCTATGGGAACTCATCTGTCTTTTAGCACCGCTTTTCACCCTCAGTCACAGGGTCAAGTTGAACGAGTTAATCAAGTGCTCGAAGATATGCTTCGAGCTTGCGTCATCTCCTTCGGTAAGAAATGGGAGGAATCTCTCCCGTATGCCGAATTCTCTTACAACAATAGCTATCAAGCTAGTCTGAAGATGGCACCGTTTGAAGTTCTATACGGTCGTAAGTGTCGAACCCCTCTGAATTGGTCAGAAACTGGGGAACGCTCACTCGTCGGACCGGACATTATTCGGCAAGCTGAAGAACAAGTCCGCATTGTTCGTGAACATTTGAAATCTGCTCAGTCTCGTCAGAAGAGCAACTATGACCGAAAGCACCAGGAAATAGTCTATCAACCTGGCGAGCAAGCTTACCTGCGCGTCACTCCGTTGAAAGGCACTCATCGGTTCGGAATCAAAGGCAAGTTAGCCCCTCGCTACATTGGCCCGTTCCGTATTCTTGCCCGTCGAGGAGAAGTGGCATATCAGTTGCAATTGCCGCCAAACCTTTCTCAAGTACATGACGTCTTTCATGTATCCCAACTCCGCCGCTGCTTCAAGGATCCTATTCGAGCTGTGGGTCATGAAGTGCTTGAATTACGGGAAGATCTGTCTTATCCAGAACATCCCATCCGTATTCTTGATCAAGCTGAGCGTCGAACACGTCAAAAGTCAATCAAGTTCCTCAAGGTTCAGTGGTCAAATCATTCTGAAGATGAAGCCACTTGGGAACGCGAGGATCGTCTTCGCGAAGAATACCCCTCTTTCTTTCAGTCTTCCTCTTAATTCTCGGGACGAGAATTCTTAATAGATGAGGAGAGTTGTAACACCCCCGGTGATTAGCAACAGTAATCACTTTTGATAATGACATGTTAGCATGATCAACAGTGCATAATCATCATTAGCATCACATTGCATTTCAACTCCTAAGTCAAATTCAAGTTTAAATGAAAGTGGAGTATGAAAGTTGTCCAACATAGGAGCTAAAATGTCAGATAAATAACAAATATTCCAGAGGCTATTCTAAAATTGAAACCAACTTCATTGGAATTGGATAAGTGACTCGAACAACCTCAAACAGTGGATAAAGATAATATTTAGTAACCATTTATTAAATCTGAAATAAATATGGAATTATGTTTTGCCCAAACTAATTTTAGGTGTTAGGGAATAATGCACTGGTATTTATGAAATAGGTCACACTTTTTACAAAAACCATTTGGGGCCTAAACATTTAACAGTGCGAGAAAAGAGAATAAAAAAAAGGAAAAAGAAACAGAAAAGGAAAAAGACAACACCCCCCCCCCCCGGCCAACTGGGCCGAAGCCCAGCGGCCGGCCCGCCTGGCCCCCCTGGCTATAAGGCCCCCGGCCAAACCCTAGCCTCACCGACACACCCACTCCCCCCCCCTCACTCGTTCGCTCCCCCCTCCCCCCCGATCCAGATCGGATCGGGGCGACCGTGCCATCGCCCCGGATCGCTGTCGCCGTCGCCGTTGGACGCCGCCGCCCGGAGCGCTTCTCCTCGCCGGCCTGCTCCCTCGACGCCGCTCGCCCGACGCGCCGACCGCGCCCCCCCCGTCTCCATCTCGCCGCCGACGCCGCACGTCGCCGCTTCGTCCCCGCCGGCCTGCCTCCCCATCGCCGTCGTCCCCGTCGACCACCTCGACCCCCGCTGCCCCGTCCCTACGGATCACGGTGAGGCCTCGGGCCTCTCCCACCCCTCTCTGCTCCCGCACCTCGCCGCGCACGCATCCGCGCCGGCCACTGCCGCGACCACCCCGTGCCTCCCCGTCCTCGCGCCCGCGCGCCTGACGCCGTGCTCCCCGCGCCCGTCCCGCGGTCGCCTCGACCCGCTCCGGCCCCCGCTTCGCCTCCGCGCGACCGCCGCCCGCGGCCGCTCCAGCCACCGCGCCGCCGCCCCGCCTCCGGCCCCGCGTGCGCTCGCCTGCGCCCACGCTTCGCCGCGCCCCCGACCGCCCGCGCCCGCCCGTGCGTCCCCTTTGGGCACCGGACATGTCCGGTCCCAAAAGGGGCACGCCCCGGACGTGTCCGCCCCTGGTCCACTGACCAGTGGGGCCCATGACCCAAAAAAAAATAATAAAAAATAATAATAATAAAATAATAGTTAATTAATTAGTTAATTAATCCTGATTAGGTTAATCTAATTAACTAATTAGTGTTAATTAAACAGTAATTAGTAATTAACTTAATTAACCGCTGACATCAGCATGAGGTCATGCTGATGTCATCATCAGCACTGTTTCGGATAATGTTGAATTAATTAATTAATTAAATTTCAGAAATTAATAAAAACTTTAGAAAATCATATCTTTTAAACCGTAACTCCGATCAAAATATTTTATACATGAAACTTGCTCAGAACGACGATACGAACCCGGATACGCCCTCTGTATTCCCGTCAGATGCCCGCAGCTATAAGAACGTTGAACAATTAGACCGATTTCGATAAATGAATAGTGTCCAACTTTAATTAAATAAATCCGAATAAATTCCTAAATTAACTAAATCATTTAGTTAGGCAGTAGAACACCCCGGCATATCATTTAGGCATGTCATACATATTGTTTGCATTATTGCCGTGAATTTATTGTTTCTCTCCCCCTCCTTCTCTCTCGATAGACGCCGAGACCGGCGTCGCTGCTGTCGAGTACGACTACGCTACTGACGAGCAGCCCGTTGACGACCTCCCTCTCTTGCCAGAGCAACCAGGCAAGCCCCCCCCCCCTTGAGCATTCCAGATATCGCCCATTCTATTCTCCTGCTTGCATTAGATTTCGCTACTGTTAATTTATGCTCCTATTCTGATGCATAGCCTGCTGTTGTAACCTGTTCATTGCTACTTTACCTGCCTTTGATAAACTGTTTAGTATAGGTTGGTATGAACCATCTGTGACCCCACCACCATACCTCATCGCCCCTGCTTGTTCATCGACGACTCGATCAACGTGATCGTCGATCAGAGACAGACGCCTCACTTCACATCCCCCCTTAGTTGTACGACTCTGCTTAGTTACTATCGAGTGCCGAGGGTGATACCTCGTAACGCACTCCTGATGAATACTCTGCAGCATAGCTGTACGGTCGTGGTCATCGAGGGTGATTCCTCCTTCTCCATGTCCGATACGACTCTGTCGTGCAACCCCTCAGTGTGAACCTCGAGGGTGATACCTCATACGTTCACCCTGATGATTATGACCACACGGTTACTTGACCTTTGTCACAGGCGGGTCCACCCTGGTGGGTACCCGCTGGGGATCTATGTTGTCGAGTGTGCCGGAAGGGCACTCGAGTGTGGTACTGTGGCGGAGCTTCAGAAACTCTGAATGTTTCCGCTTGATACTAATTGAGCCTATTGGATTTGGGTGTGTGATCTGAGTGGGTCGACGTGCCCTACACGCACTACCACCACGTGGGATAATGGTTATGGGGCCCTCTGCGATGTACGTTTCTCCGAAAGCTTATCAGACGTCTGATCACCGTGCGGGCTGATCGTCGGGATTGGGCTGGATACTTCACTGGCGAGTTCAGTGTCGCGCCTGCACCCCGGCCAGCCACGCAACACGCAGGGTGCCCAGGGCGATGGCCCGAGACCCCGGGTGCATAGGTTAGTCCGGCGTGCTGACCTCTCTGCTGAGCCTAGGTAGAGCGCTGCTTCGTGTTGATCTTCCGAGGACGGGCATTACCCAGCAAGTATGTCGGCCAGAGTTGATCGAGCGTGTGGGTAACAGTAGTGCACCCCTGCAGGGATGAATCTTCTATCGATAGCCGGTCCTACGGTAAAGGACGCTCAGTTTGTGTATCCCGATCTACTACTTAAACTGGATACTTGTTACTTAATTGAAGCTTCGGGATTACTTTCTCGCTGGGAGTCGAGGAAGGATCTTTGAGCTGTACTTCAACATGTTTGCTAAATAAAATGCTATTCTACTCTCTTCTACTGCTGCAAGATGATGGCTTTGAGAAGATGTTTGAAGATGCTAGTCTTCGATAGGACTAGGCCTTTCTCTCTATTCTGGCATTTCTGCAGCCCAGTCCACATATACAGCCTTTTCTCCATTGATAATGTTGCATATGTAGTATAGATCCTTGCTTGCTGAGTACTTCGGATGAGTACTCACGGTTGCTTTATTTTCTCTTTTCCCCCATATACCCCTCCTTGATGATACACCAGACGATGGAGTCTAGGAGCCAGACGCCACCACCGGAGCCTACTACCAGGCGGGTCCAGAGGGCACGTACTACTGGATCGAGCCATCTGACCAGGAGTAGGATCGGAGGCTCCCAGGCAGGAGGCCAACGCCTTTCGATCTAGTGTCGCTGTTTGTGCTAGCCTTCTTAAGGCAGAACTTGTCTAACTATGTCTGTACCCAGATATTATTTGTATGACTGACTTATGTATTCGGATCTTCGGATCCCTGGTCTGTAATATTGTGGACCTCCGTTTATTTGTGTTTAGAGTTGCGTTGTGATATCTTCCCGTGAGTCCCTGAGCTTGATCGTACACGTTTGCGTGTATGATTAGTGTACGATTGAACCGGGGGCGTCACATAAGCTCTACGTTCACATACAACGGGTGCAAGACAGTTTTGCACATGCGGAATACTCGGGTTAAACTTGACGAGCCTAGCATATGCAGATATGGCCTCGGTGTAGGAGATATGCCCTAGAGGCAATAATAAATGTTATTATTTATCTCCATGCTCATTATTATGTTTATGTTCCATGCTATAACTGCTATGGTTCTCGAGTCTGCAATAACCACGAGGCTCGGAGGAAGACTCATATGCACGTGTGGAATAATAAACGGTAAAATGTATTCCTAGTCAAGCCTCTATGACTGGCTCAAGTGTTGCATGATGGTTCTATTTTCCTGATCATGGGCATGTCTATGCCAGCAACTTTGAGGGCACAATGTTAGAAGAACATTTGTGTTGAATCGACCCGATTGATGTTATGCTATGAGATACATTCATCACAAGTTAATGGTTAATAACACAGAGATGGTTAACGTTTGCATGATTCCTCAGACCATGAGAGTATCGAGTTTCTTCATGCTTGCTTCATGAACTTTGGGGTTTGTTAAACGTCATCCGTAAATGGGTGGCTATTACGGCGGCTTACGGGTTCATGGAAAAGTGTGTCAAGTAACTTGATAGCTCAAGATTGGGATTTTCTCCTCCGACGATGGAGAGATATCTCTGGGCCCTCTCGGTGTTACGGTATCCATCATCGTCTGGCCAGACACTTTGTGATTTGATCACGGGGATGCCGGAACACGGGAACGAGAAAAGAGAACAATACCGGTAACGAGGTAACTAGCATAGTGGACAAGTTGTTGATCCACGGGAATGCCAACATGTCTCACCTCGGGTATTTGTAACATATCGTGAAGCAACAGGAATAGCACACGGCAACTGGAGGTTCACTCGAATATTCATTCGTGTGGGTATAGGGGTCAATATGGGTGTCCACGGCTCCGATGCTGATCATTGATCGGAAGGTGTTCCGGTCATGTCTATACTTCACCGAACCTATAGGGTCACACGCTTAAGGGTCATCTATCTGTTGAACGCTAGACAGGGAGTCTGAGAGAAAGTCACCGAAAATGTTTCGGAGACAACGGAAGAGTTCCGAGAGAGAGAACACCGAAAGAGTTTCGGTAAAACCGAAAAGTTGTTTCGGAATATATTATTTGGTCAAAAAGGGTTTCGGCACCACCTGGAAATTTTCAGAGGATGCCAGAATTGGTCTGGGAACTTCTGGGAATTTTCGGAGAGAAAAACCGGAAATGTTCCGAAACTGCCGTAACCGCTGTTAATGCTTTCCGCTGATGAAAACCACCGCACCAAAAATGTTTCGGATCATGCCCAGAATAATTTTAGAGGGTGCCGGAAATGTTCTGGGACCTTTTAGAATTTTTCAGAAAAAGTTTCGCGGAAAACATCTTGTCTCAGCGCGAGGGGACAAGATCCCACGAATCGGGGGTTGCATGTTTGGTGGCTTTTTGTCTAGGGAGCATGCATGTTTCATGGAGACATGTTGGTGGCTTGTTGGGCCCCCCCCCCATGGGGAGACAAGGTGTGGGCCGGCCCAAGGGCTGCCATGGTGGTGTCCCCTTGGTGCCCCCCTTGTGTTACCATTATGCCCTTTCATGTGTGACATGAAGCTTGGGTATTTTGGTATTTCAACATCCCACCCCACCCCTTGCCTTGGCCTATAAAAGGAGGAGAAGGGGCTGCCATTCTCCCCATCCCTTGCTCTCATACACATGCCAAGATGTTATCTGGCTTCTCTCTCCCTCCCACGAAAAGAGTTTCGTAGAGCCGAAAGGCTGTCTGGGTTCCGGCAGGAACTAGTTCTAGACGGCGAAGCCCTGCCGGATAGGTGACACCGTATGTGTGCAACTCTGTAGAGAGGTCGTAGTTTCGATCTTAGTGCCGGAGGGGCTGTTTGAGAGTGCCTCCCGAAAGGCTGTCCAAGTGACGGTCCGAGTTCTGTGAGTCCTCCCGAAGGGCTGTCCGAGTGACCGTCCGAGTTTCGAAGGTCCTCCCGAAGGGCTGTCCGCGACACCATCCGGGGGACTGTTCGACCGCCTCCCGGAGGGCTGTCCGAGGGGCAGATGAGGGAGTACATCCTCGCGGTTGGGAGGTTGTAAAATCCTAGCTGCGGGGATCTGCACCGCCGATCGTCATCGACTCTACTTCCGCTGCGCTACGAGTCGGTAACGAAAATGATCAAACCTTGTATGCAGTCTCCATAGTGGTCCAGGGCTGGTGCATAGGTCGAAAATTTTTGTTTTCTGCTGCGTTACCCTACACTCGGAACACTGGAGACCAAAAGGTCGAACGTGAATCATATAGTAGATATGATCAACATAGAGATGTTCACCATTGAAAGCTACTCCATCTCACGTGATGATCGGACATGGTTTAGTTGATATGGATCACGTGATCATTTAGATGACTAGAGGGATGTCTATCTAAGTGGGAGTTCTTAAGTAATATGATTAATTGAACTTTAATTTATCATGAACTTAGTCCTGATAGTATTTGCAAATTATGTTGTAGATCAATAGCTCGGGTATAGCTCCCCTGTTTTATTTTTGATATGTTCCTAGAGAAAACTAAGTTGAAAGATGATAGTAGCAATGATGCGGACTGGTTCCGTGATCTGAGGGTTATCCTTATTGCTGCACAGAAGAATTATGTCTTTGATGCACCGCTAGGTGACAGACCTATTGCAGGAGCAGATGCAAATGTTATGAATGTTTAGCAAGCTCGATATGATGACTACTTGATAGTTTAGTGCGCCATGATTTACGGCTTAGAACCGGGAATTCAAAAATGTTTTGAATGCCACGGAGCATATGAGATGTTCCAAGAGCTGAAATCGGTATTTCAGACTCATGCCCGTGTCGAGAGGTATGAGACCTCTGACAAATACTTTGCCTACAAGATGGAGGAGAATAGCTCAACCAGTGAGCATATGCTCAGAATGTCTGGGTACTACAATCGCTTGAATCAAGTGGGAGTAAATCTTCCAGATAAAATAGTGATTGACAGAGTTCTCTAGTCACTATCACCAAGTTACTAGAACTTCGTGATGAACTATAATATGCAAGGGATGAATAAGACAATTCCCGAGCTCTTCGCGATGCTAAAGGCTTCGAAGGTAAAGATCAAAAAGGAGCATCAAGTGTTGATGATTAACAAGACCACTAGTTTTAAAAAAAAGGGCAAAGGGAAGAAGGGGAACTTCAAGAAGAATAGCAAGCAAGTTGCTACTCCCGGGAAGAAGCCCAAGTCTGGACCTAAGCCTGAAACTGAGTGCTTCTATTGCAAAGGGCCTGGTCACTGGAAGCGGAACTGCCCCAAGTATTTGGCGGATAAGAAGGATGGCAAAGTGAACAAAGGTATATTTGATATACATGTTATTGATGTGTATTTTACTAGTGTTCATAGTAGCCCCTGGGTATTTGATACTGGTTCAGTTGCTAACATTAGTAACTCGAAACAGGAGTTGCAAAATGAACAGAGACTAGTTAATGACGAGGTGACGATGTGTGTTGGAAGAGATTCCAAGGTTGATAAGATCACCATCGCACACTCCCTCTAGCTTCGTGATTAGTGTTGGACCTAAATAAATGTTATTTGGTATTTGCGTTGAGCATGAATATGATTGGATCATGTTTATTGCGATACGGTTATTCATTTAAGTCAGAGAATAATTGTTGTTCTTTTTAAATGAATAAAACCTTCTATGGTCATACACTCAATATAAATGGTTTATTGAATCTCGATCGTAGTGATACACATATTCATAATATTGATGCCAAAAGATGCAAAGTTGATAATGATAATGCATCATATTCTGTGGCACTGCCGTTTAGGTCATATTGGTGTAAAGCGCATGAAGAAACTCCATTCGGATGGACTTTTGGAATTACTTGATTATGAATCATTTGATGCTTGCGAACCATGCCTCATGGGCAAGATGACTAAGACTCCATTCTCCGGAACAATGGAGTGAGCTAATGACTTATCGGAAATAATACATATCGATGTATGCGGTCCGATGAGTGTTGAGGCTCACGGTGGGTATCGTTATTTTCTGACCTTCACAGATGATTTGAGTAGATATGGGTTTATCTACTTGATGAAACATAAGTCTGAAACATTTGAAAAGTTCAAAAGAAATTCAGAGTGAAGTGGAAAATTATCGTAACAAGAAAATAAAATTTCTACGATCTAATCGTGGAGGTGAATATTTGAGTTATGAGTTTGGCCTTCATTTGAAACAATGTGGAATAGTTTCACAACTCACGCCACCTGGAACACCACAGCGCAATGGTGTGTCCGAACATCGTAACCGTACTTTATTAGATATGGTGCGATCTATGATGTCTCTTACCGATTTACCACTATCGTTTTGGGTTATGCATTAGAGACAGCTGCATTCACGTTAAATAGGGCACCATCTAAATCCGTTGAGACGACACCATATGAACTGTGGTTTTGCAAGAAACCTAAGCTGTATTTTCTTAAAGTTTGGGATTGCGATGCTTATATGAAAAAGCTTCAGCCTGATAAGCTCGAACCCAAATCGGAGAAGTGCGTCTTCATAGGATACCCAAAAAGAAACTATTGGGTACACCTTCTATCATAGATCCAAAGGCAAGATATTTGTTGCTAAGAATGGATCCTTTCTAGAGAATGAGTTTCTCTCGAAAAAAGTGAGTGGGAGGTAAGTAGAACTTGATGAGGTAGTGGTACCTTCTCTTGAATTGGAAAGTAGTTCATCACAGAAATTAGTTCCAGTGATGCCTACACCAATTAGTGAGGAAGCTAATGATGATGATCATGAAACTTCAGATCAAGTTACTACAGAACCTCGTAGGTCAACTAGAGTACGTTCCGTACCAGAGTGGTACGGTAATCCTGTTCTGGAAGTCATGTTACTAGACCATGAAAAACTTACGAACTATGAGGAAGCGATGATGAGCCCAGATTCCGCGAAATGGCTTGAGGCCATGAAATCTGAGATGGGATCCATGTATGAGAACAAAGTATGGACTTTGGTTGACTTGCCCGATAATCAGCAAGTCATTGAGAATAAATGGATCTTCAAGAGGAAGACAGACGCTGATAATAGTGTTTCTATCTACAAAGCTCAAATTGTCGCAAAAGGTTTTCCACAAGTTAAAGGTGTTGACTACGATGAGATTTTCTCACTCGTATCGATGCTTAAGTCTGTCCGAATCATGTTAGCAATTGCCGCATTTTATGAAATGTGGCAAATGGATGTCAAAACTGCATTTCTTTAATGGATTTATTAAAGAAGAAGTTGTATATGATGCAACCAGAAGGTTTTGTCAATCCTAACGGTGCTAACAAAGTGTGCAAGCTCCAGCGATCCATCTATGGACTGGTGCAAGCATCTCGGAGTTGGAATATACGCTTTGATAAGTTGATCAAAGCATATAGTTTTATACAGACTTGCGGTGAAGCCTGTATTTTACAAGAAAGTGAGTGGGTGCACTACAGTCTTTCTGATAAGTATATGTGAATGACATATTGTTGATCGGAAATGATGTAGAATTTTTTCTGGAAAGCATAAAGGAGTGTTTGAAAGGAGTTTTTCAAAGAAAGACTTCGGTGAAGCTGCTTACAGATTGGGCATCAAGATCTATAGAGATAGAACAAGACGCTTGATAAGATTTTTCAATGAGTACATGCCTTGACAAGATTTTGAAGTAGTTCAAAATGGAACAGTCAAAGAAGGAGTTCTTGCCTGTGTTACAAGGTGTAAAATTGTGTAAGACTCAAAATACGACCACGGCAGAAAATAGAAAGAGAATGAAAGTCATTCCTTATGTCTCAGTCATAGGTTCTATAAAGTATGCCATGCTATGTACCAGACCAGTTGTGTGCCTTGCTATGAGTTTAGCAAGAAGATACGATAGTGATCCAGGAGTGGATCACTGGATAGCAGTCAAAGTTATCCTTAGTTACCTAAGAGGACTAAGGAAATATTTCTCGGTTATGGAGGTGATAAAGTGTTCATCGTAAAGAGTTACGTCGATGCAAACTTTAACACCGATCTGGATGACTCTGAGTCTCAATCTGGATACATACTGAAAGTGAGAGCAATTAGCTAGAGTAGCTCCATGCAGAGCATTGTAGACATAGAAATTTGTGAAATACATACGGATCTGAATATGGCAGACCCGTTGACTAAACCTCTCTCACAAGCAAAACATGATCACACCTTAGTAAACCCTTTGGGTGTTGGTCACATGGCAATGTGAACTAATGGTGTTAATCACATGGCGATGTGAACTAGATTATTGACTCTAGTAAACCCTTTGGGTTTTGGTCACATGGCGATGTGAACTATTGGTGTTAATCACATGGCGGTGTGAACTAGATTATTGACTCTAGTGCAAGTGGGAGACTGAAGGAAATATGCCCTAGAGGCAATAATAAAGTTGTTATTTATATTTCCTTATATCATGATAAATATTTATTATTCATGCTAGAATCGTATTAACCGGAAACTTGATATATGTGTGAATACATAGACAAAACAAAATGTCCCTAGTATGCCTCTACTTAACTAGCTCGTTAATCAAAGATGGTTAAGTTTCCTAACCATAGACATGTGTTGTCATTTGATGAACGGGATCGCATCATTAGGAGAATGATGTGATGGACAAGACCCATCCGTTAGCTTAGCATAATGATCGTTAAGTTTTATTGCTATTGCTTTCTTCATGACTTATACACATTCCTCTGACTATGAGATTATGCAACTCCCGAATACCGGAGGAACACCTTGTGTGCTATCAAACATCACAATGTAACTGGGTGATCATAAAGATGCTCTACAGGTGTCTCCGAAGGTGTTTGTTGGGTTGGCATAGATCGAGATTAGGATTTGTCACTCCGTGTATCGGAGAGGTATCTCTGGGCCCTCTCGGTAATGCACATCATATGAAGCCATGCAAGCAATGTGACTAATGAGTTAGTTACGGGATGATGCACTACGGAACGAGTAAAGAGACTTGCCGGTAACGAGATTGAACTAGGTATGATGATACCGACGATCGAATCTCGGGCAAGTAACATACCGATGACAAAGGGAATAACGTATGTTGTTATGCGGTTCGACCGATAAAGATCTTCGTAGAATATGTAGGAGCCAATATGAGCATCCAGGTTCCGCTATTGGTTATTGACCGGAGATGTTTCTCGGTCATGTCTACATAGTTCTCGAACCTGTAGGGTCCGCACGCTTAACGTTCGATGACGATTTGTATTATGAGTTATGTGATTTGATGACCGAAGATAGTTCGAAGTCCCGGATGAGATCACGGACATGACGAGGAGTCTCGAAATGGTCGAGAGGTAAAGATCAATATATTGGAAGGCTATATTCGGACATCGGAAAGGTTCCGAGTGATTCGGGTATTTTTCGGAGTACCGGAGAGTTACGGGAATTCGCCGGGGGAAGTAGTGGGCCTTAATGGGCCATACGGGAAAGGAGGGAAGGACCTCAAGGGGTGTCCGCGCGCCCCCCCATGGGCTGGTCCGAATTGGACTAGGAGGGGGCGGCGCCCCCTCCTTCCTTCTCTCCTCTTCCTTCTTCCCTCCTTCTCCTACTAGGAATAGGAAAGAGGAGGGGAATCCTACTTGGACTGGGGAGTCCTAGTAGGATTCCCCACACCGGGCGCGCCCCCCTTGGGCCGTCCACCTCTTCCCTCCCCTCCTTTATATACGTGGCCAGGGGGCACCCCAATAGCACATCAAAGTTTCTCTTAGCCATGTGCGGTGCCCCCCTCCACAGTTACACACCTCGGTCATATTGTCATAGTGCTTAGGCGAAGCCCTGCGCCGGTAACTTTATCATCACCGTCGCCATGCCGTCGTGCTGACGGAACTCTCCCTCGGCCTCAACTGGATCTAGAGTACGAGGGACGTCATCGAGCTGAACGTGTGCTGAACACGGAGGTGCCGTACGTTCGGTGCTAGGATCGGTCGGATCGTGAAGACGTACGACTACATCAACCGCGTTGATAAACGCTTCCGCTTTCGGTCTACGAGGGTACATGGACACACTCTCCCCGCTCGTTGCTATGCATCTCCTAGATAGATCTTGCGTGATCGTAGGAATTTTTTTGAAAATACTACGTTCCCCAACAATATGGTTCTAATGCACTCATCATCTTCTTCCTCGTGTTGCAACATGGAAACTGCACTCATTCAATTCGTCATCACCTGCACGATGGACCTAGTGCTCAACTCCATCCCTTTCCATATCAGTGACACCACCTTGCGCATTGATCATCATGACAGTGGTATCAATCACCGTCATGCCACCTTCACTCATGATGCCTGGCTTCTATTGATGAATTATCTAGTGGAGTGTTGAGAAGTTGAGATTATCAGCAGAACACTAGCTCCCTATGGCCGTCTCCTGGTTTGGGTAAACGACAACAGAAACAAAGTAGAATCCTTTCGAAGATGGGGCTATATGATGTTGACACATTACCTCTTAGGTCTTTTACAATGCAAGGTACTTAGAGATATGCTTAGTAAAATAAACCGAGTTTTTGTTAGGCATCGGTGGTTATTTCTACAGGAGAGGTACCTAATTAAGCTCCCGCGCTCTACAAATAAGCATTGGTGCTTAGAGAAAAACTGATTTATTTCTTTAAGCACCTCCCCTAACCACCTTTCATTGTACAAGGTCTTAGCATTGTCGAATTGAGAAAATGTGATGATGTGGGCTTTGGTAACTCCTTGTCATGCCCCACCTACATTATATCCTGTACTCTGTTTTAGGAAATAGATGATGATGAGGACCCCTGCCACCAGATAGTCCTCTACCACACACTTGTACATGAAAGCTATGTAGTTGCATGTAAAAAATGTCATTAGTGGCGTTGGGGTTCCACGCCACTGATATAGCGCCACGAGTAAAGTTTACTGGTGGCGTGCTAGCTCAACGACTCTTGTGGCGTGCTAGCTCCACGACTCTAGTGGCATACATAGTGCTGGCATGTCACATGGCACACCACCAATAATATAAAACACTAGTGCCATGCTTATATATGGACAGGCCACTAACACACTTTTTATGCATAAAAATAAGCGGCCACACAGTGTTTTATGCTGCCTATTTTCGTCGAATGGCAGCAAAATGAGCAATTTGGCTCATTCGTTATGCGATGACAGAATTTTTTGGTTTAACAGTAACAGTATATCCCAATGCTTTTGAACAACTCCTGTCTATTTTATGTAACATAAATTGGGTATTATTAAATGAACTGATAGTCAAAACTTGAATGTGTATGGTCACACTATGCAATGTATTTTGGAACAAATGTATTATCGTTTTTGTTTTATTTCATATGGTAAACAATTTATATTCGCTAGAAAAAGTTCGAGACGTTCGACCGTTTGCACAACCCTTTGTTGAAACGGAGGTAATATTATATATTTATCTGGCCAAGTTTTCAGTCCGATCATTCTGGGCTCTTGCTCACATGTACTATATTAGTTGTAGCATGTAAATGACAACTTTGTTTCTATGGCATAATTCTAACATCTTAATTTGTCATAATTTTACTATGTTGTCACCCATGGCACCCTAATTTCATCCTAGCTATTTATTAACTCTCCAATCCTTCAAAGCAATTATAAAAAGACGGGGCAAATAGCTTCAAAAGCCCAAAAAATGCTCTCACATGAGGAGAGAGAAGATGCCTTGAGGGTATGGTTGTATTATCAGTAGCATCTCTCATGATCTACAAAGCCATGTGTGAGAATGTACTCTCACGGAAAGGTCACTAGAACCCAAAACTGATATGCTAGATAACATATTGTAATTTATAATCGATTACCTACCTAGCCTTGGCAATATAGAGGCAGCCATGGGTACACCCGTAACTTACCTAGGGCCAAGATGTGTAAATATGTTTAAACTTATCCTATAAATAGAGGGCGTGTCTCGTCAAATCAAAGAGTACTTAGTTTTAGAGAAGTAGATTTCCTCCCTCTTGACAACCGTCCTTGCCTGGCCCGAGCCAAGCACTCACTCCGACTCTTGTAGTCACCGTAGGAGGCTTGAAACTAGCTCTGACTCGTCAAGTCTCTGTAGGAGGTTCCAAATCAGCCTCATTCTTGTATTATCCTTAGGAGGCTTGAGGCTCGACGCGGCTTCTGAATTCTTCATAGGGGCCGTGGCTCAAGACTCACCGACTCGTGATGCTTTTGAAAAATCATACTCGCTTCGACCTCCAAATTCTTTGAGTCGGTAGATGTTGTCTCCTGGTTCCCACCCAGGATTATAATGAAAGGTCTTGATGTTCAATCCCCAGAGCACCCCCGGGCGATCACGATATTGGAACTGGATGCCACAAATTCACCATTCGGAGTTCACTCGCCAACACACCTGACAATTAATTTTCTGGGTCAACACGTCATATATTGTGTTTGCTTGTCTCGTGCTCTCTTAGAATTTTATCTTATAGAAAAAAGCATTATACATCTACAAGCGGTAGATTATATTGACCTAGGGTAGCTAGGGTGTCCATATAACTAATTTTGTAACGGGTCTTGCCTAAATTGCAAAGGTGGTTTACTTGGATGAGCATAGTTCATGGTGAGGTGTTGTCTCTTACTTCCATGTAAACTATATCGCAAATGATTCCAGGTCAAGAAAATGCATAAATCATGATGAATTGTTTTGCTGGCTGGTGTTCCATAACCTTGCTAAATTACTACAACATCAAATTCACTAATTTTGTATATTGGCATGTCTTTCATGTATGAACATGCATATCATCTGACCATTAATTTTAGAGACGACGAGGGGACATGTTTATCACTAGAATAGTAATTAGAGTAGCATCGTTAATGGTTGCTGCAAGTTTCAAGCTAGCAACAAGAGTGTATATATAGACAAGTTGCATCGAAGGTGGTGCGACAGTGACAGGAGGCGAGGAGGTACGGGATATCTTTGTCTTCCAGTGTCTTCTCTAGAGATATGCAGTTATCGAGGCATCGGTAGCTGAACAAGAGATGATGGTGGAGACAGCTTCAACGATGTGTTTACACACTCCGGCGGAAACACTCAATCAGGCTATGTCAATGGCCACCTGTGTCGTGTCCTTCCTGAAGATGGTGGATTGAACTTTTGCTTTGGGGATAAGAATCATGAGATCAACCTCGGGTTTGACTCGTCATTAACGACACTCGTGTGGAGATTCCTTCTCGAAGGTGCAGCCTAGAAATTGTGTATTTTTTTTGTTTTGAGTTTGGCTTTTCTTATATGGTTAGTGGTTATGTTGTGACTGTCACGAGGCATGCGGCTTTGGGTTTACTTTTTGTTTATTTCCAGGTCGTTGTTGTTTGTCTGTTGGATTTTGAATAATAAATAATATATGGTTGTGTACATCACTCGATCCAGAGGCTGGGGTTATCCTCCTTTTCGAAAAATACAAGTTTGTTTGAATAGTTTGTGTAGTTTATTACTTTTCAAGAACAGCTTGGTTTGTTACTTAACCTGATAAGAAATCAAACACTCCAGTAAAGAACCATATGCATGCAAGTATATGTAGTGGGAAATTTGATCCAATCCCAAAGTGTCTATGTATATAGATTTGATAAAATCTGGTACAATCCCAATGTATCTACGTATCTTGGTTTGTTACTTGCCTATGTATATAGATTTGATAAACATTGATCCAATCCCAAAGTCGCTTCACATTTGGAAAATTAAGGTGCCTTTCAAGATAAAAGATTTCATGTGGTTTATTCACAAGAAGGTGATTCTGACTGAAGATAATTTGGCAAAGCGTAGCTGGGAGGGTAGTAAATGGTGTTGCTTTTGTAATCAATATGAATCAATCCAACATTTGTTTCTTGAATGCCCACTAGCCAACTTATTCTGGCGCACAGTGCATGTGGCCTTTAATGTCAGTCTTCCTAATACCATAACCACTTTATATGGGACTTGGTTAAATGGGACAGAGCCTTAATTAGCAGCGCATATTCGAGTCAGAGTGTGTGCATTAATTTGAGTCATATGGAACTATCGGAATGCTGTTATTTTTAACAGACAAAACATCACAATTTTTTTGCTGGTCATCTACAGAGCAACTGGCTGGGTCCGTATGTGGTCGTGACTCAGCCGTGCGGAAGTCAAGAAGCATATGGCTTATGGATGCAACCGTTGGGAGACGGTAGCACGGGATACGTACAACCGGTTTGGATGGCGGTCCAACAATACGATAGGTGTATAGTCATCTAGGCCTATTTCTGCGAGTTGTGGCCTTGTTTATATTTTTCAACTCACTTTGAGTTCCTGTTTCGAACTGCATACTTGCTGTATACTTTGATTAATAAAATGGTTACATGCATCATTGTGATGCAGAGGCAAGGGGAAATCCTCCTTTTCTATAAAAAGATATATAGTGGGAACTTGAGCAGCTATACTTGAAATGGAGCCGGTTCAACCGTTGGATGACTATTGAATGGTGGACATAGGCCTAAGTTACGCTAAGTTAGAGTAGCGGGCTCCCTAGATTTACCGGATGAACATGTTTGTATGGTGTTTGTATACCAAAGAGATCTACTGGAGATCCATTTGATATATGCCTATAGAATGGCACTAGTAGAAAAACGATTTTCCGTGAGCCCCATTAGTCCCGGTTTGGAAACGGACCGGTTCTAATGTGACCATTAGTCCCGGTTCCAACGGCTAGGGGGCGGGCTCCTCCTCCACCGCGTCAGCCGACTCCTCCTCCTTCTCCAAGTCCGGCACCGCGTCAGCCGACTCCTCCTCCTCCAAGTCCGACACCGCGTCAGCCGTCTCATCCTCCTCCAAGTCAGGCACCGCGTTAGCCGACTCCTCCTCCTCCAAGTCCGGCACCGCGTCAGTCGTTTCCGCCGCCTCAGCAACAGCGGAAAAGAGGCGCCGCAGCTACGGCGGCTAGCGGTACAACAGGCAAGAAATTCAGATATGGTCCAAGCCTCAAGCCTCTTCCGAAGTTCCCTTACGACTTGACTGACGAGGAAAACATGGCCATAGTGGATGCCCAAGTGAAGGCCCATTTTGCACCGAACCCCCCCCCCCTCCCCCCGCCGCCGCCAAAGGAGAAAGTACCTGAGAAAGTCGTACAACACTTTATTGATAATGCTCAACCGGCTGTGAAGAAAAGGGACTCAGACTATGAGCGCTCTATCAAGAAGTTATATCGTGCACAAAAAAGGGAGTCGAGCTCGAGCTCGAGCCAAGCAGTTGGTAAAAAAAGCGGGAAAACTGTTCCCCAGCTGGGAGAACAGGCAGTGCAATCGCCCCCCCCCCCCCCCCCCCCCCCCCGCTCATTGTACAACCACATGTGAGTACCGCCGGTCAGCTGGTAATAACCAACGATCATAGAAGGAAGGGTGAAGAGGCCGGTGTCACTGTTGAACAACTCATAGACATCGAGGAACTCCCCGGGTTTACAGAGGAGGAAATAAGATGGAAATTTGTCCCCGGGCAACCTCTGATCAAGCCTGAGGAGATCCCGCTTCTATCAACGAGAATATACACATTGCATGAGTGGTACTTGAGAGAAGTAAACAACGGGCGAGAGTCCCTCATGGTGAAAGTCAAGGAAGAGCATTACTTCCGTGCAAAAGATTTGTGGGTTGAGTTTCAAGAAATGTTTTAGTTATTCAATCAAGACGCACTCGACAAAAGATTTCAAGTCTGGAGTTATCCTCACTATATACTTTTCTGTGATATTATGCAGAATGAAGATGTATGAAATGAAAAGAGATGGACACTATGGCATTGGGTTCATTGACTCAAATACCATTAATCAAGAGACAAGGTCAATTTTATGGTCGAGAAAAGACACAGAGAGAAGCTTGCTAGAGTTTATGAAGCGACTAAATACCCAACCAGAAATACTACTTCCTTACAACTTCGGGTGAGTGACACTGTCTTGTACTACAAATTCTGTTTTTGCTTACTAGATGTTAATAAGTGTAGTTGATGAGTTATGCGCATGCCCGCTTAATAAGTGTAGTTTCACTGGATCCTGCTAATCATTGAAGTTGACGAGGAAAAAGTTCAAGTACTGGACTCACTACTTAAAGACGTTAATGACTACGCAATCATGAGGGGGATGGTCGACAGGTAATTTCAATCATTATCGCACTATGTCGGCCTATTTAATTTATTTCCTGATATCAACTAATTAATAATTTCTTTATTCATTTTCTTTGCCGGCGGGCAGGGCTTGGCAAAAGTTCATCAAACAGGTTGAAGGCGCATGAAAATAACAGCTGAAATGGGTGCTACCCAAGGTAATTAATTAAGTAGTACTACTTAGCTACGTCCGTGCATCTATTTAATTCTAGTTTCAATACCATTATCATGCTTGATTAATTATTATCTGATTGAATTCTATTATCGTAAAGGCCATGAGGCAGGCACCGGGTAATAATTTACGTGCATACTATGTTTGCGAGAACATTCGCATGATGACGTCCGAAAGGACCAAAGATGATAGACAACTTTGGGTATGTTTGCCAGAACATTATTCATAATTTTTACATCATTATCTAATATATATACACACAACTAATACATTCATATTGATCTCCTTCTTTAAAGATGATGGAGATGCGGAGAAGCTCCTACCAACGCATCGCGTACGAGCAATTCAAGAGGAAATAGCGGGATTTTTGCTCGACCAGGTCATACATCCCAAAGGAGAATACCATTACACCTAATGCCTCCATGTAATGATCTGCAAATTATAAGAGAAATTGTATATATAAGTGTGTATGTGAATGGTCGTACGAGAAATTCGATGATATATATATGATCGGTTCTACGAGAAATTCTATTTATATGTATGCATAACGTGTACAATATGTAGTAGCGTAAAATATGTTTGAAATAAAAAAGAATTAAATGGAAAACACAAAATTAAAAGGAAAAATAAACAATAAACCCATAAACCCCTAAACCTTTTAGTCCCGGTTGGTGCCCAGCCCCACGGCGCGGGCTCGTGCCACGTGTTGGGCATTTTGTTCCGGGTCGTGATAAATCGGCACTAGGGGGGGGGGGGGGGGGGGGGATGCATTTAGTCTCCACCCTTTAGTGTGGATATCTGATGGGCCTTAGTATGACCTTTTTGACCAAAAAATTGTCGAAAGTTCATGCTAAAATTTGTCCGCATTTCTTACTGTTATGTACCAGAATGTATACATTAACAAATTCATAGTTCTACGGGTGCTTTTGTTAGTGTATTTTTTATATGATACTATATGTGAGCATGACACAACGTTGAGATGCTTCTGTGTGTGAAGAAACATGAACTGGGTTAGTTGATTTTCATTTCTTTTAAACTTCGGGTGAACTTGTACTACACCGCAGACCTTTAGTATATTTCATTTAATAATATGGCTGCATGCATCAATCTTAAGCAGAGGCCGGGGGTGATCGTCCTTTGCAAAAAAAAACATATATGCTACAATGCTGAAATGCATGTGTAATCCGAAAACCAATTAAATGTAGCCTCCTTTAGATATAACACTAGAAAACTATGCATTAGTGTGGATGTAGCTAAATATCGACAATTCTACGGGAGACCACACTAAGAAATAATGCATCAGAAGTTGCCTTAGGTTACTGATCTCAACGCTCTATCTATTTGGTCAAGGGAATCCCGAGGTTCGTGGCTGTTGGTGGAGTGGACGCTCTCCATGCGGTTCTAGATTGGCTCTTGCTCGAGGTGCAGATTATCTTTCGGGAAGCATGAAGACCACTAGGCCACTTTTTTTTTAAGAGAAAAGGCATATGCGCCCGACTTTATAAATAAAGCCATCAAGCAAAGTAACACGAACAGAACACAGAGTTAACACCAACAGGAGTGCCCAACCACGGTAAAGAAGATAATAGCACGCAGGCAGATAAACACGACACGCAGACCGACAACCTACAGAGCCATAAAGCAGGACGGGAAACAAAACATCAGGTAGCACCACCTTGTTGGACTAGAGAAGAAGCCGATGATCTAACCCTTGAGATTAGCTCCTCCAAAGCAGCCCGATCCGCGTCCTTAGTCAATGATTTCCATTGCTGGACAAAGATGATCATTTTTAAAAAGCAGCCAGCTGGCATGTTAGGGAAAATGTTATCAATGTGAATTTGTTTCTGACCACTACGCCACCTTGCTGTGTTATTCTTATAGGCTTTCCATTTATAATTTAGCATGTGTAGCAACAAGAAGTTGATATGTTAGACAACCCTTAGATTTTTCCTGAACCAAAAAGTGCAAGTTCAAAGCACGTGTGGCTGCTGGCTACAGTCTGCAATGGCCCCCTTGTTCCGGGCGCCTCCTATTCCTCGGTGCTTCTTCTATCAAGGCCAATAACTTTCTCTATTCCTCAAAGGTAACCTATTATTTTGTGGGGAGCAGAGAAGGTTGTCACCTTGCAGAGTTTGATGCTATGTGCTTCAGTGAGGATAGTGGGGCAGTGTACAAGCCCACACACAACCTAGCTCGATAGTGTCTATTAGCATACATGTTGGAATGCATCTCCTTATGGCCGACCTAGTCCTCCTACCTAGTTAGGCCATCTCTAGCCGATCCCCTAAAAGTTAAGAGAGTAAAACCCTTAGTGGAGTATATATACTTCACTAATTTTTGGCCGTTTCTAGCCGATCCCCTAAATTTAACAGAGTAAACTTCAATTTGATAAAATTCAAAGCAATTTGAACCGAAGTAGCATGCATTCAAACATAAACTTAGATAGTTTTGCACAACCAAACATAAAACATAAATTTAAACTAAACTAAAGCACCTAAACTACTTTTGGTCGAAGTGGGGGTCGTGCCAATCCTTCCTCGTAAGGTACAATGTGCCGCGAGCCGGGTCCGGACCGGTGCTGTCGTCGGGGTTGTCAGGGAAGACACTCCTCCACTCGTCCACGTCGATCTCCTTGCCACCTTGGACCTCGTCGGAGGAGGAGATAACGATGACCTCGCTGCCGGCGTCGGCAAAGATCATCCGCTCCGCCTCCACGAGCTCCGGGTGCTCCCGGCGGAGCTCTTCCATGTAGGACTCGGCGCCGGCCTCGGCCTTGAGGCGCTCCATCACCTCGCGGTTCTCCCGCACCATAGACGACCTCACCACCCCCGGCTCCTGCGGGACGAGGTGGACCGGACGCGTGCCCGGGGGGAAATTGAGCCGAGCCGCCGCAAGTGGAAGCGGACCTGCCAGCGGTCGTACTCCATGGCGGCGAGCTTGGCCGTGTGGAAGGTCCCGAGCCACCGCTTGGTGTGGGCCTCCCGATACGTGATGTCGGCCACCCTCGTCCCCCAATGCCGCTGCCGGACCCTGAGGTAGGTCCTCGGCAGCGGCCGGGGCGGAGGGAGGACGGGAAAGTCCTCAAACCGGTGTAGGGGCGCGGCGGTGGGCGGATCGGGTGACCAACGACGGCGGTTCGATGAAGAGCCCCCGAAGGATGACCCGCGCGCGTAGCGGCGCCGATCGGCGCTGCGGATTGGCTGCGGGAACCGGTGGCCACTATGTCCGGCCATCGGAGGGGCGGGGGCGGGCGGGGGGCGCGCCGGTGCCGGTGCGGGGGGAGAAGAGGAGGCGGGGGAAGAGGCTGCGATTTTACTCGGCCGAGCAACGATGGAGTAAATATACTCAGATTTTTAGGAAGGGAGTAAAAAATTTACTCCACTAAGCCGTTTAGGGGATCGGCTAGGTCAAACTTAGTGAAGTAAAAAGGCCAGATTTACTCCACTAAGGAGATATATGGGGATAGGTCAGAAATGCTCTTACCTCAGAGAAACCAACTATTATATCTGGGTCAATGGCTCTTGTGCGACATCTTTGAGGTGCAATAGAAGGAGTGCGACGTAGTTGACAAAAATAGCTCTGGTGCTACGTTTCTGAAGCCCAAATAGCCAAGGCCCACTCAGGCGATTAAACTGGTCGTCAACGGGAGTGAGGTTATGTTTAAGACATGTGGGTCCCACTTGGCAGTGCATCTAGTTACGGCCCCACATGGCAGTGCATCAGGTGAAACGTGTCCCCGTGCCTGTCTGAACGTGTACCCCTGTCTGAATCCCACCGCCCTCTTCGAGCCGGCGACAGCGGAGGAGATTTTGTTCTCGGTGATAGCAGCGCGGCGGAGCTTTCGTTCTCGGCGACGGCGGCGGCTGTGGTGAGTGAATCCGGAACCCTGTCCCGTTCCCCCCCTCCCCGTTCCCCTCCGTGTCGAGCTAGATCTCATCGGATCGCCTCTGTTTTTGGTGTTTTTGGTTGATTTGATCCAGATTTGGGTGGGTGGGAGGGGGGCTGACTGCGATGGAGCTGCCAGAGATTTGTGCCTCGTTTGCTTCCGCTAGCTCACCTCACACTGCACCGCCATTGACAAACAGGGGGGATGGTGCTCGGACGTTCGAATTCACTGTGGAATTCTTTCCTTCTAAGGCGAAGCTAGGTGATGGTAGCATGCGGGACATAGAGAGAGATACAATTGTGAAGTGGGAGATTGATTTTGCAGAGATTGATCCACAAGAACTACAGAGCATGGAAGAGAAGGCCATGAAGAATGTGGTGGAAAAAATTGGGGAAAGCATTATTTGGGGTCCAGAGCAAGAGGTAGCATTGTTACGGTTTGATAATTGGAAAGGAGAGTATGTGAGAATTGAGGATGGTGAAGAGATGGTTGATGAAATCGATCGACAAGATGGCTGGACAACCAAACAGACTATGTTTCATGCAGAGCTTGTTGATCTGAAATCAGATTCTAAGGTTGGATATGTGCCCTCAAAGTTAGCTTCATAGATGGTAGATGATGATTGGGCTTCAGAGAGGCAGATAATGCCCATTTGTACAGGTGAAGTGACAGTAGTACCTGATGGGGGCGATGCAGAAGAGGGCTCTGATGGTGTTGCAAGGGTTGTTTCTGTTGATTGGAATTCAGTAGAATTAAATGACCCAACTGATTTAGTCATTGCACCAATGGATGACACTGAGATGGCCAATTTTTTTGGCATTCCAGTAGCTGTTGAAGATAAGGAGGAGAAGGATGGTGAATCTAGTATGCCTACTGATACTGATGCTAACAGAGATAGAACTGAAGATGTGGATGGACAGCTGATGGAAGATGCTGCAGATGATGTAGATGATGCACATGATGATGAGTTAGTAAATGTGTATGACAAGGAAAACCCTGTTATTGCAGTGGGGAAGTTGTTCCCAAACATGGATGAGTTTAGGATGTGTTTCAAGACTTATGCAGGCAAACATGAGTTTGATGCCAAGACTAAGTGGACTGATAGAAAGAAGTTTTATGCAACATGTAGAGGTTTTGATGGAAGTGTCAAGCCTTGCAAGTGGTACATATCTGCTAGATGCCAACCTGATGGAAGTACCATTAGAGTGAATCAAATCCCACACCAACATGCTTGTATTACAAGTTCGCAGAGAGTATCAACCATGACATCACATCTTTGGATTGCAGAAAAGATCACTCCTATTTTAGCCAAGAACCCAAACACTACTGCAAAGAAACTTAAAGTAGACTTGGAAAAGCAATACCCCATTAAGGTGAAGTATAACACGGTGTGGAAGGCAAAACAAAGGCCAATGAAACAATTATATGGTGACTGGGCAAATACTTTTAGGATGCTTTATAATTTCAAAGCAGAGGTGGAGAAGAGGTTACCTGGCAGTGTTGTGGAGATAGATACTGAGGTAACAGAGGATGGAAAAGTCCTTTTCTCTATGTTTTTTATGGCTTTAAAGCCTTGCATTGATGGCTTCAAGGCAGGGTGTCGTCCATATTTGAGCATAGACTCATCATTTTTGACTGGCAAGTGGAATGGTCAATTGGCAGCTTGCAACGCTTTGGATGGACACAACTGGATGTTCCCTGTTGCTATTGGCTTATTTCAGTCAGAGACAGAGGTCTTGTGGACATGGTTGACGATGCAGTTGAAAAGATGCATAGGACCAGTGTCACCTTTGGCAGTCCACACAGATGCATGCAAATGGCTAGAAAACGCAGTGAAGAATGTTTTCCCCCATTGTGAGCAGAGGGAGTGCTTCGGCCATATGTGGATGAATTTGATCAAAAAATTCAGAGGTGAAGAATTTGGTCGCATGTGGCCAGCAGCAAGATCTTACACTAAACAGACACATTCATATCATCTTGGTAAGATAATGACAGCATGCCCTGAGTTTGGTCCATGGGTGAACACCTACCATTCTCTATTATGGTATAGGTCAGGATTTAACACTGCCATCAAGTGTGATCATATCAACAACTTGGCAGAAAGTTTTAACAACAAGGTGAAGCAGTTAAAAAACTTGCCTGTGCATGACATGGTTGACCAAATCAGGATCATGATCATGCGCTTGTGGGAATTGAGAAGAAGGATTGGTGATTGTCTACAAGGGGATAAGCTTCCTGCAGTGGTACAACAGGTGGTCAACAGGAGCAGAAATCTTACACATTTATCTCTTGAAAAATTTTCTGTGTGGGGTGCTGAAGTTAGAGATACCAAAACTGGTAGAAGGCAAGTTTGATAACATTGAAATGCATGATTGCACTTGCTTGGAGTGGCAACACACTGGGAAACCATGTGATCATGCCATACTTTTCTTGGCCTCCCGACTTAAGATAAACATGCACCCATATTTGCACGAATATTACTCAGTAGCAAGATTCAAGGCTACATATGCAACTCCAATTCCAGCACTTACAGATCAGTCTCAGTGGCCTGAAGTGGAAATTGAATTTTCCATGTGTCCTCCCCTAACAAAAAGAAAGGCTGGCAGGCCTAAAGAGAGTAGATTCAAGGCATGGTTTGAGAAAGGTGGGAGTAGTAAAAAGGGCAAGAGAAAGGAGGATGGAAAGCCAAAAAGGTCCCAAAAAGGTAACAAAAATAGATGCAAGTTGTGCCAGGAACTTGGGCACCGAGTTGGATCTCCCAAATGTTGTTACACTCCTGAAAGGCCAAAGTATGTGGGCATATGTTTGCATTGTTTACTATTTTCTTGCATTTTTCAATTACTAACCAGTTGACATGCTTTATCTTTTTAGGAGGAAGCGTGCAGGTGAGCCCCTTGTTGTTGAAGAGTGCTGGCCAAAGAAAAAGGCAAGAGGCAATGGCTGTAGAAGAAAGAGAAGTTTTGGTGAAACAATACACATTCAACCAGACTTGGATGGTGTGGTGCAAAATGAGCAAGACTTGGATGTGCTGCTGCAAGATGAGCAACATTTTGATGTTCTGGTGCCAACTAAAGATTTGGGTACCTCTGAAGATATTCCAGGTGATGTTGTGCAAGCTGAGCCTATGTTGGAAGTTGAGTTGCCAACTGAAGATATTCCAGCTGATCTGGTGCCAACTGAGCCTATATTGGAAGTTGTGTTGCCAACTCAAGATATTCCAGCTGATGTGATGCCAACTGCTGTTCCAGGCTGGCCAGTGAAGAAAATCAAGACCTTGAGTGAACTGGGTGTTGTACAATCAAAAACAAGAATTGGTAAAAAGAAGAAGAAGAAATTGAGTGGTAGGAAGAAGCAGAAGTGAAAACTTGTGTATTGCTACTATGCTGTAGTAATAAAACCTTGCCTGAATTTGTGTAATGGTATTTTTACTTTGATATGATGTGTATTTGTGTAATAATATTCAAGTTTGAGCCAAAATTCAAATTTGAGCAAAAATTCAAATTTGAAGTTATTTGGTCTGTGGTATTGGTGTTACAATGATTTCTGGACTATTATGCATGTTAGTTGATTAATCGGAGCGCTTTTATTATGTGAAACTCTGGACATGAAAAATGTGCTCCACATGAGCTCCAAAACCCATCCAAAGCTAGGGAAAACATACCCATTTGTAAGCAAGTTTTTTTTCGACCTTCTCTAAATGAGCCAAAAAAGGAAACTTGACATCTAGTGTGTGTATATAAGAGTCCTTCCTGATATTGGATCGTTTCGATCAAGTATGGCATGTTTAACACTAAACCCTAGCTCATTTCTCTTCAAAACCCTACAACCTCGTTCTTGATTGCCATCTTTTGTGAAGGTTTTTTCAAGAAAATATCCGTAGTCCAAGTTTCTTATTTTTCCTAGATACTTAGTCACATAGAACGATGATCGGCACAAGTTTTATATTTTTTTGATTTTTTTGAATTAGTTATGCTCAACCCTAACCATTGAAAACCTCTCAAAACCCCACAAAACCCCTTCAAAACCCCGCACTCCTCTGGGCCATTGGATTGCTGTAAATGGACGCTCTGGATCAGGCACTAGGGCTACGTCAGCGATCCGCGGGCTGCGCTCTGATTGGCGGGTCGTTTTAGCCCGTTTTTTTACCTTTTTTTTGAGATAAAGACTGAGCTGAGCAGGCCTGCCATGTGTTGTTGGGCTTCATTAAAACGGCCCACCCGTTGAACCGATGGACAACAGCACGCTGCATTTGACCAGGCCTGAAAAGCGTGCACGCGCGCAGCCCTCGTAGCGTTCGACGTTGCATGCATGGCATCGAGCGGGAGCACGCTCGCCGACACCGTTGTCGCATTATGGCTATTACGCATCCTACATGGGTCTAGATGCCCGACCATCGCTAGCCGCTGCATGCATGGCATGGAGCTCATCTCTCGACGCGTTTTAATTGCTAGAGTGCTACGCGGGGGCCGTTGGCATTACTACCACAATGCATGCGCTTGTACACACGGGTTGGCTCGGGTGCGATGCGACACTTGCCCGTTTCCCATGCCATTACGAGGGAGAGGAAAACAAAACGTTGAAACGGTGCACCTTGGCTATTTAAGCACACCCAAGCCTACATCTTCCTCTCACTCTCCTTCATCTCCCATCTTCACCACAAGCCGTCCGAGCCGTCCCAAGATCCACTCGAAGCAAGACAAGCAAGCAAGATGCAGTACATCGGGGCTACCTACCGTGTGCCACCACCTTCCCCGAGAGGCTCTACCCCGCGGGAGTCCGGGTGGAGAACACCCTACGGGTTTGGGCGATCTCGAGGTGGAGGGGGGCAAGGGGGCTGACCGAGTTCTTCCTCTCCGCCGGCTACCTTCACCTCCACCTCCCGAGGGGCTCTCCGGCCATGTTTCGTGTCAAAGAGGTCAGTAACAATGGCTTTCCTGTCGGGCTCATCGTGACGTTCACCAACCCCTTCGATGCCCACTACCTCCTCAGCCGTGATTTTTGGTGTGGATGCGAGTTTATTGCATTCACCATGTACAACATCTTCACCGACTTCAACAGCGCCTTCCCCGCCGATGAGCGCATGCACACCCTCCCATACCCCACCGACGACGACGAGTGAAGGAGTTGGCCATGGAGGAGAGGAGTTGGCCTTGGAGCAAGCAAGCAAGCCGGTGGTGTTTTATCTTATCTTTTTATTATTGTCGTGTTGGGTTGAACTATGAACTATCTATATAAGTTGTAATGATACTATGTATGTCGTGCTTGGGACCCGTTTATCTATCTTAGTTGTAATGTGGTACTATCTAGCTCATGCAATGCTACTACTTGTGCTACTATATTGTGATGTGTTCTATCTGTTTTTTTTTCTATCTTGTTGATATTGGTCAGTTGATATATATCGTGCTTGATGTTCTATCTAGTTGATCTATGTATTACTAATAAAAGGGGTAGATTCCACTATGGACATGCAAGTGTACGGGTACCCAATTTTTTTTGCAAAAACAAAATCATATCTTGGTGTGCTGCATGTGTGCATGCATGTATCTAGGCCCTGGCTAATAGGGTCACCCTAGCTAGTAGGTGTAGGGTGCAAATTTTTGTGCAACCATGGACATGCAACTAATTTAGTTCATGCAAATAATTATTGGATTAACTGAAATGCCCAAAAGAAATATTTCTGTGCTCCTAAAAATATTGGTTTGAATTTTACCTCTGACCAATATTTTTAGAGCAAAACATGAACATTTTCTTGGACCTATTTGAAGTGAATTTTAACATGATCATTTCCAAAAATGATTTCTGCGGCTTTCACATATCCCCATCAAATTTGGGTTTCATGGAACCATTGACATGCATAAAAAGAACCACAAAACAATAGTGGACAAGCAACAAATATGTAAAGAAAAACAAAAAAGTACAATACATACAGTGGCCATGCATGGGAAAAAACAAGTAAAGAAGTATATGTATGTTAAAGGTTTATTTGCCGAAGCAACATTTTATTTTGAGGTTTGAGTCGAAGCATTTTTTTTAAACATGGGTGCTATAAAAATGGGCTGGTGCCCCTAAGCAGGTGGGCTTGTCTCAATTTGGGCCTGGTTATTTTCTCACGGCCCAACATCTATTCGGCAGGGGTTTGTTTTTCTGAATTTGGGGGGTGTGCACTCTGTTAACTGAAGAACAAGAACAGAGCATGAACACTGAAAATTTCTGCTTCGATTCAGTTACAAGAACTTGGCATGGCGCACATATCACATCCTATGCCCTGACAGACCTAAATGCGCACTCTAATGACGGATGAATAGCAAGTAAAACATAAACATAATCGCAATGACACAACAATAAAAACCCCCTGCCATGATATTTGCTTGCTTCTGCAAATCGATGATCTCCATTTGATTTTTCTTGATCTTCTTCAGTTCCTCGGTCAGTTCAGACTCCAAGTGCGGTTCAGCATTGCGCGCATACCTCGCCATCGGCACGACTCTGCCCGCCCCTCTGTCCGAGCTCCCCAAATTCTCCATCTGCGGCACCCCGCCCAAATTGAGCTCCCAGGTTGCGGCCCCGCTCGAATCAATGTAGCCCTCGAACTGAATCCTCTCAACATAATCATCCATCCACTCGAAATGTGTGCATTTCTTTAGGATCTGAAAACAACAACATGAACTCTAGATTCAAAATTCGAGTGGAAAAAAATGGATATGGAGAAATCAGAGCAAATGACAGCGAAAGAACGGGCTAAGAACTGAGATCTAACCTTGCCATCCCTTCCTGCCATTGTTTTGCTCAAGCACTTCACAAATTCCCGCCCAAGATTTCCATTCTCATCAGTCCTACTCACCCACCGTTTCAGAGGCTCTGGGCGTGGGCAGTCAGGGCACCTTGTGAGCGGCACTGGACCATACTGACGCCATTTTGATTGCGTGGCGGAGGAGGTGGACATCTACACTAGGTCGCCGGAGAAGAGGAAGAATGGGGAAAGGGGAGAAGCAATGGGCGGCGGCGGGCGGACGGGCACGGGCGGAATCTCTTCTACCTGCGAAGAGGTGGGTCCCGCGCTTACTGGACAAGTGGTAGGTCCCGCGCTTACGTGGATAAGTTGTGGGTCCAGCCCATAACAGCTAATGATGGCATCAGTTCAGCTTAAGGGCCATGTCGTGTGTGGGCTATTTACTCGCTCAAAAGTGTCGCCCCCAAGCCATTCTGTCGAACAACGTCTCACTCCATCCAATTCCCACGAAAGATGTCGCATAGGAGCTATTGACCCATTATATACATGGTGCCGTCATTACTGGTTGCAGTGGGGGCATACGGTGTTGGGGATCGTAGCAGAATTTTAAAATTTTCTACGCATCACCAAGATCAATCTATGGAGTCATCTAGCAACGAGAGAGAGGGGAGTGCATCTACATACCTTTGTAGATCGCGAGCGGAAGCGTTCAAGAGAACGGGGTTGATGGAGTCGTACTCGTCGTGATCCAAATCACCGATGACCGAGCGCCGAACGGACAGCACCTCCGTGTTCAACACACGTACGGTTGGGAGAGACGTCTCCTCCTTCTTGATCCAGCAAGGGGGAAGGAGAGGTTGATGAGGATCCAGCAGCACGACGGCGTGGTGGTGGAAGCAGCGGGATCTCGGCAGGGCTTCACCAAGCACCAACGAGAGGGAGAGGTGTCACGGGAGGAGAGGGAGGCGCCAGGGGCTGGGGTGTGTCCTCCCTCCCACCCCTCCACTATTTATAGGGGGAAGGAGAGAGGGGGCCGGCCCCCTCAGATCCAATCTGAGGGGAGGGGCGGCGGCCAAGGGGGTGGCTTGCCCCCCAAGCCAGGTGGAGGCGCCCCCCACCCCTAGGGTTCCCAACCCTAGGCGCAGGGGAGGCCCATAGGGGGGCGCACCAGCCCACCAGGGGCTGGTTCCCTTCCCACTTCAGCCCATGGGGCCCTCCGGGATAGGTGGCCCCACCCGGTGGACACCCGGGACCCTTCCGGTGGTCCCGGTACAATACCGATTACCCCCGAAACCTTTCCGGTGGCCGAAACTGGACTTCCTATATACAATTCTTTACCTCCGGACCATTCCGGAACTCCTCGTGACGTCCGGGATCTCATCCGGGACTCCGAACAACTTTCGGGTTACCGCATACTAATATCTCTACAACCCTAGCGTCACCGAACCTTAAGTGTGTAGACCCTACGGGTTCGGGAGACACGCAGACATGACCGAGACGACTCTCCGGTCAATAACCAACAGCGGGATCTGGATACCCATGTTGGCTCCCACATGCTCCTCGATGATCTCATCGGATGAACCACGATGTCGAGGATTCAATCAATCCCGTACGCAATTCCCTTTGTCTATCGGTACGATACTTGCCCGAGATTCGATCGTCGGTATACCGATACCTTGTTCAATCTCGTTACCGGCAAGTCTCTTTACTCGTTTCCGTAACACATCATCCTGTGAACAACTCCTTGATCACATTGAGCTCATTATGATGATGTCCTACTGAGTGGGCCCAGAGGTACCTCTCCGTCACACGGAGTGACAAATCCCATTCTTGATTCGTGCCAACCCAACAGACACTTTCGGAGATACCCGTAGTGCACCTTTATAGCCACCCAGTTACGTTGTGACGTTTGGTACACCCAAAGCACTCCTACGGTATCCGGGAGTTGCACAATCTCATGGTCTAAGGAAAAGTTACTTGACATTGGAAAAGCTTTAGCACACGAACTACACGATCTAGTGCTAGGCTTAGGATTGGGTCTTGTCCATCACATCATTCTCCTAATGATGTGATCTCGTTATCAATGACATCCAATGTCCATGGTCAGGAAACCGTAACCATCTATTGATCAACGAGCTAGTCAACTAGAGGCTTACTAGGGACATGTTGTGGTCTATGTATTCACACATGTATTACGATTTCCGGATAACACAATTATAGCATGAATAACAGACAATTATCATGAACAAGGAAATATAATAATAACCATTTTATTATTGCCTCTAGGGCATATTTCCAACAGTACTGTTGGGGATCGTAGCAGAATTTTAAAATTTTCTACGCATCACCAAGATCAATCTATGGAGTCATCTAGCAACGAGAGAGAGGGGAGTGCATCTACATACCCTTGTAGATCGCGAGCGGAAGCGTTCAAGAGAACGGGGTTGATGGAGTCGTACTCGTCGTGATCCAAATCACCGATGACCGAGCGCCGAACGGACGGCACCTCCGTGTTCAACACACGTACGGTTGGGAGAGACGTCTCCTCCTTCTTGATCCAGCAAGGGGGAAGGAGAGGTTGATGAGGATCCAGCAGCACGACGGCGTGGTGGTGGAAGCAGCGGGATCTCGGTAGGGCTTCACCAAGCACCAACGAGAGGGAGAGGTGTCACGGGAGGAGAGGGAGGCGCCAGGGGCTGGGGTGTGTCCTCCCTCCCACCCCTCCACTATTTATAGGGGGAAGGGGAGAGGGGGCCGGCCCCCTCAGATCCAATCTGAGGGGAGGGGCGGCGGCCAAGGGGGTGGCTTGCCCCCCAAGCCAGGTGGAGGCGCCCCCCACCCCTAGGGTTCCCAACCCTAGGCGCAGGGGAGGCCCATAGGGGGGCGCACCAGCCCACCAGGGGCTGGTTCCCTTCCCCCTTCAGCCCATGGGGCCCTCCGGGATAGGTGGCCCCACCCGGTGGACCCCCGGGACCCTTCCGGTGGTCCCGGTACAATACCGATTACCCCCGAAACCTTCCCGGTGGCCGAAACTGGACTTCCTATATACAATTCTTTACCTCCGGACCATTCCGGAACTCCTCGTGACGTCCGGGATCTCATCCGGGACTCCGAACAACTTTCGGGTTACCGCATACTAATATCTCTACAACCCTAGCGTCACCGAACCTTAAGTGTGTAGACCCTACGGGTTCGGGAGACACGCAGACATGACCGAGACGACTCTCCGGTCAATAACCAACAGCGGGATCTGGATACCCATGTTGGCTCCCACATGCTCCACGATGATCTCATCGGATGAACCACGATGTCGAGGATTCAATCAATCCCGTACGCAATTCCCTTTGTCTATCGGTACGATACTTGCCCGAGATTCGATCGTCCGTATACCGATACCTTGTTCAATCTCATTACCGGCAAGTCTCTTTACTCGTTTCCGTAACACATCATCCTGTGAACAACTCCTTGATCACATTGAGCTCATTATGATGATGTCCTACCGAGTGGGCCCAGAGGTACCTCTCCGTCACACGGAGTGACAAATCCCAGTCTCGATTCGTGCCAACCCAACAGACACTTTCGGAGATACCCGTAGTGCACCTTTATAGCCACCCAGTTACGTTGTGACGTTTGGTACACCCAAAGCACTCCTACGGTATCCGGGAGTTGCACAATCTCATGGTCTAAGGAAAAGTTACTTGACATTGGAAAAGCTTTAGCAAACGAACTACACGATCTAGTGCTAGGCTTAGGATTGGGTCTTGTCCATCACATCATTCTCCTAATGATGTGATCCCGTTATCAATGACATCCAATGTCCATGGTCAGGAAACCGTAACCATCTATTGATCAACGAGCTAGCCAACTAGAGGCTTACAAGGGACATGTTGTGGTCTATGTATTCACACATGTATTACGATTTCCGGATAACACAATTATAGCATGAATAACAGACAATTATCATGAACAAGGAAATATAATAATAACCATTTTATTATTGCCTCTAGGGCATATTTCCAACATACGGCACATTGAGCTCGGCTAGTGCCATTGCTCACCAGCTAGTTGCAGCCGGTTGGCGGCTCACTAGTATTCTACATCAAACTATTTTCTCTTTGTTTTTACTTTGGGTTTTTATCATTTATGTCACTAATTGTGTCTCACTACTCAGTTTTGCCATTAGGAATTTCAACTGCTCAAAAATGCCATCGCTTCGTTAGGCGCATGCTCGAAAATGCCACTGGACACCATTAATGTAAGCTCAAATCTCTTTTGCCATGTTATAATGACCAAAATACCTATAGACCAACATGTCAGCTGTCCCTCTATCTCACTATAATAAAGTGTGGGTCCCACTTGATCCCAACAGCATTACCATTTTCCTCTAAAATTATTCGTTTGCTTACTCCTGACAAGTGGGGTCCACACTAATCATTGTGAGATAGAGAGAGCTGCTATGTGGGTATAGGGGTATTTTCTTCATATAACATGGTCAACGAGTTTGACCTGACAATAACGATGTCTAATGGCATTTCTGAGCAAACATTTAATGTAATGATGACATTTTTGAGATATCTAATGGCATTGTTGACCAAGCATCTCACGGAACGATGGCATTTTTTAGCAGTTGAAATTCCTAGTGGCAAAATTGAGTAGTGAGACACAACCAGTGGCATAAATGATAAAAACCGTTTTACTTTTTTGTGCAGAGGTCACTTTTTGAAAGCATGTAAACCGACATGAAATGAAGTGTTAGCTACTAAACATCGCGGGCATGCGTGACCTCAACAAACGTGTCATGCATGTTCGCCGGTCCCTCAGAATCATACATATTTTACAAACTTGTTCCCTAGTTGTCAGTTGAACAATTGAATATGCAATTATTACTTGTAGGAATAGAAGAGACTCAATAAACCTTCAGGGCCGATGCAACAAGCTGGGCGGGTGCAGTTGCTAGTATGGAAGAAGCTGAGGGGTGAGCTGCGCTGGTTGACCTGCAAGTACTAGCCAAGGTGTACAGGGGGGCGGTCGAACTAGAGACAGACTGCAAAGTGATTGCTGATGCTCTGAAATCTGACGTGCCAAGCCGTTCCATGTGCTATGGTATTTTCAAGGACATCAAAGCTAAGCTCGCCATGTTTATGGATCACAAAGTCCTCTATGCTGCACGGGAGTGCAATCCACTGGCTCATGAGCTTGCCGTTGAAGCAAGGCTAAGGGGAGATCAGGTGATCATCGCAAACGTCCCGGACAGATTAAGACACCTCGTCTTGTCAGATTGTAACTCTGCCTGAGTTTCTACTCCGGCTCTCTAAAAAACAAAACTTTCAGGGCCTCTTCAATTTCGTAGATTTGGACAATATTATAGAAGTAATAGAAAGCTGGATTAAAAAACCTGTAATCTTCAACAACACGAGCCAGGCGGTGTCCAAGCTTACTCGGAATGACTGGGCTACTGAATCATCCTACCAAGATCGACGAGACTATGTTCTGCACGAGCTCATGGTACCTATAGCTGCCACATTCTGCTGTAGTGCCGCTGCAGACTTACTGCAATGCTACAGATCCAAGAAATTTGCTTGCTCCTGCTGTCTGACCCTTGGACTAGGATTCAAGTCATGGACTAGAGTGATTTGGCCGATTTATGCAAAGGAGACTACAGCTATGTGCAGATTATTTTGTTACGCAATTGCAATTAGCACACAGAGGAGTCCATTCACTCAATTCAGTCTAACTCTCCTGCCCGCCATTAAGCACCCTAGAATGGTCGATTGTGTATTGATTCCTGGTGTCTCCTATTCCCTACTAATCATTGATATAGTCTTTCTTTTCTTGGCTCAACAGTATTTATTCCACCAATTACTTCGTCTTTCTCATACCGAACTTATAGATAGCTACATCACAGTGTATACATGTCACCTAACAGAGCTTGAGTCTATTTGTGTGAAGGCTGAACATCACTATATATGAGCACAGCGCACAATTAACAACAATTGATCTACATATTGTTAATATTGTGGAGCCCATGCGACCAACTAGCTAGTACTCTACATATTGAATTCATAGCTTGGAAAAGAACGAGATGAAAAATCTATAGCAGCTAGCTGGAATGTGTAGCACAGTGATATATCATACATCCGTACTCTATTGTATCGTGTTGTAAGTAGTTTCAACATGAATACAAATCATTATTAAATTGAGTGAGTAGCTTGTCCATAGACAACTATGGGCTAGGCTTCCACCATGTATAATAAGAAAGATTCGAATTTCATTTCGTGGCGGAAGACCGCTGCCTAGAACAAAATGCCTGTGAATAATTGCATGGATACTATTGGCGTTAATTACTGGCAAAATAACACTATAAGTAAGTAGAGTTAGGTCAACCATCTCTCAAAATTTAAATTGTGGTCTTATTGACGAGGTGAACATGTCTACCATGAGACGCAACATGTCTATTTAGCTGGGTGTTAATGTATGAGAGACAGAGATCCATAACTTTCATGTTTTTCTCCCGCATAGATCGGAGATGGGGTTACCTCAGCATGGTTAACATGATAACATGAGAAAAGGAACTTATAAAAGAACTATTTTTCTCGGAAGATATTTCTTAAGTTAAAAAGTAAGTTAACATATCTCTCTGCTTAAACCTTTATTTTTTCAAACCTCATGGCCAGATTGCCTTGTTCTCTGTAAAACTTTGCCCTTGTACTAGCATTTTAAAGTAGGAAACACTCCTCGGCCACTGGCCGAGGAGGTGGAAGCCGATGGCCGGTTAAGAAAGTAGTACATTGCAGATCCGAGCATTTAATGATGTAACGTACTTTATACATAGAATCACTGCACCAAAAAATACTGGCAAGAGTTCATTTACTCAAGGCCGTCTATCAAAGAGTGGAGGGCGCAGTCTTGTTGGGACAACCGAGCAGCCGACATCACGTTTTCATACACTAAGCTACTGAGGATTTCTTTCCCGTCATATTTTTTATTTCTTTTTCTTTATGTTATAAAAAAATCATGTTTTTAAAATTTTCACCAGTTTTTAAAAATTTCCTTATAATTCAAATAAAATTTTGGAATTTGAAATTTGTTCACAACGTCAAAAAATGATCATGTTTGTGAAAAAAATTGTCCACGTTTATAAAAATGGTTCATGTTTTCCAAATTTTCTTTTATTTTGGAAATTTTTTCCAATTAATTTTTTTGGGATTCTAAATGTGTTTGCAATTTCAAAATATAGTTCACATTTTTTAAAGATACGCTCATGTGTTTCAATTTTTTTTCACATTGTTAAAAAATTAACAACTCCAAAAATGAAATAAAATTTCAAATGTTGTTCTCAATTCCAGAAAATATTCTCATTTAAAAATATTGTCCTTCATTGTCTTGTTTTATTCACCTTTTCAAAATTTGTTCACCATTCAAAAATATTGTTTGCAATTTAAAATACGTTCACATTTTTCAATTATATAGCTTTTATTTTTTTTAATAGTTTTTAGAAATATGTAGCTTCTAAAGCTGGTATTGCTTGGTGGAAATAGCCTAAAAACCAAAGGAAAAAAATAAAGCAAGTCGGTCACATCCAAAGGAAAAAACAGACTAAAAACCAAAGGAAGAAAAAAGAAAGTTGATCATGTGCAAAGGAAGAAAAAAGAAAGTTGATCATGTGCAAAGGAATAAAGAGAGTTCACATTTACCAAATGAAAAAAAGGAAAAAAAAACTAATATCTCCCTTGTTTCGTTGTCCTAGACGTATGTCATACATGAGCTCTCCTTGTCCCGGACTTCAATTGGACTCTCAATTCAGGGCTTTGTTTCGTTTTTCCCTTTCAACATGTCCTTTTGCTATCTTTTATCAATTTTATTGTTTTCACTGAAAATTTAGTGGGAAATGCAGATGACTGGTTTAAAAATAACGTCGCGTCCATGTGGCAACACCTAGAAATCCTAGAATTTTTTTTGAGGATATCCTAGAAATATTTAACTGTGGCATTTTGGTTGAGTGAATATTGTTGTCTTAGAACCAATTATCTAGGATATTAAAATCTTCTTTCTTACACTAGTAAAGATTGCTGGAAAGCAAATGATTTAAACCCTCTATCGCAAACATAGTTTTAAACCGTCATAACACAAACATAATGCACATTCAAAATCCTCTATATGATTGTTTCCAACAGGTAGCTAACATGACATGTTTCAAGCTTTTGTGAAAAGTATACATTTTTTTGGCAGGGAAAGTATTCATGTATTAAGCTAGAGAGGAAATATATATACAGGCCTTGTTTGTTGGAGCTATACCACATTTTACTTTTCACCATCAGCGTTGGTAAGTTCTTCAACTATACAGTTTGGCTAGGTGTCATTTCCTTGACATGTGTATTTAAAAGATGTATTTCACAGCTTTGAATACACGTTCGTTTGATAATTTAATGCCCGCATTTTATTTTTGACGCCTCGGTTAAAAGTTGTATTTTTTTTGTTTAGTTTATTGTGTTCCATACTAAAACAACCACTGTTATTATTAATCTAAGTTGATCGACTGTGTCAAGTTGCACACATTTTTTTGAAAGATCCAGCATGCTGCTAGCATTTTCATTTCAATTTAAGCAGGAAGCAGTGGAAAACATTGAATACATGGGGCGATGATCCTAGGATCAGAAAATATAAGAAGAAAGGAGACAATTGCTAGCTAGACTATCCAAGACCTAGATGGCTTTTAGCCAATTCCAGCGGGTGGTTCAGCGATTTGGCTCTGCAAACAGTCAGCCCCGGCCTGCCTCCATAGTTCCACCCCTCGCCGAATTGCCTCAGTCACATCTGTGTCAGATACGATCTTCCTCTGAAGGTGCAGCTATTACGTTATCTCCAAATTTCCCATAGCCCTAGGATTGACATGGACTTGATTCCCTTCCTGTGCTCTTGTCTTGTCGCTTGGATGATTTGCATAACCCGTTCTGTGGAGCTTCCTCCGTTGCACATATTTAGATATACTAGTCATCAACCCGTGCTTCCGCACGGGCTAGTCATTTTTAAAACACATAAATAATAAAACAATTCTTTGGTTAAATGGTATATTGTGTTTGCACTATTTATTTTATATGTTAAGTATAGCATTTAAAAAAATGGGACTCCCTTTTGCAATACTACTTAAAAGACATGCAAATATAGTTTTTGTCATAACTTGTGGAGCAAAAACAAAACATGTTCATCTGTTATGTTTGTGTTGTATCATGTGTCTGACTCTAGACTGTTGTTTGATAAGTAATTTAGGCTTAGTCAAATATAATTTTCATCCTCAGTCATATATTCTAGTAAACATCATTTTTAATTTTGTAACAACCTCTGAATTTGAAATATGATCGAAAATCCAAATGTTAATAGCATATCAATCTGCTAACATGTTGTATTTTTAAAAGATCCTTTTTCAAAAGCTGTTACAAAATGATTTCCAGAGTTTTACCATGACTTGGTTTCAACTGGATATGCTCTTCAGATCTAGTTGAACACGTGGATGTATGTTACTACTGTAACACGTGAATAGTTCCTCGAACGACATATGCAAATACACTTCTATGTATATGAGATCAACGACATACATAATGATTACACACATCCGCTTATTATAGAACACTTTATGAGAACAAATCTCTATGGACATCCACGAACAACTCGCGGCAGTGAGTGAGAGCATTGTTCAGTCATGTGCCGGCAGTTGATTTTCAGAAACTCAAATGCAACATTACAGCACAAAAATATTAGTCTGCATGTTGCTAAAATGACGGTTACCTTATCTCCAATTGGCTTCTAATTTCTGAATGCTGAAAATGCATATGCCAGAGACACACAGGAGTACCAACTTAGGTTTGGAATGCCGAGAGAAGACATTGCTTACGGAGGCTGATTGATTTGTTATCTGCCATGGTATCATTCTGCCAGTACTAAATGACAGTGGAATGGTCATCCTTCTATAGAATGTGGTGTAGTAATTGAGCCCCATGTAGTCTAGCAACCCCTTCAGCAGACTGACCTCTTTAGTTGTGAATCTCGGCAGACTTCCTCCGACCGTCGATCTCATCAACGCCGGGTAATTGCTGAAAAAGGGATCCGTCATCCCAAAACTTGTTCATACTTATATATTCGTTTCAGGCAACATAATTTTTAATGTTCGCGTAGAGCAAAACCTGAGCTGAATAAATGTATATATCCAAGATGACAGTATTATTCTGAACAGTGGAAGGTCAAACTGGAGATTTGTTGGCATGCTATGGGTGCTATATATTAATAGTGAAACAGAGGTATCATATTAACTTGAATGACATACCAAACTGGAGTCAAAAAATAAAGTTGTTTTTACCTGAAGAAGTACCGGTTCATCTATTGTCGGTTCTCGAGTCTTCAGCTGCAGAAATACTAATCTAGCAGCAGGAATTATTGTCCTTGATTCCTCAGGGTCATTAGCAATCTGAAATAACAGGCGTAGTTTTGTTGATAATTGTACATCAGTATCACAAACAAAGCTAAAGTTATATATTCGGTTCAAGGAATAAATAGTACGCATTCCTTTCCATTTTTTCCTTCTAAAAATCAAGAACTTTAGAAGAAGCAAACTGTTTTTTCATTTATGTCCTGACTACTAAGAGTAAACTTTTAGGTTCAATTCTTAGTGCTTGAACTCTTAAGTCGGCTCGGATAGTTTCTTGAAGTACAATTGTACTTCAAATTTATAGTATATGTGGTAGAGAAACTGGGAAAGCAGAGTTTTGTCATTTATGTCTTGAGTACCGATAGTAAACTTGTGGATTCAATTATTAGTTCTTGAACCCTAGGATTAACCTATTCTTATGTAAAGCTCTTTAGCTCAGATGATTTCTTATAGTACAGTACATGTTGTGATATTAAAACTGGGAAAGCAGGGTTAACAGTTTGCTAGATCAACAATACACTGAACAGTTGGACATCGCAAGAAGAGCTACGAAATCTCTGCGAGAAGAAATCATAAACATGAAAATATTTGTCATCACTAACAACCCTTATGAACACATGTTTCTTAGGTATGCCTGTGTGACCTGCACCACCAGTTTACACCCCTAAATGTCAGCTGCATCTGCACGTATTAGTTCTTGTTACAAAAAAGCAGTGTTGTCTCGCTTAGGAGTTGGCAAAATTGTTTGATTCATATTTGAGGGGATGTCAAAAAATAAAAATGTCAGTACCTCAGACTGAGAATAGGGGAATTAAAGTGTGCAGATGTGGTAGAGTCGTTATAAAAAAATGCCTTAAGGCATCTGTATGAAATAGAATTTGAATCTATTGTTCAAAGGTACATTGATTGGTTGAGAGAAGCGTAGTACTCTGTTTTTCATGCAATGTATACTTGAAACTCGAATATATTTCTATTACATTTCATGAGAGCAGTATCCTAGTTTTCCAGGAAAAAGATAAACATGAAACTTAGCTAATAATGATTTCCATATCCTTAAGCTGTGAGGACATCTAGCCAAAATCATTGAGTAAAAAATTTAAGGTGCACCTCCATGATACTGAGTTATGTATCACAGAACCACATCTAGAAAGGATTAAAAACAAACAATAGGGTGTTGTATCATTTTTTATTGAGAATTTAGATAAGAACTTATGAAGAATATAACTGCCATCAGCAATAATGAAGGGTATTTAAGACGGCTATATCTGATAACCTGAAAGTTGCTGATTCAGCAGGCTGTCTCCTCATTTATCAAAGCTAAAAGTCTTTATCTTAAGAACACGTGAGGTAAGATTAGTTTTGCACAGCAGAATGGACGCAACTGCTGTATGGAGGTAGAAGTAGCTGACCTGAAATTCACTTACCAAGAGTAACTTATAAGAGAATATGCATACTATGATTATCTTGCCAGTTGATTGATCAACCTGGTAATTATTCTGAGGGCGACCCCTCCATTACAGCTGACGCTTCAGAAAGTTAACAATTTTTCAACTAAAGTGCACCGCCTAACAACAGGAGATAAAGAGGAGAAGAGTAATTGCATAATGATTAAAACTGGAAATAGATAAGATGCGTACTCTGGAGTCTGAGGAATATACCACCTGCATGAGAACATGGGTTAATCACTTAATCTCGTCCTGCCGCCTTGTTGGGCAGGCGTGCATGCCACACTGATCAAGCTTTCATGGCCCAGATTTGATGCCTCCCTGTCATCCACTGTAGCGAGAGGACATCAGCTCCTTCATCTTCCTCCCAACCATCCTTACTCTTATTGTGTCTGTATTTGTCAATGATGAGTGATAGTTTTGTAGGAACAGGAGAGAGCGGCAGGGGAATCAACAGCCACCACAGATCTACTCAAAAGTGTCGTTATCCATCAGTACACCACTCTTCTGCTACACGCATCATCATGAGATAGTTTCATCTCATCTACAGGAAAAAAATTGGATGATAGTTGTGTGGTCAGTCAGAAGATGAAAGCCGAGGAGACTCTAGGTTGGAGACGATGGAATTAGGGAGTCCTAATGGATCAGATCGTACCTGTTTTTAGATAAATTACACTATTACAGTATGGAGTAAACATTGTACCTTAGGACAACATGGAGAGGAGACGCAGCGCTACCAAGATGAGGAAGAGGATCGCTGGATCATGTACTCGTTGGGTCTTTGGAACCCTACCGAGAGATGGTTTTTCAATTTTCCAAATTTGCAGCTTCTCAAACCGGAGGCTGGAGGTGACGCTCCCGGTGGAGCAGCCCCGTGGAAAGCATCTGGGGACAGGACCGGTGATGACAGGGATGGCTGAAACTGCAGCTTCTCGATTTTGAGGCTAGATGTGACGCTCCCGGCCGTGCAGCGCCATGGAAGATCAGGGAACGGGAGGACTCGGGGAACGTCTAGATCAATACGTAACTAGAGGGAGGCAAAGCAAAATAGGAAGATGCGTTGGCTAGGACTCTAGGAGAAAAGCTTTCACACGGAAATGGGTTGGGAACGTGGGAGATATTGAGTCAGCTTGGTAAAGAAAACTAAATCTATCTAGTGGCCAATTTTCTATCTAGAAATATATCTAACGGCTCATGGTTATTAACTCCTAGGATTAACGTGGAAGCTCGGATAGAAAACTAAATCTATCTAGTGGCCAATTTTCTATCTAGAAATATATCTCACGGCTCACGGTTATTAACTCCTAGGATTAACATGGAAGCTCGGATGGTGCTTTCAATTAGTAAATATATAAGACTTATTACTTTGCTGCTCATTCTCCGTTAACCCGCAATGAAGAAAAGAGTCCAACCCTGAAGACATAAACTCTGGTGCAATATTTTGTAATCGTGTCATATAGATGTCCCTAGATTCAAAACTATAGTTAACAGGGATTTTTCAAGACTAGCTTAAATTATGTAAAGGAGTGGTACTTCAGAGTGTGTGTGTCCTCTGTTACTCCTAATTTCATTATATTCAACTATCAACATTTTTTCTCATACATTCTGCCCCTGAAAATAAGCATATTCGACAGATATCTCCGAGTTTCTACTTTAATGTATGCACATATTTCATAAAAGCTAAAACTTTCAGTGCAAATTCCTACCATTGTATGTCAAAGTTGACGGACGCCGTCATCGTTGATCTAGTCCACAAGAGAACAGTTACATCATCGGATGGTACTGACCATGGGTCCCGCTAGACCACAATCCTGAACCACCCCTTTGTTTATGACGCGGGATGAATTGATTCACTTGTCGGTGTTCCATGGCGTTGCTCAAATCCACTAGCTGGCCTAGGGAAAAAATTTACATGTCTTTATCACCACAGATGTATGCCCATATAGACTACTAATAAGAGCACCGAGAGGCATCTGGTACACTAGTAGAAAACAGGCATTTCGTCCGGTCCATTAGTCCCGGTCTGGTTTTGGCCCCAGACTAATGGTACCATTAGTGCCGGTTCCAACGGCTACGATTTAGTCCCGGTTCATTTTTGACCTATAGTCCCGGTTTGTGATACAAACCGGGACTAAAGGGGACGTGACAGACTGGTGTCTGGCTGGGGCCCCCACGAGCCCCTTTAGTCCCGGTTGTCTACCTCTAGACCCGGTTTGTATAACCAACCGGGACTAAAGACGTCCCTATATAAACCCTTCGTCCAGCCCGAGCCCATTCTCTGTTTTCCCCTTTCTCTACTTTGTTCTCTCTTCCCCTTGCGCGAGCTCATCCTCCATTTTTGCCAAAGATTTGTCAAGATTTGAGGCACCCCATCTCTCCAAGTGTTCACAAAGGTTAGCAACTTTGTCCTTTCATCTCTCATTGCTAGATTAGTGATTTGTGGGTTTTAGTTTGGGAGTAATTATGTGGGAGTTTATTTGATTTGTATGCAATTTGAGCTCAAATTAACTTCTTAGTTTGCATATATGTAGGTGTGGTTTACTTAGTGTCTTTCCGTCCCCGTTCTAACCACCGTCGATCGCCCGCACCGTCCCGTCGCCGGCACCACCTTGGTGAGCCTCTTGTTCTTATCCTTTTTATAAAAAAAATTCTTATTTGTATGATTTAGATAGTTACTTGTATAATTATCTTACTTGTATGATTGTTTGTTATACATAGTGCCATGGTCTTGATATCCGTCCCCGTCGGCCCTCGTCCGGTTTATGATTCGGATGTGGTAATATCTATCATAAAAGGAAGAAAGTGAAACACCTATCCATCCACTTCAACATGAAGCACATGTTGGGTGTCGTCTTTTTTTTCTTATTAGTCCAATTCTTAGTGACAAAATATGATTCGAAGAATGTATATTAACTCTTTCGGTCTTTACTGTATTTTTTTTCCATTAATTAACCTTGCCGCTTTGTATATCCAATATGTATCCGACAAAATAGTTATAATATAGTTTTGCTATGTTTACGTTTTTCAGTTTCAAAGTCATTACATACTATAAAATTTTGAAGGAAGATAATACAAAGACCGAAAAGAGAGAAGATTTATTGGAAATCAGTGGTTTTCAGGCTTGTATAAACTAATTGTAGAAATATATATGAGAATGATATCCCTACATACTATTGTTGCCATTGTAACCTGGTATCCACACGTAAATAGATGGTAGTACATGCATTGATGTGTTTGTATTAACTTCAGATTAAAGACCTACTGCTCATGGAGCTAACTTTAGGTTAGCTTTAAGTTGATGGTGATGGTGCCTAGCCTACATGGATCACCGACGGCAATGTTTGGCTCATGCGTTCGGTGCCAGCTGCATGGAGGAAGATTTATTTATAGTCCAGGTGATACAGGATTGATGTATTGTATTTAAGTTAAACGTGAAATCACACACGTGCTTCGACAATAGTAAAATATTCACCAATTTTTTCATCTGTATATGTACTACTTGGATCTCCTCCAGCCGTATTTTATTTGGTAACATGGCTTGCTCTAAAAAGCTTAATTGTATTTTTCATCACCAAACTACTCTCTTTATCCTTTTATTAATAGTGCAATTAAAAACTTCGTTCGCTTGGCAACTCCACTTTCTACTACTCAATCTCATTAATATATGATGATATTGGGTGGAAACCCTCCATGGCTCCTTTAAGCTCAGCTAAAATTTAAAGAAAAAAAAACTTTTTTTAAGTTACATAAAAACTGTACATTTGGACGTGTACTCCCTAACTCTAAACTTTATTAGAATTTGTTTTGTATGTTACGCTGAAAGACCAATAAAATACTTTTTGATCCTACATATATACGTAATGGGCATTTACATGTTGGGAAAAAAACAGGAATTTCAAAACATTTAGAGGGATTTGATTTGTTTTTGGAAATTTTGCCTATTCCAATTTTGGCATCAAAATAAAATTATCTTGAAAGAGACTAACAAAGAAAAAGATCGACAGACAATGTTTCCATCTTCTGAAGCTGTGTGTAAAATAAATAGACATTAGTCATGCATGTAACACGTAGTCAGTTTCATCCATAAATAGCTACAGAGATAAAATTGTACATCTACTAAAAACAGCGAGTACCTTTGTTGAGTGCGAACCACATATTATATTAACTCTGGACAAAAGAATGTTGTTGCTTCTATTCTTTCTCCAGCCATTGGATATCAACCCTAGCGGCAGTCCTCCATAAAGTATGGCTTGTCTCCGACAGCCATGTGTGCTCGCCACTATCTTGTACATCCCAATAAACATGGTTTAGCGTCGGCAGCAGGTATATGCGTAGTGGTGCCATCTCAGAATTCATCGGAAAAGCTGGAGAAGATCATCGGAGTTAGCTAGCAGCTATAGTAAAGAGAGAAGGAGCGTCATGGGAGTTGTTCAGGGAAAACGAAAGCTGGCTTTCAGAAAGAGGTTGATCGATTCCAGCTTGTTGCGCTAGCATCGTACATATGTAAGTACGCACGTAACAGATGTATTTCTTCCTGCCACTGAGGCTGCCAGTGTTGTGTAGATCCAACCTGCTTGATAACATCAATTATTTTAGCTGTTGGGATCTCGGGAGTCAGCACATGCTAGGTAGATTTAGCCATGCAGGCTCATGCGCATGTCTGACCTTGTTACAGACTGCACTCTGTGAAGTCGCTGCTACAGGTTTTGTTGAATAAGACATGCTGACATCCTTGTTGATCATGAACTCCGATAGGCATTGGAAATTGTCCAGACTCCATTTGTGGTATGAAGAGCACCATTAGGAAGATAATCACCATCAGCATAATCAAGATCATGGAACCCACGTGCATGCCATCCCTAGATAAGTTGTATGATTCGAGTTCATTGCTTCATGCATCGGATTGGAAGGTGACCACAGTCAGTTTGGAATATCCATCCTATTCGATTTCGCTTAGCGCAGCGACCTTCATCAGCATATGCCCAACCTAGGTTCTCCCTCCCCCATCCAATCCGCCCCGATCTCCTTTGTAGATCCTGTTGCCCTCCTACGGTGAGAAGCAACTTCAACAACATCTTCTACCCAATCTTCTCTGCAATCTTGTCTTCCTCCGATATCCTCTGCCCCAGATCTTCCCCGACTCTCCTCAAGCGGGGATGAGCAGGAACACACACACTGTTCTCCAATCTATCACTTGAGGAGTCCAGCCACGCGAGGAGGACCCAGCCAGCGTCCGCCTCTTGCCTTCACAACACCATGGTCCTTGTTCCAGCCGATTGAATTTCCTGGATAAGAAAAAGAACGGAGGGGTGGGAGGCCTAGGTGGCGACGGAGGAAGGCCAAGGCTGCACAGGAACAATAATACGCACAACAACGAATTGCATGGAATTGGATCGAGAGGATAGTTGCATAGAGATTGTTTTTTTGAAAGGGCTTAGAGATTGCTTCTGGTTGTTCTGTACGTGCAGCTATAGATAGATTAAGATGGTTTATTTTTCTTTACAACCGAGGAAAGAGATCGTGGAGTTTTCTTTACAACGGAGGAAGACCAAGGCTTCTCTTCGTGATTGGATTTTTTTGTACGGTTACGGTCTCTTACCATAGATTTGTTTTTTAAAGCTGCGCTATGTTGGTTTTTTCTCAGATTGCAAGGATTATATGGGTGGATCTGCACCGTTATAACTCGGACCCATCAGATTAACGGCCGCTAATTTTTAATTAACGTGGGAATTTCTAGAGAGTCCATAATTAGTATAGGTATATATTTGTTGCATTTCGCGTTTATGACAATTATGCCCATCAAGTTGACATAGATATTTTTATCTAGGAGGTACGTGAACCGGAAATTGTGACCTACCCTCTTGTCGACAAGTTAAATTTAGTTGAAAAAGAAAACGAGTATTTGAAAAAAAAATTGAAAAGAATTGAAGAAGAGAAGATGAAATTGGAGTTGTATGTTGCCGATGTCATCGATGATCACAAGATCAAGATGGATGCAATGCGCTTGAAGATTAAAAAGATTAGAAAATATGCCGTTAATAAAGAGGCTTGGTATCATTATGCTGTTGGATCAATTGTTACCTTAGTTGCGATCTTGATCGCATTTGTTGCTGCATTTAAATGCTTTAGCTAGATAGTTGTATGTTGTTTTATGAGAATAAGTGTGTATGAACTTTATGTATGAACTTGTACTGATTTGGTCTTTTCAATGTTGTGTAATGAAGATGAGCCGACAATGAATGTACGATGACCGATGCTCTCCCCAGTTCATTAATGGCGTGCATAGTTTTCTGCATGCGGCTAAGGCAAACAAGCGGCCGAATGGTTTTATGTGTTGTCCATGTGGTGTCTGTAAGAATGATAGGACTTACTCTAGCTCAAGAGTCATTCACATCCACCTGTTTGCGTCCGGTTTCATGTCCGGCCATAACTGTTGGACCAAGCACGAAGAAAGAGGGGTTCTAATGGAAGAGAATGAAGAAGAAGAGTATGATGACAACTATCCTGGGTTCCTTGAATATGATGGTACTACAATGGGGGAAGAAGCTGAAGAAGAGGGATCAGATGAGCCCGCTAATGATCTTGGTTGGGCCATTGCTGATGCAAAAAGAAACTGCGCAAGTGAAAAGGAGAAGTTGAAGTTGCAGCGCATGTTAGAGGATCACAAGTAATTGTTGTACCCAAATTGCAAAGATGACAAGAAAAAGCTGGGTACCACACTAGAATTGCTGCAATGGAAGGCAGAGAATGGTGTATCTGACAAGGAATTTGGAACGTTGTTGAAAATGTTAAAGAAGATGCTTTCAAAGGACAAGGAATTGCCCGAAAGTACATACGAAGCAAAGAAGGATGTCTGCCCTCTAGGATCAGAGGTGCAGAAGATACATGCATGCCGTAATGATTGCAACCTCTACCGCGGTGAGGAGTACGAGAATTTGAATGCATGCCCGGTATGCTATGCATTGCGCTATAAGATCAGCCGCAATGACCTTGGTGATGTTGAGGGTGAGCGTCCCAGGAAGAGGATTCCTGCCAAGGTGATGTGGTATGCTCCTATAATACCATAGTTGAAACCTTTGTTCCAAAACAAAGAGCATGCCAAGTTGATGCGATGGCATAAAGAAGACCGTAAGAAAGACGGGAAGTTGAGAGTACCCGCTGATGGGTCGCAGTGGAGAAAAATCATGAGAAAGTGGCCGGACTTTGCAGATGACGCAAGGAACTGTTGGTTTGGTTTAAGTGCAGATGGCATTAATGCTTTTGGGGAGCAGAGCAGCAATCATAGCACCTGGCATGTGACTCTATGTATCTATAACCTTCCTCCTTGGTTGAGCATGAAGCGGAAGTTCATTATGATGCAAGTGCTCTTCCAAGGCCCCAAGCAACCCGGCAACGACATTGATGTGTACCTAAGGCCATTAGTTGAAGAACTTTTACATCTATGGGACATAAAAGGTGTACGTGTGTGGGATGAGCACAAACATCAGGAATTTGACCTACGAGCGTTGCTGTTTGTAACCATCAATGATTGGCCTGCTCTTAGTAACCTTTCAGGACAGACAAGCAAGGGATACCACACATGCACACACTGTTTAGATGAGACCCAAAGTATATATTTGGATAAATGTAAGAAGAATGTGTACCTGGGACATCGTCGATTTCTTCCGATCAAGCATGTCTTAAGAAAGAAAGGCAAGCATTTCAAAGGTGAGGCAGATCACCGGAAGAAGCCTGACCACCGTACTGGTGATCATATACATGATATGGTCAAGGATTTAAAAGTAATATTTGGAAAGGTCCTGGCGGACAATCTATTCCGAATGACACTGACGGACACGCACCCATGTGGAAGAAGAAATCTATATTTTGGGACCTACCCTATTGGAAAGTCCTAGAGGTCCGCTCTGCAATCGACGTGATGCACGTGACGAAGAATCTTTGCGTGAACCTGCTAGGCTTCTTGGGCGTGTATTGGAAGACAAAAGATACACCGGAGGCACGGGAGGACCAGCAACGTATGCACGAAAAAGATGGCATGCATCCAAATCAGTATCAAGGTCCTGCCAGCTACGCTCTTGCCAAAGAAGAGAAGGAAATCTTCTTTGAATACCTGCTCAGTATGAAGGTCCCGTCTGGCTACTTGTCGAATATAAAGAGAATAATAAATATGGTAGAGAAAAAATTCTAGAACCTAAAGTCTCATGACTGCCATGTGATTATGACGCAATTGCTTCCGGTTGCATTGAGGGGCTTCTATCGGAAAATGTTCGATTTGCCATTGTGAAGCTATGTGCATTTCTCAATGTAATCTCTCAGAATGTAATCGATCCAGAAATCCTACCAAGGTTACAGAATGATTTGGTGCAATGTCTTGTCAGTTTCGAGTTGGTGTTCCCACCGTCCTTCTTCAATATCATAACGCACGTCCTACTTCACCTAGTCGACGAGATTGCCATTCTGGGTCCTGTATTTCTACACAATATGTTCCCCTTTGAGAGGTTCATGGGAGTCTTAAAGAAATATGTTCATAACCGTGCTTGGCCAGAAGGAAGCATCTCCAAGGGCCATGAAATAGAGGAGGTCATTGAGTTTTGTGTTGACTTTATTCCTGACCTTAAGCAAATTGGTATTCCTGAATCGTGGCATGAGGGCAGACTGGGTGGAAAAGGCACGCTAGGAAAGGATTCAGTAATATTTATGCACGGGCATTCTTGGGCGCAAGCACACTACACAGTTCTACAAAATTCCACCTTGGTGGCTCCGTATATCAAGGAACACATGGATATTGTACGATCCAAGAACCCGGAGCAGTCTGAGCCCTGGATCAAACGTACACACATGGCGTCATTCGGCGGTTGGTTGCAAACACGTCTCATGCATGACGACACTGTTGGAGATGAGCTGTACTTGCTAGCCAAGACACCATCTTTGACTATATTGACTTTCAAAGGGTACGAGATAAATGGGAATACATTTTACACGATCGCCCGAGATAAAGAGAGCACTAACCAAAACAGTGGTGTCCACTTTGATGCAGCAAACACCAATAGGCCAAAGGACACATATTATGGTTACATAGAGGAGATATGGGAACTTGACTATGGACGTGATTTGAAGGTCCCTTTGTTTCAGTGCAAATGGGTCAATATGACAGGAGGCGGGGTAAAGGAAGACCCGCGGTATGGAATGACAACAGTGGATCTCAACAATCTTAGTTACACAGACGAACCATTCGTTCTAGCCAATGATGTGGCGCAGGTTTTCTATGTGAAGGACATGTCTACCAAGCCGAGAAAAAGAAAAGATAAGGAAGCGAATACATCATACGATGAGCCAAAGCGCCACATAGTTCGTTCAGGGAAAAGAAACATCGTGGGAGTGGAGGACAAGACAGGCATGTTAGAAGATTATGAAAAGTTTCATGAAATTGCTCCCTTCACAATGAAGACTGACCCAAGCATCCTCTTAAATGATGAAGATTGTCCATGGTTACGGGAAAAGGGACACACGCGAAGAAAAAGTTCTATACACCAAGATCCCACTCTGGGATGTGATTGGCTTGACCGTCATCACTTTCTTCTCTAGTGAGTTTCCGGACTTATCTGGAAAGTCCCACTTCGGACAAACCGGAGGGAATCTTTGTAATAGTTAGGGTATATATGTGTTTTGGCATTTGAAACGCGAAAAACATTATGTAGGAGTTAATCAATGCAATTATGTCCAAACAAAAATATTTCACTATGTATTTTGCAAGGTTGATCATACGCAGTTAGCCACGTCATCAGTTTTCAACCCTTTCTGACTTCATTTGCTATTTTTTTGAGCTAAATGACCCTGAAATTGAAAAGCACTACAAATGAACTCTGAAAAGTTTGAAACTTGGCATGGTATCATCATTTCACCCACATAGCATGTGATAAAAAGTTGAGAGGCTTATGGCAAAAATTGGATGCACTTCGTGTACAAACTGGACAATCTCTTTCGAAGTATCAGGGTTTCGAAAGAAAACTCATCTATTACAAAGGCATTTCATTTTTTTAAACTTATTTTACCTCCAGACTTTTTGTGCATTCAATATGCACCATTCAAAGCCACATCATCAATTTTCAACCCTTTCTGACTTCATTTACTATTTTTCATGCATTTAATGATTTTTTGAGCAAAATGACCCTGAAATTGACAAGCACTACAAATGAACTCTAAAAAGGTTGAAACTTGGCATGGTATCATCGTTTCACCGACATAGCATGTTCTAAAAAGTTGAGAGTGTTACGGCAAAAACTGGATGAATTTCGTGTACAAACTGGACAATCTCTTTCGAAGTATCAGTGTTTCGGACGAAAACTCATCTGTTACAAAGGCATTTCATTTTTTTAAACTTATTTTAACTCCAGACTTTTTGTGCGTTCAATATGCACCATTCAAAGCCATGTCATCAATTTTCAACCCTTTCTAACTTCATTTGCTATTTTTCATGCATTTAATGATTTTTTGAGCTAAATGACCCTAAAATTGAAAAGCACTACAAATGAACTCTGAAAAGGTTGAAACTTGGCATTGTTTCATCATTTCACCCACATAGCATGTGCTAAAAAGTTAAGAGGGTTACGACAAAAACTGCATGCACTTCGTGTACAAACTGGACAATCTCTTTTGAAGTATCAGGATTTCGGACGAAAACTTATCTGTTACAAAGTTATTTCATTTTTTAAAACTTATTTTAACTCCAGACTTTTTGTGCGTTCAATATGCACCATTCAAAGACACGTCATCAATTTTCAACCCTTTCTGACTCATTTGCTATTTTTCATGCATTTTATGATTTTTTGAGCTAAATGACCCTGAAATTGAAAAGCAATACAAATGAACTCTGAAAAGGTTGAAACTTGGCATGGTATCATCATTTCACCCACATAGTATGTGCTAAAAAGTTGAGAGGGTTACGGCAAAAACATAAAATAGGCATGATCTCTTTCATTAACACAGAAAGAATATGAAAGTTTTGCATTTTTTAGAATTTCATATATTTTGTTGAAATTATTTGATAACATGTGTATTACACATAAGTGGGTATGTATAAAAATTAGGATGTGATTTGAAGAAGGTCAAAAAATAGACATAACATATGCAAAAAAAATGCCCACCTACTAGGCAGGAAAATTCACACAGCACGGCCTGCATACGACTAGAAACCCAACTGGGCCAGGATGCAGGCCCGTGGGCACGAATTTCTGCTATCAGTAGGACCCACAGGGCAGAGAGGGGATAGTTCAGACGATGAGCTGTCTATGCTTTGTGAGGAGCTTGCAACGGTAGCCGCAGGCGGGCTTATAAACCGCTACGAGCGCCTCTCGCTTGGCAAGGTGGGACTAAACTCCCACCGCCCCGCGGCTGTGCCAGGACCAACCTTTAGTCCCGGTTGGTCGCACCAACAGGGACTAAAGGCCCACCTTTAGTCCCGGTCCGAGCCACCAACCAGGACTAAAGGGTTGGGCTTCCCGCCCATTGGGCTGGTGAAATTCACCTTTAGTCCCGGTTGGAGCCACCAACCGGGACTAAAGGTTTGTGTATATAAGCAACACTTAGAAAAAATTTCCAAAGACTTCTCCAGTTCGATCTCCCAGACGCCCACCACCACGACGTCGCCGCCCCCGAGCCCGTCCTCGTCATCGCCGCCCTCGACACCGACCGCCCGCGCCTCCTCCCCGAGCCCCGACGCCGCCCGCCCCTCCTCCCTGAGCCCGTCCTCGATCGTTGTCGCCGCCCCCGACGCCGGCCGCCCACACCATCGTCTTCCTCCTCGCCGGTCGCCGCCACTGCCTTGACCACGCCCTCGAGCACCAACGCGTCCACGATATCCCTGCCCTCCCCGAGCTCGCGACGACCTCGCTTTGAGCCCCCTTGTCTTCCCCTGGTCTCCCCCCCCCCCCCCCCGCACACCCTTAGCTCGGCCGCCGCCATGGACAACCGCAATGATGAGATTGTTGAAAATGTCTTGTATTTTTCAAGTCATGTTAATGTTAATTATTAGTGTGAGCCGATGGTTAATTTTGATAACGACATTGTGGATGAGACATGAGATTTTGGGAGTATGTAATTTTTGTGTGTAGATGAACGAACACTGGTACAACGAGGTGCTATACAAACGGTTTTTAACCCCTTTCCGCGACGGCGTTTTGAACCGTCGACTAGTGAGTGACTGTGATAGGGGGGTCCTTCCCACACGACCCAGAAACCGTCGGGGATAGGCCCTCCGGTCACACACGCTCGGCAAAGTGAGGTCGTGTGCAACGGGCGAGCGATCAAATACGGTTATACATACAGTTGTGCTAAAAAAATACAATTATACAGTTCAAATCGTTTCTGGTCATAAGTACATCCCACACAGTCAGTCCCGGCTAAACGTTTCCGTTCGTATGTACATTCACACAGTCAATCCAAGGAATACGTTTTCGTTAGTATGTACATGCCACACAGTTAATCCAAGAAATGCGTTTCCGTTCGTATATACATACCACACAGTCACTCCAAGAAAAACGTTTCCGTTCGCAGGTACATCACACATAATTTTCCCCATTAAATCGTTTGTGATAGCGTTGCCATTGCAGACGATATTAATATTTTGATCATTTGCGTTATTGAATGCATCACACACGGTGCGTAGAAGAAGCTGTGTGGCAAAGGCAGTCCATCACACACATAATTTATGTGGTAAACGTTTGCGCAAGGTGGCCTAACGCAAACAGTTTTCAAGAGGATGTCGTGTGTGATTGTTCATTGATCTAACACGGTTTATTCCTAGAAACTATGTGCATTGCCTGAGGTCATCGCCCACGGTGTTTTCTCAATAACCGTTTGTAATAGAAAAACCCAATTAGCAAGCTAATTGGCCATTAGCAGGCAAATTGTCCTATTATTAATAAACCATTTATTAATCTAATTGACATTTCATATTAAGCACACAATATATTTCATTTTCATATTAAGGAAGCAGGATTTCATAATTGAAATACATCAGAGTACAACATCATATAGCTTCAGCACTCAGCTACCCCACTACACTGCACCAGCACCAAGTTTCACATGCAACATCTATAAACTTTCGAAATTAGCATCATAGATGGTACATAGACATATGAATCTTATCTGGAAAATTGCTGAACCGGAAGGCGAATATTGAGCCTTCATTGATGTTGAAGGTCTTTGAAACTTTAGGCCAGTGCCTGTGGATGATTGACCGTCCATCCTTCGTCCTCTTCAGGAACACTTCAATATTGAACCGCGGGTGTTCTATGAATACCTTCCTCGCCTCCTGACCATACAGGTGGTTTGAGAGGTAATCATCTGTGAACTGCTTTGGAAAGGCCTGAAAACAAGGATGTGCATAAATATCTTCTCTATATTAGAAATGGGGCAAAGGAGTAAAAAAGGCAAGGTATAATAGTTAGTACCATCCTGTAGTGAACTGATGTCTTCTTCATTGTGGAAACAAAGATCTTGTAGTTTTTTGTCGCTAATTTCTTTATCCTAACAATCTTTGTGAGTTTCTTGACTTGACTGATATTCATGGACAACTCATTTCCCCATATGCAAAAAGGGTCGAACAGTGGGTCAAAACCTGTGACAGCAGGACTTACATGTGCAAGACCAAATTGTTAAAAACCTAAATATTAGAATGTTCCTGCAATTGCACAATATTGTGTTATTAGAAAAAGGACCATGCATGTGTGAACCTCGATTGTAAACCTCAGTGCTTCCCATTGTTTCCATGCAATACATATAAGGTAGTTAGTGATCAGGTTAAGTGAGGGTTCGCATGCTATCAGTAAAATATGTTGATGAAAAATAAGCACATTGCAGATTTATCAGATTAATTCAAGCCACATGGAAAACCCATTTATCCAAACCAAGCATGATTAAGAACTAGGAAATATAGCAATTGTATATGTTTCTCATGTATTAAGTGCAGCCAAATTTTATTTAATCATCACATGCACAACAATACAAAATTCTACCCACGACAACTGGACATTGCATTGCATAATTCAAGCAAGCAGTTAACTAAACACCACAACAAATGAACCAAACATTAACTGAGCACCACATTACACAATATAACATACTCCTAATAGAAGATCAGACAGGTAACCAAACCAAGCATGCTAAACAACTTGGAAATATAGCAATTGTATTTGTTTCTCATGTATTTAGTACAACCAAATTCGATTTACTTCTCACATGGTATAAAATAACAGAATGCATCCACAAAAATTGAACATCGCATTGCAGAATTGAACCAAACAGTTAACTAAACACCACAACAAATGAACCAAACATTAACTGAGCACCACATTGCACAATGTATAACAAACTAGAAGATCAGACAGTTAACCAAACCAAGCATGCTTGACAACTTGGAAATATAGCAATTGTATTTGTTTCTCATGTATTTTGTAAAGATAAATTCGATTTATTTCTCACATGGAAGACAATACAAAATTGCACCCAGAAGAATTGAAAATCACATTTGCAGAATTGAACCAAACAGTTAACGGAAGACGACAACTAATTAACTAAACAGTTAACAAGTGAGCACCATATTACACGACATATAGAACATATACACTAGAGCAATAGATTGCATGGTAAAAATAGATAGGACAATTCACTAGAATTTGTTAAGGAAAGATAGGAGCAGCACATGCAACGGGTAAACCGAGCATGCTTAACCGGCATAGCTAGCAAAGTGAACATAGGTCCTTATAGTGAGCTAATAAGACAAGCTACTCTTCATCGTCGGAGATATCGATGATGACTGGCTCCTTGGACATGGAAGAGGGCGAGGCCTCCACATCGTGGGTGCCCTCGTCGTAGTGGTGAGTTGCCTGAGCCGCTCCGGGCACCAACCTGCTGGCTCTCGAGTTGAGGTAAGCACGGGCACGCTGAGAAAACACCTCGTAGTCTTCGTCGAAGGCACCGATGGTGGCCTCGAGAAAATGCGACGAACTGTCGTTTAAAGCAGCCAAATGCGTCACGGCGTTGGCGCACGAGGCGTCGACGGTGGCCTCGACGGCAAGGTGCTCCTCCAAGATTTGGGGGTCGGCACGAATGGCAGCCATCGAGACCTCATCCGCGCGTGCGGCCGTGATTTGCATCTCTGCTGCCAAATGCTCCTTGAGCTCCTGGCTATACTGCATGCACCATAGCTTAGGGGGCGCTTATTTGGGGGAGGGGTCGGTGATTTGTGTGGAAGGTGTCGCCCCGGCTGTCGGGGCATGTGGGATGTGGAAGGAGGAGGAGGATGGGGGTCGGGTGTGAATTACCTGCCTGGATCGACGAGGCCGAGCAGCGTGAAGGAGGGTCGCCGGCGAGGAGGTGGCGCTACAAGCAAGGATTGAAGGATTCAACTTGGAAAGGAAGGCGGAAACAGGGGAAATGTGGCTTTTGGTAAGGGGGAGGGGGCGGGGAGGTAGATATTTCCGCGGAAGCCGAAAAGTTTGAATCGGTGCAGCGAAAAAACTAGCGCGCAAAGTGTCATCAGACACGGCCCCTTATTCAACACTATGTACAAGGTGCGAACATCACAAATGTTTCATATAGCTTAACCCGTGTGTGATGATTTTGAACATGCAAATTTTGGTTCGAATTTCCCTTGTTACACTGGTCATCCACGTCATTGCATAATTTGGGTACACAAAGGAGACTACAGCACACCCACACTTCTTAATCAAGCATGTTCAGCAATTAAACAGAGCAAGCTGACCTAAAAATTACTCTAACAAATTAAAGACAGGCGCTCTTAATTAAACAAAACAAAGAGTACTACTATAGTTGGTGCTCGTCGATCTTCGCCGCCTCCTCCATGTCCAGCTCGCGCCCGACGATCTCCTGGGGAAGGGGCTCCATGGCATCCATCGCACCATACTCGGCAAGCATATCGCCATCCGCGTACGCCATCTCTTTGGAAAAGGCCGCCACGAGCTGGGCGTGGGCGGCCGCGATCTGGGCTTGGACGGGCTCCATCGTGGCTAGGTATGCCGCGGAGGAACGGACGGCTGCTCGAACGCTCTTGGCGATTGCCAACTCTTCGGCCGTGGGTTGCCGACTATTGTCGGAGAAGCTTCGTTCGATTTGTGTGGTGACCGCCACGAGCTGGGCGTGGGCGGCCTCGACATGGTCGTGGGCGGCGTCTATCAGGGCTATGGCCGCAGCTGCGGAACGGACAGCTGCTGTGCCGCTCTCGCCAGTTGCTATCCCCGAGGCAGATGTTGCTGCCGCCACCTGAGAAGCAACAGCGGCCGTTTGGGCTGCCTTGGCCTCCCGGTCGCAGGTTGCGGCCGCGCTCATGCAGCTTGTTAGCACGCGCATGGCGGCTGCGGCCGCGCTCTCGGCGGAGTGGGCCGCCGAAGTTGCACTCACGACGCGGGTCCACGTCCCCATTTTTCACCCGCGATGATTGAACAGTGAAATGATATTTGGGGAGCGAGCAAGTGTGCTTGACACGCCGACTGTGGCTGAGCCGACGCACCTTCTCGCGTAAGCCATAGGCGTACTATACTCCGACGGTGCTCCAAGATATTTTGTACTGCATCTCACACGGTTGGTGATAATAAACTGTGTGCGATCTACTTGATTTTTCATCTTGATTTGAATTACATAATGGGGTCACAGCGGCAAAGGAGGGTGTTTGAATTGCTAGAACTTTTATGTGCAGTGAACATGCAACTATAGGTCTGTCATCAAAAAATTGGAATTATTTAGGGTTCATTTGGACATTTTTATACATTAACTTGGTTTTCTAGCCATTTCAGGTGCACAATTCAAAATTAAACTACATGGACATGCTCCGATGCACCAAAATGGGTTGTAAAATCATATATGTGTCCATGGGTTTATGCTTATGTCCCATGCAAGAAATGGGGATGAATTTCGATCACCACGGCACCGTGGCTCTCCGGCAAATGTTGAGGTACTTGCTTTTGTAATTCTAGTAAATCCAAAACCCGTCTGAAATTCATGAACCTTGGCATGCTATCATGGAATGGCATCAATATGCTGGGGTAAAAAATATTGTCCCATTTGGGGCAGATTATGGTATAAGCTTCCCACAAACCAGAGCTTCTCACAAGAAGCCTCATGATTCCGTTAGGGAAACGTGTCACCTTTGTGGACAAAACGTTATTCGTCGCCTCTTCTTGCTTTCACATTTTTTCTGGTGTCAACATAGAACAACAGGAGTGTCGTGTTAAATTTTGGAATTTTTTGGGGATCGTTTGGACATTTATATACGTTAACTGAGTTTTCTAGGCATTTATGTGCATAATTCAAAATTGAACTACATGCATATGCTCCAGTGCATAAAAATGGGTTGAAAAATCAAATGTGCGTCCCTGGTTGCATGCTTAAGTCCCATGCAAGAAATGAGAATGAATGTCAAACACCTTGCCACCGTCGCTCGACCGCTAACATTGAGATATATAGTTTTTAAGTTCTAATAAATCGAAAATGCATCTGAAATTTATGAAACTTAACATGCTAGCACGGAACGGCATCAACATGCCGTCGTAAAATATTATCCAATTTGGGGCAGGTTGGGGTATAAGCTTCTCACAAACCAGAGCTTCTCACAACAAGCCTCATGGTTACGGTAGGGAATGTTTCACCTTTCTGGACGAAATGATATCCGTTGCCTCTTCTTGATTTCAATTTTTTTCTAGTGTCAACATAGAACAATAGGAGTGTTGTGTTAAATTTAGGAATTTTTTTAGGTTCGTTTGGATATTTTTATACATTAACTAAGTCTTCTATGCATTTATGTGCATAATTCAAATTTGAACTACAGGCACATACTCCAGTGCATGTAAATTGGTTGAAAAATCAAATATGTGTCCTTGGTTGCATGCTTAGGTCCCATGCAAAAAATGAGAATGAATGTCAAACACCTTGCTACCGTCGCTCAGCCGCAAACATTGAGATACATGGTTTTTAAATTCTAGTAAATCCAAAACACGTCTGTAGTTCATGAAACTTGACATGCTATCATGGAGCGGCATCAACATGCTGTGGTAAACTTTTTGTCCCATTTGGGGCCGGTTTTGGTATAAACTTCTCGCAAACCAGAGCTTTTCACAACAAGCCTGATGGTTTCGGTAGGGAACATGCCACCTTTGGGGACGAAACGATATCCGTTGCCTCTTCTTGCTTTCAAAATTTTTCTAGTGTCAACATAGAACAACAGGAGTGTTGTGTCAATTTTTCGGATTTTTCGAGGTTCACTTGGACATTTTTATACATTAACTGGGTTTTCTAGGCATTTTATGTGCATAATTCAAATTTGAACTACATGCACAAGCTCCAGTGTAGAAAAATGGGTTGACATATCAAATGTGTGTCGTTGGGTGCATGCTTAGGTTCCATGCAAGAAATGAGAATGAATTTCAAACACCATGGCACTGTTGATTGCCGGCAAAACATTGAGATACTTTGTTTTTAAATTCTAGTAAATCCAAAATTTGTCTGAAATTCATGAAACTTGGCATGCTATCATGGAATGGCACCCGACCTGCTGTGGTATTTTTCATGTACATTTTGACAGAAGGCGTACTCGAATAACAGCCAACAAAGGCATTTTGAAACAAATAGCTGCCACTTTAACATCTCAAATGTTTGTATAATTTAAATCGTGTGTGTTCTGTTAACCATTCACGTGATGCCACGTGTCTCTCTTTTAATGGCTATAGGAGGTGCCGTGCGGACAGCTGCTTAACTGAACAGGAGGCGTGCAAGCGCAGTCCGGTCCGCAGTCTGACTGAGAGGCGTGCAAGCTGTCCTCCAATGCGCAGGCTCACCGGGAAGCGTGTGAGCTGTACGCTGCGCAGGCTCACTAGGAAGCGAGCCCTTTGACTTCCATGGCCGCCCGCCTTGCTCGCATCCTCTCCGTTAATGGCACCCGAGCCGCTGTTTAATACGGGCGGCCTTACTGTTCGCCTCCCATTCCCCTCCCTCCCGCAGACCTCCACCAACGCCATGGCGCAGAAGGATCATCTGCCACTAGTCTTCTAGTTTGGTGAAGTTGACTCCGAGCCAGAGGAGATAAAAAATAATGAGGAATGGGGCCTCATGGACATGGCCCTGAACGAGCTGGCCGCGACGGTTGATGCACCCGCGCTCGTCCCAGCTCCCATCCCCGCGCCCGCTCCAGCGACCATCCCTGTAGCATTGACGGGCTGGTCGCCGAGCACTATCACAGAGTTGGAAGCCGCTGGCGTCAGCGAGGTCTCCGCGGACCCGCGCGAGCTCGTGTACATGCCAGCGCCAGCGCCCGTGCCCGTGACTGTGCGTGCCCATGCACCCACCACGGCACCGGTCCTCGTGCGTTTGCCTGCAACCGCCACGCCCGAGCCCGTGTGCGCGCCCCCCTCAGGGGCATGGGACGCCGCCGTCGACCGCTACCTCGCAGCGCCGCGAGTTGTCGTTCTCCCGCGCCCCACCCATCAATCGCGCGACGACATGATGTTTGATTTCCAAGTGAAGAACACTCTGTGTTGCCTTGAAGACATCAACAACGGTGTCCCAGAGGAGGACAACGTCGGCGCGGCACGCCGCCTCCGCCGCCACCAAAATTTGTTTTTTTTGGGGTTTAATACTGTATCAGTGTATCTCGATCATATGAATATAAATTTGCAGTGCGGCTGAATGAAAGATATGGTTTGAACGAACTTGCGTTTTTCTCTCTGAATGTACAGACTTATCAAGTGATTTTCTTTAAAAACAATGTAAATGGTTTTTAAATATAAAACACTCATTGCAAACATTTTAGATAGAACACCCGTATGCAAACCGACAGCTTCTCCAGGAAGCCAAGGGTAAATGTGTCGAGCAGGATTTGTGCAGCTTTTGATCGCAAACGTTTTATATAGAACACCCGTATGCGAAGTGAGAGCTATGGTCTTCCCCAGTAAGCCAAGGGAAAATTCATAGCGCATGATTTGTGCACCTCTTCAATGCAGACGGTTCAGATTGAATACGGTATGCAAAGCCAGACTTCGGCGCTAAGCCAAGAGAAAATGTGCCGAGCAGGATTTGTACATCCCTTCAACGCAAACGATTGTTTTGGATGACCCTTGTGCAAGCACGTATAGACAATTTGGTAATATTTGCATTTGTCATATTGGGTATATTGCCATTTGTCAAACTGGAAAGGTTGACATTTGGTGATCTAGTAACATTGCCATTTGTCAACCTTGTAACAATGCCATTTGTCAAAATATGCAGCTAAAAATCACTAGCATTATCTAATTTTTGCAACTAAAATTCAGTAATTAAGCATAGATTTCATTCATAGATTAAGCAGTCATTCTTTATTCAAACAGTTCAACTCGACAGCTGAACCGACCAAAATTTTCCCCAATTGTTGCCAACCACGTACTGAAATAGCTAGTTCAACTATATATACTAGATAATTTTAAGTACGTTGTACAGTTCCACCACATCTATAGTCAAATGAACTAAAGAAAATAGCCCCTAAGTACTACTACTACGGAGGGGCTTTGTACTACTTCCGGCAGCCTCTCCTCTGCCAAGCGCGCTCAGTAAGAGGCAGAGGAGGAGGAGCCTACTGACGAGCTGGACAAATGAAATACAGTTCCTGCCGCTACTACACCTTCAGCGACGCTCACCTCGAACGCCCTCTGCCGCTCCAGACGACCCCTCTCGAAGCGATGGTTCTCCTCGTAGATCTCCTGATTCCTCGCCTCTGCGGTGGCGTGTGCCGCAGCCACGGCGGCGTTAAGGCTCTTTGCATGCTCGACGAGGCGCTCCTCCTTCTCCCGCAGGAACTCAATGTAGCGCGCAAGGTCGCTGACGCACGTGCGGGCCTCCACCTCTGCCTCCTGCCTTCGGGAGGTGGTGGCGGAGCGGGTGATGACCCCGGCGGTCGACAGTGGGCTGGCGGCCACGGCGGCCGACGATGGGGTGGCGGCCACGACCACCACCTCCTGCCTTCGGGCCGTGGTGGCGGAGCGAGTGATGGCCACGGTGGCCGCCAGTGGGGTGGCGGCCACGACGGCCACCTCCCGCCTTGGGGCCTCGGTGGCGGAGCGGGTGATGGCCCTGGCTTTCGACGGTGGTGTGGCGGCCATTGCGGCAGACGGTGGGGTCGCGACAACAACCGCCGGCAACAGCTGCCGACGGGTAGCGGCGGCGCAGCGTGTGGTGGGTGTTCCGCGAACACCCAACAGGGACGCCACGCGGACTACACTACGTCAGGGACTGCGCCGCCGCCGCGGTGTAGCCTCCCAGCTGGAGCTGTCCTCTACTGACGGCGAAGTGGCTGAGTGATGATGACGGACCGGTGCCATTGGCGATTGTGGGAGAAGCAGACTAGATAAGCTACAGGGAGGGAGGGGAAATGCGACGCAGGACTCGCCGGCCGTGGGGGTTTATATAGCAGGCTGGTAAGCATTGGGATTTTGGGGGATTTCACCGAGTCGGGCGGGAAGCTCCGGAACCTGCGAGGTTGCGCGGGAACGGGCTCACCGACGATTCATTGGCGCCACTTCGAGCCACCGTTTGTCCAAAAAAACGCCCCCGCGCGCTGCGCAAGCTTGCGCTGTAAGCCGTCTGCGGCAGCGGGGTGACAAGACGTGCGAGAGGAGGACAAAAGGACATGTACACATACGGTTAATAAAAAAATAATTTGCGATTTAATTACCTACTACCCCCGTCCTGGTTTATAAGTTGTCTATGTATTTATGTGCCAAATTTTGATTAGAGATTTAACTAATAAAATACAAATGCATGTCGCCAAAGATTATATCATTGGATTCGTATTTGAATATAGCTTCCAATTATATAATTTTTATAACATGCATCAACATTTTGTTGGTTAAATTTAGGGTCAAAATATTGCACAGAATATAAAGGGGACTAATAGACGAAGATGGAGGTAGTAGCACACGGCCGCTCTGTATGCAGTGTCGCAACTGTCGACCGGCTTGGAGACGACCATTCCCTGCGTGTTCAACTGCTCTATGCGTGTGGTTGCTCGCGGTTGAGGCGGCTGCGGCGCGCTCTGCTCGCGTCCCTTCGGGCGCTCTTCCCTCGTCCCTCCACGCGCGCTGCCAGTGTTTGGTGCCGGCGCACCATCACGTACGTTCGAGCTGCCATTATGCATGCGGTTGCGCCAGGCGCGGCGCCACGATGCAGTTACCCGCTGCAAAAACTGCCATGTGGACGAACCGAGAATTCAGGCCGCCCGGCCCCCATTTATTCCTGCAGCCATTTACCTTCATCTCTCGCACCACACGACACAATAAGCACACCCACGACGACACATACAGAGAGGACATCCAGCGGTTCCAACGGCGCTCCCCGTGGCTCTAATGGCGCTCCCAGTGGCCGACGACGACAACGGGGGGCAGTTCTCCACGCATCATGTAGTGGACACCCACGTGAGGGGGAAGGCCTTATCGGTGGTGTACACGAACGATCCGGTCTCGGTGGAGAGCTCCATCCAAACTATGGAGCAATTGCTTGCTGAGGACAAGTACCAAGTGGTTGGCTTTGCCCTCGAGTACACCATCGGTCGTGCCGGGCACGATCAAAAGGTTGCCCTCGCCCAGTTGTGCGTGCGACATGATGTCCTCGTCTACCACTACCAACTGGCCACAAGGCCTTGCGAGCGTTTCTCTAGGTTTATTAACAGCTCCGACTACAGTTTCGGTACGGTGGACACCACCAACGATCTAAAAGTGCTCAAGGTTTCGGGCGTGAAATGACAGAATCTTGTCAACATCCAGGACCACTACAAAGTCTGGGGCAGCAACAACAACAAACAGAACTCCCTGGCTGACCTTGCCTCGGCCATCATCGACCCCTACTACATGAAGATGAAGGATGAGAGCAAGAAGAACAAGAACGCCTAGCACAGTGTCTGGCATCAGAGACTGGATGAACAACACGTCAAGTACGCAGCCAAACGTGTACACAATCTACGAGATGTACAGGCGGATCGTTGACATGAGGAAGTGTCTTCTTCCTGCCCCAGACGAGGGATCGAGCCATAGAGCAGTGGCAGGAGCGTCACAAGAAGTAGATCACTAGACGATCGTTTCTCCTAGTTTAGAATGCATGCAATTGTTTATTGAGGTGTGTGCGAATGATCTATATAGTCACTTTTGTAATTGGATGTTTATTTCAGTTATATATATATATATATATATATATATATATATATATATATTATTCTTTGGTAGACAGAGAAAATCACATGGCTCATTAGCAGCAATCGTCTATGTTATTATTGGTCTTCGCACACATTTCTGATTACGGACCTGTTTGCCGCGTATCACACATATCTTGTTCAGTCGAACTGTTTCTGTTGTCTTGGCTCATCGCAAACAGTTCATCCAAGTGAACTGTATGCCCACCATCGCACACACCTTGATTTGGCTGACCGTTTCTATTGTGTTGCCTAATCACACACAGTTCATCCTAGTGAACTTTATGCCTTATATCGCACACACCCTCATCTGGCTGCCAGTTTCTGTTGTTCTGCCTCATCGCAAATAGTTCTGCTGGATTAACCGTATGCCACGCATTGCACACAGAACTCTAATCTGAACCGTGTTTGATGTCACCGTCATCGCAAAGTTTTGTATCTTTTTTAACGGTTTTATTACATCACCGTTTGTGATTAATGCATGACACACAGTTTCGTCGAAGGGTCTCTGATTGGACTGTCGCGTTTGGACCAACCTGTAGTAGTGGAATGTTAGATGGATTTATGTATTTTTGTGTATGTACATGTTATATTGATGTATGTTAGAATTAATGATGGATAAATAGAAATGTAAGATAGATATGGATGTTAAATGGATGAATAGGAATGTTGTTCAAGTGTGGGTTCAAATTTGCCCATCTACTATATGGTTGTAAAAGTTTATTAAATATGAGTAGCATAATAAAATGATAATTATTGCATAGGAATTTGTTTTCATAAGAATTTGTTCTCGACGTCGATGATGCCCGGTCCGCATCCTCGTCATCGACTCGCCGGTGACAACCTGCTTGAGAGGCGCCATGTCCGGGACTGGGCTCCGCCGGGCTGGCACTTGGAGGTGCTACCTTCCGGGGCATGCAGCTTGGTGAGGAATCAGGCTCCCGTCGTCGACCCGGAGCTTCTTTGGTGGCGGTCGGGTTGGCCACTATCGGTGCGGAGGTAGCCGACCCCCGAGGAGGTGGTACGTCGCCGTGTCAGGGAGGAGGACGAGCACGTCCATCGCTACATGATTGCGTTGGACGTCAGGTTCTCCAATACCTGGCAGGTTCTTTAGGGATCTCACCCGAGCTATGATCCTGTGATGGTTCCTTCTCTTTGGGTGTCCACCGCCCGCGCCTCAGGAACCGCGAGTCAATTGGATTATTCGATAATATTCGAGCTGTATTAGTGATGTTATATGATAATATTCGAGATGTATTAGTGATAATATTCGAGATTATATTCGATAATATTCGGTGATGCATTAACTGGATTATTCAAGATGTATTAGTGATATTATATGATGATCTTGCTAGCTATGATTCAGTTTTTGCTTATTGAATGCATTCTAATTTGAATACTAAATTGTTTTATCTTTCTTCTGGATTAGTTAAGCGATGGACGATAGCGGCAGAGACTACCATGGTCAAGAGGATATCATGTTCGACATGATCCGAAACCCAGAGAATGAACCTGCAGATGATGGCTCACAATATCTGAATGAATCTTGTGAGGGAATATTTGAGGAAGAACCAGAGAATGAACGTGTAGATGACGGCGAAGGAAATGTTCTTCAATTAACAAAGTCTGGCATAAGGCCTCTGGTGGTCATTACATGTATTAATTGATTTGTATATATATATTAACCAATCTTTCTTCTTTTAGCCCTCCAGATCGAGCAAATCTTCTACAAGCAGGGCAGTACTAGGCCCGGCTAAAAAGTTGCCTGATGGCATAAAGTACAACATCGATGAGATCAAACCAGATGACGAACTGATTGCTCCTAAAAAAATGCGGACACATTTATACGTCAATGCGAAGTTATTGCCAGGGACCAAATCCCGATCTCCGTTCAAGATTGGAATAAGCCAAAGGAAGATCGAGGAGTTAGTTTTGTCAACGAAAGAGCAAAAGTTCTGCTTTGGGATACGCTCATGTCATATTTCACCCTACCAGAGCATTTCACAGATGCACAACGGGAGAAAGTCAAGAAGTTTGCTCTTAAGAAGATGGCCACACAATTCTGCAACTGGAAGAAAAAAATTATGGGCCAACTATGTCCACACAGAAAAGAAGACTTCAGAATTGACTGGACCACTTGAGAAGGTAAAAGATCACTAGGACTTATTTGTGGAGTTCAAGGAATCGGAAGCAGCTAAGGAACGGTCGAGGAAAAATAAGATAAATGCTGAGAAAAAAAGTTTCACCATGTTCCGGGCCCAGGTGGCTACAAGACTGGCTGGCCTAAGTGGGATGAATCTGAGGAAAAGATGATTGTTGCAGGGGTCACTCCAAAAACAGTGGGTTGGCCCGACAGGTGCAGGACTTGGTTTTATGCGCATGGGGGAAAGTTGGACCCAAAGACAGGGGATATTATGCTGCAGGCAAGTCTTAAAGAAGCCTCGAATGCTTTACTTGTTGCATTAGAAGAGGCTCGAACGGGGGCGTTCCAGCCCAGAGAGAGAACGACGAGCTTACACGCGCCCGCAAGAATCCCAAACACCCGGGACGAACACGAGGCAACGGTGTTGTTCCGTGGTTTGAGGGGTTTGCGGACTGGAACGACACTTACAGAAGCTGTGCGAGAAAGAAGAAGGAGGCAGACTAGAAGAAGCAGGACGCAGATGGGCTAGAAAAGGTAGAATCAAAGAACGTGGAGTTTAGACGCGCTTTCATGTGGCAGTAGGAGCAGATCGACACACTTAGCCAGCAAAGGGCGTCTCAACAGGAGCAACCAGCAGATCCAACATTGGATAGTACCGTCCCGTCTATGCCGAAATGCAGCGTGGGTTCCATGGGGGTCCCGGCCGATGATGCACTGCTGGCTCGCTACCCCGTGGATGATATCAAAGAGACGACAAGTTGTGTGCTACACATGAAACTGAAGAACATATCCATGAATGTGGCGGACGGCTATGCTTTACAAAACCCCCCTGAAGCAACCTTCCATGGCAATCCGATTCCAGCAGGCTATGCTCGTGTTGGGGTGGATGTCGGGATATGACTCAGTAGGGCTTGACTTTCCTGGAGGTCAAGCGGAGCAGACACTGGGAGAAGTCATACGTTGTCTCTTCGTATGGAGAAAGGAATGCATCGTCTTTCCAAACTCGATACCAAGGCCACCGACTCCTCCTCAAAGTCCGCCGCAGCCGACTCCACCCCTCCCCGAGATGGAGCGCAGCATGAGTCTGCCACGATATCGATCTCCGCCGTGTTAGCAGACTCCCCACCCCGAGACAGATCCCAGCGTGAGTCCGCAATATCGATCTCTAGCGCGTCAGCTGAGTACAAAGCGGAAGGGAGCACCAACAAAGAAGATATCCGAGCCTCCTACCAAACAGAAGTTGGCTTACGATATGACTGTTGAGGAAAACAATGCCCAAGTGGTAGCCGAAGTGACGGCCCATTTTGCATCGAAACCGCCCCCGCCGCCAAAGGAGAAAATACCTGAGAAAGTCGTACAACACTTTGTGGATCTTGCTAAACTGGCTATGGACAAAATGCAATCAGACTATGAACGCTCTATTCACAAGTCATATGATGCACAAAAAAAAGGAGTCGAGCCTTACAGGTAGTAATAAAAGCGTGAAAACTGTTCCCCAGCTCGGAGAACAGGCAGTGCAATCGATCCCCCCGCTCAAGGTGAGTACCGATAAGCCGGTAATAACCGACGCTACTAGACATATGGCTAGAGAGGCCAGTGTCACTGTTGCACAACTCCTAGGCATCAAGGATATCCCAAGGAGGGAAGAGGAGGAACTAGCATGGAAATTTGTCCCCAGGAACCCTCTGGTCAGGCCTGATGAGGTGCCGCTTCTATCAACGCAAATGCGCAGATTGCATGACTGGTACCTAAGAGAAGTAAAGGTCGGGCGAGAGAGCCACATGGTGAAAGTTAAGCCAGAGAATTACTACCATGGAACCGATGTGTGGATTGAGTTGCCAGAAATTTTTCAGTTATTCAATCAAGACGCACTGGACAAATCTCTCGTCAGTTGCTATTGTCTGTAAGTGATTTCTTTCTGTAATTTAAGTCTCTAGCTCAGCTCGTTCATTGCCTGTAATTATCCTCACTATATTCTTTTTTGTGGTATTATGTAGAATGAAGATTTTTTAAATGAAAAGAGATGGAGTCTATGGCATTGGGTTCATTAACCCAAATACCATTTATGAATAAATGTTAAAAGAACAAGCCGAAGACACAGAGGCCAACTTGTTAATGTTTTTGAAGGAACTAAATGCCAAACCATAAATAGTATTTCCTTACAACTTCAAGTGAGTGTTACTGTCTTGTACTACAAATTCTATTTTGCTTACTCGATGTTAAGTATAGTTGATGAGTTATGCATGCCCGCTTATACAAACGTGTGCGCAGTTTCCACTGGATCCTGCTAATCATTAGAGTTGACGAGGGAAAAGTTGACGTACTGGACTCACTAAGTAGAGACCCCCAAGAATACTACAACGTAAAGTTGATGCTCGATAGGTAATTTCAATCATTATCGCACTATGTCGGCCTCTTTAGTTCATTTCCTGATATCAAGTAATTAATAACTCCTTTATTCATTTTCTTTGCCCGGTAGAGTTTGGAAAAAGTTCATCAAAGTGGTTGTGGGTCCATGGCAACCAAACCTGAAATGGTGGCGACCCAGGGTAATTAAGTAGTACTAGCAAGCTACGTCTGCACATCTCTTTAATTCTAGTTTCAATACCATTATCATGCTTGATTATTATCTGATTGAATTCTATTCTCGTAAAGTGCTTGAGGCAGGCACCGGGGAATAATTTATGTGCATACTATGTTTGCGAGAACATTCACATTATGACCAAAAGGAGCAGAGATGGAATAAATCTTTGGGTACGTAAACACTATTCACAATTTATTTTATCATGATCTAATATATATTCACATATTGATCTCCTTCTTTAAAGATGAAGGTGATGCGGGATCAACTCCTACCAAAGGACGACATACGAGCACTTCAAGAGGAAATTGCGGGATTTTTGCTTGAGCAGGTCATAGCTCCCGACGGAGAATACCATTTCACCTAATGCCTGCATGTAATGATTTGCAAATTGTATGAGAAATTGTATGTACCAAATTGTATATATATATATGTGTATGCATGGTCGTACGAGAAATTCTATAAGATTGGTTCTACGAGAAATTCTATTATATATGCATAACATGTACAATATGTAGTAGCGTAAAAAGAATTAAATGGAAAACACAAAATGAAAACAAAAAATAAACCATAAACCATAAACCCTAAAACCCTAAACTCCTAAACACCTAAACCCCTAAACCTTTAGTCCCGATTGGTGTCACCAACCGGGACTAAAGGCCCCCAGCAACCGGCTCGCGCTGCCCGCCACGTGGCAGGGATTTAGTCCCGGTTCGTGGCCAACCGGGACTAAAGGGTGGGGTCCTTTAGTCCCGATTTATTAGTCCCGGTTGGTGAACCGGAAATAAAGGCCCTTCCCAACCGGGACTAAAGTCAGGTTCTCCGCCAGTGGTAAGTCCTAATTCTAGAAAATTAATAGTAAGAGCAGGGATTTCTATCTCAGTTATTGCAGATTCAACATACAAGTTCGCATGAATAGGTTGCTTGGTTTGTTCCTGCAAACAATCACATGGCATTCTGTCATGCCCAACTACACCTCTCTACTTTGATGGCTCAGTCAAGGACACATATATGAGTCCCCGTACAAGGGAGCCCATAGTGAAGAATTGAATCTCCTCGTGGGTTAATATGGTGGTAGCGGTACAAGAAGATGGCCATCTCTTTCCCGAGGTCTCCTATTCCAAGATTGTATTTCATAGCCGTGTGCCTGCGGGTCAGGACGCAGCGTGTGTCATGGGTCCAGCATGGCCTACCATTGGACTTCATGAGTAGGACCCTCGCGAGGGCCCCACCTCATGAGGCGCACGTCGGCAAACATCATCAAGAGCCCCCTGAGGCCCTCTCACGAGGCTACCCCCGAGGCTCCTCGCGGGCGGACATGTCGAGGGTCACCAAGCCCGGCCTCGCGCCGCACGTGGGTGATGCGCCAAGCGACAGGCGGAGCCACAGGCCGTGCCAGCGGGCGCGGAGAGGGAGGCTTTCCTATTTCATGCTAAGGGAGCAGGGCCATCTCGCCCGTTCCCAAAGCAGTCTCCAAAGACTTCCTGATCGGTGCAAGAAGACCAAGGCTGGGAGCTTGCCAGGATGGAGGTCATCCCCGAGCCCACCAACGCATCACGGCAGGAGGCTTTTTGCAGGCGAAGACTACTCTTGTCAGGATAAGCTACAGTCTTGTCCCCATTCAAACTGGCCGTTGTGGCAACCCTTCCCGCCTTGTGTTTTTAGGGGAAGAGGACCAAGGCCAGTATAAGATAGGGCAGGCTGCCACCGTAGAGGGGATCGAGTCCTAGCTAGCCCAGAACACCATTGTACTCTCTCTCTCTCTCTCTCTCTCTCTCTTTGTTAGGACCGAGAGTATTCGACCAGAGGGGGGTGAATGGGAGATTCAAAATTTCTTTTGAAAGAATTGAAACTGATCCCAATCACTGCAGCAGAATTAAAGATCGGTAGATGCGAGTGCAATAAAGCTCACTACTGAGGAACACATTCTTCAAGGTAAGTTGCAGTAGTGATTCGAGCATAGGATACGACAGGCTTAATGATGACAGTGGTGATACAACATGCCAGCAGAACTAATAACATGACAAAGAACTGGTGCAAAGCTATGAGGGATAATAATGAAGAATAATAACTTAGCCTATGACAGACAAAGAACTCTGCGAGATATAAGTTGAAGGATAATCAGCAGAGAGTAACATATCAGATATCTATCATCATAGAGCACACATAATGATTGCCGAAAGTAATGCAGTGAAGAGAATAGAACTAGTGGTGCTCGATGGCGACAGAGAGATTTGGTAGACTAGTTCACCCTTCGGCCAAAGGGCTACGTCTGGTTGGAGGGGCTGTGACTTAACACTGAAGATAAACTCTCTTCACCCTATTCTCCTTCAACAAAGTGCTAATCAGACTCAGGTTGATTTCACTCGTGCTAGATTCTTGTCGGCTATCTCCAAACCTTCGGTCGATCTTCACGAACCACAATCACTCTTGGTTGCTGATGATCTGGTTCGCTGAAGACAATGACTCTTCAATCACTCGAACCAAAACCTATCCGTCTAGAGAGTGCGCAGCACTCAAGAGTAATAGGTACAAGAACTCTCACTCAGAACTACTATGATGCTAAACCACTGTCTATGTTTCGGCTCTTGATTTTTCTCTCGGTGGATCTTAAACTCAAATCACTCGGAGAGGGGTTGCTCAAATCAATCTTCTTAGAAATCTCAAGCGGAGCAGCCAACGGACAATGTTGGAGCGGGGTGGCTATTTATAGCCGCAGCCTTCCCAGATGGGAAATGACCAAATTAGACATCGGGATCAGCCAATGGCCGAATGAAACGAGTCCAACGGTCGGATTTGAGCACAACGGTAACATTTCTTGAGGAACAAGTAATGCTAACTCCTTGGTCTGAGACAAATCTCTCATAGCGAAGAAGATCACAGTCTCTTGCTGACAAATATTTGCTCAAAGCACAAAGAGATTTCTCTCACATCTTTCATAGGTTTTGGCTAAGCATCACGGCGGATCTAAGCATCGAGAACCTATACCCCTCTTAATAGTACGGAGGTCCTATGACTCAAAAGAATGAAAGAAGAACAACAAAATGAATACTATGTGTTCACTTTGTCTTCGACTTTCATCGCTGTTGTCAATTTCTTGGGATGCTAGTAATGAATCGAATGCTTTGCTTTAGCAGTAAATCTTTGAGGGGTCGATTTCTTCACATCAATACTCTCTACTATATGACATCAACAATTATAGCTCGTTCTTCTCTGCAACGCAGATATGTTCTAGTGAAGTTCCTCGAACTCAGCACAGGAGACAACAATCTCTTCCGTTCTGTATGGAATTTTTCTCTCTGTATGCACTAGCAAACATGTCAGTCCATGCCAGTTTTCTGTCAACAATCTCCAAACCACAAGGTAGGCAGATATTGCACCAACAATCTCCTCCTTTCTGGACGATTGTTGACAAAACAGATCACAATGAAGGATAGATGAAGAATGAATTTTAATGCGAAGAATAATGAACGTTGAGAGATAAATACGAAGATAAATTACTATCCTTCTTAAGATAAGCTTCGGATCGTGACGAACTGAAGGGAGACGAAATTATTTTTCGTATGAGTGCCATCGAATATATGAGTAAATACTTGACTACTTTCAATGCACTCGATGGTGTCTGAGATGATTCCTATCACACAAATCTTCGAAAAGAATTAGCTTTAAGATAAGCTTTGAAAGATTAGTGACTAAGAATATAGCATGAAGGTTTTCTCAAAACACGATTTGAATCCACACGAGACATAATTTTCCTGCATGATTGATATATGATACACTCAGAGCTAGAAAATAGTGAGAATATATTGCTCGGAGACGATATGCTTTAGATGTGGTTTCCCTGTCATATAGAAGATAAAGAGATAATAGCGAGGGAAAACACTTTGTCAGTGAGTCATTTGACCTTCACTCTTAAGGCATAACAGTTTATACTGAGATTCTCTTCCTGCAAGGTTAGATAATGAAAGATAGCAATCAAAGCATATCCATCCACAAGAGTCATAAATTGTTTAGTACTCGAAGTACTTTCCCCTTTTGATGATTTCCTGTTCTTCTTTGAGAGGTGAATATGTTCCCTGTGAAAAGGATAACTATCAAAGATAATCTTTGATGGGACAACACATTCGATGGTACCTGCAAACAGATAGTACGAAGCAAATAACATTGCAGGCGGGGGTTATTAATGTTACATGACGACCGAGTTTTTCAACACCACAAGCGGTGCGATAAGTTCAAGAACCAAATTGTTCAAGGGAAAACCAAAATGCGAAAGAAAACACCCGGCAAGAACCCCGATAAACTATCACTCGATGTTATTCTCCCCCTTTTTGTCAACAAGTGTCAAAAAGGAATGAGAACCCATATGAGCAGCTACTCCATGGGACAATCCTCAGAATCAGAATTATAACCACTCGATGACTCAGAGTCCGAAGAGTGAGGAATGGTCGAGGCAGAATCAGGAATGTTAGCTTGGGCTCTGGAAGACTTGGAACGATGAACATTTGGTTTGAAGATAAGACTACTAGTTGTATCTGCAATTTCATCATCATGGTTGACAAACAACAAATCTGTTGAAGCAGAATGTTGTGGGAGCACTGGAGTTTGTTTTCGAATGTGAGGAATAGCAAGCAAGTCCAGATGGTTATAATCCTTCAGAATGCCCTTTTTGGCTAAATCCTTCCGAGAATAATGCTTCCTTAACAGGGTCCATGATCGCTTCTTTGCTTCCTTCTCATGAAGAAGAATCTGGTGAGTTTGATTATGAAGAAAATTTAGCTCAGTCATTAATTCCACCTTTTCCTTTCTATCCAGTTTGATATGGCTTTCAGTGTCTGCTGAGTGCGAATGCAGATCTCATAAAGAGAAGGATTTTCTTCGCGAGGGATTACAACCCTGGCTTCCTTGATTTTCCGTGCATTTTAATACGCACATGCATTTGCGGCAGTGTCAACTGGTTCCTTCCCTTTTCCAATATTCTTCATTATGCGCAGAGTGTCACAAACTGGTGGCATGAAAGCCTTCAGAATATAAGCCCAGAAGAATTTCTCATTGGTGAGCTGCTGGATTGCGAACATGATCCATGGAGCATAAGGTTTTAATGACTGAGGGCTATCTACTGCACATGCAAGGTTTCGAATGAAAAGATCTGGAATGTCAAATTTGATTCCTTGAGACATGGCCACAATAGCATTCCCCATGATGCCTTTGATGGAGTTGGGCTTGTTTATAGGCGTGAGAGTATTGCACAGAATGTGAAATAGCACATTGTTATCATAGGCCAACTTCTTCGGATCAACATCAACGCATTCATCACCAACCATGGTGGGATCCATCAGGATGTGGAGTTGTGCTTCAGACACTTCCTAGAAGTGTAGCCTGTGTTATCTATCCTTCTCAAACTTACATCGAGGAATATGTAACAAAGCCAGAAAATGATCTGCCGAACATCTAATACTTTCTCTACCAGTCAACCATTCAAGAGTCCAGGATGAAGTGTTTCCAAGATCTCCTGAGATATATAGTGTGGCATAGAATTGAAGGATAATCTCTCTGTTCCAGCCATGATTGAAGCGCATGAAGCTTTTCACGAGGGCATGCTCAATATGTTAGATTGCATGGAGGAAACATGGCATATCTTCGAGCTAAGCGAAGTCCAATATCTTATGGTTGAAAATCTTGTCCTTTCCAAACAATATCCGAGCATAATAGTTGGCTTGTTCTTCAGTCCAGAACCTCAGCGACAGTGACGTCCATTCTCCTTCGTAGGGGCTGACCCCAACGAATGAAAGCTTCGAGAAATGAAGCTTGTCATTAAAGGCAGGTGAAAGTGCAACTAATCCCCGGGTGGTTTTGGTAATTCATAACAACATATAGCTCATTGAACTAATATCCATTCAAGTCTAATATTTCGGAAAGTTCAATGAATGGCATGGCATGGACTAGAGATGTGGACCCCTCAAAATGCTAAGGACGTATATTGGCAAAAGCTCAAGACTCTTCATTTATATTTTAGTGATCCAAGATCACATTGAGTCCATAGGAAAGCCAATACTATTAAAAGGGGATGAGGTGTTGCTTAATGGTCTACTTGCTCAAAGTGCTTAGTGATATTGCTCCAAAGCCCTCAACCAATTTCTCATTTTTACATATGTCCAATACTCAAAGTAAAACTCGGCCCCACCGAAATCTTCTATCCAGAGCCACCTAGTTGATTTGACATAGCCACTTCGAGAAACCCTAACAGTTCGTTCACACCGATACGGATCTTGGTCTCACCGAGATGGCCTTGCAAACTCTCTGTTGCCTGTTGCAATTATTTTGGTCTCACCGAGCTAGCGATCGGTCCCACCGAGTTTTCTTGACCAACTCTCTGTTACTCAATTGTTTCACTTCGGTCTCACCGAGTTGAACCAATTGGCGCAACCGAGATGAGGTTTGCCCTAAGCCCTAGCACATCGGTCACAACGAGGTTTTCTAGTCGGTCCCACGGTGAATCGTAACATTCACATTTTGAACAGAATCGGTCTCACCGAGTTATTCTATTCGGTCTGACCTAGTTGGGTCAAATTTGTGTAACGGTTGGATTTTGTGTGGAGGCAATATATACCCCTCCACCCCCTTCTCCATATGAGAGAGAGCCATCAGAACATGCCTACACTTCCAGCATACATTTTCTGAGAGAGAACCACCTACTCATGTGTTGAGATCAAGATATACCAATCCTACAAAAAGAATCTTGATTTCTAGCCTTCCCCAAGTTGATTTCCACTAAAATCATCTTTCCACCATATCCAAATCCGTGTGAGAGAGTTGAGTGTTGGGGAGACTATCATTTGAAGCACAAGAGCAAGGAGTTCATCATCAACCGTCTATTACCTTTTGGAGAGTGGTGTCTCCTAGATTGGTTAGGTGTCGCTTGGGAGCCTCCGACAAGATTGTGGAGTTGAACCAAGAAGTTTGTAAGGGCAAGGAGATCGCCTACTTCGTGAAGATCTACCCAAGTGAAGCAAGTCCTTTGTGGGCGATGGCCATGGTGGGATATACAAGGTTGCTTCTTCGTGGACCATTCGTGGGTGGAGCCCTCCGTGGACTCGCGCAGCCGTTACCCTTCGTAGGTTGAAGTCTCCATCAACGTGGATGTACGATAGCACCACCTATCGGAACCATGCCAAAAATCTCTGTATCATCATTGTGTTTGCAATCTCCAAACCCTTCACTTTAACTTCATATGCAATGTTTTACTTTCCGCTGCTACACTCCAAGAATAGCATGTGTATGTTGATTGCTTGACTTGTGGTAAGTTGCTAAAATCTGCCAACAACTAAAATTGGGAAAAGGATAGATTTTAATTTTGTCAAGTAGTCTAATCACCCCCCTCTAGACCTACTTTCGATCCTACAAGTGGTATCACAGCCTTGGTCTCCATTTGCCTTGATTTCCATAGCATTGGTGATCATAGCCTTGGTTTCACAACTTAGGAGAGTATGGCGTCTAGCGGGGGAAATTACCACCGTATAGGTCCTTACTTTGATGGTACAAATTTTGCTAGTTGGAAGCATAAAATGAAAATGCATATTCTTGGTTATAACCCTGCCGTTTGGGCTATTGTGCGCATTGGCTTGCAAGGTGATTTCTTCTAGGATGGAAAAGAACCGGATCATGAAGCGTCCGCGAAAGAAATGAAGATGTTGTAATACAACGCTCAAGCTTGTGATATTCTCTTCAATGGATTGTGCCCTGAAGAATTCAACAAAATAAGCCACCTTGAGAATGCAAAGGAAATTTGGGATACTTTGGTTGATATGCACGAATGTACCGAGTCCGTCAAGGAATCCAAATTGGATGTGCTTCAGAGTCAACTTGACAAGTTCAATTGAAGGATGGTGAAGGTGTTGCAGAGATGTACTCTAGGCTTGCTCTCATCACAACTGAGATTGCCGGCTTAGGAAACGAAGAGATGACTGACAAATTCATCATCAAGAAGATCCTACGAAGCCTTGGATGGAAAATATGATACCGTGTGCACCTTGATCCAAATGATGCCCAATTACAAAGATCTCAAGCCAACGGAAGTCATTGCTAGAATTGTTGCTCATGAGATGTCACTCGAGGATAAGGAAGAGCTCCACAACAAGTCAAGTGGTGCTTACAAAGCTTCGTGTGATGCTCCCACAACATCATGTGAGAATTAAGTCTTCAATGAGGAATTGAGCTTAATGGTGAAGAACTTCAACAAGTTCTACGAGAATACAAGCAAAGAAAGAAGCTCCAAGTCAAGATCCTACAATGACAAATGATCTTCTAGTCGTGATGGCAATTGCTACAATTGTGGAAGACCCGGACACTATTCCAATGAGTGTACGGCTCCCTACAAGAAAAGAGAAGATTCACCTAGAAGGAGAAGTAGAAGAGATGAATCACTGCCAAGAGAGAGAAGGAGTAGAGATGATCGTTATGAACGAAGACCCTCATGGAGAAGCAAGGATTCGGAAAGGAAGGACAAGTCATCAAAGAGCTACACAAGATGAAGACATCAAGCTCATGTTGGTGAATCAGTATCCGGTTCCGACTCCGACAACCCCTCCGAAAGAAGCTATCACTCCGACTCTGAATATACTCAAGATGAAGGTGTTGCCGGTCTTGCACTTGTGTCATCCAACTCCTATGACATATTTGACTCACCAAATGAAGGAATTGGAAGATGATTCATGGCTAAAGGCCCCAAGATATCACACCCCGAGTATGTTGATTTCAATAGTGATGAAGATGATTTGCTAGGTGATGATGATTTACTTGTTCATAACACTAGTGATGAAAACTATGATGAACTTGCTAGTAATCATGCTAATCAAGATGAAATGAATGACAATGATAAGAAGGAGATTGAGCGTCTAACTAAAGAACTAAACACTCTCAAGTTAGCTCATGAAACAACTCTAGAGGATCATAGAGAGCTCCTAAGAACTCATGAGAAGCTACGCTTCGAGAAGCTAAATTTAGAGGAAGAGCATGGGTTCCTAAAAGCTATCAATGATGATCTTCGAAAGAAGAGTTCTTCCTACATTGCCAAGCATTTACTCTTGTCTACTTATATGCCACAAGTAAAATCTAGCAACAAGAACAAGAAAGATTCTTCTTCTAGTAGTAACAATAACAATGTTAAATCTAGTGTTGTTGCTTCTAGTAGTTCTCTTGATTCCACTAATGATTCTTTTAGCCAAGTTACACTTGAGCAAGAAAATAGCTTATTGATGGGAATTATAGAGAAATGTGTTTACAAGAGCATTGCCAGAAGTAAGCAATTTGAGGAAATTGTATGCAAGCAAGGAAGGCACCGGAAGAATCAAGGTGTTGGTTTTGAACGAAAGTTCAATGCCAATGGAGTTGAGTGGGAAGAAGATCAATACGCCAAGATGAAGTTTGTTCCTCAACAAGTGAAGTATGATCCCACTTCTTTCAAGGGAATACAAGCTCAAGATGATCTTCCACCACAAGACCACAAGCTAAAGGGCAAGGACAAGCTTCAAGAAGAGATTGACTCATTTGAAGAAGCTCCTAAGGCCATGGTCAAGTGGGTTCCAAAGTGTACATCAAGTTCTACTTCATCAACTATGACTACAACTCCAAGGATTTCCATCAAGTTGATGTGGATCCCAAGGAAGAAGAACTAGAGTGTTCTTGAGGGTGACTCCGCCAACATACTTCACTCATATTCATTTTGGCAAGGACAAGTGCAATCAACTTTCATATCTTGCACTAGTTCATGGAGTCACAAACCCTCTTGTTGGTAAGAAAAGGGACAATGTAACCTAATGCTTTCATGGACATCATCATATGTGTGTTTCACTCTATGTCTATGGATATTCTTGCATGTTCCTTGTTGGTCTAACCCATGTAGGTATTGAAAGTGCAATTCACTCGAATGGATTGCTCTAAATGATCTACATCAACATTGAGCATCCACATCTTCAACATCTACATGAAGTCATCATAGACAAAACCCAAAGTTAGTTCAACCCTCTTAGGGGGGATATCACATCTAAGGGGAGCTTTACTCTAAATATTGAGCTAGAGCAACTCTAAAGATGTGAACACAACAATGCTTTATGTAAAAGTGGTAACCCCACTTGTGATTAAACGATGAGTATGTCCTATGATCAAATGTTCTCATTTGACTCCTAAGTCAATATACTCATATATAGATGACCTAGTCATCGCCAATTGCTTGATAGATGCTAGAGTGTATGCGCATGCTTTGTCACATGATTTATTTGCTATCTTATTGTGTGAGCAAGTTGGTTGCATGATTTTCTCCATTCGAGGACATCCATTTGTTGTTTTTATTGTTTGGTTTTTCTTTTGCCAAATGGATGGACAAGAATGCCTAAGTACTCCCTCTAGCTATCTATGCTTTTTCTCATCTCAAACTCTATTCATGCTAAATCACAAAGTGTGAACAAATCACTTTTGGACCCTCCGGGTGAGGAGCACTCGGAGCCACCGATCCATCAAGGGCTTAACTTCCAAAACCTCTTAATGCCTTTCAGTCAGACCAACTCACTCCTATTCGGTCTCACCGAAATCATTATGTTGATCTAGATTTCATCTCGGTGCTACCGATTAGAATGATTCGGTCACACCGAGTTGCAATAACTGCTAGCAGTTTTGCATCTCAGGGCCACCGAGACGTTCCACTCGGCGCCGCCAACAGCCACTGGGTATTTATACCGTGGCTTGAAGTTTGGAAATTTCTTCAAACACAATCGCCCACGCCTCCCCAGCACTGCCGCCTCTAGGTCTCCGGATGATCGCCATCTTCACCAGTGACCCTCTGCTGCTAGTCTCCGCCGCCGTCAACGGATTTCTCCACCGCCATTGCCGTCGTAGCGATCCATCATCGACTTGGGGTACGGATTTGACCCTTTGTGCTATCCATTACTCTGATTCTTGCACAAAGTATAATGCCTTTATTCTTCCCACGTATGAGATAAATCTATCCAGCAAATAAATTCCTTAGAATAGATTTGATTCAAAAACTTAGGGTTAGGTTTCCGCCAGACCCATCTCGGACCGACCGATGTGAGGATTTCGGTCACACCGATTGGCATTAGCCATTGCACCTGTACTACTCGGTCTGACCGAATTGTACTAATCGGTGAGACCGAAATCACTTTCTCTGTGAAACCCTAGCATCTCGGAGTCACCGAACTGCATATCGGTCTGACCGAAACTGCATGTTTATACTCTGTTAGTGCTTCGGTGTCACCGAGTTTGTCAAATTGGTAGCTCCGAAATGCTTTCCGCAGAAAACTAAAATTAAGTTTTTGTCTCAATTTTTGCAAAAACAAGCTATACTTTGTGATGCTCATCTACTCTATCCACACCCAACTATTCACAGGGTCAGTTGCAGAGATGTCAGAAGCCAGTGACAGTCAGAATAGGTCTGAAGAGCAAGCTAGTCTCAGTGCAGGTTATAGTCCTGAAGGAAGTTTCTATGAGAGTAGCAGGAGCACTCCAAGCAACTTGCCAAAGGCTGCTACCAAGACCAAGAAGAAGAGAACTTCTGACAGTGAAGATGAAGATTTCATTGCTGATGAGGCCTCCTCCAAGAAGAGAGTGTTGAAGAAAGAATATGGTGCTGCTGCCACCACCAAGCCAGGTCTCAAGCTGAAACTGCCAGCAAAAAGAGTTCCTATGTCCAAAGCCAGTGCTTCAACTCAAGAAACAATGCAGTTCACACTTGAGTCTAGAGAAGAAGATGGTGTTGCTAATGGGAAAAAGAAAAGGAAGGAAAGGGTCAGGAAAACAATCGCCAGAGTGATTGGAAGACCATCCATGATGAGGGATGGAGAGGAAGAAGATGAGGAGGAGGAAAAGCCTGTTGCACCTACTGCCAAGTCACAAAAGCTGATGGGGGATGCCATCAGGACTGGGGCTGCTCCTTCAGAGCCCAAGTCTGCCCCCAAGCGCAAAGATCAAGCTCAAGCAACCCAACCTTCAGCTCCTAAGAGATCAACAATGAATATCTCAGCTGCAGAGAAGAATAAGGCCCAGTGCCTGAAGTCCAAGAAGATGATGAGTCTCTAGTGTTTAGGAAACTCAAGCCCAAGATTCCAGATCATAATGATGATCATCCTGTGGCAAAAAATATGAAGTTGAGAAAGGATCATGGTCTGAGACTGTGGAGACAGAATGATCCCTATGCCATAAGAAGGAATGTTGTGGACTATCGCTTTCACACCATAGAGCAGCAGGACTTCTATGAAACTGTCCTATTGGACAAGAAACCCATAGTTTGTGACATGAGATGGGTTGATTGGGAATATATTGATGAGAATGAAGATTATTTTCCTCATGTGCATGAAAGCTTTAGGATGAATGGAGTTGATAAGTTTGTTGGATAGAAATTGACAAAGTGGAACAATGAGATGATTATGCAATTCTAGTCCACTGCCCACTTCTACCCTGATGGTTAGATAGCGTGGATGACAGAAGGCACCAAATATCAGTCAACAATCTCTGAATGGGCCAAGCTAATCAATGCCCCCAAGGAAGATGAAAATGATATTGATGTGTATGGTAAGCCTAGGAAGGATAACAACTCCATGGCCAACATGTACAAGACCATTCCAGATGATGCTCTATATGTGAAGGTCAACACACAGGTCAACATGTACATGATCAACACACAGGTTTGGTTCTATATATTATCTGCTTGCTGGTTTGACCACCATGAACACAATCTTGAGGCACACTCAGTTGCCCAAGTCAGGAGATCATAGGATGATACGTCGTCACTCCATCAACCTGCTTCATTTGTTTGATGTCCCACAGAAATTCAAGGTCATGAACTTGATTGTAGAGACAGTAAAGAGGACCGCAGCAAACCAGAAAAGGTCTTGTGGATATGCCCCACACATTCAGGTGTTGATCAATTACAAGGTTGGAACTGGGACATATCTACTAGACAGAGAGCATCTTCCCTTGAGGCCATATTTTGAGTACAACGAAGTTGTCATGGATGCATCACATCCTACTTCTGTTGAAGCCCAGGAGAAGAGAGAGAAGGCAAAAGCTGCAAAAGCAGCAAAGGCAGCAAGTGCACCAGATGCTTCAGTTGCGAATCTCAAGACCAACCAAGATCAACTCAGCTTTCTAATTGAGGCTACCGTGAGGATTGAGAAAAGCTTGACCACCTTTTCTCAAAATTAGGAAAGTCTTGAGAGGATTATTGAGAATAAGATGCATGACCTAGATGTGAAGGTCATTGAGATTCAAACCATTGTGGAGAAGCTTCAAGAGGATGCTGAGGACAGGGATGATAGACCGACAACAGAAACATTTTAGAGAGTGCCAAGGGCACAAAGATCATCAGTTGTGCCAGCTGCTAGAGACTCCAGGACTACCACTTCAGCACCTGCAGCCACTGCCACAGTTTCCCCTCCAGTGTTAACTCCTCCAGCTCCACAGACTTCATCAGAGGCATTCGCAGATGGACTCCTCTCCACGCCGTCTATGCACACCGGAGCAACAAGCCAGAAGACCCCTTCAGGAGCTCCCGAAGATCGTGCTTAGAGTGCCGTATAGCACTATACGTTTTCGAACTTTTTGGTAACTTGTTGCCAAAGGGGGAAAAGTGTATAGATCATTGGCTTCGAGAGAGTGTGTCTCTTGCTTTTGTTGGTTTTTATTTGCCTTGATACTCTTGCTACTTTGTGTGTTTAGTTGTTGCTTCCTATGCTACAATTTGATTGTTATGCTCGTGAGATACTTATGTGATCATATGTCTGATCATATTATGCTTAATGTGTGCTAGCATGATTATATCCATGAATGTTTATGTATGATCAATCACTTGTATCCTTGGTGATGAGTGCATGTTAATCAATTCTTATCATTTTGAGCGCTCCACCAAGATGTATGTGACATGGAAGAGTGACCCATGATCCTAATCAATTGTGCATTTGCATTCAAACACAAATTTTAAATAATGCACAAATTTAGGGGGAGCTCTTGCTTATCAGATACTTCTCAAAGCGATGATGTATTTCGTTCATTATCATTTGTCGAAGCTTTGATCTATATGTTGTCATCAATTACCAAAAAGGGGGAGATTGAAAGTGCAACTAATCCCCGGGTGGTTTTGGTAATCCATAACAACATATAGCTCATTGAACTAATATCCATTCAGGTCTAATATTTCAGAAAGTTCAATGAATGGCATGGCATGGACTAGAGATGTGGACCACTCAAAATGCTAAGGACACATATTGGCAAAAGCTCAAGACTCTTCATTTATATTTTAGTGATCCAAGATCACATGGAGTCCATAGGAAAGCCAATACTATTAAAAGGGGATGAGGTGTTGCTTAATGGTCTACTTGCTCAAAGTGCTGCGTGATATTGCTCCAAAGCCCGCAACCACTTTCTCATTTCCAAATATGTCCAAAACTCAAAGTCAAACTCGGACCCACCGAAATCTTCTATCTGGAGCCACCGAGTTCATTTGACATAGCCACTGCCAGAAACCCTAACAATTCGTTCACACCGATACGGATCTCGGTCTCACCGAGATGGCCATGCAAACTCTTTGTTGCCTGTTGCAATTATTTCGGTCTCACCGAGATAGCGATCGGTCCCACCGAGTTTGCTTGACCAACTCTCTGTTGCTCAATTGTTTCACTTCGGTCTTACCGAGTTGAACCAATCGGCGCCACCAAGATGAGGTTTGCCCTAAGCCCTAGCACATCGGTCACACCGAGTTGTTCTAGTCGGTCCCACCGAGATTCCTAACATTCACATTTTGATCTGAATCGGTCTCACCGAGTTCTTCTATTCGGTCTGACCGAGTTGGGTCAAATGTGTGTAACGGTTGGATTTTGTGTGGAGGCTATATATACCCCTCCACCCCCTTCTCCATATGAGAGAGAGCCATCAGAATGTGCCTAAACTTCCAGCATACATTTTCTGAGAGAGAACCACCTACTCATGTGTTGAGATCAAGATATACCAATCCTACCACAAGAATCTTGATTTCTAGCCTTACCCATGTTGCTTTCCACTCAAGTCATCTTTCCACCATATCAAAATCTATGAGACAGAGTTGAGTGTTGGGGAGACTATCATTTGAGGCACAAGAGCAAGGAGTTCATCATCAACACACCGTCTATTACCATTTGGAGAGTGGTGTCTCCTAGATTGGTTAGGTGTCGCTTGGAAGCCTCCGCCAAGATTGTGGAGTTGAGCCAAGAAGTTTGTAAGGGCAAGGAGATCGCCTACTTTGTGAAGATCTACCCGAGTGAGGCAAGTCCTTCGTGGGAGATGGCCATGGTGGGATAGACAAGGTTGCTTCTTCATGGACCCTTCTTGGGTGGAGCTCTCCGTGGACTCGCGCAACCGTTACCCTTCGTTGGTTGAAGTCTCCATCAACGTGGATGTATGATAGCACCACCTATCGAAACCACGACAAAAATCTCCGTGTCATCATTGCGTTTGCACTATCCAAACCCTTCCCTTTACCTTCATATGCAATGTTTTACTTTCCGCTGCTACACTCTTAGAATTGCATATGTAGGTTAATTGCTTGACTTGTGCTAAGTTGCTAAAATCTGCCCATAACTAAAATTGGGAAAAGGATAGATTTTTATTTGGTCAAGTAGTCTAATCACCCCCCCTCTAGACCTACTTTCGATCCTACAGCAGAGCCATTGGGGCCGTACTCTGCTGGAAATAGTGGAAATGATTCTTGGGGATTTTTGCGATTCTCTTCATCACTGATTTCCATCAGCTAAACATCTTCAGAAGCAGGCACATTTTCATCGATAGGTTTCAATGGAGGAAGAGGCCTTTTGGCTTTATCTGGAGCTGGTGGCTTGTGTGCACTGATCTGACTTTCAATTTCCTTTGCTGGAATTCCTTCAACGACTTTCTCTTTCTCAGGCACTAGGGCCTTTCTTTCGGTGAACTCTTTGAAGCAGGAGGCACAACAACGTCTTCGGTCTGCTGAGGCAAAACTGGTGGTACGACTGCTTGGACAACTTCTTCGTGAGCGATGGGCTCCTCATCTTCCTTTTCTTCCTATTCTGGCTGTGAAGCCAAAGAACCAGGAGCGTGTTCAACCTGCATCTGGGTAGGGGCACCAGATGAGGAGACCGGGTTGGTATTTCCTCGGGAAGCAACTTGCTCCCCCTCAACCTTTTCATCCTCCTTGATGAATCCGGAGGGCTCAGCTTGACTTTCCTTCAAAGGCGATGAAGCTGCCTTTTCCATCTCAATTTGTTCGTCAACTTTTTCTTCAGGGGCTTGCTGCCTGGGTATGACATTCTCATCGGCAGGATTGTCCACAAAGATGTACATCACATCTAATTCTTGTGCAACTGAGGTAGGGATGATAACTACTGCAGGCACAGCTTGTTGCTCGGTTTCTTCTTCAAGAAGAGGGGATGGTGGTATTTGCTGCAGAGAAGCACTTGTATCAACATGAGCATCTGTCTTTATAGATTGGATACTGCGATCCTTGATAGCATTCTGCTTACTGGCTCTTGCTAGTGCTTTCTGACGCTTTTCTTCTATTTCTCTTCATCGAGCAAGTTCTTCTTGATGATTAATCTCATCATTTCTTCTATCACAAAGCTGAGAAACATCCATCTTCATCTTTGAGTGCCACTCAATTTTGTTGTTCCTCATAACAGTGAGGGCTTTGGTGATCTCAAGAATCCCCTTGTTCACGTCTTTTCTTCATACTCAGATTTGGCATCCTTCCTCATTTGCTCAAGGAGTTTCTTGTCCTCGACAGCTTGATCTAGCTCCTTGGTTATTTCTTTCTACTCAGTGAAGTGCTTTGCTACCATTTTGGTAACATCTTCAGGCAGTCCCGAACTGCTCAACTCAGATCAAAATCATATTTTAGTTCCTCTGTGGAAGCAGGATCAACAGTCTTGGCCTTCTTGGCAGCAGCAACAACTTTTTCATCAGGCAACAATTTTCTCTTCGTAGTAGGAACAGTAGAACCCGAAGGTTTATCTGAAGCCATAGTAGCAAGCCTTGGTGACGATCTCAATGGGGGTGAAACCTTAGATGGAGAAGGTGTTTGATACGGCTTATCAAACAAAGCACGTTGATCATACATGGGAATTTCTTCACCAACATTGTCATCGAAAGAATCTTCAGATGAGGCAGTTGCTGCCTTTCTTGACTTACTGGTAACAGATCTCTTCTTCGAAGCTCGAGGGGAAACAGACTTTCTCTTCTTCTTTAGCTTTCGGGCAGAAGCCCTTTCTTTCTTCTCTTGTACGTCTTGTTGAGTCAACTCAACATTTCTTTGTTCCAACTGCTTTTTCTTCACCTCCTTGGCCTCACGCTTGGCCTTAGCATTTGCTCTCTTTTCCACTTCCTTGGGGAAATCTGTAGTTGTCTTCAATGAGTCTGCATGAGCATTGGGGGGAGGACCTGCCCTAGCTTTTCCATCATTTGGACCCAGGCAGCCCTCGGCAATGCAGTCATTCCAGGGTGGAGTGAATGCAAATCAGATTTGATATTTTCTTCAGACGTTCTCATAGTTGAACCACTTGTTCTCCCAATGACGGTGAATCTTGTGTAGCCTGTTATTTCTATCATTGGCAGTTTCATCTCCAGGTGGAGTTTTGTAAGTTTTGGGATCAGACATCTCAGCCGCGGTATTTCTCCCTCTTCCTCGACCACCATTCTTGGGATATCCATCAGATAACAGGGTCTTGGAGTCAGTGACTAGCTCATCCTCTGGCTGACTTTGAGCTGAGGGAATATCATCATCTTCTTCAGCAGATTCTGAGTCAGGTTTCTTCTTCGGCACCTTTGGCGGCTTAGCTGTTTTTCTTTCAGTCAACTTTGCCTTGGCAGCCACATGCGGCAACTAAGGGATTTCTTCATCTGACCCAGACTGTTCTTCCAAACTGTGAGCCATGACCACTCCTGAGAGAAAAACAACCAAGCGAGGGAAAACAAAAAAAGACATCACAAACATGCACAAAAGCAATTTTGACTCAAATAGATAGTTTATGAAACTAGCAAAGGAATCCATGGCATATGATTTGGAAGATATCGTTGAGAGAATTGCAATGTGCCTTTAGGCAGAATAACAACTCCCCTAATCTTTCGATGTATATCTCATGAACCCTAGATCCAAACGGACTGGTACGAGGAACAACTAGAAACCGCACAAGTCACCACCTAGTGAAGCCTAAGGATCTACCGCAAAGGATAAAACAGAAGAAAAAGACAACAGGACGAACAACCCTAGAACAGGGAAACGAGAGGGCTTGTTCCAGACCTGTACACCCTAACTCGGCAATACAGATCACCTACGACAGCGCGGGAGAGAAGAGTTAATGCACCGGCACGACCAACGGCGACGGAGCTTCACCGGAGTTGCATAGTGAAGCACGACGTCGACGCTGCTTCGAGCTCGGGATCGGGTAGGGAGTAAGAGGGGAGGAATGAGGTCAGGCAGAGAAGGAACTATAGAGGAAGACTCCTGGAGAGGGGGTTTATATAGCCTGAGGGCGAAACCGCTCCCTCCAAAATCCACTGCCGAAAAGCATGGGATGTTACACATTCAACAGATGAGATCACGATCTTGGGATCGTGGGCACGTGTCAGCCATTTCCTGCGAACATCTAGGTAACTGAATAGAATTCCGAAGGGTTTGAGGAAGCGCAAGTGCCAAAACAGATGAGATTTCGAAGTTGATTTCATTCGTGACCAAGGACGTCGGATTGAAATCTTCTTCAGATCAAGTTGCATGTTTATGACGAGAAAGAGCAGAGGTAAAACAAAGTCCGACTTAGAACACAAAGGCAAACGAGGGAAAACACAAAACACAAAGAGAACATCGAATAAGAAACATAGAGAGATAAGCACCAACAATGATTGATCTCATTGCTTATAATAAATGTGAGATATCCCTGAGAGAATTCCCTGCACGAAAGGATTAGTTCTTCTTCACAACCCACTCTTGCATGGGAGGTGAGGATCTCATTTGCTTGGACTGAGAAGAAGTATTCCTTCGGCGAGGCCTGTAGTACACCTGTGCACTTTGATGATAATCATAAGAATATGCGTTGAAGTTATTTCCAGACACATGAGCGTAATGATTTGAAGAGGTACGCATGTACTCCTTCTGACACAGATTGGGATGATAATCATTCGAAAAAGATACTAATGTAGTCTGAGAATGATATCTATCTCTTCGTCGAGATTTATCCTGCACAGTCAGGTTAGTAGTGACAGATATATTTTCAACAATGCACTTCTTTACCCAGATTTGCTTATTGGGTGAACCTGTCCTGTAGTTAGTTCCAACATATCAAGCAAAAACCTCACCATTCTGTTGTTTGAAGATTTTGTAATTCGAGTCATCAGACTCATCAGTATCAATAGGAATAGATGAATGATAACCAGTTAAGGTTTCAGGTTCGAGGGTTTTACTCTTTGCACGAACCCAAGTTGTTCGAGGATACTGCTCTGGAGTCCAGTAGGATCCATCTACGTTGAGTTTCTTCTCAAAACCTAATCCTTCCTTCTGAGGGTTTTTGTGCAGTACGGACTTCTTGAGCACATCACATAAGGTTTGATGCCCTTTTAAGCTCCTTAGCATTCTAGTCTCAAGTAAGCCCTTTAACCTGAAATTTTCTTCAGTAATAGCATCAAAATCCTCGGAAGAGGGGTTAGTAGTACCAATATCAGTAGTAGCAATATTCTCAACAGTAGAAGAAGTTTTAGCATGAGAATCAACATTGCTACATTCTAGACATTTTAAGCATGGAGGTACAAAATCATCAGGAAATCAAAAAGATTGCTCGGCGAAGAGAGAAGCTTTCTCTAACACCAGCTCGTTATGAGATTCCCTCAGTGACACGAGTTCTTCATTCCAGTTAAGGAGTTCATCTGATAAACTCTCGTAGTCAACTATAAGCGAATCATATCGATTGGTAAGATTATCAACAGTTGATGAAAAAGCATCTTGCTCTTTGATCAACTTTTGATTCTTCTCCATCTCTTCGACGAGTAATCCTTCGATTTTCCTAAGATTTCTCTCAAGAATTTCAAGTTCATCATGTTGGGATGTAGGAATTTTGACCAGTTTGGCATAGAAATATATTCAGGTCAATATTCGTTCATGGATTTTTGGTGTTTTGCCGATACCTGATCCCTTGATGATTTTGCCATGAGACAGAAAGCGATTGGTTCAACATCGCTTGAATCATCATCACCACTTGAGGCATTGTCATCAATGCTCGATTCATAGTATTTCGTCGATGATTCAATGGCAACATATGCATTGCTTCTCCCAATCCTTCGATTAAGCTCTTCTTCAGAGTCTGATTCAGAGTCAGAAGTATCATCTTCAGAATGCATTCTCATGTCAGTGAATACCCTGTTTAGCTGAGAGATCTTCTTCATATTGGAGTCGATGGTAGCTTTGGCTTTCACGTCAGTGACTGGTCTCGACAAAGAAGATGAGGAAAATTCATTTATCTTCGAGAGCTTAGTATAATGATTAATCTGAGTGAAACCATTGTCGTGATGGTGTTTCCATCTTTTGCTCGGCATGCTATCCCAGCCAGGACAGTCAGCAATGACATGACCGAATTGTTTGCAATTGAAGCACTTCATATCCTTCGGAGGTAGCTGTCTTGATGGATTAGGCATGTCATCTCCATCACCATTCACAAGATACAAGTTCTGCCTTCTTAGATCACTTAGCATTTGTGTGAGCATTTCCAATTCTCTTGTGATGGTATGTTGATTCTCAACATCTTATTCTTATTGTGAGCTACCATAGTGTGAGAGGATTTCTCCTTCACTTTCGAAAGAAGATTCTTGAGTGGCATTGACTAGTTCCATTTTTTCTTCATGAGTCGATAGCAGTGTCATGACCTCTACATAGTGAAGCTCTTTATAGTCTGGTCTTTGTTTGATTTCGGCTACAATAGGATCGAAGGTTTCATCGAGTGCACCCAGCACTACTAGAAAAAGGGCTATAGCTAATATAGACATTAGTGGCGCACTATGTATGTGGTGCGCCACTACCAAATAGCACTGGCGAACCACACACGGGTGCGCCAGTAATGTTTATATTACTAATGGCGCACCTTGTGTGTGGTGCGCCACCGCTAAGTTTCTCCTGGGCACACCCCCCTCCCCAGACTTACCAGTGGCGCACCGTGGTTGGGTGCGCCATTACTAGTTTTAACTAGTAATGGCACACCACACCCACGGTGCGCCACTACTAACAATTTTTTTTAATTTTTTTTTCAAAACTTGTAATGGCGCACCACACACCAGGTGCGCCATTAGTAACCCTGGTTACCAATGGCGCATTCTTAGGAGGTGCGCCATTGGTAACCTGAGAGCAGCTAGATATTTTTGACAGCCACCTACCACACTCACTTTCCCCACTTCATTCTCTCCACCTCTACCAAGCTTGGTCTCGGCTGCCTCCTCCTCCTCACCTCATTTGCACCATAGATTCACCCAAATTAAGTGGTTAAATTTCATTTTTTTGATAGGTAAGTAAGGGGAAAGCTTTCATTATGTTCTAGATCTACGTAGTGCGCCATTAATGTCTATAGACGAGCTGTTGAAGACGCCCGTGTACGAGGAGCGGCGAGGAAATAGACGAGCTGTTGAAAAATTGGAAAGAGTGCCCACCGCCGGGAAAGAAGCGAAAGGCACCAGAGCCGCTGCTGAAGGTATGGAAAATGAGGTCTGTTTTCTGGGACTTGCCGTACTGGAAGATCCTCCGTGTGCCTCACAACCTTGATGTCATGCATATCACGAAGAACGTGTGCGAGAGTCTGCTTGGTACCCTGCTCAACATGCCAGAGAGGACCAAAGATGGGCCGAAAGCAAGGGCAGACTTGCAATCAATGGGCATTAGGGAGGAGCTTCACGCAAAATGCCCTAATGATGATGATGATGAGGCGAAGGACACGGAAAGTCGTCGCAAAGGCAAAAAGGCCAAGAAGATCGAATATGACTGCCCTCCCACGTGCTTCACTCTAAGTCAGGAGGAGATCGAGCAGTTTTTCACCTGCCTCGTAGGAGTAAAACTTCCTTACGGTTACGCGGGGAAGATAAGCAGATACATAGACTCAGTGAAGCAGAAGTTCAGCGGGATGAAGTCTCACGACTGTCACGTGCTGATGACACAGATACTTCCAGTTGCAATCCGTGGGATCATGGACGCGCATGTCCGTGAAACGCTATTTGGCCTATGCAACTTTTTCGACGTCATCTCTCGGAAGTCGGTTGGTGTGAGGCAACTCAGAAGGCTACAGGAAGAGATCGTGGTGATACTATGCGAGCTTGAGATCTACTTCCCGCCCGCATTCTTCGACGTTATGGTGCATCTGCTGGTCCATATCGTGGAGGATATCATCCAACTCGGGCCGACGTTCCTGCACAGCATGATGCCGTTCGAAATGATGAATGGTGTCATCAAAGGGTATGTTCGCAACAGGGCACGTCCAGATGGAAGCATAGCCAAGGGCTTTCTGACCAAAGAGTGCATCTCCTATTACACGAATTATTTAGGCATCGAGAACCCCATTGGTCTGCCCATCAACAGGCACCTCGGCAGGCTCGCTGGATGGGGTCACTGCGAGGGTCGCCGCGAAATGCATGTCGACTTCAAGGGTCAACTCGCCGACTTTGAAAGAGCAAACCTAGTTGCGCTACAACACATAGACGTGGTCGATCCTTGGGTGGTAGAGCACAAAACCTTTATTGAGAAGACGTACAATGACCGAGGCCAACAAAGGACGGACGGAGATATAATCAAAGAGCACAACTCATGTTTCACGCGTTGGTTCAAGGAGAAGCTTCTGTCGTACCATTTACATGAGGATTCTTCCGCGGAAGAAAAACTCATATTCGCCTTGTCACAGGGCGCCGAGCACAACCTGATGACCTATGAGGCGTACGATATCAACGGCTACACATTCTACACTGAGGAAAAGGACATGAAGAGCGATTATCAGAACTCTGGGGTAACAATGGAATCCTACACCGGTAATGACAAGGACAGATACTACGGAAGGGTCGAGGAGATCTGGGAGCTGAGCTACGCTAGAGAGAAGGTTCCGATGTTCCGTGTCAGATGGGCCAAGAGCGTCCTAAAAGAAGACCGGTTTTTCACCACCATGGTTATACCCAAAGCCAAATCCAAGACCGCGGGCGCAAACGTCACCGCGAAAAATGAGCCATGGGTACTGGCTTCCCAAGTGGACCAATGCTTCTTCATTACCGACCCGTCAAAGCCCAGTCGTGTTGTCGTGAGGAGAGGCAAAAGGAACATCATCGGAATGGATGGAGTCGCCAATGAGCAAGACTTCGACAAGTACGGCGACCCGAAGATGGAAGATGATGACGATGATGAAGTACCATACACCACAAGAAGAAGCAGGACCACACTACCTAAAGGACGTCCGTTCAAGAGAAGAACTCCATTTGCGAAAAAGAAGGGCAAGAAGATTGTGAAAAGATAGCTAAGATCGAATCACGACGTGTCGGCCGCGTGTGTGTGTATCAGTGGCAAGCTCAATTATTACATGCAACCAAATTATTACATGTATCACTTGATTTCAACCATGTCATCTAATTCTAAATCTTTGCACAATGGTTTTATCACTCCATTTGCATTTTCCTTTTCTTTTATCTCAAATCTTAAATTATTACATGCAACTAAAAATCCAAAAAAATAAAGATATGCGCGACTTGAACTTAGGGTCCACAAACTCGGTCCCGGCGGTTACAGAGTGGTGGAACCTATATGGGACAAGGAGGACGCGGAGCGTGCCGAGCAAGGCCTACCGCCCCTCTTCGATAAATACCATGAAAAGCAGACCTGGAACTATGTCAGGGCCCGGTACAAGGTGGACCCGGTAACAAAGGAGCTTACCACGGATCCGAAGGTGAAGGCGCTTGAGCTTGTTCTGGTAAGGAATACACCCCCGCGTAATTAGCTCCATATGGTTGCATTCTAATTAATGAAGCCAAATTTCTAAATGGTTCACGTTCCTTCCGCAGGAAACTGAAAAGCAGTAGCGCGGGGTCTCAGAGCTCCCCGTCTGCCCCTTGGGACACCACTTTAAATAGGGCGTTGAACGTAATGAAACACAAGGATAAGTTCAGTAAGCCGTCAACAGCTGGTCGTGTGGCCGGCAAAGGCTTGTCCACGAAATGGTCGGAATACTATAAGGCTGGGCGAAAGGAGAGAAAGACCAGCTCGGAAAGCCAGGAGCACGAGGTTAAAGAACTCAAGGCACAAGTGGCGCGGATTTCGGAGATAGTCCAAGAGCAAGTGCGAGACCAACTGGGAGCGACGATCACCGCCATTATGCCTACCTTGCTTGAGGGGCTGCAGGCGTGGATTGTGGGCGGCTAACAGGGGCCGCCCCTGATTCCCAGCTTCACGGGTAACAACTCGCACAACGAGCCGGCATTGGTGTCTCCGGCGGAGGCGGCATTGGTGTCTCCGGCATCGGCGCCAGCATTGGAGCTTAATGCACCCGGGTGTGGGAAGAATACGCCGGCCGGCACCTCGGCAGCAAGCGGCCCCTCCGTCACCTGCACGCCCGCTGTTGGCGGTGCCTCGACATTAGGCGAGCTCGACGCCATCACGGTAACTAAGCCTCGGTCGATGACTTCATCTCCTTGCCTCTGACTGGGCATCCCTGACGCCCTACATGTTTTCGTAGGGCGCCACCGACGTTCCATGCACTCTCCTGCACTTTGTGGACGGCGAGTTGATCGATGTCGCCAAGGACAAAATCGTTCAACTAGGTAACCGCGTGTTCCACGGTAATCCGATGCCACCCACCGTGTATAGGGTTCAACTGGTTCGAGTGCTGCTGGGCTGCGACGACTTGTTACCTCCGTTTCGACCACCTGGGGCCAACGAAGATGATGTGATGACCCTCAGCGCCTGCTTAAGCTGGTCCATGCTTTGGCCGAAGAGCCAGATTTGTTTGGGCGTGGGGGACACCACCTCACAGACAACACCGCCAGTCGTGCCGGCGCCAAGCCAAGGCAAGACCGCCGCAATGCTACTGCCGTCAGCTGATCCGGACATGCATATGGCACAGGATCTGGATGACGACGATGGTACATTTTCCAACGTCGATAAGTACTTCAACGAACATGGGTACGGTGACGAATTCTTGGGGCCTCCTTCTCAAGAACCCAACCCTGCAAAAGACGATCGCGATCTAGCTGGTACCATGGAGAAACCCAATTGCAACAGGCGTCGTCTGGCGTTCAGTTCTCAGGAGACGCCTCCAGCTGTCGCCTTCACCGAGACTCAAATAGCCGAGGTGCAAAATATTATCAGCCCCAACACACTCAAGAAGGTGGTCTCTGAGCAGAACTCGATCCCATTACAGCAGAAGAAGCAGAAGGGACGGAAAAGAAAAAATAACAAGGGTGCGAGCCAGCCGGCACCGAGTACGATCCGTGCTCAGGACGGGCCACCAATACCTAAGGATATCTCGAGGAGGGTGCATGTGGCGGGTAGGCCGATGCTACCGACTAATCTGCTCAATGCTGCAACCAGTGCTATGCGGAGTCTGCATGACAGTGTTCTTTCTATGGAGAAGCGGCGTCTCACCGAGAATTATGTGGCATACCCGGTTTTCGTGGCCAAGGTGCCAGAGGGCAAGGGCTTTGTCGATAGCACCATCGGGCGTATGATCGTCCTACGGTTTGATGACATCTTTGCTATGTTTAACCTTCATCCGCTGCACTACACCTTCATTCGGCTATTTTCGATCAGTATGGAGATGCGGATCATTAGAGACAAGACCCCGGACATCGTGATAGTCGACCCCTTCTACATGCGTGCCAAGATCTTGGGCAGCGCTGGGGACCGGCAAGTCGCGAGTTCATACCTTGAAGGCGTCATTCTGGCGAACCCAGATAAGGATAACTTCCTCGTGCCTTACTTTTCCGAGTAAGTCATCCCCTCACCGCCCCGTAACATATGATTTCTTAGATTTCGATCATTCTTTTTTTTTCTAACATTCCGTGTTTTGTGCAGTGACACACATTGCACACTCATCCTCTTAAGCCCGAAATATTCCATGGCCACGTATTTCGACTCGGACCGTCAGTCGAAGAAAGACAACACAAATATGAAGAAAGTTCTTGATGATGCTCTCCCCGGCTACGCCAAATCTGGAGGCACCTTTAGGACGCCAATTTGTAGGTATGGCAAGCACGTGTTCACCCACGTAACGATGTTCCCCTACATCAAGCAGCCGCCTGGCAATCAGAAGGATGCCTACTACGCCCTCCATCACATGCGGGCGATCGTACGGGACCATAATGAACTTATGCGACCAAACAATCTCAAAGATTGGGCCGCACGCTTGTCGGCAATCCAGGACAAGGACATCAGACAAGAATTCTTTCGCATCCAGTCGGAGTTTGCGGAAATCATCTATCAAGATGTCCTTCGTACCTCGGGGCAGTTCTACCTCAAATATCAACCGTCCAACAGTGAAATAGAAACAATGCTACAAATGCAGGCTGACAACGACCGCACATTCATGACCATCACGAAAGACGGCGGCTTCATCCACGCTCCGGTCCCTTAGTCGAGTCGAAAGTATTGATGCTATGTAGTTCTGAAATATCGATTAGCTCATGTTGTAATTAAACTTTAATTAACTTGTATGTCTCTTTAGTTTGGGCAGTCATTCAACTTATATGTAATCGATGCTATTTATTAGTAGGACCATGAATCGTGCTATTAATGTGTTGCTTTTCTCTTCCGATCCTTTTGTTGCTTACTTATATATTGCTTATATATTATCTGTGAATTGCTACTAACGTTTTGTTTGTCTAGTGCATAGAGATGCTGTCGTATGTTGTGTACAAGGGTAAGGTTCCCAGAGTCTACGACGACTGGGAGGAGTGTCAGAGACAGGTTCACCGTTTCAGCGGTAACAGTTACAAAGGGTACACCACTAGGGCGGAGGCGGAAGCTAGATACACGTGCTATCTAGTGGGAGAGAGGAGGGAGTGGAGGAGGAACCGGATGAAGACCAGTTTCATCGCGATGATGCTCATCGTGACCGCAGCTCTCTTCTATGTGATGGTAGTTTAGATGATCGATATCGACTTTGTAATGTGACGACAAACTCGGCTAATATGATGACCTTTGCTAATGTCTCGAGACCTAAACTTGGCTAATGTTTGAACTTTGTTCGCTATTTCGAATTTGGAGACTAATATGATGAATTCTATTGTGTGATGTTTATATTCTGTGCTGTAACGTATTTTGTAACCTGTGCAAATACCAGAAAAGAAAAAAAAAATCCTAATATTCATAGTAGTGGCGCACCATACTGAGAATTAGTGGCGCCCCATATTGAGCATTAGTGGCGCACCATATTGAACATTAGTGGCGCACCAAGGCTAAATACCAGTGGCGCATTATGGGGCCTAGTAATGGCGCACATGGGGGCATACGTGAAGGTAAATATGGCCCCCTAGGAGGCATAGTAATGGCGCACTGTTGGACATAGTAATGGCGCACTATGTGGTGCGCCACTATTATCTGGGATACTAATGACGCACCAGTGGTGCGCCATTACTATTTGTTACTAGTGGCGTGTTAATAGTGGCGCACCTATAGTGCGCCATTAATAGCAAAAACTGGTGCACCACTAATAGCCTTTTTTCTAGTAGTGCAGTAGCTTGTTTACGACATCTTTATCGATGACATCAATTACTCCTCGCTGGTGAAGTCTTTCAACAATGTCCGTCAGCCGATCCATGAGTTCTGTAACACTTTCCTTCCGAAGACTTCTGAACCTAGTGAACATGGCACGAAGCATCTAAGTGTGAGAGTCTGTTCTACAGATGAATACTTTGTGAACATTTTTTATGGCATCCCAGAGTTGCTTTGCTGTGTCAAGGTTTCGGAACCGAATGAACACGTTCTTTGAGATACTTGCACAGATGATATCTTTCGCTTGTGCATCCAAACGCATCATAGCCTTGTCATCAGAGGATGGACCATCAGGGTGTTCAATGGTGTAACCATCTTGCACTATCTGCCACAAATCATAGTCGATAGCTTGAATTCTGATTCTCATCCGTTCCTTCCAATACAGATAGTCATTTGCATCAAAGATGGGAAATCTTTCAGAGTGCGAGAATCTACCTGCATACGACATACAAAAAACTCCAAGGATGTTAGACCTTTAATAAATAGAGACAGGGAGAACCTGGCTCTGATACCAATTGTTCGGACCAAGAGTATATCCACCAGAGGGGGAGTGAATGGGAGATTCAAAATTTCTTTCGAAAGAATTGAAACTGATCCCAATCACGGCAGCGGAATTAAAGATCGGTAGATACGAGTGCAATAAAGCTCGCTACTGAGGAACACATTCTTCAAGGTAAGTTGCAATAGTGATTCGAGCATATGATACGACAGGCTTAATGATGACAATGGTGATACAACATGCCAGTAGAACTAATAACATAACGAAGAACTGGAGCAAAGCTATGAGGGATAATAATGAAGAATAATAACTCAGCCTATGAAAGACAAAGAACTCTGCGAGATATAAGTTGAAGGATAAGCAACAGAGAGTAACAAATCAGATATCTATCATCATAGAGCACACATAATGATTGCCGAAAGTAATGTAGTGAAGAGAATAGAACCAGTGGTGCTCGATGGCGACAGAGAGATTTGGTAGACCAGTTCACCCTTCTTCCAAAGGGCTACATCTCGTTGGAGGGGCTGTGACTTAACACTGAAGATAAACTCTCTTCACCTTATTCTCCTTCAACGCAGAGCTGATCAGACTCAAATTGATTTCACTCGTTGTAGATCCTTGTCGGCGATCTCCAAACCTTCGGTCAACCTTCGTGAACCACAATCACTCTTGGTTGCTAAAGATATGGTTCGGTGAAGACAATGACTTTTCAATCACTCAAACCAAAACCTATCCGTCTAGAGAGTGCGCAGCTCTCAAGAGTTTTAGGTACAAGAGCTCTCACTCAGAACTACTGTGATGCTAAACCACTGTCTAAGTTTGGGCTCTTGATTTTTCTCTCAGTGGATCTTAAACTCAAATCACTCGGAGAGGGGTTGCTCAAATCAATCTTCTAAGAAGTCTCAAGCGGAGCAGCCAACGGACAATGTTGGAGCGGGGTGGCTATTTATAGCCGCATCCTTCCCAGATGGGAAATGACCAAATTAGACATCGGGATCAGCCAATGGCCGAATGACACGAGTCCAATGGTCGAATTTGAGCACAACGGTAACATTTCTTGAGGAACAAGTAATGCTAACTCCTCGGTCTGAGACAAATCTCTCGCAGCGAAGAAGATCACAGTCTCTTGCTGACAAGTATTTGCTCGGAGCAGAAAGAGATTTCTCTCACATCTTTCATAGGTTTTGGCTAAGCATCACAGCGGATCTAAGCATCGAGAACCTATACCCCTATTAATAGTATGGAGGTCCTATGACTCAAAAGAATGAAAGAAGAACAACAAAATGAATACAACGTCTTCACTTTGTCTTCGACTTTCATTGCTGCAGTCAGTTTCTTCGGATGCCAGTACTGAATCGAATGCTTTGCTTCAGCAGTAAATCTTCAAGGGGTCAATTTATTCACATCAATACTCTGGACTATATGACATCAACAATTATAGCTCGTTCTTCTCTGCAACGCAAATATGTTCCGGTGAAGTTCCTCGAACTCAGCATGGGAAACATCATTCTCTTCGGTTGTGTATCAACATTTTCTCTCTGTATGCACTAGCAAACAAGTCAGTCCATACCTGTTTCCTGTCAACAATCTCCAAAACACAAGGTAGGTAGATATTGCACCAACACTCTCTCTCATCCTCGAGTTATTTCAGACAAGCAGGAGTAGGGTCTTACACCGTGAGGTGGCCCAAACCTGGGTAAACTGCTGTGTTCTTGTCCTTCTTCCTTAGCTCGAGCACGCCGGAGCATTGCCATGAGGTTGAGAGATTAGTGAGCTGGGCAGGGCGGTAGGAGCGAGCGCACCTAGAGTTTGAACCTTCTTGGGTCCCCGAAGCCCCAATTCCGATAGCCCTAGGTCGCCTTCAGAGGGATCTTGAGCAGGCTCGCGAAGAGTTGAATTATGTAGAATCGAAGTGGCAAGCTGGACAACATTTGTTGTCCCAAATAAGGGAAAACACAAATGCCCTTGTGGCTAAGAATGCTCGACGGACTTAAGAAATTGAGAATCTGAAGGCCCAACTTACCACCGCCCAAGCAAAAGAGCGGCAGACAAGTCAAGCAATTTTTGGTAATCTTCTGTATCCATTTTAAGATGGACAGATCCTAAAACATAGTTGTTAGGCTAATTTGTGTTTTCCTGCCAGTTTCCTTAGCCGGACATCCCCTCGAGGATACCGAGCACTTGCCCGAGGATGCCATGACTCACCTAGCCGGGGTGCATGAAGATGCTCGGAAGGCAATGAAAGGAGTGTTTAACGCGTTATGGCCTGAGGAGCAGCATGTGCTCGATGATATGGCGGTCCTTGCCGAGCGTTAGAAAAGAGCATGGCGCCAGATCCAATCTTGGAAGGTATCGGCTTGCCGCGAGGGAGCGAGGGATGTGTGGGCCATGGTGAAGACTCGATATACCGACACGGATACTGCAAATCTAGCTGAGGTAGGGCCTATAGGGCTCGACGTGAAGGAAATACCAACCAGCATTATGTATGAAGATGTCATGGCCGCCGCTCGCTTTTTGTAGAAAGACTGCCCCTTAGATACCTTGATAGATGTTCTAGACCAAGTGTAATTGAATATTCTTGTATGAATATGTATTAAAGTACTTTATGTCATTAAGCATTCTGCACAACCGAACTCTGTCAACCAGCCATCGGCTTCTACCTCCTCATCCAGTGGGCGAGGAGTGTCCCCTACCACTGGCCGGAGTAATTGGCCCAGTTGCTTCAGGGACAAGGCAATCCGTCTATATGGCTTAAAAGACTAGAGTGGGGCAGAAAGTTTAGTGACTAAGAATATAGCATGAAGGTTTTCTCAAAACACGATTTGAATCCACACGAGACATAATTTTCCTGCATGATTGATATATGATACACTCAGAGCTAGAAAATAGTGAGAATATATTGCTCGGAGACGATATGCTTTAGATGTGGTTTCCCTGTCATATAGAAGATAAAGAGATAATAGCGAGGGAAAACACTTTGTCAGTGAGTCATTTGACCTTCACTCTTAAGGCATAACAGTTTATACTGAGATTCTCTTCCTGCAAGGTTAGATAATGAAAGATAGCAATCAAAGCATATCCATCCACAAGAGTCATAAATTGTTTAGTACTCGAAGTACTTTCCCCTTTTGATGATTTCCTGTTCTTCTTTGAGAGGTGAATATGTTCCCTGTGAAAAGGATAACTGTCAAAGATAATCTTTGATGGGACAACACATTCGATGGTACCTACAAACAGATAGTACGAAGCAAATAACATTGCAGGCGGGGGTTATTAATGTTACATGACGACCGAGTTTTTCAACACCACAAGCGGTGCGATAAGTTCAAGAACCAAATTGTTCAAGGGAAAACCAAAATGCGAAAGAAAACACCCGGCAAGAACCCCGATAAACTATCACTCGATGTTATTCTCCCCCTTTTTGTCAACAAGTGTCAAAAAGGAATGAGAACCCATATGAGCAGCTACTCCGTGGGACAATCCTCAGAATCAGAATTATAACCACTCGATGACTCAGAGTCCGAAGAGTGAGGAATGGTCGAGGCAGAATCAGGAATGTTAGCTTGTGCTCTGGAAGACTTGGAACGATGAACATTTGGTTTGAAGATAAGACTACTGGCTGTATCTGCAATTTCATCATCATGGTTGACAAACAACAAATCTGTTGAAGCAGAATGTTGTGGGAGCACTGGAGTTTGTTTTCGAATGTGAGGAATAGCAAGCAAGTCCAGATGGTTATAATCCTTCAGAATGCCCTTTTTGGCTAAATCCTTCCGAGAATAATGCTTCCTCAACAGGGTCCATGATCGCTTCTTTGCTTCCTTCTCATGAAGAAGAATCTGGTGAGTTTGATTATGAAGAAAATTTAGCTCAGTCATTAATTCCACCTTTTCCTTTCTATCCAGTTTGATATGGCTTTCAGTGTCTGCTGAGTGCGAATGCAGATCTCATAAAGAGAAGGATTTTCTTCGCGAGGGATTACAACCCTGGCTTCCTTGATTTTCCGTGCATTTTAATACGCACATGCATTTGCGGCAGTGTCAACTGGTTCCTTCCCTTTTCCAATATTCTTCATTATGCGCAGAGTGTCACAAACTGGTGGCATGAAAGCCTTCAGAATATAAGCCCAGAAGAATTTCTCATTGGTGAGCTGCTGGATTGCGAACATGATCCATGGAGCATAAGGTTTTAATGACTGAGGGCTATCTGCTGCACATGCAAGGTTTCGAATGAAAAGATCTGGAATGTCAAATTTGATTCCTTGAGACATGGCCACAATAGCATTCCCCATGATGCCTTTGATGGAGTTGGGCTTGTTTATAGGCGTGAGAGTATTGCACAGAATGTGAAATAGCACATTGTTATCATAGGCCAACTTCTTCGGATCAACATCAACGCATTCATCACCAACCATGGTGGGATCCATCAGGATGTGGAGTTGTGCTTCAGACACTTCCTAGAAGTGTAGCCTGTGTTATCTATCCTTCTCAAACTTACATCGAGGAATATGTAACAAAGCCAGAAAATGATCTGCCGAACATCTAATACTTTCTCTACCAGTCAACCATTCAAGAGTCCAGGATGAAGTGTTTCCAAGATCTCCTGAGATATATAGTGTGGCATAGAATTGAAGGATAATCTCTTTGTTCCAGCCATGATTGAAGCGCATGAAGCTTTTCACGAGGGCATGCTCAATATGTTAGATTGCATGGAGGAAACATGGCATATCTTCGAGCTAAGCGAAGTCCAATATCTTATGGTTGAAAATCTTGTCCTTTCCAAACAATATCCGAGCATAATAGTTGGCTTGTTCTTCAGTCCAGAACCTCAGCGACAGTGACATCCATTCTCCTTCGTAGGGGCTGACCCCAACGAATGAAAGCTTCGAGAAATGAAGCTTGTCATTAAAGGCAGGTGAAAGTGCAACTAATCCCCGGGTGGTTTTGGTAATTCATAACAACATATAGCTCATTGAACTAATACCCATTCAAGTCTAATATTCCGGAAAGTTCAATGAATGGCATGGCATGGACTAGAGATGTGGACCCCTCAAAATGCTAAGGACATATATTGGCAAAAGCTCAAGACTCTTCATTTATATTTTAGTGATCCAAGATCACATTGAGTCCATAGGAAAGCCAATACTATTAAAAGGGGATGAGGTGTTGCTTAATGGTCTACTTGCTCAAAGTGCTTAGTGATATTGCTCCAAAGCCCACAACCAATTTCTCATTTTTACATATGTCCAATACTCAAAGTAAAACTCGGCCCCACCGAAATCTTCTATCCGGAGCCACCTAGTTGATTTGAGATAGCCACTTCCAGAAACCCTAACAGTTCGGTCACACCGATACGGATCTTGGTCTCACCGAGATGGCCTTGCAAACTCTCTGTTGCCTGTTGCAATTATTTTGGTCTCACCGAGCTAGCGATCGGTCCCACCGAGTTTTCTTGACCAACTCTCTGTTACTCAATTGTTTCACTTCGGTCTCACCGAGTTGAACCAATTGGCGCAACCGAGATGAGGTTTGCCCTAAGCCCTAGCACATCGGTCACAATGAGGTTTTCTAGTCGGTCCCACGGAGAATCGTAACATTCACATTTTGAACAGAATCGGTCTCACCGAGTTATTCTATTCGGTCTGACCTAGTTGGGTCAAATGTGTGTAACGGTTGGATTTTGTGTGGAGGCAATATATACCCCTCCACCCCCTTCTCCATATGAGAGAGAGCCATCAGAACATGCCTACACTTCCAGCATACATTTTCTGAGAGAGAACCACCTACTCATGTGTTGAGATCAAGATATACCAATCCTACAAAAAGAATCTTGATTTCTAGCCTTCCCCAAGTTGATTTCCACTAAAATCATCTTTCCACCGTATCCAAATCCGTGTGAGAGAGTTGAGTGTTGGGGAGACTATCATTTGAAGCACAAGAGCAAGGAGTTCATCATCAACCGTCTATTACCTTTTGGAGAGTGGTGTCTCCTAGATTGGTTAGGTGTCGCTTGGGAGCCTCCGACAAGATTGTGGAGTTGAACCAAGAAGTTTGTAAGGGCAAGGAGATCGCCTACTTCGTGAAGATCTACCCAAGTGAAGCAAGTCCTTTGTGGGCGATGGCAATGGTGGGATATACAAGGTTGCTTCTTCGTGGACCATTCGTGGGTGGAGCCCTCCGTGGACTCGCGCAGCCGTTACCCTTCGTAGGTTGAAGTCTCCATCAACGTGGATGTACGATAGCACCACCTATCGGAACCATGCCAAAACTCTCTGTATCATCATTGTGTTTGCAATCTCCAAACCCTTCACTTTAACTTCATATGCAATGTTTTACTTTCCGTTGCTACACTCCAAGAATAGCATGTGTATGTTGATTGCTTGACTTGTGGTAAGTTGCTAAAATCTGCCAACAACTAAAATTGGGAAAAGGATAGATTTTAATTTTGTCAAGTAGTCTAATCACCCCCCTCTAGACCTACTTTCGATCCTACAAGTGGTATCACAGCCTTGGTCTCCATTTGCCTTGATTTCCATAGCATTGGTGATCATAGCCTTGGTTTCACAACTTAGGAGAGTATGGCGTCTAGAGGGGAAATTACCACTGTATAGGTCCTTACTTTGATGGTACAAATTTTGCTAGTTGGAAGCATAAAATGAAAATGCATATTCTTGGTTATAACCCTGCCGTTTGGTCTATTGTGCGCATTGGCTTGCAAGGTGATTTCTTCTAGGATGGAAAAGAACCGGATCATGAAGCGTCCGCGAAAGAAATGAAGATGTTGTAATACAACGCTCAAGCTTGTGATATTCTCTTCAATGGATTGTGCCCTGAAGAATTCAACAAAATAAGCCACCTTGAGAATGCAAAGGAAATTTGGGATACTTTGGTTGATATGCACGAATGTACCGAGTCCGTCAAGGAATCCAAATTGGATGTGCTTCAGAGTCAACTTGACAAGTTCAATTGAAGGATGGTGAAGGTGTTGCAGAGATGTACTCTAGGCTTGCTCTCATCACAACTGAGATTGCCGGCTTAGGAAACGAAGAGATGACTGACAAATTCATCATCAAGAAGATCCTACGAAGCCTTGGATGGAAAATATGATACCGTGTGCACCTTGATCCAAATGATGCCCAATTACAAAGATCTCAAGCCAACGGAAGTCATTGCTAGAATTGTTGCTCATGAGATGTCACTCGAGGATAAGGAAGAGCTCCACAACAAGTCAAGTGGTGCTTACAAAGCTTCGTGTGATGCTCCCACAACATCATGTGAGAATTAAGTCTTCAATGAGGAATTGAGCTTAATGGTGAAGAACTTCAACAAGTTCTACGAGAATAGAAGCAAAGAAAGAAGCTCCAAGTCAAGATCCTACAATGACAAATGATCTTCTAGTCGTGATGGCAATTGCTACAATTGTGGAAGACCCGGACACTATTCCAATGAGTGTACGGCTCCCTACAAGAAAAGAGAAGATTCACCTAGAAGGAGAAGTAGAAGAGATGAATCACTGCCAAGAGAGAGAAGGAGTAGAGATGATCGTTATGAACGAAGACCCTCACGGAGAAGCAAGGATTCGGAAAGGAAGGACAAGTCATCAAAGAGCTACACAAGATGAAGACATCAAGCTCACGTTGGTGAATCAGTATCCGGTTCCGACTCCGACAACCCCTCCGAGAGAAGCTATCACTCCGACTCTGAATATACTCAAGATGAAGGTGTTGCCGGTCTTGCACTTGTGTCATCCAACTCCTATGACATATTTGACTCACCAAATGAAGGAATTGGAAGATGATTCATGGCTAAAGGCCCCAAGATATCACACCCCGAGTATGTTGATTTCAATAGTGATGAAGATGATTTGCTAGGTGATGATGATTTACTTGTTCATAACACTAGTGATGAAAACTATGATGAACTTGCTAGTAATCATGCTAATCAAGATGAAATGAATGACAATGATAAGAAGGAGATTGAGCGTCTAACTAAAGAACTAAACACTCTCAAGTTAGCTCATGAAACAACTCTAGAGGATCATAGAGAGCTCCTAAGAACTCATGAGAAGCTACGCTTCGAGAAGCTAAATTTAGAGGAAGAGCATGAGTTCCTAAAAGCTATCAATGATGATCTTCGAAAGAAGAGTTCTTCCTACATTGCCAAGCATTTACTCTTGTCTACTTATATGCCACAAGTAAAATCTAGCAACAAGAACAAGAAAGATTCTTCTTCTAGTAGTAACAATAACAATGTTAAATCTAGTGTTGTTGCTTCTAGTAGTTCTCTTGATTCCACTAATGATTCTTTTAGCCAAGTTACACTTGAGCAAGAAAATAGCTTATTGATGGGAATTATAGAGAAATGTGTTTACAAGAGCATTGCCAGAAGTAAGCAATTTGAGGAAATTGTATGCAAGCAAGGAAGGCACCGGAAGAATCAAGGTGTTGGTTTTGAACGAAAGTTCAATGCCAATGGAGTTGAGTGGGAAGAAGATCAATACGCCAAGATGAAGTTTGTTCCTCAACAAGTGAAGTATGATCCCACTTCTTTCAAGGGAATACAAGCTCAAGATGATCTTCCACCACAAGACCACAAGCTAAAGGGCAAGGACAAGCTTCAAGAAGAGATTGACTCATTTGAAGAAGCTCCTAAGGCCATGGTCAAGTGGGTTCCAAAGTCTACATCAAGTTCTACTTCATCAACTATGACTACAACTCCAAGGATTTCCATCAAGTTGATGTGGATCCCAAGGAAGAAGAACTAGAGTGTTCTTGAGGGTGACTCCGCCAACATACTTCACTCATATTCATTTTGGCAAGGACAAGTGCAATCGACTTTCATATCTTGCACTAGTTCATGGAGTCACAAACCCTCTTGTTGGTAAGAAAAGGGACAATGTAACCTAATGCTTTCATGGACATCATCATATGTGTGTTTCACTCTATGTCTATGGATATTCTTGCATGTTCCTTGTTGGTCTAACCCATGTAGGTATTGAAAGTGCAACTCACTCGAATGGATTGCTCTAAATGATCTACATCAACATTGAGCATCCACATCTTCAACATCTACATGAAGTCATCATAGACAAAACCCAAAGTTAGTTCAACCCTCTTAGGGGAGATATCACATCTAGGGGGAGCTTTACTCTAAATATTGAGCTAGAGCAACTCTAAAGATGTGAACACAACAATGCTTTTTGTAAAAGTGGTAACCCCACTTGTGATTAAACGATGAGTATGTCCTATGATCAAATGTTCTCATTTGACTCCTAAGTCAATATACTCATATATAGATGACCTAGTCATCGCCAATTGCTTGATAGATGCTAGAGTGTATGCGCATGCTTTGTCACATGATTTATTTGCTATCTTATTGTGTGAGCAAGTTGGTTGCATGATTTTCTCCATTCGAGGACATCCATTTGTTGTTTTTATTGTTTGGTTTTTCTTTTGCCAAATGGATGGACAAGAATGCCTAAGTACTCCCTCTAGCTATCTATGCTTTTTCTCATCTCAAACTCTATTCATGCTAAATCACAAAGTGTGAACAAATCACTTTTGGACCCTCCGGGTGAGGAGCACTCGGAGCCACCGATCCATCAAGGGCTTAACTTCCAAAACCTCTTAATGCCTTTCAGTCAGACCAACTCACTCCTATTCGGTCTCACCGAAATCATTATGTTGATCTAGATTTCATCTCGGTGCTACCGATTAGAATGATTCGGTCACACCGAGTTGCAATAACTGCTAGCAGTTTTGCATCTCAGGGCCACCGAGACGTTCCACTCGGCGCCACCAACAGCCACTGGGTATTTATACCGTGGCTTGAAGTTTGGAAATTTCTTCAAACACAATCGCCCACGCCTCCCCAGCACTGCCGCCTCTAGGTCTCCGGATGATCGCCATCTTCACCAGTGACCCTCTGCTGCTAGTCTCCGCCGCCATCAACGGATTTCTCCACCGCCATTGCCGTCGTAGCGATCCATCATCGACTTGGGGTACGGATTTGACCCTTTGTGCTATCCATTACTCTGATTCTTGCACAAAGTATAATGCCTTTATTCTTCCCACGTATGAGATAAATCTATCCAGCAAATAAATTCCTTAGAATAGATTTGATTCAAAAACTTAGGGTTAGGTTTCCGCCAGACCCATCTCGGACCGACCGATGTGAGGATTTCGGTCACACCGATTGGCATTAGCCATTGCACCTGTACTACTCGGTCTGACCGAATTGTACTAATCGGTGAGACCGAAATCACTTTCTCTGTGAAACCCTAGCATCTCGGAGTCACCGAACTGCATATCGGTCTGACCGAAACTGCATGTTTATACTCTGTTAGTGCTTCGGTGTCACCGAGTTTGTCAAATTGGTAGCTCCGAAATGCTTTCCGCAGAAAACTAAAATTAAGTTTTTGTCTCAATTTTTGCAAAAACAAGCTGTACTTTGTGATGCTCATCTACTCTATCCACACCCAACTATTCACAGGGTCAGTTGCAGAGATGTCAGAAGCCAGTGACAGTGAGAATAGGTCTGAAGAGCAAGCTAGTCTCAGTGCAGGTTATAGTCCTGAAGGAAGTTTCTATGAGAGTAGCAGGAGCACTCCAAGCAACTTGCCAAAGGCTGCTACCAAGACCAAGAAGAAGAGAACTTCTGACAGTGAAGATGAAGATTTCATTGCTGATGAGGCCTCCTCCAAGAAGAGAGTGTTGAAGAAAGAATATGGTGCTGCTGCCACCACCAAGCCAGGTCTCAAGCAGAAACTGCCTGCAAAAAGAGTTCCTATGTCCAAAGCCAGTGCTTCAACTCAAGAAACAATGCAGTTCACACTTGAGTCTAGAGAAGAAGATGGTGTTGCTAATGGGCCGGCGTATGCGCTGAAGACGACCCCCCTCACCTGGTTGTTTGCTGTATGGGGACTCGACATGATTGGTCCCCTCCAGACTGGAATGAGCAGATTCAATGATCTGTTGGAGGCAGTGGACAAGTTTACCAAGTGGATTGAAGCGAAGCCCATAAAGAAGCTAGACTCGCCGACTGCCATCAAGTTCATCAAGGAGATAATCTTCAGATTTTGATTCCCCCATAGCATCATCATGGACAATGGGTCCAACTTCGACTCGGGCGAATTTCGCGAGTTTTGCTACTCCCAAGGCACTAGGGTCGATTACGCCACTGTGGCTCACCTGTAGTCGAATGGCCAAGCAGAACGGGCGAATGGGTTGATACTCCAGGGATTGAAGCCACGCCTAATGAGTGAGTTGACACACGCTGCTGGAGCTTAGGTCACTGAGGTACCGTCGGTCCTCTAGGGATTGCAGATGACCCCGAATCGATCCACAAATCGCGCTCCATTCTTCATGGTGTATGGGTCAGAAGCTGTTTTGCTGAGTGATCTTCTTCACAATTCCCCATGAGTGGATTTGTACTTGGAAGCCGAAGCTAAGGAAGCATGTCAGGATGGCCTCGACCTCCTTGAGGAATAGCATGAGTTAGCGCTTACCAGGTCAACTGTGTTAATACATCAAGTGCCCCCTTAGTGGTTTTGGAATGTTGATGACAAATAGGTTGAGGAACTAATGAGTTTGTGAGTATACACAGGAGACAGAGTCCCAGATGATTTGGTTTAACACATGGAAGATGACCCCTAAAAATGTATTTCTTCAAGTGAAGAAATTGGTGATGAAATTGGTACGTCCTTTGAAGAAATTGAAGTGAAGACTTTGAACTTGAAGCCTTTTTTTATAGTTTCCTTTCTTCTTATTTGAGTCATAGGAAAAACCGTACAGTTAAAGGGGGTCTAGGTGAATCATATTTCACATTTCCAAAGTGATGCTCAGACCTATACACAAATGTCGCTTCGAGTGAAGCCTTTGGAAATCTCGAGTGCAGCTGACACATTTGCCACGATAGTGACGAAGTTCATCTGGTCGCTGACGAATTTGGTCACGCTGAGGAGTTAGGAGTTAGCCAGTGCGTTCTACCTAAAAGTGAGGAAATTGAGTGCCCCGATGAATTTGAGAGTTCAAATTCCGACCGTTGTTGCGCGGCCTGCCAGCTGTCGAGTGGATCCTTATCCTGACAATGGTCGAATTAGTGAAGGGCATTTATGACAATTCATGTTGGGTTGCCCCTAGCTATAAATAGCTGCCCCCCACAACCACTTGTTGGTTGGCTGCTCCGAGAGAACTAGACACTTGTCATAATAGAGCAACCCATCCTCTAATGATTTTGAGAGAATCCTAAGTGAGGAAAAACCCAGAGCCAAAGTGATTGAGCATCATTGAAGAGATTGATCTGTGTGATAATGCCTGTTACCTTTGAAGACTGTCATTCTTCCAGACGGTTAGGCGTCAAGTTATGAGTACACCAAGAGTCATTGTGGTGTGCTAATGAACAAGTCTGTGAAGGTTTTGGAAGTCTACCTTGAAGACATACCACGAGTGATTGGGGAGGACTAAGTGACCTTAGCTCAAGAGGAAAATGGTGAGGACTGTGTGTCCTCTGAGTTGGGACTCAGCCGTCTCAACCAAATGTATAGTTGATGCAGCAACTGGAACTGGTCTACCAAATTCCATTGTCTTCACCAAGCCAACTTGGTTTCAACTTCCTCAACCCTCTCTTACTTTATTCCGCCATTGAAGAATTTGTGATATGTGCTCTAACGAATTTGAATTGAATAATTTCATCTCGCTATCTTTCATTTCCTCAGTTCATTTTCTTCAGGCGTGTATGACTGTATGATTGCATGTTCTTCACTCTTTCGTATCCTGATTGCATGTACTCTGATTCTGTGATGACTTAGTTTCTATTTTTTCACGCTGATCTTCGTGAAATTCTTCAGAGTTTGACGAATTTGTAAAATATCCCATTCACCCCTCTGGGAGTAAACCTGCGCTTTCAATTGGTATCAGAGCAAGGTACTCCCTTGTTCTGTGTGATTTTGGTTTAACCACCTGGAGTGTTAGTTATGTCGACCGCATGTATGATCAAGGTTTCTGCTGCATGACCCATCTTCGATGGCATAGACTATCCTTACTTGAAGAACAAGATGTGCATGCATCTTGAGGCAATTGACAATGATCTCTGGTTCGTCGTTGAGAACGGAGTTCCCTCTGTAGCTCCTAGCATCAATGCTGCTGATGTGAAGAGATTCAAGCAACTCGAATGTCAAGCGAAGAACATCATATGTGGACACCTAAAAAAAGGGCAGTATGGTCGAGTGAGTGCACTGGAAGCATCAAAGATGATCTGGGATAGGCTCTCCAAGGTCAATGAGGGAGTTTCCACTCAGTGTGACTCTCGAGTTGCTGTGCTTCGATATCTTCTCAATCGCTTCAAGAGGCTTGATAATGAAAATGTTACAGCAAACTTTCGATTGCCTCACAGATATCTCCAATGAGCTACAAGCACTGGGTGCTGCTAACATCACTGACCACGAGGTGGTGAAGAAATTGCCGAGGTCTCTTGATAGTTCCTTTGATACCTTGGCCCTAATGATACAAGAGCGTCCTGATTACAAGTCACTTGATCCCGCTGATATTCTTGAGAGGCTCAACACTCATGAATTTCAACAAGATGAGAAGGGAGATATGTATGGTCCTAGCTATGGACGACCTCACTCTCTGAAGGCAAAGGCTAAAGCATAGACAACTTCTTCATCTGAAGAAGAAGTATCTAAATGCAGTACAGATGATGCTGAGCAAATTAGCAGAGAACTGGCTATGCTCGTGAGGAAGTTCCAGAAGTTCTCCAATAGGAACTGTTTTGAAAAGTCTTCAAAGTACTATTCAAAGAACACTGAAGCTTTTGCTCGCGACTACGACAAGAGAGGCCATTACTTCGCTGATTGCCCCCTCTGGAAAAGGGCTCAAAGAAGAAAAGATCTAGCAAGGATGACAACATTGATGACAAGAAGAAGAAGTCATTAAAGTCTTCATCAAAGTCCTCATCAAAGAAGAAAAGCACCTCCAGTAGAGCTCGCACTTTCATTGGAAAGGAAATGGATTCCGAGGAAGAATCTGAGGAATCCAAGGAGGAATCTAACTCTGGGGTTGCAAGCTTGGCCCTCGCTACGGAGTTCGTCAGTAAGTCCATCTTCGACCATGAGGAAAAGGGTGACTCCACCAACACTGAAGACTGTGCTGATGACTACGCTCCCACCTATTGCTTCATGGCAAGAGGTTCCAAGGTAACCTCACGAGAAGCTTACTTTAATACTTCAAGTGATGATGACTCTGAATGTGAAGCAAAACCTAGCTACAAGAAACTTGTAAAAATTGCAACTGAACAACAAAATGCCATGGAAAAGATTCAAAAACTGCTAGGAAAAAGTGATGATCTGTTAGATGAGGAAATGGATCACAGTCAAGGTTTGTCTGAGGATCCCAGATGCCTAAAGTCACAATATGACGAACTAGAAAGTCGTCATGTGGCCCTATCGGCTGCACATCAGAAGCTATCCTATGAATTTCTTCAAAGCAAGCAAGAACTCGAAAAGCTGAGGGCGTCTCATGATGATCTTCAAAAAGACAATGATTCATTGCTCGCCCAACAGATCAACGCTTCACAGGAAGAATTTGTTGCTCCATGTTTACAATGCCTTGAACGTGATAATGCAAATTCTTCAGATGAATGTTAAAATGCTTCAACTGCTGTTATATCTTCAACTATCTCTGTGGTTTCAATCCCCTCATCTGAGGAGACCTCAAGTGTTACTGATGAAAATGCAAGTCTGAAGGAATTGTACGTCACAGGCATGTACAAAAGTTTCAATGGGCACCAAAATCTTTGTGATGTGCTCAAGAAGAAGATTCTTAACAGGAACCCTCGGAAAGAGGGTATTGCTTTTGAGAGAAAGCTGAATGCTGATGGATCTTATTGGAAACCTGAGCAGTATCCCAAAACCACATGGGTTGCTGCAAAAGGGCCTCCAGTTGATCCATACACTCTATCTGGATTTAACTGTGATACTCCACATTTTTCTGATGAGTCATTTGACTCCAACTATAAGCTATACAAAAATCAGAATGGTGAAGTATTTGCTAGATTTGTTGGTGCTAACTGCAGGAATGGTTCCCCTGTGAAGAAAATATGGGTGCCCAAAACTGTTCTTCAAAATCTTCAGGTGAATGCCATCATGACACCACCGAAGAAAAGGAACTACCCCAAGGCAAATTCTTCACCTGGACCAAAGTCGTCAAATGGATGCAAGCCAACCCTTGCTCGTACTAACACTTTAATGCAGGGAAACAAACAGCGATCTGATGAATATGTGCATTATTCTTCAAATCATTATGTGCACAAAATTGCTAAGAATATCTCTGCATATTCTTATGAGTACTGTACTCCTCCTGTGAAGAGAAATACATAATCTTCAATGCCTAAGTTCTCTATCAATGCTTTGCACTACATTACTTCTCAGCCACCCATTCAGATATGGGTGGTTAAGAAGAAGAACTAATCTCTTCTGTAGGGTTAGGTCTTCAGACATGATAAATTTCTGATGAATTTCCTAAAGGCCTGACATAGATGCTTTTTCGGATGCAAGCTAATCATGATGAAATGAATTCTTCATTTCACACATCTCTGTGCTACTTGTTATATGCTTACTGATGAAATTCACTGACGAAATTGATCATCATATTCTTCAACTGAAGTATATGAATTTTTAAGTTAGACTAATGCTTCTACAGGATGACACTCCAAAAGCTACTAAATGGGTTCTGGATAGTGGCTGCACCAATCACATGATTGGTGACAGGAATCTCCTCACCAATATCCCCTTACTCTGTATCATCTAAAGCATATCACCTACACTGACAAAGGAAAAAAGCAAGTTATTGGGTCTAGGTAAGGTTGCTATCGCAAAGGATTGACACGGAAAAAGTGATGCTTGTCGAGTCCCTAGGATACAACCTCATGTCTGTCTCAATGCTTTGTGATCTTGATATGATTGTCATCTTTGGCAAATATAGATGGATTGTGCTAATGCAATCTGACAAGTCCAAAGTCCTCGAAGGCATTAGGAGAGGTGATTTGTATATTGTAGATTTCTCTCTAGGTCCTCAACCGGACACGTGTCTACTGGTAAAAGCCTCAAAGTGCTGGTGTCATGGGAAAACACGGCCACCTATGGGGCCATCGACCCCTTGTGGTTCGGCAGGGGGGGAAGGACGCATTGCACAAAGAGCGGAGCGGGCGAGGCAGCACGGTAGCGATCACAAGCAGTTTTTACCCAGGTTCGGGCCGCCGCGAGGCGTAAAACCCTACTCCTGCTTTGGTGGATTGATTAGAGGACCATGGTGGAGATGCAGCGCTCTAGCCCGGCAAGGTCGCCTCGGGGCGAGAGCAGCTACGTGCGTATGAGTGTACAAGGGTCCGAATCCTTTCTAAGGTTTCCATGGCCCTCCTTTTATACATCAAGGGGTCACCACAATGGCAAATTAGTCATTGTGTACTGATTAGATAGCAAACAGTGCCATCATACCTAACTCTGCCGATAGGACAGATCGCATTACATGCGCCGCTTAGTGTCACATCATAGCGTAGCCCAGCAAGCCTTGCCGTGCTGTTCGGCCACCTTCTTGCCTGCCTGCGTGACACATCGCTTGACGAGTGTCATTTGTAGGTGATTCCCTCTGGAAGTGGCTGCCACGTGCCAAATAAAGGCCACTTAGCCTCTTGGCGGCACGACACCTCACTGATCGATGACTTGCGTTGCTGTGAGGTGGAGCGGTGGAGCCTTGGCGGGGTAATCCGCCCTCAGTGTCCCCGGCAAGCCTGCCGGGGCAATCTTGAGACTTGGCTTCAGGGCAACCTTGTCCCCGCCAGGCTCGCCTGCCCGGCAGGGGAGGTTTTTCCTTAGTGGTATCTTGCTCCCTTTGTTGGTCTTGGTCTTCTTGATCCGCCCTTTGATTTCTCAAAGAGCAGATCTCTTCTGCTTGGCCTTGTCTTGGATGCTGGAACCTTATTCTCGAGCCTGTATATAGTCTGGGCAACACCCTGGGGTTTGTTGCACCGAAAGGAGCCCCCCGGCCTGGCCTGAACGTGGTGCCGAGCGTCGTCGGGGTAGGCCATGTCCAGTATACAGGCTGGGAGGCTGTAGTAGCTCACCCTTTGAGATCTTCTTTGCTTCTTCATTAATCTGAGCATGAGTCAGTTTCCGGTTTTCCCACGCGATGTGCAAAACACCAATTGTTGTGGGGCCATCCCTGTAATGGCCCGTGAATGGCTTTAACGCATGGGTGAGTAACTGCCAATTCACTCTTCCCACCACGTTCTTATCCTTCACCACGTATGCTGCATGCATCGAATGGGGTAGGTAACTAGGCGCGTTGTGCGGGAGAGAGCGTCATGGCAGGGGGCTCGGTCTTCTTGGGTTGGTGGAGAGGGACGGCGGTTACCCGCCGAGGGATAAGCCCCCAGCCCCAGCTCGCCTATAAAAGGGAGCGAGGTGGAGCGGAATTGCTCATCTACTCTCCTCTCCTCCCCATTCCCTACTTCCTAGTGTTGTGCCTCATTATGGTGAGGGGACGGGAAGGAGGGCGCGACTGCTGCTTTGTTGAAATAGAGTCCCCTCCCCGTCCCCGCACAAAGCGTCCGGCTTGGAGTGGTAGCCTGATGCTTAGTATGGGAGAAGGAGGCCTTAGGTGGGTGTGCCGGCGGCGCGGTGGCAGCGCCGGAGGTAGCGACTCCGGCATGCTTGCCACCGTTCCGTCCGCGGTCCCAATCTTAGGAAGGGGTCACGTGGGCAACACCACGCCGAAGTCCATAATAGACACAAAGCATGGTATTCGACCGTGGCCCACCCTTCCTTCACCGTGACGTTGAAGGGAGACCGCGGTAGAGGTTCGTCATTGGTTATGGCAGATCCCCCCTTTTGGGGTACTGCTTCTCTTGCGTACGGGCTGGTCCCTTGTGCCAGTGCATGCTTCTCCAGGGGACGACATCTTCCTAGCTTCCGGTCGATGGAGACGACCACTGTGGGAGCTCCTGGGGCATTTGGTACCTGCCCCGGTTGCCGTGACGGGGGCTCAAGCGACGGCAGGCATGCCTCTTCGAGCAATAGTGACAAGGAGGGAGGCGGCAACCCACGACGCGTCAAGAGTGTGGACGACCGCTCCGACGTGGCGTGAGTGCCGGCAGCACCATCATCACCGGCTGGGCCTCGGCAGCGCCACCACCTGTACCTGCCCTCCGGTTTCTTCCTCCTAGCCCAGGAATGGCGCTCTCCTGATCTTGGGGAGGCGTCGAATCCTAGCCAGGCCTTTCCCCTGCCTTCTTCGTCTTCCCCTGCGATTTCGAGGAGGAGAGGGACAAGAAAGGGATCACGGGGCACTTATCTTTTTTCATTTTAAAATATGTAGGCATTGGCCAAACTTTAGTCTAAATAATGTAAACTTGTTTATCCATGTTTGTGTTCTGTAAGATCTGTACTTGTTTAGCAGCATATTAATGAAAAAGACAAGATTTGCCGGGCACTTGTGCATGTACCATATCATGCAGAGGTGAAATGCCTCTATACATTTAAGTAAACAACTTTCTCCGGCAAGCTATCCTACCGGTGCCCTCAGTTTGTTGCCGTGGGGCTAGGCCTGCCGGGCACAAAACCTTATAAAGGGACCAGCCCCCCGCAGAGCCTTTTCCGTCAAAGGCCACTGCGACCACCCTGACCGAAGCAGCATTCGAGTCAATGGGTAGGAGCACCTATGTCTCGAAATTTGCGGGGTTTTCATATGCACAAGTTTTCAAATTATAGAACAAATATGGATAAGAAGGCACTTATCTGTTTGGCTTGCCGGGGATCGTCACGTAGGCTCGTCTTCATTTCTTCTCTTCGGAACCAAGTCCATGGCAAGAACCCTGCAACTTAATGCAGATGAAAACAATGCCACATGCGACCTCATCTACATGATCATGCTATGCTCATGATATGCTTATGCACGCATGCAAGTTTCGGGGGCCCCCCAGCACTTTGTTTATTTCTCTGTTGCTCGGGGTCTGTGCTTGGCCTTGTACAAATGGTTACATGCAACTTTAGCAAAGCTTGTACAAAAGGGTGGCTGCCGGGCAGGGCCCGAGAGCCGCGCCTTACGGGTTGAACTTACGGGGATGCTCAATATTCCATGAGTTTTGCAATTGAATGCCATCTCCGGTATCCAGATGGACTGCGCCAGATCTGGTGACTCGTACTACCCGATAAGGGCCTTCCCACTTTGGCGTCAACTTGTTTGCACCCTTGGCAGACTAAACAAGCCTAAGGACAAGGTCGCCTTCCTCAAAACTCTGGGCATGAACCTTGTGGCTGTGATAGCGACACAGGGCTTGCTGGTAGCGTGCAGCACGCGTAGCAGCTCGGAGACGGTTCTCCTCAAGTAGCACAGCGTCGTCACGCCGGTGCTGTTTCTATGCTACTTCATCGTAGGCAAGCACTCGAGGAGACCCGAATATGAGTTCTGTGGGGATAACTGCTTCTGCCCCATAGACTAGGGAGAATGGAGTCTGCCCGGTAGCTCAATTTGGTGTCGTACGGAGGGACCAAAGAACCACTGGCAGCTCGTCGATCCGTCGCCTGCCGCATTTCTGCAGTCTATCAAAAGTTCTTGTCTTGAGACCTCGCAGCACTTCAGCGTTCGCCCTCTCAGCTTTCCCGTTGCTTCTAGGATGGGCCACAGAGGCAAATGAGACCTTGATTCCGAGGGCATGAACGTATTGCATGAAGGCGCGGCTTGTGAATTGGGTGCCATTGTCGGTGATGATTCGGGCAGGTACCCCAAAGCGGCACACCAATCCTTTCAAGAACTTGATAGCTGACTATGCGGTCACCTTTCTCACGGGCTCCACTTCCGTGCCACTTTGTAAACTTGTCGATTGCGACGAACAAGAATTCAAAGCCCCCGGTAGCGCGGGGGAAGGGTCCCAAGATGTCGAGCCCCCAGACCAAAAATGGCCGTGACAAAGGGATTCTTTGGAGAGCTTGAGCAGGCTGATGGATATTCTTGGAGTGGAACTGGCAGGCTTCACACTTCGTGACTAGCTCAATTGCGTCTTGGAGGGCTGTGGGCCACTAGAAGCCTTGCCGGAAAGCTTTCCCAACCAAGGCCATTGATCCAATGTGGGAGCCACACATACCCTTGTGTATCTCTGCCAGTAGTTCCTCTCCTTCTTCCCGGCAAATGCACTTCAATTTCACACCGTTGGGCCTTCTTCTGTATAGCGTGTCGTCAATGAACTGATACATACTGGCCCTCTGGGCTACTCTTTCAGCATCTTCTTTTTCTTCGGGAAGTTCTCCGCATCTGGTATGTGCTCTGTTTGTAATCCGTCAAAGCGCTCCTCCAACTTTCTCACATCCTTGACGTATGCCTCCAACAATGGGCTTTGATAATCCTTGTTGATTTGTCTCACCACAATTTGTGAATCTCCACAGATGATCAGCTTCTTGATTCCCAGTTCTGTTGCAATCCTGAGACCGACAAGGAGCCCTTCATACTCTGCAGTACTGTTGGTAGCCTTCTCCCGGGGGAAATGCATTTGAACGATGTACTTAAGGTGCTCCACAGTGGAAGCAACGAGAAGCACGCCACCTCCTGCACCTTGTAGGGAGAAGGCGCCATCAAAATACATAATCCATTCTTGGGGCACTTCCTTGCCGGGGATGACTGTCTCTAGCACTTCTTCATCAGGGGTTGGCGTCCACTCCGCAATGAACTCTGCCAGCGCTCTACTCTGAATATTTGACGTGCTTTCAAACTTCAAACCAAAGCTGGATAACTCCAAAGCCCATTCCACGATCCTGCCAGTGCACTCGGGGTTTCGGAGTATGCGTTGCAAGGGGAAGCGGGTGACAACCGTGATCTCGTGGGCTTGGAAGTAGTGGCGCAGTTTCCTTGAGGCCATGATGAGGCCAAAAATTAACTTTTGCACGCCAAAGTACCTTGACCTAGCCCCCTGTAGCAGGGAGCTAACGAAGTACACTGGGAGCTGCACCACCTTCTTCCTTGCCATGATCTTGGAATTATCTCCGCTGCCTTGCTCTTCCTTGTCTTGAACTGCATCTGATCTTGCCGGGACGGGTTCACTTTCCTCTCTAGAGGGGATGGCGGTGGCGGTTGCTGCTTCATCTACCTCCCGCTGTGCCACCAGCGCTGCGGTAACCACTTGATTGGTCACTGCTAAATATAGCAGCAACGGCTCTTGTGGTTTAGGAGCGACTAAGATCAGAACAGAGGAAAGGTAGGTCTTCAAATCTTGTAGCGCAGCGTCTGCCTTCGGCATCCTTTCCACGCATATGATTGCGTCTTTCTTGTCTGATGGGATGGAAATGATGCCCATTGGTCCTGCATCTTCAAAGTGTTGTAGGCATAGTGGGATGCTGCCATGAATTTGGCCAGGGCAGGACGACCAAGGATTCCATTGTACGGCAGGGGGAGGTCAACCACATCAAACACAATCTTCTCAGTCCGGTAGTTCAACTCCCCTCCAAATGTTACCGGCAGTGTGATCTTCCCGTTAGGACGACTCCTACCGGGGTTGATCCCTTGGAATGTACCAGTAACCTTGAGCTCTTCATCTGTTATCTGGAGCTTGCTGATGACCTTTGGAGAAATTTGATTCAACCCGGCCCCGCCGTCAACCAACATCTTTGTGACCTTGAGGTTGCAGATCATTGGTAAAACCAACAACGGCAAACACCCTACCATGGTAGTGCGGTCAGGGTGATCCTCCTCATCAAAGATGATGGGCGTGCAGGACCACTTGAGCGGCTTCCGAGAATCTGTAGCTGGCTCCATGGCATTGACCTCATGCGCGCACCTTTTCAGTTAGCAGTGAGAGGAGTGCAGAGATGCACCCCCGTCAATGCAAAGGGCGTCAGTGGCTTTCTGGAACTCCTGCTCGCTGGTTTCCTCTTCATCTCCTTCATCACTCTCGTCCTCGCAATCCTTCTTCTCACGGCCCATCGCGGGTTTTCCTTGATACTGAGGAGCCTTGCCAGGGCAATCTGTTCTGCCACCTCGGCCCTTCCCGCCAGCACCATCTTGGTCTTTCTCCTTATCACGCTTCTCGTACTCAGCCCTCTGCTTCTTGATGAGTTGTGCAACCTGATGACACTCCTAAAGATCGTGGCCCTTGGTCCAATGCATCTTGCAGTACGACCCAGCACCCTTCCCAGCCTTCTCAGCAGCCGCGGCTTCCTGGCAATCAGTGCACGTGGCAGCTTCCTTGACGGGAACATCGGTCTTGGCCTTCTTGCCGGTACTAGGTGCACTCGATCCTTCAACGGTCATCACCACTTTATCCTTGCGCTTTTTGTTGCGCTTTTTGTTCTTCTTCTTCTGGCTGGTGGCGTCGTCGTTATCCTCGGAGTCGATGTCGACGCCATCTTCTTCACCTGGGAGTCGTCTCCCCTCTTCTACTCGGGCACACTTATCCACCAGAGTGTATAGCTCATTCACAGTCTTGGGTAACCGAACGTTCATTTTAGAGCGTATCCGGCAGTTGCACACGTTGGACTGGAACGCGGCTATCATAGCTACCGGGATGGATGTCTGGAATGTTCCTGTGCACCCGGCTAAACCTCTGCATGTACTTCTGCAGGCTCTCTCATTACTTCTGCGGGAGTAGCTGCAAGTCGCTGGGCTGTCCTGGTTCTTGATGCCGCCCGTGAAGGCGCCAACAAACTCATGGCACAGTTCCGCCCAGGTGGAGATGGAGTTCTCTGGCAAGCGCATCAGCCAAGACCTCACATTTGGCATGAGTGCCAAAAGGAAGTAGTTGGCAAACATCTTCTCGTCACTTCCCCCGGAAGCTTGAACAGCGATGGTGTAGATGCTCAAGAACTCTGACGGGTTCAATGTTCCATTGTACTTATCTAGTATTTCTGGCTTGAACATGCGGGCAGATGGCCAACGGACTTGCCGCAGCTCGCGAGTGAAGGCGGGGCACCCAACCTCGAAAGGTAGGTACAGACTTTCACCGGGCGTGGGCTCGTCGACGTCGGGGCCATTGCGCCTATCAGACTGGCGTTGGGTTTCGCGGCGTCGTTCGATGGTGACGCGTGCATCTTCCCTCCGCCTGTCTTCCAGGGCTCGCCGCTGGTCTTGTTGATGGTGTCCTAGACTAGGGGGTACTCACCACGTCGTCTCCCGGCCAGTGGATCAGGGCGAGGACCCCCATGGCGGTTCACTAATGGGCCAGTTCGGATAGCCGATGACATATACGAGGAAGATTGCACAAGACTTGGTGATCAAGACAAGGACTCCTCTCCACTGACGTAGCCGGCTAGGACTCTTGTATCCTAGGCCTCTGGTACATTATAAAAGCCGAGGCCAGGCTAGTAGATTGGGGATTATGACATTACCCATCATACCCCTAGGGTTTAGACCACAACGTATGATCTCGAGGTAGATCAACTCTGTACTTGATACTCCATCAATATAAACAAGAGTAGGACATAGGGTTTTACCTCCATCATGAGGGCCCGAACCTGGGTAAAACATCGTCTCCTTCGTTCCTGTTACCGTTGATCCGAGAATCCACAGCTCGGGACCCCCTACCCCGAGATCTGCCAGTTTTAACACCGACAATGGTGCTTTAATTGAGAGTTCCGCTGTGTGATCGGCAATGGATCAATGGCTGGTCTGCAGATCAACTGCGACGTCGGCGTCTTCATCGCTGGCTCGACTGGTCACCTTTGCTGGGCCGAGGACCAGGCTCCTCTTCGGATCATCAAGATCGACATATGTCATCGTCATCATCAACTCCGATCTGTATCAAGATCATGGAAGAATCATCCATGGAGCCCGGGGGCTCAACGTCAACATTGCCCTCATGCGGCCATGCTGTTTTTCCGGACAGCGAACTTGTATCGGCCTTCATTGCCTCCTCAAGCGTCGGTTTGAAAATTGCTTTGGTGGAACAGTGTGGAATTGAGTATATAACAACCCTGTAAAATTTCATCGCGTTCCAATGGAGGAATCTCTGGGGATCTACGATATACCGGAGCCCTGCCGAATCTGGACTGGAATCTGGACGAGTTTAAGGCGAGGAGTCCAGCGTCTAGCTCGAACGTCCTTTGGAAAATCCAACATTTGATCGGCTGTGGAATTACTGTATCGACCAGCCCTCAAAATTTCAGCTCGATCCGACCATTCAAACTCCGGGAAACCTCTGATGAGCGCCTCAAATTTTGGATCTATTTTCTACGCGAAAACGAATCCGACCCGAATTCATCTTTCTTCATGAACGGGATATTGAACATCCTTTTTCAAGGAAACATTTTCTAGGGTATTGTGTTTTGTTTCCAAACACATGCTCACAAATTTTGTTTCTTTTCGGAGGTAATCTTCACCGTTGCGCCGGTGTCAAACCAGCCCGACAAACGTTGCTGCACGGCTGCCAAGCTGCACCAGACGGGTCATCGCTTCATCGAGCCGAGCTCAACCTTATCGGTTCATCATCTTGGCAAGCCGAACAAGAGTTCGGCATCATGAAGGCCAAATCATCACCAACATTGTCGCCCCACGGATTATACGGAGCGGACACGCCGGCATCACTGCATGGTCACTTCATCAAGCTGGCATTACACTATTGCTTCTTCAAGCCTAGATGTGACCTCTGCATCCGATGATCGGGAGTCAATTCCGGTCGGACTCGCCTCTCTTACCCCGGATCCAGCTTCAATCCTGAACGCGACTTCGGCGTCCGAACACCAGGAGTCAACCCTAGCCAGACTCGCCCCTCGCACCATCATACCGGAGGACGATTCCGAAGAAATCCTAGATACTAATCCGGCTAACCAAGCAGATGTCCACCACGCCGACCTACTTCGACACCTCGGCTGGCATGGGGCTACAAACGTCACACTACCGATCTGCCCCATCACCTCGGTTAGACCGGGGGCTTCCCCATCTTTTCATCAACCTACTCCGGTGACTTCGGCGTCACCAGCCGACCAGCTTCGTCACGTTAACTGGACCGGGGGCTTTGCCTCGCCACATCGACCGTGCTGCATCGCCACTTCATCAAGCCGAGCTCTTCGCTTGGGCACCTCGGGACCGGCTTGGGGGCTGGGACCTCGACCTGCGTCATCAACGCCGAACACATTAATCAGCTAAGTCGCTTTCATGCTCAAAGTTTTTAAATTTTTAATTTGTGTTCGGTTCAACCATGCTCGCTTATGTTGTTTGTTAAAATAAACTCAGTTTACCCATGTTAACTAGGGGCTCTTAAAATTTATATGAGCCATTCTATAATAAAAAAAATTCTAAGTCATTGCAAAGTCTTTTTCTAACACTCCATTCTCGACTCGAGTGTGTGGTCAATAGCTTGATAGCCTATTTTCTCTCTAAAGCCGCTCGAGTTTAGTTTGTTAAACTGGCCTGAGAAGCACTCCACCTTCGGGAATAGGAGGTTGAAACCGAAGGTTGACCCGCTTGGAGGCTTGAGATCAGATGCGTCATGTTAAAGCATGACGAAAGGAAAAAATTATTTTAAGACCAATTTTTGGATTGGCACAAAAAAAACTCGATTTAGTTCGGGCGTAAAGTTTTTACTGAAGTTTTTTGGTTTTCCAACCCTATGGCACTTTTAACCCATTTGTGTGTTTCCAGCATAACTCTCGCAGTGCAACGCCGGGCACCTTTTCAGATTCGGCAATATCAACAGTGCGCTGCAACTAGAGCCGAACCCACCAAAAGCCAAGGTAATTCATGAAGTCCTCGGCAAAACATTCTCGGATATTGCTTTATATGCATCAGTTTCGAATTGTGTCTTCGGTCAATAGTTGGGTTGCCCGGCTCCTGTGCTTGCCTCCTACGTTCTGCTTTGTTCGGCTAGGTGTGCAAAGGGAGAACCACTGCGATTGTGCTTCCAGCTCGAATGGTTAAGCGCCTCAGTGGAGAAAGCCGAAAACTGACTGTCACAATGAGCGTAAACTGGTCAGCGATCCGATGACTGTATCAAACTACAGATCGATAGAGGTCACCCCATGTTAAATGATGGGCCTTTCATAAGATTGGCCGAAGTGTTACCGGTTTGACCTCGGTCGACGCAGAACACTAACGGAGGGCTAGTAACTGGCCCTGAACTTTAAAACTCCTATGACTAAGTGAAAGTTATAAAGCCTGCATATTTGATTGCCTCGTTTCCGTTAACACAACCGCCTCCAGGCACCAAGACGTCATCTAAGGGTTGTATTGTTAGTACGGAAACACCTTGTGTAGAATCTACAAAGGGGTGGAAGCCGGCGATGGGCCACTTTCAGGTTATAAACAGTCTCAAAGGAGAATTTACCTTCCATAATTATCATAATATAGCCATAAATATGCATCAATTTGACTTAAGATTTTGGCCAAGCTGGGTTGCCCGGCTCCTGTGTTTACCCCTACGTTCCCGATTGTTCGGCTAGGCGGTAAAGGGAGCACCTCTGTGATTGTTACTATCGGGTCATCCGGGTTAGTACCTCAGACTGGGTAAAGTCGAAAGCTAGCCATCTTAAAGAATATAATTGGTCGGCAATAATGGAATTGAAAATTTCGGTTCATTATGGACCACAGAGTTCCGGAACTTTTCCCTAACTAAATCCTCAATATTTTCCTCCCACATTGATCGGAGATGAGGTTTCATGATCATAGTCGGCATGACAACCCAAAGAAAGGAACCGATAGCGGGACTATTTTCTATCAAAGATGTTTCTTACGTTAATAGTAATATAATATATCTCTCTGCGTACCTTTGTTTATAAAACCGTATGGCCGGATTGCCTTGTTTCCCATAAATCTTTGCTCTTATAATGGCTTTATGAAGTAGGGAAACACTCCCCGGCTACTGGCCGAGTAGGTTGAAGGCGATGGTCGGTCAACAAAGTTTTGTACGATGCGGTTCTGAGCATTAATGATGTAACGTACTTGGGTACATAGAATCATTTCACATAAATTGCGAGCAAAAGTCAATTTATTGCAGCCAATCTTTTACGGAATCAAGGGCACAATCTCGTTGAGACAACCGAGCAGCTGACATAATGCTCTCATAATTCCCTATTGGCATTGATTTCCTATTTATTAAGCCCCTTGAGGCCGACCTTGGCGAGCTCAGTTTTCGTTCGCTCTAGATCCTTTAAGAGATCTTTATTCTCTTTCCGGGATGGTTGTGTTAAACACAACAAAATTTTCTGTCAAATGGATATCGATCCTTAATTCAGCCACCCGTGCCCACATTAAGGCTCGGGGGCTACTGGGCTTCACGCTTATCATTTACAAATATTAAAAGGGCACATTGATCCCCTGATATGGTGTTGCCACCCGACCAGTGGCTCGGGGGCTACTGCATTGCCTATTCAATGCAGAAAATTCAAAGTGCTCAAGTGTTCGGCTTGACCGAGCTATGGGAAAACGCGTCTTCAGACAACAATAGGCACCATCTGGAACCTATCCGGCATCAAGCTAATATATTACGGTGACTTCTCAAGACACTCTCTCAAGGGCCCATCTGCTGATCACTATTTCCTCTAATATATTACACCGCGGTTCTATTCCTAAGTATGCTGCAGGGCTAGGAGTTGATCCTCAGGCCGATTTTGTGAATCGACCTGAGTCTCAGGGGCTACTAGAATCAGCGGTTTAATTTTATCCTTCAGGTGCATCCCGGATATTAGGTCGGCACGCACCTTGAGGACTACTGGCTATACATCTTGGCAGAGAATAAATTGCACAAATCAAAATTAAATCCATAAAAATCAGCCCGCGGCTGAGGTAGTGCACCACCTCGGAAGTTGTCCGGCGTTGGAGCTCGACAGCAAAAAGACTCTTGGGATGCAGTCCGCCGTTGGAGCTCGGATGCAGTCCGGCGTTGGTGCTCGGCTGCAAAATATACCTCGGATGCAGTCCGGCCTTGGAGATTGGATGCAAGAGGACACTGCCGCACGGGAAACACTTCAAACCCAAGGTGGGGCGTAAAAAATAACAAGGCATTGATAAAGGCCGAAGACTTAAAGGGCTCCTCAGATACTCGACGTTAAAACTCTTCGGATTCACTTCGGCGATCCTCAACATAAAAAATGAGAAGATTTGTTGAACCAGTTTTCAAGACCGACGGCCAAAGATGAAGAATAGTTCGGAAGAACCGAGAAGCGTCCCCAACTTAAAGACCGGTTCAGGGGGCTACTGACGGTGTCCTGGACTAGGGGGTACTCACCACGTCGTCTCCTGACCAGTGGGTCAGGCCGAGGACCCCCATGGCGGTTCACTAATGGGCCAGTTCGGACAGCCAATGACATATACGAGGAAGATTCCACAAGACTTGGTGATCAAGACAAGGACTCCTCTCCACTGACGTAGCCGGCTAGGACTCTTGTATCCTAGGCCTCCGGTACATTATATAAGCCGAGGCCAGGCTAGTTGATAGGGGATTATGACATTACTCATCATACCCCTAGGGTTTAGACCACAACATATGATCTTGAGGTAGATCAACTCTGTACTTGATACTTCATCAATATAAACAAGAGCAGGACGTAGGGTTTTACCTCCATCATGAGGGCCCGAACCTGGGTAAAACATCGTCTCCTTCGTTCCTGTTAGCATTGATCCGAGAATCCACAGCTCGGGACCCCCTACCCCGAGATCTGCCGGTTTTGACCCCGACACTCGTCGTGCTCGAGGATCGGACGAGGCCATCGATACGTCGTCGGGTTCTTGGTTGCGTTGCCCTGGCTGCGGCCCCTGCGCTGGCTGCCGCGGAGGGGATTGCACCGTGGGGTGGCCACTTCGGAACGGCCAGCGGCTCGGGCCGTTGCCGCCGCCTGCGGAGGCCGTGACGGGCCTGATCGCTGTGATCCTCTTGCCTCGGCGAAGACAATCAGGCTCTGAATGCTGGCTCTCCACTCATCTATCTGATCGGCCGCCGGCGGAAATCTCAACAGGAGTTGGGCCCGCACCATGGCCTCTGAAGCGGTGCTCGGCATGGAGGACGATGTAGACCGTAGCGTCGCCTGGCTCCTGACGGTGCCGGTAATGGCAGCGCCATGCTCTTGTCGCTGTGAACAAGTCGCCAGGGCGGCGTGGAGATGAGGTGGATGTGCTTGGGGATCGGCGGCTCCATTCGGTGCATCGGCTTGGCCAGCCCGTCCTGGGGGTGGCGCGTGCCCTGCGGCCGCACCCGCAGCGGGGACGGCCGAAGGGTTGCGGTTCGCCCCAGGGCGAGCGCCACCGCTGTGGCTGCGCCCTTCGGTGGGGTGGAGAGGCGCGAAAGGGATGATCTCTCCTCCCGCACCCCGTGGAGCGTGGCCGCTGGGATGTTGTTTGGGCTGTCCGTCTCCGGTGCCTCCTCCTCCCGTTTCTGCTACAGGGGAGGTGGTGACAACGCCGCCTGCGCCGGTCACGTCCCCTGCAGCGTCCACATCCCCGTGCACCCCAGTCACCCCCATGGCGTCGGCGGCCGCGTGTGAAGGGGCCTACGAGGTGGACGGGTGAGCTGCGGCACCAGGTTTCTTCTTGGGTGCCATGGATGATGAAGTCATCGATGAAGAAAACGATGATGAAGATGACGCGCTGCGTACGCTCTTGGGTTCACGCAAGCGCTTCCCCCTACCTGCCGCGCCAAAGATGTCGTGGAAAAACACGGCCACCTATGGGGCCATCGGTGCCTTGTGGTTCGGCAGGGGGGAATGATGCATTGCACAAGGAGCGGAGGGCGCGGGGCAGCGCCGTAGCGATCACACGGGCAGTTTTTACCCAGGTTTAGGCCACCGCGAGGCGTAGAACCCTATTCCTGCTTTGGTAGATTGATTAGAGGATCGTGGTGGAGACGCAGTGCTCTAGCCCGGTAAGGTCGCCTCGGGGCGAGAGCAGCTACGCGCGTATGAGTGTTGTCGGAGTAATGGACCACGGGTACCCCAAAGACGGGGAACCAACGCTTCAAGACATCGGGGTGGCCAAAGCCCCTCAGTCCGGCTACTCCGGCCGACTCACCACCCGGCCGCTCCACTCGGCCGGCTGCTGGCTGCGCCAGCCAGCCGGCTGCCGACTGCGCCAACCATCTGGCTGCCCAGAGTTAACCGCGACATCACATCCGACACGACACCGACAAGACGGCCGTTCCATGGACACTATTGCTGATGAAGCAAACACTATAGCGCGGCACCTCGCTGCGCCCCAATAGTGCGGCACTATGCATACATCATGCGTCACTTCGGGTGACCCCCTAATAGTGTAGTTGGCACCGCGGGCCACCCCTTGTCCCCTGGGCTCCCCTTTATAAGGAGCACCAGGGGAGGCCTCACACGGGCAAGCTAGCAAGCTAGCTAGCCAGCCATCGATCCATCCATTCTCTCACGCCATACACATTTGGCCGGCCACAATGGCTCCCTGGGAGCACACCACGCCACACACACTCATGGTTACTCACGCCCACGGCTCACTCCGGCCACACGCATATACGGGGCCAGATGCCCGTGGCACTGACCTCAGATACAGCTTCAGGATCAACTCTGTACTAGATATACTACACATATACAGACATGCAGGAGTAGTGGTGTTATCTCTCCGAAGAGCCCTGAATCTGGGTAAACCACCGCGTGCTACTCGCATACCCGTCCCCGAATATTCCATGGCAGACTTGCCCTCACCTCAAGCCACCCCGTGGCATCTGTCGACTCGCGGTACCGCCTGCCGACTGACGTGAGAATACTCCGACAGTTGGCGCCCACCATGGGGCGAACTGCCGCAGGAACCGCGTTTCGGGCGGGACCCTTTTCGTCATCGTCGCCGCGACGCCACGGCCGTCTCTTCGGCCGCGTTCGAGGGATCGACATAAACTCGCCCCCGGTGCAACCGCGCGGGGCGACTCGTCGTCGTCGTCGGCATCGCCATCTCCGTCATCACCGCCGCGACGTCACTGCCGTCTCTCCGGTGGCGCTCGGGGCTCGACTTCACCATGCCCAAGCAGCGCGCGTGCGGGGCGGCATGTCCCCGTCGTCTGCCTCCGTCCGCGCGCGCGTGCGCCGCGTCCGGCCTCCCCCACCTCTGGTTGCTCCGACCGCAGCCGTGCACCCGCTCCACCGTGTTGTTTCGCTCCGGCACTCCGGTGTCTTTTTTCCCTGCCTCCGCTACGAGCTCTCCCGCCGTTGTAGCTGCTGCTGCGTCCCGCTGTAGCTGCAGTTGCGGCCGTGCCTCTCTACTGCTCCTCAACCACGGCGCCTCGCACCGCTAGCCTCGCCGGTCGGCTCCGGCCCCGGATCCGCTCCGTTCAGGCCTAAGCCTCCCGCGGCTGCTCCGCTGATCCCCTCCCGCGGCCGCGCGCTGCTACAGCCCCGCCTCGGTCCCGGCCTCTGGCTCCCCTACAGCCTCTTCTCGGCCACCGGACATGGCCTGTGTAGCCAGATCGGCCGTGGGCATGTCGCCGCTCGCCTGCGCCTCTAGACCACCTCTTCTCCCGCCCAGCCGTGGCTACAAACCCGTCAAACGAGCTGTTGCACTGCCTCCACTCCCATTGAGCACGCCCTCGCCCTGCTGGCCTCTCCCAGGCAGGCCGCCGCCGCCTCATGCCCCATCACGGTGGCCACCCGGCTGGTCTCCCTCGTCGGCGAGCCTCCGTGGCTCCTCCTCGCCTCGCTGACCGCGGCTCCCCATCGCCCCCGCACTTTGGCCCACGGCAACGTGCCCGGCCTTCTCCACGCCTCCCAGTCCGCACGTCGCTGCGGGCCCCCCTGCTCCGGCCCGGTGTCCGCGCCGCTACGGGTCGCCTCGCTGCGCCCCCGCGCCGTGGCTGGCCCCCTGCCCGCGCCCGCGGCACCCGTCCGCCCACCCGGTGCCTCTCCTGCGTGCCCAGCATCCCGGCCGGCGCGGCCGTGTCACCGTCATCCCGCACAGTCACCCCCGTCCCCGCGCGTGACTGGCTCGCTCTGCTCCTCTCGCACGTGCGCGCGTGCGCCCCTGCAGCCCTCGACTCCCCGCGAGCGCCACTCGAGCTGCGCCTACGCCGCCCGCGGCCGTTCCTCCACGCGGCCGCTCCCGGCCTTCCCCGCGCCTGGCTCTGCGCTGCTCACCCCCCCACTCCGGCTGCTCCTCCAGCCGGCAGCCGCGGCCCGCACCGCCTCGCACAATCCCCGCGCACCTCGCCGCTGCAGCCGGCAACCGCGCCGAGTCGCCGCTGCCGCATCCCGCGCGCCGGCCGGGTCGTAGTTGCCGCCTCCCGCGCCTCCGTCCGTCCGAGTCCACGCTCGCACACGCGTCGCGTCGCGCCTGCTGCCCGCACCCTCCTCAGCACCAGTCGGCTCCGAGCCCCTGCAGCCGGTTCCGGGACCCCGCCGGCTCGCCTACGTCCGCAGCCGAGTGCTCCACGCCTGGCTTCCCTTGCCGCCTACCGGCTCCCGCGCCCCGCCTGGCTGCTCCGGCCCCGCGCGCGCGCGTCCTCTGCCCGCCGCCTCGCCCAGCCGGCTGCACCGCGCTGGCTCCGCGCGATCCCACGCCGCCAGCGAGCCAGTTGCCGGCCCGCCGGCCCCTCGCCGGCTGCGCGAGCCTGGCCGCGCGCTCTGGCCCGCCAGGTGGCCTCCACCCGCGGCCGCCTGCCACCCGCCTTGGCTCGACCTTCCCGCCGGCTCGCCTCTCCGTCCGACCTCCAGGTCGCGCCCCCGCCGGCTGCCCCATGCAGAAACAGAGAAAAGAAAAGGCGGGGGTCGGATGCTCGCTTAGCGCCGGCTGAAAAAGTCAAAGGCCGGGTGTCAAGGGCTGGCTGACCAAAAAAAAAATGTCTGCCTGCCCGTCCGCCTGCTTCGCCACTCGGACGGCCAGCCGTGACCTGCCCCACCTGCATCGTCACCTGGCTGACCGGTCCACCTGCCGACTCCGACGCCTAGCCGGCTGAGGAGCCGGCCCGGCCGCCCGTCCACCTCGACGACCGTTCGGTCGGACCCGACCGGCCGGGACCCCCTTCGAGCACCAGGAGGCTCGAAGGCTACACCCAGCGGATGCGCCGGCGTGCTCCGCGAGCGCCAGGCCGCGTCGGCTGTCTTTGTCAACCTCCGCCTCGTCTGCGTCAAAGCCATGTGAGCTCCTCACCAGCATATTTTCGCGCCACGTGCAAACTCGGATAACCCCGAGCGACACTCGGGGACCACCTCCGCCTTTATTACAGTTGCACTACTGTCCGCCCCGGCGCCAGCCAGTGTTGGACCGGAGGCTGGCCGCTTGGCCTGAGACGTTCGTTCCCACAGACGGCTTAGTAGCATGCGCGGTACCGAAGGCTCACTCTTCGTCTCAGCTACAGACCGCAGCGCGGCAGTCCGGCTAGCAAGAGCAAACGCTGGAGGCCACCCACGCGAAAAATGTTCGGGGAGAAAAACAGTTCGGGCGACCCGGCCGTTTGCTTTATGAGTATCTCCTCAGTTAAATCCACTCCCAGAGTCTAAGTACTGTACACTCCACTCCGTGGCCCACTCTCAGCCACAGACCGCAGCACGGTTGTCCAGCTAGCGAGAGCACAAGCCAAAGAGTGGAGGGGACATGAAAAATATTGAAGGGGGCTCGGACGAAACCGAGTCGGCACCCTCCACCTAAAACTTGCACTGCTAAAAGCTAAGCATTTAATATTTCTACGCCCGTCTAACCCTGTTTTTTGCATGATCATTTCCGTGGGGAACCCCCCTCCTCACCTGGAGGCTCGGAGGCTACACCCAGTGGGTGCACTGACGCGCCCCCACTGGAAGCAAGCCGCGCCGGCTGCAACCCACAACCGGCTGTCATCGACACCATCATTCGGCGGACTCCGCGTCCGCGCCCGACAGCGTCAGTCGGCGGACTCCGCGTCCGCTCCCGACAGCATCCGTCGGAGGACTCCGTGTCCGCGCCCGACAGCATCCGTCGGCGGACTCCGCGTCCGCGCCCGACAGCTCCAGGCAGCGGACCCCGCGTCCACACCCGACAGCACTAGCCGGCAGACCCCGCGTCCGTGCCAGGCAGGGCCTCGCGCCGACCAGCCGGAGGACTCCGTGTCCGCGCTCGGCACCCTCGACGTCGCCGTCGACTTCATCACCAACAACATGACCCTCCGCCCAACTTTTCCAAGTTGCCCGGAGGCTCAGAGGCTACACCCAGAGGGTGCGCTTGCCCGCCCCCGCTTGGAACATGCCGCGCCTATTGCACGCCCATCGCCGGATGCAACCGACCCCTCGACGCCATCTTCTACATCAACGCTCGCTAAAAAACCTCCGCCCAACTTTGCCAAGTTGCCCGGAGGCTCGGAGGCTACTGTTAGAGTAATGGACCACGGGAACCCCAAAGAAGGGGACCAACGCTTCAAGACATCGGGGTAGCCAAAGCCCCTCAGTCCGGCTACTTCGGCCGACTCGGCACCCGGCCGCTCCACCCGGCCGGCTGCCCGGAGTAAACCGCGACATCACATTTGACACGACACCGACAAGACGGCCGTACCATGGACACTATTGCTGATGAAGCAAACACTATAGTGTGTCACCTCGCTGCGCCCCAATAGTGCGGCACTGTGCATACATCATGCGTCACTTCGGGTGACCCCCCAATAGTGTAGTTGGCACCGCGGGCCACCCCTTGTCCCCTGGGCTCCCCTTTATAAGGAGCACCAGGGGAGGCCTCACACAAGCAAGCTAGCTAGCCTGCCATCCATCCATCCATTCTCTCATGCCATACACATTTGGCCGGCCACAATGGCTCCCTGGGAGCACACCACGCCACACACACTCATGGGCACTCATGCCCACGGCTCACTCCGGCCACATGCATATACGAGGCCAGATGCCCGTGGCACTGACCTCAGATACAGATTCAGGAGCAACTCTGTACCAGATATACTACACATATACAGACATGCAGGAGTAGGGGAGTTATCTCTCCGGACAGCCCCGAACCTGGGTAAACCACCGCGTGCTACTCGGATACCCATCCCCGGATATTCCACGGCAGACTTGCCCTCACCGCAAGCCACCGCGTGGCATCTGTCGACTCGCGGTACCCCCTGCCGACTGACGCGAGAATACTCAGACAAGTGTACAAGGGTCCGAATCATTTCTTAGGTTGCCATGGCCCTCCTTTTATAGATTAAGGGGTCACCACAATGGCAAATCAGTCTTTGTGTACCGATTAGATAGCAAACAGTGCCATCATACCTAACTCCGCAGACAGGACCGAGCGCATTAAATGCGTCGCTTAGTGTCACATCGTAGCATAGCCCGGCAAGCCTTGCCGTGCAGTTCGACCACCTTCTCGCCTGCCTGCGTGACACGTCGCTGGACGAGTGTCATTTGGAGATGATTCCCTCTGGAATTGGCTGCCACGTGCCAAATAACGGCCACTTAGCCTCCTGGGGGCTCGACACCGCACCAATCGATGACTTGCGTTTTTGTGAGGTGAAGCGGTGGAGCCTTGGCGGGGTAATCCGCCCTCAGTGTCCCCGGCAAGCCTGCCGGGGCAATCTTGAGACTTGTCTTTAGGGCAACCTTGTCCCCGCCAGGCTCGCCTGCCCGGCAGGGGAGGTTTTTCCTTAGTGGTATCTTGCTCCCTTGGTTCATCTTGGTCTTCTTGATCCACCCTTTGATTTCTCAAAGAGCTGATCTCTTCTGCTTGTCCTTGTCTTGGATGCTGCAACTGTTGGGAATCGTTGCATGAAAAACAAAAAATTTCTACGCACATGCAATGATCTATCCATGGAGATGCATAGCAACGAGAGGGGAGAGTGTGTCTACGTACCCTCGTAGACCGTAAGCAGAAGCGTTTCACAACGCGGTTGATGTAGTCGAACTTTCTTCGTGCTCCACCGATCGAGTACCGAACGTACGGCACCGCCGAGTACTGCACACGTTCATCTCGGTGACGTCCCTCGCCTTCTTGATCCAGCAAGATGTCGAGGTACTAGATGAGTTCCGTCCGCACGACGGCGTGGTGACGGTGATAGTGAAGTGATCTCCGCAGGGCTTCGCGTAAGCACTACGAAAATATGACTGAGAGAGTAAACGGTAGACGGGGGCGCCGCACACGGCTAAGACAATGTTGTTGTGTGTCCTAGGCGCCCCCCTCCCACATATATATAGGTGGGGGGGGGAGGAGGGAGCAGCCAGGGGGCGCCCCAAGTAGGATCCAAATCCTGGTTGGGGTTTCCCCAAGTGGCGCCCCCCTGCCTTATTTCACAGGAGAAGAAAGGGAAGGGGGAAGAGAGAAAGGAAAGGGGGGCCGAACCCCCTTTTTCCTTCTCCCAATTCGGCCACCTGCCATCGGGGGGGAGCGCCACCCCTTCTGGGCTAGTGTGGTCTCCTCTCATGGCCCATATGGCCCATATATTCCGCCCGGGGGTTCCGGTAACCCCTCCGGTACTCCGATAAATACCCGATACACTCCGGAACACTTTCGGTGTCCGAATACTATCGTTCTATATATCAATCTTTACCTCTCAACCATTTCGAGACTCCTCGTCATGTCCGTGATCACATCTGGGACTCCGAACAACATTCGGTCACCAAATCACATAACACATATAATACTATATCGTCAACGAACGTTAACCGTGCGGACCCTACGGGTTCGAGAACTATGTAGACATGACCGAGACACCTCTCCGGTCAATAACCCATAGCGGAACCAGGATGCTCATATTGACTCCTACATATTCTACGAAGATCTTTATCGGTCGAACAGTTATGACAACATACGTAATTCCCTTTGTCCATCGGTATGTTACTTGCCCAAGATTCGATGTCGGTATCTTCATACCTAGTTCAATCTCATTACCGGCAAGTCTCTTTACTCGTTCCGTAATACATCATCCTGCAACTAACTCATTAGTCACTTTGCTTGCAAGGCTTCTTATGATGTCTATTACCGAGAGGGCCCAGAGATACCTCTCCGATACTCGGAGTGACAAATCCTAATCTCGATATATGCCAACTCAACAAACACCTTCGGAGACACCTGTAGAGCATCTTTATAATCACCCAGTTACATTGTGACGTTTGACAAGGCATTCCTCCAGTATCCGGTTGTTGCATAATCTCATAGTCGAAGCAATATGTATTTGACATGAAGAAAGCAATAGCAATAAAACTGAACGATCAATATGCTAAGCTAACGGATGGGTCTTGCCCATCACATCATTCTCCTAATGATGTGATCCTGTTATCAAATGACAACTCATGTCCATGGTTTTGAAACCTTAACCATCTTTGATCAACAAGCTAGTCAAGTAGAGGCTCACTAGGGACACAATGTTTGTCTATGTATTCACACATGTATTTAGGTTTCCGATCAATACAATTCTAGCATGAATAATAAACATTTATCATGAATAAGGAAATATAAAATAACAACTTTATTATTGCCTCTAGGGCATATTTCCTTCAGTCTACCACTTGCACAAGAGTCAATAATCTAGTTCACATCGCCATGTGATCAACACTCAAAGGGTTTACTAGAGTCAATAATCTAGTTCACATTGCCATGTGATTAACACCAATAGTTTACATCGCCATGTGAACAACACCAAAAGGGTTTACTAGAGTCAATAATCTAGTTCACATCGCCATGTGATTAACACCGAAAGAGTACTAAGGTCTGATCATGTTTTGCTTGTGAAAGAAGTTTAGTCAACGGGTCTGCCACATTCAGATCCTTATGTATTTTGCAAATTTCTATGTCTACAATGCTCTGCATGGTGCTACTCTAGCTAATTTGCTCCCACATTTAATATGTATCCAGATTGAGACTTAGAGTCATCTGGAGTAGTGTCAAAGCTTGCATCGATGTAACCCTTTACGACGAACTCTTTATCACCTCCATAACCGAGAAATATTTCCTTAGTCCTCTTAAGGCAACTAAGGATAATTTTGACCGTTGTCTAGTGATCCACTCCTGGATCACTATTGTACCCCCTTGCCAAACTCATGGCAAAGTACAGAATTGGTACACAGCATGGCATACTTTATAGAACCTATGGCTGAGGCATCGGGAATGAATTTCATTCTCTCTCTATCTTCTGCTGTGGTCGGGCTTTGAGTCTTATTCAATTTCACACCTTACAATACAGGCAAGAACTTTTTCTTTGGTTGATCCATTTTGAACTACTTCAAAATTTTATTAAGGTATGTACTCATCAAAAGTCTCATCAAGCGTCTCGATCTATCTCTATAGATCTTGATGCCCAATATGAAAGTAGCTTCACCGAGGTCTTTCTTTGAAAAACTCCTTTCAAACTACCCTTTATGCTTTCCAAAAAATTCTACATCATTTTCGATCAACAATATGTCATTCACATATACTTATCAGAAATGTTGTAGTGCTCCCACTCACTTTCTTGTAAATACAGACTTCACCGAAAGTCTGTATAAAACCATATGCTTTGATCACCTCATCAAAGCATATATTCTAACTCCGAGATGCTTGCACCAGTCCATAGATGGATCACTGGAGCTTGCACACTTTGTTAGCACCTTTAGGATCGACAAAACCTTCTGGTTGCATCATATACAACTCTACTTTAAGAAATCCATTAAGGAATGCAGTTTTGACATCCATTTGCCATATTTCATAAAATGCGGCAATTGCTAACATGATTCGGACAGACTTTAAGCATCGCAACGAGTGGGAAAATCTCATCGTACTCAACACCTTGAACTTGTCGAAAATCTTTTTTGAAAAGTCGAGCTTTGTAGATAGTAACAATACCATCAGCGTCCGTCTTCCTCTTGAAGATCCATTTATTCTCTATGGCTTGCCGATCATCGGGCAAATCTACCAAAGTCCACACTTTGTTCTCATACATGAATCCTATCTCAGATTTCATGGCCTCAAGCCATCTGTCGGAATCTGGGCTCAACATAGCTTCTTCATAGTTCGTAGGTTTGCCTTGGTCTAATAACATGACTTCCAGAACAGGATTACCGTACCACTTTGGTGCGGATCATGCTCTGGTTGACCTACGAGGTTCAGTAGCAACTTGATCTGAAGTTTCATGATCATTATCATTTGCTTCCTCTCTAGTTGGTGTAGTCATCACGGGAACGGATTTCTATGATGTGCTACTTTCCAATTCGAGAGAAGGTACGATTAGCTCATCAAGTTCTACTTTCCTCCCATTCACTTCTTTCGAGAGAAACTCCTTCTCTAGAAATATTTCATTCTTGGCAACAAAGAACTTGCCTTCAGATCTGTGGAAGAAGGTGTACCCAATAGTCTATTTTGGGTATCCTATGAAGACGCACTTCTCCGATTTCAGTTCGAGCTTATCTGGCTGAAGCCTTTTGACATAAGCATCGCATCCCCAAACTTTAAGAAACGACAGCTTAGGTTTCTTGCCAAACCATAGTTCATAAGGGGTCGTCTCAACGGATTTAGACGGTGCCCTATTTAACGTGAATGCAGCTGTCTCTAATGCATAACCACAAAACGATAGTGGTAAATCGGTAAGAGACATCATAGATCGCACCATATCTAATAAAGTACGGTTACGACGTTCGGACACACCATTACGCTGTGGTGTTGCAGATGGCGTGAGTTGTGAAACTATTCCACATTGTTTTAAATGAAGGCCAAACTTGTTACTCAAATATTCGCCTCCGTGATCAGATCGCAGAAACTTTATTTTCTTGTTATGATGATTCTCCACTTTACTCTGAAATTCTTTGAACTTTTCAAATATTTCAGACTTGTGTTTCATTAAGTACAAATACCCATATCTGCTCAAATCATCTGTGAAGGTCAGAAAATAATGATACCCGCCGTGCGCCTCAACACTCATCGGACCGCATACATCGGTATGTATTATTTCCAATAAGTCATTAGCTCGCTCCATTGTTCTGGAGAACGGAGTTTTAGTCATCTTGCCCATGAGGCATGCATGGTTCGCAAGTATCAAATGATTCATAATCAAGTGATTCCAAAAGCCCATCTGCATGGAGTTACTTCATGCGCTTTACACCATTATGACCTAAATGGCAGGGCCACAAGTATGTTGCACTATCATTATCAACTTTGCATCTTTTGGCATCAATATTATGAATATGTGAATCACTAAGATTGAGATTCAATAAACCATTGAGTGTATGACCATAGAAGGTTTTATTCATGTAAACAGAACAACAATTAATCTTTGACTGAAATGAATAACCGTATTGCAATAAATATGATCCAATCATATTCATGCTCAACGCAAACATCAAATAACATTTATTTAGGTTCAACACTAATCCCGAAGGTAAAGGGAGTGTGCGATGGTGATCTTATCAACCTTGGAATCACTTCCAACACACATCGTCACCTCGCCCATAACTAGTCTCTGTTCATTTTGCAACTCCTATTTGGAGTTACTAATCTTAGCAAATGAACCGATATCAAATACCCAGGGGCTACTATGAACTCTAGTAAAGTACACATCAATAACATGTATATCAAATATACCTTTGTTCACTTTGCCATCCTTCTTATCCGCCAAGTTTTTTCGGGCAGTTCTGCTTCCAGTGACCATTTCCTTTGCAGTAGAAGCACTCAGTTTCAGGTTTGGGACTAGCTTTGGGCTTCTTCATGGGAGTGGCAACTTGCTTGCCATTCTTCTTGAAGTTCCCTTTCTTTCCCTTGCCCTTTTTCTTGAAACTAGTGGTCTTGTAAACCATCAACACTTGATGCTCTTACTTGATTTCTACCTTCGCCGATTTCAGCATCGCGAAGAGCTCGGGAATCATTTTTGTCATCCCTTGCATATTATAGTTCATGACGAAGTTCTAGTAGCTTGCTGATAGTGACTAGAGAACTCTGTCAATCACTATCTTATCTGGAAGATTAACTCCCACTTGATTCAAGCGATTGTAGTACTCAGACATTCTGAGCACATGCTCACTGGCTGAGCTATTCTCCTCCATCTTGTAGCAAAGTACTTGTCAGAGGTCTTATACCTCTTGATATGGGCATGAGTCTGAAATACCAATTTCAGCTCATGGAACATCTCATATGCTCGGTGGCATTTCAAAACGTTTTTTAAGTCCTGGTTCTAAGCGGTAAAGCATGGCACACTAAACTATTAAGCAGTCATCATATCGATCTTGCCAAACGTTCATAACGTCTACATCTGCTCCTGCAATAGGTCTGTCACCTAGCGGTGCATCAAGCACATAATTCTTCTGTGCAGTAATGAGGATAATCCTCAGATCACGGACTCAGTCCGCATCATTGCTACTGTCATCTTTCAATTTAGTTTTCTATAGGAACATATCAAAAACATAGGAGATCTATATCGCGAACTACTGATCTACAACATAGATATGCAAATACTATCAGGACTAAGTACATGATAAATTAAGTTCAATTAATCAAATTACTTATGAACTCCCACTTAAATAGACATCCCTCAAGTCATCTAAGTGATACGTGATCCAAATCAAAAACATAGGGGAGCTATATCGCGAGCTATTGATCTACAACATAGATATGCAAATACTATCAGGACTAAGTTCATGATAAATTAAGTTCAATTAATCTAATTACTTAAGAACTCCCACTTAAATAGAAATCCCTCCAGTCATCTAAGTTATACATGATCCAAATCAACTAACCCATGTCCGATCATCACGTGAGATAGGGTAGTCATCAATGGTGAACATCTCTATGTTGATCATATCTACTCTATGATACACGTTCGAACTTTCGGTGTCCAGTGTTCCGAGGCCATGTCTGTACATGCTAGGCTCGTCAAGTTTAACCCGAGCATTCCGCATGTGCAAAAATGTCTTGCACCCGTTGTATATGAACGTAGAGTCTATCACACCCGATCATCACTGGTGTCTCAACACGACAAACTGTCGCAATGGTGCATACTCAGGGAGAACACTTTTACCTTGAAATTTAGTGAAGGGATCATCTTATAATGCTACCGCCGCACTAATCAAAATATGTGACATGATATGGCCATCATCATCTCGTGCTTTTGATCTCCATCTCCAAAGCATCGTCATGATCTCCATCGTCACCAGCTCGACACCTTGATCTCCATCGTTGCATCGTGGTCGTCTCGCCAACTATTGCTTATACAACTATCGCTAACGCATAGTGATAAAGTAAAGCAATTACATGGCGTTTGCATTTCATACAATAAAGAGACAACCATAAGGCTCCTGCCGGTTGCCGATAACTTACAAAACATGAACATCTCATACAATAACGTTTATCACATCATGTCTTGACCATATCACATCACAACATGCCCTGCAAAAACAAGTTAGACGTCCTCCACTTTGTTGTTGCAAGTTTTACGTGGCTGCTACGGGCTTCTAGCAAGAACCGTTCTTACCTACGATAAAAACCACAACGGTGTTTCATCAAGTTTGTTGTTTTAACCTTCTTCAAGGACCGGCCGTAGTCAAATTCGATTCAACTAAACTAGGAGAAACAGACACCCGCTAGCCACCTTTATGCAAAACTAGTTGCATGTCAGTCGGTGGAACCGGTCTCATGTTCTTGGACATGTAAGGTTGGTCCGGGCTGCTTCATCCCACAATACCGCTGAATCAAAATAAGACGTTGGTGTAAGCAGTATGACTATCACCGCCCACAACTCTTTGTGTTCTACTCGTGCATATCATCTACGCATAGACCAGGCTCATGATGCCACTGTTGGGAATCGTTGCATGGAAAACATAAATTATCTATGCACACGCAATGATCTATCCATGGAGATGCATAGCATAGAGGGGGGGGGGGAGTGTGTCTACGTACCCTCATAGACCGTAAGCGGAAGCGTTTCACAACGCGGTTGATGTAGTCGAACTTTCTTTGTGCTCCACCGATCGAGTACCGAACGTACGGCACCTCCGAGTTCTGCATACGTTCAGCTCGGTGACGTCCCTCACCTTCTTGATCCAGCAAGACGTCGAGGTAGTAGATGAGTTCCATCAGCACGACGGCGTGGTGACGGTGATGATGAAGTGATCACCGCAGGGCTTCGCCTAAGCACTACGAAAATATGACCGAGGGAGTAAACGGTGGACGGGGGCGCCACGCACGGCTAAGACAATGTTGTTGTGTGTCCTAGGCGCCCCCCTCCCACATATATATAGGTGGGGGAGGAGGGAGCAGCCAGGGGGCGCCCCAAGTAGGATCCGAATACTACTTGGGGTTTCTCCAAGTGGCGCCCCCCTGCCTTATTTCACCGAAGAAGAAAGGGAAGGGGGAAGAGAGAAAGGAAAGGGGGGCCGAACGCCCTTTTTCCTTCTCCCAATTCGGCCTCCTGCTATAGGGGTGCTCGCCACCCCTTGTGGGCTGGTGTGCTCCCCTCTCATGGCCCATATGGCCCATATATTCCCCCCGGTGGTTCCGGTAACCCCTCCGGTACTCCGATAAATACCCGATACACTCCGGAACACTTCTGGTGTCCGAATACTATCGTCCTATATATCAATCTTTACCTCTCGACCATTTTGAGACTCGTAGTCATGTCTGTGATCACATATGGGACTCCGAACAACATTCGGTCACCAAATCACATAACTCATATAATACTATATCGTCACCGAACGTTAAGCGTACGGACCCTACGGGTTTGAGAACTATGTAGACATGACCGAGACACCTCTCCGGTCAATAACCAACAGCGGAACTTGGATGCTCATATTGGCTCCTACATATTGTACGAAGATCTTTATCAATCGAACAGTTATGACAACATACGTAATTCTCTTTGTCCATCGGTATGTTACTTGCCCGAGATTCGATCGTCGGTATCTTCATACCTAGTTCAATCTCATTACCGGCAAGTCTCTTTACTCATTCCGCAATACATCATCCTGCAACTAACTCATTAGTCACTTTGCTTGCAAGGCTTCTTATGATGTCTATTACCGAGAGGGCCCAGAGATACCTCTCCGATACTCGGAGTGACAAATCCTAATCTCGATATATGCCAACTCAACAAACGCCTGCGGAGACACCTGTAGAGCATCTTTATAATCACCCAGTTACGTTGTGACATTTGATAGCACACAAGGCATTCCTCCGGTATCCGGTTGTTGCATAATCTCATATTCGAAGGAATATGTATTTGACATGAAGAAAGCAATAGCAATAAAACTGAACGATCAATATGCTAAGCTAATGGATGGGTCTTGTCCATCACATCATTCTCCTAACGATGTGATGCCGTTATCAAATGACAACTCATGTCCATGGTTAGGAAACCTTAACCATCATTGGTCAATGAGCTAGTCAAGTTGAGGCTCACTAGGGACACAGTGTTTGTCTATGTATTCACACATGTATTTAGGTTTCCGATCAATATAATTCTAGCATGAATAATAAACATTTATCATGAATAAGGAAATATAAAATAATAACTTTATTATTGCCTCTAGGGCATATTTCCTTCAGTCTACCACTTGCACTAGAGTTAATAATCTAGTTCACATCGCCATGTGATCAACACCCAAAGGGTTTACTAGAGTTAATAATCTAGTTCACATTGCCATGTGATTACCACCAATAGTTTGCATGGAGCTACTCTAGCTAATTTGCTCCCACATTCAGTTTATATCCAGATTGAGACTTAGAGTCATCTGCATTAGTGTCAAAGCTTGCATCATCGTAACCATTTACGACGAACTCTTTATCACCACCATAACTGAGAAACATTTCCTTAGTCCTCTTAAGGCACCTAAGGATAATTTTGACCGCTGTCCAGTGATCCACTCCTGGATCACTATTGTACCCCCTTGCCAAACTCATGGCAAAGTACAAAATTGGTAAATAGCATGGCATACTTTACAGAACCTATGGCTGAGGCATAGGGAATGACTTTCATTCTCTCGCTATCTTCTGCCGTGGTCGGGCTTTGAGTCTTATTCAATTTCACACCTTACAATACAGGAAAGAACTTTTTCTTTGGCTGATCCATTTTGAACTACTTCAAAATCTTATGAAGGTATGTACTCATCAATAGTCTCATCAAGCATCTTGATCTATCTCTATAGGTCTTGATACCCAATATGTAAGTAGCTTCACCGAGGTCTTTCTTTGAAAAACTCCTTTCAAACTACCCTTTATGCTTCCAAAAAATTCTACATCATTTTTGATCAACAATATGTCATTCACATATACTTATCATAAATGTTGTAGTGCTCCCACTCACTTTCTTGTAAGTACAGGCTTCACCATAAGTCTGTATAAAACCATATGCTTTGATCACCTCATCAAAGCGTATATTCCAACTCCGAGATGCTTGCACTAGTCCATAGATGGATCGCTGGAGCTCGCACACTTTGTTAGCACCTTTAGGATCGACAAAACCTTCTGGTTGCATCATATACAACTATTCTTTAAGAAATCCATTAAGGAATGCAGTTTTGACATCCATTTGCCAGATTTCATAAAATGCGGCAATTGCTAACATGATTCGGACATACTTTAAGCATCGCAACGAGTGACAAAATCTCATCGTAGTCAACACCTTGAGCTTGTCGAAAACCTTTTGTGACAAGTGGAGCTTTGTAGATAGTAACACTACCATAGCGTCCATCTTCCTCTTGAAGATCAATTTATTCTCTATGGCTTGCCGATCATCGGGCAAATCCACCAAAGTCCACACTTTGTTCTCATACATGGATCCTATCTCAGATTTCATGGCCTCAAGCCATCTGTCGGAATCTGGGCTCATCATAGCTTCTTCATAGTTCGTAGGTTTGCCTTGGTCTAATAACATGACTTCCAGAACAGGATTACCGTACCACTTTGGTGCGGACCGTGCTCTGGCTGACCTATGAGGTTCAGTAGCAACTTGATCTGAAGTTTCATGATCATTATCATTTGCTTCCTCTCTAGTTGGTGTAGTCATCACGGGAACGGATTTCTTTGATGTGCTACTTTCCAATTGGAGAGAAGGTAGGCTTACCTCATCAAGTTCTACTTTCCTCCCATTCACTTCTTTCGAGAGAAACCCCTTCTCTAGAAAGGTTTCATTCTTGGCAATAAAGATCTTGCCTTCGGATCTGTGGTAGAAGGTGTACCCAATAGTCTCTTTTGGGTTTTCTATGAAGACGCACTTCTCCGATTTGGGTTCGAGCTTATCTGGCTGAAGCCTTTTGACATAAGCACCGCATCCCCAAACTTTAAGAAATGACAGCTTAGGTTTCTTGCCAAACCATAGTTCATACGATGTCGTCTCAATGGATTTAGACGGTGACCTATTTAACGTGAATGCAGCTGTCTCTAATGCATAAACACAAAACGATAGTGGTAAATCGGTAAGAGACATCATAGATCGCACCATATCTAAGAAAGTATGGTTATGACGTTCGGACACACCATTACGCTGTGGTGTTCCAGGTGGCATGAGCTGTGAAACTATTCCACATTGTTTTAAATGAAGGCCAAACTCGTTACTCAAATATTCGCCTCCGTGATCAGATCACAGAAACTTTATTTTCTTGTGACGATGATTCTCCACTTCACTCTGAAATTCTTTGAACTTTTCAAATGTTTCAGACTTGTGTTTCATTAAGTAGATATATCCATATCTGCTCAAATCATCTGTGAAGGTCAGAAAATAATGATACCCACCGCGTGCCTCAACACTCATCGGACCGCATACATCGGTATGTATTATTTCCAATAAGTCATTAGCTCGCTCCATTGTTCTGGAGAACGGAGTTTTAGTCATCTTGCCCATGAGGCATGGTTCGCAAGTATCAAATGATTCATAATCAAGTGATTCCAAAAGCCCATCTGCATGTAGTTTCTTCATGCGCTTTACACCAATATGACCTAAACGGCAGTGCCACAAGTATGTTGCACTATCCTTATCAACTTTGCATCTTTTAGCATCAATATTATGAATATGTGTATCACTACGATCGAGATTCAATAAACCATTGAGTGTATGACCATAGAAGGTTTTATTCATGTAAACAGAACAAAAATTATTCTTTGACTTAAATGAATAACCGTAGTGCAATAAATATGATCCAATCATATTCATGCTCAAGGCAAACACCAAATAATATTTATTTAGGTTCAACACTAATCCCGAAGGTAAAGGGAGTGTGCGATGGTGATCTTATCAACCTTGGAATCACTTCCAACACACATCGTCACCTCGCCCATAACTAGTCTCTGTTCATTTTGCAACTCCTATTTGGAGTTACTAATCTTAGCAACTGAACCTGTATCAAATACCCAGGGGCTACTATGAATTCTAGTAAAGTACACATCAATAACATGTATATCAAATATACCTTTGTTCACTTTGCCATCCTTCTTATCCGCCAAGTTTTTTGGGGCAGTTCCGCTTCGAGTGACCATTTCCTTTGTAGTAGAAGCACTCAGTTTCGGGTTTGGGACTAGCTTTGGGCTTCTTCATGGGAGTGGCAACTTGCTTGCCATTCTTCTTGAAGTTCCCTTTCTTTCCCTTGCCCCTTTTCTTGAAACTTGTGGTCTTGTTAACCATCAACACTTGATGCCCTTACTTGATTTCTACCTTCGCCGATTTCAGCATCGCGAAGAGCTCGGGAATCGTTTTCGTCATCCCTTGCATATTATAGTTCATCATGAAGTTCTAGTAGCTTGGTGATAGTGACTAGAGAACTCTGTCAATCACTATCTTATCTGGAAGATTAACTCGCACTTGATTCAAGCGATTGTAGAACTCAGACATTCTGAGCACATGCTCAATGGCTGAGCTATTCTCCTCCGTCTTGTAGGCAAAGTACTTGTCAGAGGTCTTATACCTCTCGATATGGGCATGAGTCAAAAATACCAATTTCAGCTCTGGGAACATCTCATATGCTCCATGGCATTTCAAAACGTTTTTGAAGTCCCAGTTCTAAGCCGTAAAGCATGGTGAACTAAACTATTAAGTAGTCATCATATCGAGCTTGCCAAATGTTCATAACGTTTGCATCTGCTCCTGCAATAGGTCTGTCACCTAGCGGTGCATCAAGAACATAATTCTTCTGTGCAGCAATGAGGATAATCCTCAGATCACGGACTCAGTCCGCATCATTGCTACTATCATCTTTAAATTTAGTTTTCTCTAGGAACATATCAAAAACATAGGGGAGCTATATCGCGAGCTATTGATCTACAACATAGATATGCAAATACTATCAGGACTAAGTTCATGATAAATTAAGTTCAATTAATCTAATTACTTAAGAACTCCCACTTAAATAGAAATCCCTCCAGTCATCTAAGTTATACATGATCCAAATCAACTAACCCATGTCCGATCATCACGTGAGATGGGGTAGTCATCAATGGTGAACATCTCTATCTTGATCATATATACTATATGATTCACGTTCGACCTTTCGGTCTCTAATGTTCCGAGGCCATGTTTGTACATGCTAGGCTCGTTAAGTTTAACCCGAGTATTCCGCATGTGCAAAACTGTCTTGCACCCGTTGTATGTGAACGTAGAGTCTTTCACACCCGATCATCACGTGGTGTCTCAACACGACAAACTGTCGCAATGGTGCATACTCAGGGAGAACACTTTTACCTTGAAATTTAGTGAAGGGATCATCTTATAATGTGTCGGAGTAATTGGCCACGGGTACCCGGAAGACAGCGAGACAATATTTCCAGACATCAGGGCTAGCGAAGCCCCTCAGTCCGACTGCTCAGGCCGCCCCAGTCGGCCCCCTGTCCGACTGCCCCGACCAGACGGCTGCCGACTGCGCCGACCAGTAGGCTGCCCGAAGTCGACCGCTGGACCGACAAGACACCGACGAGACGGCCGTACCCGGCGCTGCGCACGCGTCACCTCAAGCCATCATGTACAGTGTCACTTGTCCCTGGGCACTATTTATGAAGTGACCCAGGTGACAAGCTTGACATCCACCATGCCTTGCCCATGCCACCACTTAGCTTAGATAGTAAGCTAGTCATGCCTATATAAAGGCACCCATCTATCCATCCAGGGGGCTCCCGGGACTCACACGCACACACTAGCTAGCCATCCATCCATCCACTCCCACGGGCAAGCATGCCCAAGCACACCCATACGGCCAGAGGCAACGGCCACCATACCACATACATATGCAAAGCCAGATGCCTATGGCACTGATCTTAGATACAGCTCCAGGAGCACTCTGTACCAGATATACAGACCAGATATATTCAGACATGCAGGAGTAGGGGTATTATCTCTCCGGAGAGCCCCGAACCTGGGTAAACTAGCACGTGCTACTCGCATACCCGTCCTCGGATATTCCGGCAGCAGTCTTGCCCTCACACTAAGCCACCCTGTGGCATATGTCGTCTCGCACCCCCCCCCGTGAGAATACCACGACATTTGGCGCCAACCGTGGGGCAAGCTGCTGCTGGTTTCGCAGTCCAGGCGGGACACTTTTTTTCATCACCTCCGTCGTGGCGTCGCGCCGTCTCTCCGGTAGCGCTCGGGGGCTCGACATCGACCCGCCCCCGGAGCGGCCGCGCGGGACGGCGCATCCTCGTCTTCGGCCTCGGTCTCTTCGTCACCACCTTTGCGACGCCGGCCGTACGTCCGCGTGCGCGCCGCGCGCGGGGCCTCGCTTCGGTCGACCGCATCCATCCACGCGCCGGCCTCGCCACTAGCCAGCTCCCGCCGGGTCCGCCTGTGCGTGCCGCCCTCGCCGGGTCCGCCTATGGCCGACTGCTCCCCGACCCCACTACCGTGTCGCCCGCTGCGCCGGCTGCGGCTCCCTGCCGCCTCACGCAGCACCGCCGGCTCCTGCGCCGGCCGGCCTCGCCGCGCCCGCCTGCTCCCGCAGCCGGCTTGCCACCAGCCGGCTTCACGCGCGCGCTGTGGCTCACACGTCGGGTCACGCCCCAGCCGGCTGTTTGAGAAGAGAGAAGGGGCCAGCTGGAAAGAGTTTCTGGGTTAAGAAAAAGAGAGAAAAGACCGGCTGCTCAGCCGGACAGAGAAAGTGGCCGACTGGTGGCGTCCGGCTACTCACATGCAGCCGGACAAAAAAAAAGGGAGGATCTGACTGCGCAGACTGCTGCCCAGCCGGATGAAAAAGTGTACGACCGGCTGCCCATAGCCGGACAAAAGAAGAAGAAAAAAGCATCAACTTCAACAAAGAAGACGAAGTAGTTGCCGGAGATCCGGCCCGACTGCTCAGCAGTCAGCCCGAATCTCGGGGGCTACACCCAGCGGGTGCGCTGACGCGCCCCCGCGAGGAAGAAGACAAAGTAGTTGCCGGGAGATCCGACCCGACTGCTCAGCAGTCGGCCCAAATCTCGGGGGCTACACCCAGTGGGTGCGCTGGCGCGCCCCCACGGAAGATTGCAAGAAACAAAAACAAGAGACAAGAGAAGAGTTTTGTCCGGTTGCCAGCAGCCGGCAGAAGAGAAGAAAGAAGAAAAAGGGCGCTGCCAGACGCCTCGCCGCCTGGCCGGCTGTGCCAAGCCGGCTCGGCCGCGTCCCGCTCACCCCCTGGCCGGTCAAGCCCGACCGGCCAGACCCTCCTCGAGCACCCGAAGGCTCGAGGGCTACACCCAGCGGGTGCGCTGACGCGCTCCGCAAGCGCCGAGTCGCGCCGGCTGTCTTCCACGACCGCGACTAGACGAAAATCAATGTGAGCTCCTCACCCATATATTTTTGCACCGCAAAAGCACGGATAACCCCGAACGATGCTCGGGGGCTATCTTCGCATTTTTATTACAGTTGCACTACTGTTCGCTCCGGTGCCAGCCAGAGTTGGCCCGGAGGCTGGCCGCTTGGCCTGAGACGTCATTTCCCGCAGACGGCTTAGTAACGTGTGCAGTACCAAAGGCCCACCTCTCAGCCACAGACCGCAGAGCGGCTGTCCGGCTAGCAAGAGCAAAAGCTGGAGGTCACCCCACGAGAAAAAATGCCCGGGAAGAGAAACGCTTCGGGCGACCCGACCGTTTGCTTTATGAGTATCTGCTCGGTTAAATCCGCTCCCAGAGTCCGAGTACGGTACACTCCACTTAGCGGCCCACTCTGAGCCACAGACCGCAGAGCGGCTGTCCGGCGAGCGAGAGCACTAGACAAAAAGCAGAGGGAACACGAAAAAGATTGAAGGGGGCTCGTACGAAACCGAGTCGGCACCCTCCGCAAAAACTTGCAATGCTAAAATCATTCATTTGATATATCTGCGTGGACTAACTTTGTCTTTTGCATGATCATTTCCGCGAACACCCGCCAAAAAACCTCCGCCCAACTTTGCCAAGTTGCCCGGAGGCTTGGGGGCTACTATCGGAGTAATTGGCCACGGGTACCCCGAAGACAGCGAGACAATATTTCCAGACATCGGGGCTAGCGAAGCCCCTCAGTCCGACTTCTCAGGCCGCCCCAGGCGGCCCCCTGTCCGACTGCCCCGACCAGACGGCTGCCGACTGCGCCAACCTGTAGGCTGCCCGAAGTCGACCACTGCACCGACAAGACACCGATGAGACGGCCGTACCCGGCGCTGCGCACGCGTCACCTCAAGCCATCATGTACAGTGTAAGTTGTCCCTGGGCACTATTTATGAAGTGACCCAGGGGACAAGCTTGACATCCACCATGCCTTGCCCATGCCACCACTTAGCTTAGATAGTAAGCTAGTCATGCCTATATAAAGGCACCCATCTATCCATCCAGGGGGCTCCCGGGACTCACACGCACACACCCACAAGCAAGCTAGCTAGCAAGAGAGCTAGCTAGCCATCCATCCATCCACTCCCACGGGCAAGCATGCCCAAGCACACCCATACGGCTAGAGGCAACGGCCACCATACCACATACATATGCAAAGCTAGATGCCTATGGCACTGAGCTTAGATACAGCTCCAGGAGCACTCTGTACCAGATATACAGACCAGATATTTTCAGACATGCAGGAGTAGGGGTATTATCTCTCCGGAGAGCCCCGAACCTGGGTAAACTAGAGCGTGCTACTCGCATACCCGTCCTCGGATATTCCGGCAGTAGTCTTGCCCTCACACTAAGCCACCCTGTGGCATATGTCGTCTCGCACCCCCCGCCCCCCCCCCCCCCCCCCCCCCCCGTGAGAATACCACTCCATAATGCTACCGCCGTCCTAAGCAAAATAAGATGCATAATAGATAAACATCACATGTAATCAAAATATGTGACATGATATGGCCATCATCATCTCGTGCTTTTGATCTCCATCTCCAAAGCATCGCCATGATCTCCATCGTTGCATCATGGTTGTCTCGCCAACTATTGCTTCTACAACTATCGCTAACGCATAGTTATAAAGTAAAGCAATTACATGGCGTTTGCATTTCATACAATAAAGAGACAACCATAAGGCTCCTGCCGGTTGCCGATAACTTACAAAACATGAACATCTCATACAATAACATTTATCACATCATGTCTTGACCATATCACATCAGAACATGCCCTGCAAAAACAAGTTAGACGTCCTCTACTTTGTTGTTGCAAGTTTTACGTGGCTGGTACGGGCTTCTAGCAAGAACCGTTCTTACCTACGGCAAAAACCACAACGGTGTTTCATCAAGTTTGCTGTTTTAACCTTCTTCAACGCCCGGCCGTTGTCAAATTTGATTCAACTAAAGTAGGAGAAACAGACACCCGCTACCCACCTTTATGCAAAACTAGTTGCATGTCAGTCGGTGGAACCGGCCTCATGTGCGTGGACATGTAAGGTTGGTCCATGCCGCTTCATCCCACAATACCGCCGAATCAAAATAAGATGTTGGTGTAAGCAGTATGACTATCACCGCCCACAACTCTTTGTGTTCTACTCGTGCATATCATCTACGCATAGACCTGGCTCATGATGCCACTGTTGGGAATCGTTGCATGGAAAACAAAAATTATCTATGCACACGCAATGATCTATCCATGGAGATGCATAGCAACGAGGGGGGAGAGTGTGTCTACTTACCCTCGTAGACCGTAAGCGGAAGCGTTTCACAACACAGTTGATGTAGTCGAACTTTCTTCATGCTCCACCGATCAAGTAACGAATGTACGGCTCAGCTCAGTGACGTCCCTCGCCTTTTTGATCCAGCAAGACGACGAGGTAGTAGATGAGTTCCGTCAGCACGACAGCATGGTGATGGTGATGGTGAAGTGATCTCCGGAGGGCTTCGCCTAAGCACTACGAAAATATGACCGAGGGAGTAAACGGTGGACGGGGGCACCGCACATGGCTAAGACAATGTTGTTGTGTGTCCTAGGCGCCCCCCTCCAACATATATATAGGTGGGGGAGGAGGGATCAGCCAGGGGGCACCCCAAGTAGGATCTGAATCCTACTTGGGGTTTCCCCAAGTGGCGGCCCCCTGCCTTATTTCACTAGAGAAGAAAGGGAAGTGGGAAGAGAGAGAGGAAAGGGGGGCCGAACCCCCTTTTTCCTTCTCCCAATTCGGCCTCCTGCCATAGGGGGGCGTGCCACCCCTTGTGAGCTGGTGTGCTCCCCTCTCATGGCCCATATATTCCCCCCGGGGTTTCCGGTAACCCCTTCGGTACTCCGATAAATACCCGATACACTCCGGAACACTTCCGGTGTCCGAATACTATCGTCCTATATATCAATCTTTACCTGTCGACCATTTCGAGACTCGTTGTCACGTCTGTGATCACATCCAGGACTCCGAACAACATCCGGTCACCAAATCACATAACTCATATAATGCTATATCGTCAACGAACGTTAAGCGTGCGGACCATACGGGTTCAAGAACTATGTAGACATGACCGAGACACCCCTCTGGTCAATAACCAATAGCGGAACCTGGATGCTCATATTGGCTCCTACATATTCTACGAAGATCTTTATCGGTCGAACCGTTATGACAACATACGTAATTCCCTTTGTTCATCGGTATGTTACTTGCCCGAGATTCGATCGTCGGTATCTTCATACCTAGTTCAATCTTGTTACCGGCAAGTCTCTTTACTCGTTCCGTAATACATCATCCTGCAACTAACTCATTAGTCACTTTGTTTGCAAGGCTTCTTATGATGTGTATTACCGAGAGGGCCCAGAGATACCTCTCCGATACTCGGAGTGACAAATCCTAATCTCGACCTATGCCAACTCAACAAACACCTTCGGAGACACCTATAGAGTATCTTTATAATCATTCAGTTACGTTGTGACGTTTGATAGCACACAAGGCATTCCTCCGGTATCCGGGAGTTGCATATTCTCATAGTCGAAGGAATATGTATTTGACATGAAGAAAGCAATAGCAATAAAACTGAACGATCAATATGCTAAGCTAACAGATGGGTCTTGTCCATCACATCATTCTCCTAATGATGTGATCCCGTTATCAAATGACAACTCATGTCCATGGTTAGGAAACCTTAACCATCTTTGATCAACGAGCTAGTCAAGTAGAGGCTCACTAGGGACACAGTGTTTGTCTATGTATTCACACATGTATTTAGGTTTCCGATCAATACAATTCTAGCATGAATAATAATCATTTATCATGAATAAGGAAATATAAAATAACAACTTTATTATTGCCTCTAGGGCATATTTCCTTCAGCAACCTTGTCCTCGAGCCTGTGTACAGTCTGGGCAACACACCTGGGGTTTGTTGCACCGATAGCTGGCTGTGGCATCGACGACTTGGACATGCTGGCATGAGTAATCTGAGCACACTCGTCAAGAAGAAGCATATCATTGGCGTCGACGGCATCACATTCATCAAAGATCACCTTTGCGTTCCTTGTGAAGCTAGAAAGATGACTAGATTCAAGCACTTCACGAAGACAATCATCACCACTACTTGTCCCTTTGAATTACTTCACATGGATCTATTTGGTCCCACTAATTATGGTACACTAACCAATGCACCTTCACTCTATGGATTCATCATTGTTGATGATTATTCTTGTTACATCTAGGTGCATATCATTACCTTCAAGACTGAAGTGCAGGGCGTCTTCATACGATTCGTGTCAGGACCCCGATCCTAAGTCACAGTGATCTAGCATGTAACACATCACATCACTTTGCGGCCTCACGCATGGTAACTCCACGGCTGCAGGCCGGGACCATTTGCGCCTTTTGGCTCATGTATATGATTGTGTCGCTAGCATCCATATGACAGAGAACCCGGGCCGACATGACTAGTCATAAATCCAAGGTGGCACCAACTTACAGGGGCAGGCATACATGACCCAGCATTGCACGTGTCGGTTAGCAGCAAGTGTAACCGGGCTGTAGCAAGCTATCAGGACTCCGGTAAACACCGTGTGACATTTCCCCGTAGGGACAGACACAGGAGCAAAGAAGGACACATGCCGGTCAATCCATGTGTTCCGGAAGGAAGCACTAGGAGTCATTTCCCCATAAGGAAGGCTACCACGAATAAACAACTAGGTGTCGGATCCCACAAGTACCAAACATTTCAATAACATACACACAATATGCTCGATATGTGTAAATACAACATAGCATCACAAAAAAACTCTACGACTCAAAGTATTTATTTGAAAGGCTCCGGATATCCATACATAGTATGATATTACAAACATGGGTCTCATGACCCAACATACAAAGTCATACAAGAAACAAGAACAAGCGGAAGCTTATCCTGTCTGAGTATAGACGACTTGAAAGAAAGAAGGCTGGAAAGCCTGTATATCTACAAGACCGTCCATAGGAGCCAGACCTCTGTCTGTGATTCCCAAGCTAATCGGTCAACGTTGAACACATCGCACGAATCAAAAGTGAGACTGAAGTCTCCACTGCAAAAACATAAATTAAGCAAACGTGAGTACAAATGTACTTAGCAAGACTTACATCAGAACTATGTACATATGCATCATTATCATCAAGGGGGTGCTGAAGTGTAACTGCAGCAAGCCAGCTTTGACTTAGTGGCTATCCTGTACTACGACTACCAGTATTTTCTTTGAGGTGAGATCGCACACGAGTCCACATATTCACCATTTCAATACACCACTATGGATCCGCTCCTGTCTCCCTACGAGAAGGCCATCCATAGAACTCACACTTATCTTGCGCATTTTAGAGTATCCACTTCCAGTTATCTATGAACAATGCAAGCATTCCAAGTAGTCCATATCCGCGGACGCGGCTATTCGAATAGATCATATTACCCTGCAGGGGTGTACTTCTTCACACACGCTCTCACCACTTATCGCCATTTACATGACATGTACTCGAAAACCTTCAAGCGGAAGCCCAGCAAGGGTGCCGTCCACAACCTTACTAACCACACAAGTCTCTAGTCCAGGTTTATCGCCTATTTGAGTTCCATCCACAAGGAAGTCCGGTCGTGGTTTCCACTATGGCCCCAAACGATGTGTGCAGGGTTCCCGAGCCCACCAAACGGGTGCCTCGGTACACCGGGTCACTTGCCTGCCGCATCACAGCCCACCACTAAGGTCAGTGCACCGCACGGCCTCCAGCATACTACAAACACCATAAACTACTTCCAACTCCTGGATAGAGGATAAGGTGATTAATAAACCGAGAGAGTCAATTAAGGATCCCAATGTGTGGTGGTAGCTGTTCTTGGATCACAAACACGTAACTCAGATCTTGAGGATGGTTCCTTGGAGGTGGTGAGTCTGAGTGGGAAGATATGGAAATTACCTCAGGATTGTTAGCCCGACATGATTCACCATCGTCCAGAGAGTAAGAAGTGTCAGCTAAGTCATTAAAAAGGTAGGCAAGGGAGTCAAGTTCTACCTCAGACTGGTCGTCAGCATCTGCTGACTCGACTATAGCAGCTAGGTTAACTATGGTAGCTGGTTTGTTCTTCTTAAACTTTGGGCCAGTCCTGCTCTTGGCTGCAACAGTTTTTTTCTTCCTTCTCCAAAAGGCAGAATCGGGCAGCATGGTGAAAGAAGGATAAATAAGTGAGGCATAGAATAAAATCAAGGATATTTAAGCTGAATATTAAAATAATACTTACAACTGGAGCCGGATTAAGTATGAAGAATGGTAGCAGTCCTGTTTTGTTACAATTCTCTTGAGATTCCCCAAGTAAAGAATTTACAGTTTGAAAAACTTCTTCATCAGTGAACCTGCCAGAGCTATACCTATGAGGATCATTTGGCTCGCCTGAATACTCATGCAACAAGCTGGGCCGGCGGCTTCGGGGAAGAATCTTCCACGAGACCCAGCAACGTGCTAAGTCAACTCTAGTTAATCAATTGGCTAACAAAGTGACACTTTGGGATAATATCGGAGTGCCTCAATGTGTTCACTTGGAATAAGTTGGCTTGGCGCGTTAAAATCGATGGGGAGGCGGTCAACCCGATAGCCCAGCAGAGGGTTTTCATTGGCTGGATCGGTATTCTTGCAGTAGAACCAAGTTTTTACCCACCCCTTGGAATGGCTTAGTAAAGTGGCTGCAGTAAAGCAGCCGTCTCTGCGTCTTTGGATTGAGACTCCACCTAATTCTTGAGTCGGACCACCTGCGCACTCAGTCTGACGGTTTATGTAGAAGAACTTTCTGAAAAGAGCAACGGTGGGTTCTATTTGCAGATAAACCTCACAAAAGATTTGAAAGTGGCAAATGTTTGTTACTGAATTAGGGCCTATATCTTGAGGATGAAGGTTGAAGTAATGCAAGATGTCTCGAAAGAACTTTGACCCAGGCGGTGTAAAGCCTCTGAGAATATGGTCAGTGAAAACTATCACTTCTCCTTCACGAGGATTGGGGAAATTTTCTCCTGGACTAACTCGCCAGCCAATCTCCTCTTGAGTTGCCAAGAGACCTTGATCCACATAGTCTTTGAGACCTTGTTCAGTGACCAGGGAAGGGCCCCAATTGTAGATGGTGGTCTTTGTCATACTGAGTTGTTAAGGATGACAGAAGCTGCAGAATCAGAATATGGCGGGTTCTTAAAAGAAGTAATGACTCGACCTTGCTGTCATATGCGTGAAAATAGTATAAGGATAAGTCGCCCTAAAACAGAGACAGATTATGCAAAGGATGCAGTCTTTAGAGTGCTGGCAGGTTAAGAGTAAATTGATAAGTCTCGCAAGGTACAGTGGCGGGTTATCTAAAGCTCAGGATTTGTGAGAATTAACAGGTTTCACAATCAAACAGCTACATTTACGGATTTGCGGGGAGTTCAATAAGGAAAAATAATTGCGAAACCTAAAGGGTGATAACGGAAGAGCTAGTAAGCTAATCATTTATTCTGAAGAGAAAGCAATCTATTCAAGATACAAGATGGATGCCAAACTAACTACAACAATACTCCTATGGTGTTTTAGCTCAAATACATGTTCTGTTAAAAAAATATGATGAACTAGGACGAACGCCGACGAACTCTACGAACTCAGGTAACCTAATGTAGATCTGGGAAAGTAGGAACATGGTACCCGACAGCGATGGAGGAAGGCGGAGGTGTGCCGCTGAGTCTTGACGGCAAGAGGGTGATGCGACGACCTCGGCTGGAGCAAGCTAACACGGCTCAATAGAGACGGCGAAGCTCCGGTCCCGATAGGTGTCGCGAGGAAGAAGAAGAAGTGCAGGCGACGGGGTAAAAGTGAAAAAGGGCAGACCCCCCGTGCCTATTTATAAAGAAAGTGGGGACAGTGAAAGACCTATGCGAAGATCGAGGAGGCGCAATAACTTCTACAACAAAAGGGCGCCTCGATTTTCGGAATGGTGGATTTATAAAAGATCCGCTATGATGTCATAAGGATTTTTCTGAATCTACGAAGGTGACATCATCTTTTCTTATGGAGGGTTATGAAGATTTGGACAAGGTTAAGCTTTCGGAGGGATAAAAGAAGACTTGCCAACCAGAAGAATTGAAGATTGACATGAACAAGTTCAAATCAATCTAGGGCCTAATGTTGGGGATATGACCCCATGGTGTAACCCGCCCTGTAAGGGCTGGGTTAGGCTGTTGGCGACTTAGCAGTGAGGCCTTAGAAAAGCCCAAGTGATCAAGATGCAGGGCCAAGAAGGCGACTTACAAGATGGGCCGGATGGTGGCCCGAGGTCAGAAGATGGTGCGAGGCCCAGAGGTGTAAGACGCCTCATGGAGACTTGCCGAAGAAGGCAAGGCAACTCAGATCCAGGATTGGTCATGAAGCATGACCCGACCCGGACTCTTGTAAGCCCAGGGCCTCGACCTATGTATATAAAGGCGAATCCCTGTGGCTGGTAAACTTAGGTTGCAATCGATTGATAGCTAGGTCAAGCGAATCTGCTCCATTGTAATCGATACTCAAGCAATACAACACAAAGCATGACGTAGGCTTTTAAGTCAATCTTGAGGGGCCGAACCTGGGTAAACTCGTGTCTCTCGTCCCGCTCAACCCCGACAAGCTAATCACCATTATGATGGTTCCACGCTTAAGTCCTTTCTCTAGGACATCTGGCGTGAAAAAACCACAACAGTTTCAATGAGACAACCCACCAAGTACTCCGACATGGCCTCTCATTGCTACCTTTACCAAATCGTGTTCACACAATTAGCTCTCAACAGTAGGACATGTTCACCACTATTCCAATCCATTCCATACGAATCAGACCTGACACAACTTTAAGCATAGCAGGCATAACAAACAAGCATGAATGAGTAGGCACATCATGGCTCAAACAACTCCTATTCATGCTAGTGGGTTTCAACTATTTACTGTGACAAAGACAGGTCATGCAGAGGAATGGGTTCATCTACCGCAACAAGTGAGAGTTGAATCGTTGTTGTCCTAATGCAGTAAAAGAGAGCAGGAGCGACAAAGTGGGGTTGTATTGGAGTGATCAAGGGGGTTTGCTTGGCTGGCACTTCTGAAGATAGTATAGCTCTTCATCGGTGTCAATGATCACAACGTCGAAAACGTCGGCTACTGAGAAGGAACAACACCGGCTAGCAGAGAAGGAACACAATTCAATGCAATGCACAACCAAATGAATGGCATGACATGGTAAGATACTGAATTGACCTAATGCAACAACAAGTCATTTTAATTGAAGTGGAATTCAAATATATAGAAAATTCCAACTCCAAACTAATTATCAAAATTGCCCTAAACATGTTTTGTCCTTAACAGCGGAGTTAACTTGTTCAAACATGCACGGTCATGGCATAAACATATCCTTCATATTTTTCTGATCATTTTTCATATATAATTTATTTTCATTGGAGTTACGGTTTATTTTCCATGCTTTATTGAAGTTTTAAACATTTTCTGAAAATAATAAATCATTTCTAATTTATTTTAAATCCAAAAAAGCTTTACTGCGTCAGCATGAAATTGGAGTGACGTCAGCAGGTCAACTGGCCGTTCCATGTCAAACCTGACGTGTGGGTCCCACTGGTCAGTGAACCACTTCACTAACAGAATCTGTTAGTGCTAATTATCTATTTAACTGACATGGGGGTCCACATGTCAGTAACACATTAAACTAATCATAGTAATTAGCACTAAAAATAAACCTAAACTAATTTTAGTCAGAGGCCGGCCCCACACGTCGTAGACACAGGGGGGCCCAGCCGTGGTCAAAGTGGGTCAAACCCATCGGTGGCTTGACGCCGATGGCGGCAGACGCGGCGGGGGTGCTCGAAAACGCGCTATGGGGCACGGTTTGAGGTGCGGCCGAGCTCGTTGGAGAGCTCTCGCCGGCCCGCTTCGAACGGTGGTGGTAGATGAGCCTGTGGTGGCCGGAGGTAACGGCGGCGACCTCAAGTGTGGCTGCAGGCATTCGGGTGTGCGCGGGAAGGCTGCTAAGGTGCGCAAAAGGGCGAATCAAATAGCTAACGATGCTCTACGTGCTGCGGCGAGCTCGGTGGACGCACGCCCGGCACCAAATGGTCACCGGATCGTCGCCGGCAACGAGCGCAGGCGGGTTTTGGTCATTGCCAACTAGCGGCTACGGCGATCAATCGATGTGGGGAAGAGGGGGGTTAGGGGGAGGAGGTCACAGCGGTGGCGAGGAGCTGCTCAGTGGGCTCGGGGAGGCATTAGAGAGGGCGCACGGTCGCTGGTGATCTCGGCAGCCGAAGGAAGAAGAAGGCAAGGTAGCCGGTGAAGCAGGGCGTCTGGCGATGCTTGGACTGGCGAGGAAGTCGAGGACGTCGATGCGGATCCTTTGGACACGTCGGCGAGGCGAGGTAGTGGCAGTGGCTGCGAACGACGGTGTCGGCGGCTCTCAGTCTCGCTTGGGGACGAGAAAAAGAGAAGGGGAGGAGATCCAGGGTGAGAGGGGAATGGTCGAGGAGGTCCAGGGGCTGGCATGGCGTCCTTAGCCTATCCATGGCTGGGCTCAAGCAGGAAGTGTCCGACGTGTGCCGGCGTGCGGCGACCACGCGCCCCTGTCCTTCTGTCCAGGGAGGAAGACGACAGGAGGGCTATGGTGGTGGGTTGGGCCAGAATAGCATCTCGGCTGGCTCTGCTACACGTAAGCGCCAGGTAAGTCTTGTGCTATTTTTGTTTTTTGTTTTCTATTGTGCAAATTTGTTTTAATTTGGTTTTCAAACCAAATCACTTTTAAAAATTCTGAAAATAGTTATGGGCACTAAATGAATTATTCCATAGGCCCTCAACTAGTTCCAAAATTGTTGGAGCATTTAAAAATATTTTTAGTATTTAAATGCCCCAATTCTAATACAATATAAGTTAATTCAAAAATCCAGAATGACCTAAAAATATGTGCATCATTTTTGGCAGAGGTTTTCACCTTTTTCAAAAATCATGAACTTTTCTAAAGGGCATTCTGGGTTCATTGAAAAGATTTAAACTTGAACCTACTTGAAATAATTACCTGCTAGGGTTTGATCATCCCCATTTCAAATTCATTTGAATTTAAACATGATGACATGATGATTATGCAATGACAGGCAAGGACCAAGCTAGGGTTGTGACAGGTAAGAGGACAGAGGGGACACGAAGGTGACACAGGCTTCATGATCCATTGCATTCCTTGAGGATGTTGATTCATTGCATCACCTTGATCTTGACATATTTGCCTTCGAGAACTTCATCCAACATGATGACGACAGAAAGAAACTCTACTGGAAACGATCTTCTCGAAGATCGAGAAATTCAAGATCAACTCGTGGAATGAGACGTTGAAACATGTCTTGAGTTGAGACACAAAACACACATCAAGAGGGTTCAATTTGGTAGGCAACAATTCCACACTTAAGTAAGATGGTGCATGGGTTTCAAAGTAGCGAGGAGTTAATTGCCATGATTCCATGATAGGGCACATTAGGGAAGGTGACTCGTAGAATTATTCCCTTAAGTGGCAAAAAGACTATTGATACAGAGATCATTGAAACTCTCTATACCAGACTAAGGCAATTCACAAATGATCGTTTAGAGGACAGGAAATGGCATACTCATAATGAAATGGAAACTATGGTTATAGAAAAATCGGCAATGGAAGGCACATTCCAACTGATGCCGAGGATATAACCAAGTGATTGAGCTTGCTTTCAAGAACTTGAGCATTTCCATATTCATCAGGGTTTTTGCCAACATCTGTGCCAAGACCTTGGTAACTCTTCATACTACCACGATGAATAATGGTGGAGGATGTAGATGCAAAGAAAGACAACACTTTCTCAAATTTCACCTTGACTGGGCCAAGGAAATAAAATATGGAGGATCAACCGAGAGACACTTAGCACTATGCTTCTAATGTTCTCCTTTATGTACTAGTTACCACGATCATGCTTAAAATCATCAACATGGCCATCAGGTAAAGGTCGGACTTCGGAAGCACATGATTCCACAAGGAACAACTTCTAGAATAGGTTTTATGAAATCCTCATGGAGAAGATGGTCAAATTGCTCAATCAAGATACTACAATAATAGATATTCCGGCTAGGTGTGTCGGCCAAAACATCAACCTTGCCGGAACCAACATCATAGATCTTGGAAAAGTTCCAACCTTCATATCTGCCTGAGATTCAGATCTGGTTGGTAACAGGATATTTCAGAAAGCATGTCTAGAAAAGAAAGTTTGCAACACAAACCGATGAGATGACGTTGCGAGATTCATGGCAAATGAACAACCGTAGCAAGCTCCAAAACATGAGCTGGGTTGTAAGATACATGTGAACAGGATGTCCAAGACAATCATGTCCACGTGAAAATCTTATGACAAAACACTACCGAGTTCTTGTTGGGAACCATCATTAATGATATCGAAGTCTCCGTGCGGAAGTCTAAAGGTTTCACCTTAGAACATACTCCTTTATCTGGAACAAATCAATCAGTGGCATGGTGTGCTAGGAAATACATGTGGGTTGGAGGTTGCAAATCTACCAAACCATAGTATACGTCGCACGTATGCATGACTGACTTGGGATGATTCCAGAGGAAGCAAAAACAAGCTTTCTCGAAACCACGGCGGCAACTTACATCAAGTGCACGTGAATTAGAGGAAGTCTCTTCTTTCATCCGAACATATACCTTATGAATGGGACACGAAGGCAACGCTTACAAAGTTTCCAACGCTAGCTTTAATGTTCAACATGAATCATGGAGAAGATAAGGATGTTGCCGATGGGCTCGACAGTAATTCATCAAAATTCCAATGAAGATGGAATTCCACAAAACCACAACTATGTGAACAAGGTGATACTATTGGTCAGACAAAAAGATATAATGGTGTATGCTCGAGGAAACAACTACGAGCAAAACAACATTACGAACATCATTGGTTCTTATTTCATTTGACGATAGCCCATACTCAAATCAAATATTGGATAAGAGAATAGATCCAACAACTGATCACGGAGATCAATTGATGAAAAAATCATCCTTTTCAACACACACACACAAACACAAAGATATCCCTCCGGAACGAACTAAGTTTGACAAAGCTTTTATCTTCCAACCCTCCAAGTTGTTGTTCAGCTTAACCAACTAGTTCGGGGGTATCCAACACAGGTTCTTGGAGAAAATGTGGATTATTGGAAACCCAACTTGATCACGAACTCAACATAATGGCCAGGGAACAACTTGGTAATACATCCGAGAAGATATTCGAAAAATCACGAACCACCGATATGTTACTAAGCTCGAGAACAATCTTGCTTTCTAAGGAAAGACGATATGATCAAAAGAGCGAGGGATTGGCACAATCCTAACTCATTGATCAAAGAGTGCACCAAAAAAAATGGACTAAGTAGCACGATCAATGTTAGAATGTTAATTCGATAACCAACATGCTAAGAATGAGATTATTGTCCATTAACTACCAAGCAATAGAGTTGATAGGAGTATTGATTTCACACATCACATTTCATTTGTCAGTATCCGGTTGCAACAACACAGGGACCGAGGAACGAACAATGATGGCGAAGAGTATCACTAAACCAAGAATTCATAAGAGGTGGTGCAATTCTCATGACATTCCTGACATAAAGAGGGCAACACTCCAAGGTAGAACAGATCAAAGGCTGTACTGGCAATTTGATCTGCGGAATACAACTACTTCGACCCAATCCTCGAAATGGACAAGGTACCGGAGTTTGTTTCTCCTAGTCATTGCAGAATAGAATGGCTTGATGGACCATAAGAGTAAAAGGCATCAATGAACACAAATGCACAACTACTCATGACTATCAACTAATAGATGAGGGTCGAAATACAGCTACAAAGGGAACAACTCAAAGGAACATATGGTTTTCTAAGATGTGGATGCATAGATTAGCATGTTGAACCAGTTCAACATATTTCTTGTGGATAACCCATGAAGAAAAGGGTCGGATTAGCAGAGTCACAACTATGAATGGGTAATTCATCAAGAGCACTCTTGTTGTGATCTTTTGGTTCAAAAGAACTTCTGCCATAATGGTTATTGGTATTGGAAGAACGATATACCATGGACCTCGAGGCCTAAGCAAGGTTACTAATCAACCTAAAGGAGCTACAATCACTACCAGCAGAAATAAGCAGGATGAATCTTGGGTTCAAGAACCCAGAGACGGAATACCTACTAACTAAATGGCATCACAGGATGCTTTCGAGAATGATGGCCAGAATGATCACAGTGGGGATACAACACAAAGGCTGAATTTCTGGGTGGTTCACTTAACATAACATGTTTTCCTATTAACTTCAGCAGACATGTTAGGGTAATGGAATACCTCAACACAATAATTTGTGCGTGTAGTTTGGCCAAAAGACACCGGAATAGGAAGGAATGTTTTACAAATGCATCATACTATTTAGAAACCTTGGATAACTCGGACATCATAACGACTGTAAATGCTTAAAAAAAGATTTTGAGACATCCTGCAAAATGGTAGCATAACCACTCAACATCACAAAATCAAGGTTCCGAGACCAACTGTTAACACATGGAAGTACTAGAAACTGAACTGAGACTGGTTCCATCATTCCTATGAATCTACGGATTATTAACACATGATCCTGATAAAATAATGAGAAGCCTAGTTCTTAATCCCCGTAGGAAAGAAGAGGGTGACTCAGATCAGAAGGACATAAGGTAAAGGAGTAAAAAGAGCCTTATGTTCACTTCCACAATCAATTCCCTTATATAACTATAGCATTTCTAGACTCGACTCCGACCGGTTTGGCTTCGTAATCCTACAAGCAGTGAGGCTCTAATACCAAAGCTGTTAGGACACCGATCCTAAGTCACACCGATCTAGCATGTAACACATCACATCACTTTGCGGCCTCACGCATGGTATCCCCACAGCTGCAGCCTTACCTAGGCTGGGACCGTTTGCGCCTTTTGGCTCACGTATATGATTGTGTTGCTAGCATCCATATGACAGAGAACCCGGGTCGACATGACTAGTCATAAATCCAAGGTGGCACAAACTTACAAGGATACGCATACATGACCCAGCATTGCACGTGTCGGTCGGCAGTAAGTGTAACCGGGCTGTAGCAAGCTATCAGGACTCCGGTAAACACCGCATGATAATTCCCCGTAGGGACAGACATAGGAGCAAAAAAGGACACACGCCGGTCAATCCATGTGTTCCGGAAGGAAGCAGTAGGAGGCATTTCCCCATAAGGAAGGCCACCAAGAATAAACAACTAGGTGTCGGATCCCACACATACCAAGCATTTCAATAACATACACACAATATGCTCCATATGTGTAAATACAACATGGTATCACAACAAAACTCTACGACTCAAAGTATTTATTTGAAAGGCTCCGGAGAGCCATGCATAGTATGATATTACAAACATGGGTCTCATGATCCAACATACAAAGTCATACAAGCAACAAGCACAAGCGGAAGCTTATCTTGTCGGAGTACAGACAGTTGGAAAGAAAGAAGGCTAGAAAGCATGTCTATCTACAAGACCCTCCATAGGAGCTAGACCTCTGTCTGGGATGCCCAAGCTAATCGGTCAATGTCGAACTCATCGCAGGAATCTAAAGTGAGACTGAAGTCTCCTCTGCAAAAACGTAAATTAAGCAAACGTGAGTACAAATGTACTCAACAAGACTTACATCAGAACTAGCTACAAATGTACTCAAGGGGGTGGTGAAGTTTAACTGTAGCAAGCCAGCTTTGACGCAATGGCTATCCCGTACTACGACTACCAGTATTTTCTTTGAGGTGAGATCGCACACGAGTCCACATATCTACCATATCAATACACCACTATGGATCCGCTCCCGTCTCCCTACGAGAAGGCCATCCATAGCACTCACACTTATCTTGTGCATTTTAGAGTATCCACTTCCAGTTATCTATTAACAATGTAAGCATTCCAAGTAGTCCATATCTGTGGACGCGGCTATTCCAATAGATCATATCACCCTGCAGGGGTGAACTTCTTCACACACGCTCTCACCACTTATCGCCTTTTACATGACATGTACTCGTCAACGTTCAAGCCGAAGCCCAACGAGGGTGTCGGCCACGACCTGACAAACCACACAAGTCTCTAGTCGAGGTTTATCTCCTATTTGAGTTCCATCCGCAAGGAAGTCCGGCCGAGGTTTCCACTACGGCCCCAAACGATGTGTGCAGGGTTCTCGAGCCCACCAAACGGGTGCCTCGGTACACCGGGCCACTTGCCTGCCACATCACAGCCCACCCCTATGGTCAGCACTGCGCACAGCCTCCAGCATACAACAAACACCAGAAACTACTTGCAACTCCTGGACAGAGGACAGGGCGATTAATAAGCCGAGAGACTTAATTAAGGATCCCAATGTGTGGTAGTAGCTGTTCTTGGATCACAAACACAGAACTCAGTTCCTGATGATGGTTTCAATGAGACAACCCACCATGTACTCCTACATAGTCTCACATAGCTACCTTTACCAAATCATGTTCACACACTTAGCTCTCAACAGTAGGACATGATCACCAACATTCCAATCCATTCCATACGAATCGGACCTGACACAACTCTATGCATAGCAGGCATAACAAACAAGCAAGAATGATTAGGCAAATCATGGCTCAAACAACTCCTACACATGCTAGTGGGTTTCAACTATTTACTGTGACAAAGATAGGTCATGTTGAGGAATGGGTTCAACTACCGCAAGAAGGAACAATTGAATCATTGTTGTGCTAATGCAGTAAAAGAGAGCAGGAGCAACAGAGTGGGATTTTATCGTAGCGATCAAGTGGGTTTTCTTGGCTGGCACTTCTGAAGATAGTATAGCTCTTCATCGGTGTCAACGATCGCAACATCGGAAACGTCGGCTACGGAGAAGGAACAACACCGGCTAGCAGAGAAGGAACACAATTCAATGCAATGCACAACGAAATGAATGGCATGACATGGTAAGGTACTGAATTGACCTAATGCAACAACAAGTCATTTTAATTGAAGTGGAATTCAAATATATAGCAAATTCCTACTCCAAACTAATTATCAAAATTGCCCTAAACATCTTTTGTCCTTAACAGTGGAGTTAACTTGTTCAAACATGCATGATCATGACATAACCAGATTCTTCATATTTTTCTGATCATTTTTCATATATAATTTATTTTCATTGGAGTTACGGTTTATTTTCTATGATTTATTGAAGTTTTAAAAAAATTCTAGAAATAATAAATCATTTCTGATTTATTTTAAATCCAGAATAGCTTTGCTGCGTCAGCATGATGTTGGAGTGACATGAGTAGGTCAACATGTCGTTCCAGGTCAAACCTGACGTGTGGGTCCCACTGGTCAGTGACTGATAACCCACAAGTATACGGAATCGCAACAGTTTTCGAGGGTAGAGTATTCAACCCAAATTTATAGATTCGACACAAGGAGAGCCAAAGAATATTTGCAAATATTAGCAGTTGAGTTGTCAATTGAACCACACCTGGAGATTTAACATCTGCAGCAAAGTGATCAGTAGCACGGTAATATGATAGTTTTGATAGCAGTAGAAACAGTAACAGTAGCAATAGTAACTCAACAAGAACAATATGGAAAAACTCGTAGGCATTGGATCGGTGAATTTGTTGGATGATATTCATCATATAACAGTTATAACCTAGAGCGATACAGAACTAGCTCCAGTTCATAAATATAATGTAGGCATGTATTCCGTACATAGTCATACGTGCTAATGGAAAAGAACTTTTGCATGACATCTTTTCTCCTACCCTCCCGTGGCAGCGGGGTCCATAAGAAGACTAAGGGATATTAAGGCCTCCTTTTAATAGAGAACCGGAACAAAGCATTAACACATAGTGAATACATGAACTACTCAAACTACGGTCATCACCGGAAAGAATCCCGATTACTGTCACACCGGGGTTTACGGATCACAACACGTAGCAGGTGCATATGACTAGCAAGATCGGCTCAAGAACATAGATATAATGGTGAAAACATAAACGGTCCAGATCTGAAATCATGGAACTCGGGCCCTAGTGACAAGCATTAAGTATGGCAAAGTCATAGCAACATCAATCTCAGAACATAGTGGATACTAGGTGATGTGAACTGGGGCCCGATCTTTCGATGAGAGAGAGATAACTACGATTTTGGGTGGGACTTGACCCTCACGATTCGGCTACCAACCATACAGTGAGAACCGTACACGACTGATATCCACGGCAATCGCTGAACCAACTCCACGGTGTTATCGACCGAGCGAACGGCGCGATCGACCTATCCACGAAGGAATTTTCCTGCAAGCAAATTGAAGAACATGCAACAAAATAATAGCCAAGCAATCTGAAATTGCGAATATGCTAGATGGAATAAATCTCACAAGATGAAATTTGGCGTTCCGATAGGATATCTTGACGGCCGCACTAGCCGCTACGAGCGAAGACAAATAAAAATAGCTAAAGGTAAACTTCTCTTAACAAACCCGAGTGTAAACCCTAACAAGCGCTAACTATTTATTAATAGACGGGAATGGCGCAAACGAGTTGTACGATGTATTTCAGCCGGACTGGTCGTCGAAGGAATCCACGAGTCGGAAGGAAAGGCCGAAGCTACAGGCCTTTTTGGAAGTTGACGCGTGAGGAGACTTGACGCAGCCCAAAGTCCCTAGGCCCACGTGGCTTATACTGGTCAATGGATTCAAAGCCAAAGTCCTTTTGTCCTTGAGAACTCCACGTGACATCAACGATGGATGGGATGGAATGGATGGATCGTTGGGCATGCATGCAAGGTTGCTGGAACGAATACATGCAAGGGTTGCTCCATCTGATTTTCAAACACAGTAGTCCCTTGCTTCGTTTATTATTTTATTCCTGAATTCAAGTAAATCACAATATGAGTGTAATATCATATTTCTATTAGTTAAATAATATGTCCAAATGAACGAAATTACCTGGTTAATAATTTGTCGTGTAATATTTGTAGACATTTTTATTATAGCTATGTCCACATCACTAGGGATCAAGTCCTAACAAAACTATCTCGATTACATGATGAATCTCATCCAACTCCTCACCGACCAGTGAGCCTACGAAGGAATTACTCACTCCCGGTGGGGAGCATCATGGAATGGCGATGAAGGAGGGTTGGTGATTACGAAGACCGAAGATTCCTCTCTCCAGAGCCCCAAACGGACTCCAGAAATGGCCTCCCGTTGATGAACGGGAGATGGCGGTGGCTCCGTATCGTAAAACATGATAATTCTTCCTCCTTCATTTTTTTTTCGAAAATAGGTATTTATGGAGTTGGAATTATGGTATGCGGGGCCACGAGGTGGGCACAACCCACCTGGGCGTGCTGGGGGTGCGCCCTAGTGGGTTGTGCTCAACCAGGGCCCCCCTCCGGTGGTTCTTGGCTCCAGTATTTTTCTTTTATTATAAAATAATTCTCTAAAAAGTTTCGTTCCATTCCAAGAAATTTTATTTCTGCACAAAAACAACACCATGGTAGTTCTGCTGAAAACAGCGTCAGTCCGGGTTTGTTTCATTAAAATCATGCAAATTAGAGTCCAAAACAAGAGCAAAAGCATGAGGAAAAGTAGATACGACAGAGACGTATCAGTGACCCACTTTACTAACAGAGGTTGTTAGTGCTAATTCTCTATTTAACAGACACGGGGGTCCATGTGTCAGTAACACATTAAACTAATCATAGTAATTAGCACTAATAATAATCCTAAACTAATTTTAGTCAGAGGCCGGCCCCACACGTTATAGACACAGGGGGGCCCAAACGTGGTGAAAGTGGGTCAAACCCATCGGCGGCTTGACGCCGGCGGGGCATACGCGGCGGGGGTGCTCGGAAACGCGCTATGGGGCACGATTCGAGGTGCGGGCAGGCTCATTGGAGAGCTCTCGCCGGCCCACTTCGAATGGTGGTGGTAGACGAGCCTGTGGTGGCCGGAGCTAACGGCGGCGACCTTAAGTGCGGCGACTGGTGTTCGGGTGTGCGCGGGAAGGCTGCTATAGTGCGCAAAAGGGCTAATCAAATAGCTGGCGATGCTCTACGTGCTGCGGCAAGCTCGATGCATGCGCGCCCGGGACCAAATGGTCACTGGGAGCGTCGCCCACGATGAGCGCAGGTGGCAGCGGGTTTCGGTCATCGCCAACTAGCGGCTACGGCGATCAGTCGATGCGGGGAAGAGGGTGTTTAGGGGCTGGAGCTCACGATGGTGGCGAGGAGTTGCTCAGCGGGCTCGGGTAGACGGATAGGGCGCAAGGTCGCCGACGATCTCGACGGCCGAAAGAATAAGAAGGCGAGGTAGCCAGCAATGTAGGGCGTCCGGCGATGCTTGCACTGGCGAGGAAGTCAAGGACGTTGAGGCGGATCCTTTGGACATGTCGGCGAGGCGAGGCAGTGGCAGTGGCTGTGAACGACGACTTCAGCGGCTCCCGGTCTAGTTTAGGACGAGATAAAGAGAAGGGGAGGAGATCCAGGGTGACAGGGGAATGGTCGAGGAGGTCCAGGTGGTGGCGTGGCGTCCTTAGCTGGTCCATGGCGGGGTGGCAAGCAGGAGGTGGCCGACGCGTGCCGGCGCGCGTAGGCCACGCACCCCTGTCCTTCTGTCCAGGGAGGAAGACGGCAGGTGGGCTGTGGTGGTGGGTTGTGCCAGAACAGGAGCTCGGCCGAATCTGCTACAGGTAAGTTCCACGTAAGTCTTCTGCTTTTTTATTTTCTGTTTTCTATTTTGCAAATTTGTTTTAATTTGGTTTTCAAACCAAATCACTTTTAAAAATTCTGAAAATAGTTATGGGCACAAAATGAATTATTCCAGAGGCCCTTAACTAGTTCCAAAATTGTTGGAGCATTTAAAATATTTATAGTACTGAAATGCCCCAATTCAAATATAATATGAGTTAATTCAAAAATCCAGAATGGCCTAAGAATATGTGCATCATTTTTGGCTGAGGTTTTCACCTTTATAAAAAATCATGAACTTTTCTAAAGGGCATTCTAGGTTCATTGAAAATATTTAAACTTGAAACTAGTTGAAAAAACTACCTGCTAGGGTTTGATCATCCCCATTTCAAATTCATTTGAATTTAAACACAATGACATGATGATTATGAAATGACAGGCAAGGACCAAGCTAGGGCCTGTGACAATTCGCAAACCGTGCCATGACGAATTATGGCATCAAGATCAAGCATATCAGAAGCGAAAATGGCACCGACTTTAAGAACACATGCTGTCGTGGTTTTATCACGGCAGATGCCCTTGTGAAAGGACTTAGGTGTGGAGCCATCGCAACGTAGGTTAGCTCGAAGGGGTTGAACGGGACAAAGAACACGAGGTTTACCCAGGTTCGGCCCCTCACAACGAGGTAAAAGCCTACTCCTGCTTTTGTTGATTATAGTTCGAATCTCAATTACAAGGGAGCGGAATCACTTGACCTAGCTCTCGATCAATTGTTTCTTAAGTTAACGCGCCGCAGGGTCTCGGCTTTATATACACAGGTCGAGGCCCTGGGCTTACAAGAGTTCAAGCTGGATCACACAACATGACGAACTCGGTTCCTAAGTCGCCCTGCCTTGTTAGACAAGTCGCCATCGTGGCGGCTCACACCCTCCTGGTCACAATTCTACCACCAGGTATTGGGCCTTCAACAGGCCCACTTTGTAAGCCGCCACAAGTCTTCATGTTTCATCTTCTTGTACCTACTTGGGCCTTCTTCATACTGAGTCGCCAATGGTGTAACCCGGCCCTCCTGGGCGGGTCATACCTTGGGGTTAGATCCCCAACATTAGGCCCCAGATTGACTTGAACTTGTTCATGTCACTCTTCACTGCTTCGGTTCATGAGTTGTCTTTTCAATGCTTAATTTTGAATAAATAACTGTAACCCGCCATGACATCATGCGAAGTAAATCCCTAAAAAATCCATGATATCACAACGGATCTTTCGCATTAACTAGTCGTCCGAGAATCAAGGCGCCTGCACTGTTGAGATAATCATGTTGCCTCCTTGATTTCCGCGCATTCCATTTTACTGTTTCCTTATAAATAGGGACGGGAGGCCCCTCTTTTCACTTTTACCCTAGCCCCTCTCTCTTCTTCTTCCTCCTCGTGTCGTCCGCCGCTGCCGGAGCTCTGCCGCCGCCGTTCTTCACCAACGACTCCAACTAGGCCGCTGCATCAACCTGACTAGACCAGAGAATTGTGACACACACCCGCTACTTATTAGCATCGCCAGGTATTCATCTTTTTTCACTTCCAATCTGCATAAGGTCACCCTAGTTCGTCGGTGTTCATCGTGTTCGTCCAAGTTCATCGTAGTTCATCCTCCTGTCGCTTAGTTCAATCCAAAAACGACACTGAAGCCGTGCGGTAGTAGTTTTGGCATTTGCCTCAAATCGTATATACATCCTTTCTTCCACGGACATGCTTTTATGTTTAAATTTTCCCCTTTCTGAACTGTGATAGATCTGTAATTGTAACCGTAATCTGCAAAACATGTTTGTCCAGCACTTAGAAGAAATTACCCAATTTTGAATCCATAGATATTTGATCCGCCGTTCTCTATTCGGGGTGGCTTAAAGAAGGACTTTATAACCCGCCATGACCTGACCGGCTTAACCATGAACTTGTGATTTACCAGCAAACGGCCGGCTTAAACATGAATTTTATAATCATTAGGCGGTTCATCACCATGATATTAACCCGCCATACTTTTATTCCCAGGCCGTAGTTCTTAACCCACCAGCAATGACTAAGACTCCACTTCTTATGACTGGGTTGCTTCTAAAGTCTTTGCACTTTCTCTCACTGAATATGTTGCCATGGGAGTCTTGCCAGCAAAAGTTGTCATCCATTGGCAAGTTCCAGGGGTTGAAACTAAACCTCAACCTAAAGAAGGTGAAGGTGTCATCTTCGCGGATCACCTCCTCCGTGGCTTCTCGCCACCCGGGTCAAAATTCTTCCGGGATGTTCTTCATTTTTATAATCTTCATCCTCAAGACATTAGTCCCAACTCTGTTTCCAATATATGCAATTTTCAAGTCTTCTGCGAAGTGTATCTTCAACAAGAGCCTGAGGTTGATCTGTTCAGAGAGTATTTCTATCTCAACCGCCAAACTAAGATGACCGAGGACCTAGTCTCGAGCTTGGTGGAATTTCCATTCAGAGGCAACGAGAAATCATTTTTCCTGCAGCTGTATTGCCTAGTCACCCCAAAGATTGGAACTGCACGTGGTTCTATTGTCAAGACACATCTCCGGCTGGTGAAAATCCCCTGCCGGGTTTTCGCCCTTTCTAGCTTAGCCCTACCCACGCGCTTCCAGATTGTATGTCTACTGCAGAACGGCTAAGTATTCAACCATCTTTTCAAAGATAAGAGCCCTGGTAGCCAATGGCTTGTCTGGAGTAGACCTGGTCCGCTGCTGGGTCTTGTGCAGAATTTTGCCATTGAGCCGGCGCAGCGGCTTAATGTGCGAGTACGCAGGCGACACAAAGGATCCTCAACGCTATAATCAGACACCCTTGACCGATGAGGGAAGCCACCGCTATGGTTAAATCATTACTTGGGGAAACTCTGGAAAATTGCCGCAAAGTAGGAGTGAACCCTTTCTACGCGCTCAATGCGGCTCCACATGTAAGTGTCTCAGATGAAGTTTTTCAACTTATTTGCCTATTTCCTTGTATTGCCTACTGCTTAACTAATTGCTTATGTATCTGAAGGCCGACTCTCCTTTCTGGAATAAGAAGCTGCAAGACGTCGTGCCTGTTAAGAAGGCCAAAGCGAAGGCTAAGGGTACAGGTCGCCGCAAGAAACCGTCAGCTAAAGAACTGCTCAAACTTTACGATGAGTCAGAGGTAGAACTTGACTCCCTTGGTCTTTTCCTTGTACAACTTATTGATGCTGACTCTTCTCAGGAAGAGGCAGAGACCAGCCATGTAGATGCAGTAGAGGTAATTACAATTTCCTTCGGCTCAGAATCCTTACCAAGATAGAAAAATCGGCGGGTCGTCCGGAAGGTGAAATTTTATCATCCTCTTGCTCACTTGGATCCCAATTTTCTTTTGATGAAACAGCAACACGAGTTAAGATGCCTGACCCGAAGCGGCGGCTCTCGAGATCTCATCTCCGGCTTACCCAACACGCCTGCTCCAACCAAGCATTGAAATGAGGTGCCACATAATCTGCACTCTCTTTATCCATTAGCCGGCTTCATACGTCAACCTCTTAATCCTTCCGACTCAAATTATCAGGGAACACCTCCATCATCCGGTGACTCTACCGGAACCCAAATGTCTCTCTTCAAGATCGCCCAAGGGTTCGTATTTTCATTTGTTTATCAATGACTTGTAATGATATACTCAAATACTTTGTATCTTTGTTGCAGAGGTGTTGCCAAAGTAGGCGAGAAACAAAAGCTGGGCGGGTCTTCGAAAGATCCCAAAACCGCTGACCCGGAGAAACAAACAGCAGAAATTTCTGAGACCCTCAGTCTAGACCTTGAAGGGCCTGTTAACGACCCGCCACCATCAATTGATGCCACCGTCCCTGAACAGATGGACACTGAGGTTAACCCGGCGGCAAGCTATGACCCGCCGAGCCCTAAGTCGCCGACTCCTCCGAAGCCAGCTGAAGAGATCCCTCTTGAGAAGGACTCTGACGACGTGACCATCACTGGGATGGCTCATACTACGCCAGGGGCTTCCACTGTGCTAGCCAAGCATGGTACCAAGGAATAATCTCCTTCCTTGGACCGAGGCAAGGCGAAGCTGGATCTGGAAAGATATGCTGCCCTCAGTGCAAGCGATATCCACGGCGGTTATCTGAACCGCCTTCATACTAGCCGTGATCTGGAAGCCGGCATAGTGAACCTTATGAAGGAACGCCATGAGGTATGTTGCTAACCCCTTTCCATATGCATTTATATAGTCGCCAAGTCTAGAGTATAGGAAAATACTGAGTATATTGTAGACTTGTAACCTTTCCAATTTGCAACCCTCAAGGGCCGGGTTAGTTTTGATAAGATAAGCTGGGATTTTATAATCACTTAAAATATCCAAACATGTAGCCCCCAAGGGCCGACTTAACTTAATAAAGTGAGCTGGGACTTATAGTCTTTTAAGAAATCCAAATATGTAGCCCCCAAGGGCCGTCTTAACTTAATAAAGTGAGCCGGGTCATAATTAGATTAAAATGACCTACATTAGCCCCCAAGTGCCAAGTATACTGCTTGCAATGTGCTTGGGACTTGATGAACCATACTTCATCAGACTTGCTCCTTGCATTGTAACCATTGCTTTATTTATCTCAGGCAGAATTGAATATGAAGGAATCGCAAGTTGGCGATTTAAGAAAAAGTGTAAAGATGCAGCAGACAGAAACCTCCAAGGCCAAGTAAAGCTGAAGGCCTCTTTAGAAGAAATTGAGAAACTTAAAGCAGATTTTGACAGTGAGAGAGCCGCCTGGGAGACTGACAAGGCTGCTCTAGCAAAAAAGGCCGAAGATGTTGAAGCTGCGGTTAAGCTGGTAACCGAAGAGTTATCCGGCATAAAACAACACATCTCTCAAATGATAGCCGCCATCTTCGGTAAGCATAACGTACCATGCAAATTCTGTAACCCGCCTGGCTTCTCATATATGCCTTGCTAACTCGCTGGCGTCTCTTGTATGACTTCTTAATAGGCCCCAGGAGTGCAAGTCTTGGTGAAGACATGTTATTGAAGCAGAAGGCGATTTACTCGCTAACAGAGCAGTTAAATAGTGGCACTCTCCACAGTCTTGTGGATTTGGAATGGAACAGGAAACCACCGAGTCAAATCAAGACTGTTCTGTATCATCTGTCAACATTCCCAGGCCAGATTGAAGAAATGAAATTATCAGCCGCCCGAGCCGGAGCCATCGTTGCTCTTGGCCGGGCCAAAGCATGGCAATCTAAGCTTGACCCGGAGGGAATAGCCACCGGGTGCCTGGAATTCACGGATGACCAGTCAGCCTTTGAAGAAAAAGACTTCAATCAATGCATCCGAGAGATGCGGCCCATGGCCTGCAAGCTCATCGAAGAACTAAACTTAAACAAGTATACATCGACTTATGACGACAACAACCAGAAGATTAAGCCGCAAGCTCATAATGTTGTCAACCTCATTCCTCCTCGGCATAAGCATATCTTCACCCCTGATGTTGATCATTCCATTATACTCAATGACGAGGCCACATTCGAAGCTTTAACTTGCTTCGACTGGACAATGGCTGATCATCAGATGATTGATGAGGAAGAACCGGCGCGGGATGACCCACAATCTTCAAGGCGGCAGGAAGACAACTGATCATAGTGATGATGATCTAGGCGGCTCTCAGGCTGGATTATGTGAGTGCAGCTCCAGAAACACTTAATTCATAACTTTTTTGGGTTTCTGTGTAAATCCTTGTAATAGGGTAGTGCAAAACAATGATCCGCCATGTCATGCCTTCGTGCATGTTGATCTTGAGTTTTGATCCGCCAGTTTAATTTTTATGATAAGCCTGAGGTGATCATACATATGAGCCACACCATGACTCTTATTTTCATTGGAATGTTTGCATGCCCTACAAAAAATTAAATAACATATGTACTGGCGACTTAAAGTCAAACGCCAGGGCGGGTGACAACCCAAAAATATGTAGCCTTATATGACTACTGAAAAGATTATAATCAAGGCTATTCAGGCCAAAACATACTGGCGACTTAAGGTCAAAAGCCAGGGCGGGTTAACAAACCCGAAGACTCGTAGTCTCATGTAATAGTTGAAAACATACCTGTAAAGTCAAATCATGTTGGTGGCTCAATAATCAACAGCTAGTGCAGGTGACAACCCAAAGATTTGTAGCCTCATAGCCACAGCTATTCAAATCAATCATGCTGGCGACTTAAAGTCCAAAGCCAGGGTGGGTGACAACCCGAAATACTCAAGCAGGAGAATCATAACCCGAAGCCTCATGACCTGGGTAGTCAAAATTTGAACAAAAGCAGAAATAAAAATATCAAAATATCAAAAAGAAAGAGATACAACAAATCTCAAATCTTTGCTAGGCCGTCTTCCAAGACATGACCAAACAAGTTGGCTCACATGCCTTGTGCTTTCAAGGCCGCACAGCCGTTGAGTTTATCCTAGGTCACTATAAGCCGGCTCTCACATGACACAAGCCGCCGTTTTAACCTTAACAAGTTTAGGGTCTTTAAAAAGATTGACTGTTAAGAGTTCATCGGGTCACCTGGTGGAGTAGCAAGTTGCAAATAGGCAGGTGTAACTCAGAATATGGAAACTCAAGCCGGTCAAGAGGGTATGAAAGCTAAAGCCGGTGGGTTGGAAGCCCCCAAGTGACCTTATGACCAATTAATAAAGACTCAGATACACAGAAATGAAACGACAGAGGCCCTGAATTTTTCAGGGATGCCGGCTTTATTATATTGATCATAAAAAGATATATACATCATCAGAAGTATGTACAATGAGGAGAGTCGGTGGCTCAAGTATAGTAAGGCCGAAGATGAGTAATATCCCTCAAGGTGTGTGACTTCTTGCGCTCACGTAGATCAATGAGATAATATGAGCCATTGTTGAGGTTCTTACTGACCACAAAAGGTCCTTCCCAAGGTGGAGAAAGCTTATGCATGTCAGTTTGATCTTGGATCAGCCAGAGCACTAAGTCGCCCTCTTGAAACGCCCGAGTCTTAACTCTGCGGCTATGATAGCGACACAGATCTTGCTAGTAAATTGCTGAACGAGCCGCCGCAAGGTCACGTTCTTCATCCGAAGCATCTAGTGCATTCTGTCGTGCCGTCTCTTATCAGTTTCAACATAAGCCGCCACTCTGGGCGAGTCATGATGGATATCACTTGGGAGAACCGCCTCTGCACCATAGACCATGAAGAAGGGTGTATAGCCTATTGACCTATTGGTGGTGGTATTGATACTCCAAACTACTGAAGGTAATTCCTCAACCCAACAACCCGGCGTTCGCTCCAAAGAAACCATAAGCCGGGGTTTGATGCCTCTTAAAAATTTCCTGGTTAGCCCTTTCTGCCTGACCATTAGACTGTGGATGGGCCACAGAAGAAACATCCAGACGGATATGCTCTCTGTGACAGAAATCCTTCATAGCACCCTTAGAAAAATTAGTGCCATTATCAGTGATGATACTATGAGGATAACCAAAATGGTAGATCACTTTTTTGACAAACTGAAGCGCAGTTGCCGCATCACACTTGCTAACTGGCTCTGCTTCTACCCATTTGGTAAATTTGTCAACTACCACCAATAGGTGGGTCTTCTTATCCTTAGACCTCTTGAAAGTTCCAACCATATCAAGCCCCCAGACCGCAACCGGCCAAGTTAATGGAATCATCCTCAACTCTTGAGCCGGCACATGAGCTCGTCGAGAAAATTTCTGATGTCCATCACACTTACTAACAATATCTTCTGCATCAGCATGAGCCATCAACCAATAAAAGCCATGATGAAAAGCTTTAGCCACTAAAGGTTTAGAGCCGGCATGATGACCACAATCACCTTCATGGATCTCTCTTAATATCTCACGGCCCTCTTCAGGAGAAACACAACGTTGAATCGCTTGTCACACTGCATCGGTGTAACTCGCCATTGACAATAGTCATAGACTTAGACCTCCTGGTTATTTGTCTTGCCAAAGTTTCATCCTCAGGTAAGTCGCCCCTGGTCATATAAGCCAAGTAGGGAAGCGTCCAATCAGGAATATCATGGACAGCCGCCATCAACTTCACCTCCGGGTCAGGAACAGCATGGTCCTCTTCCGATTGTAACTTGACCGAAGGATTATGCAATACATCAAAAAACACATTAGGAGGCACCGGCTTACATTGAGACCCAAGCCAGCTCAAGGCATCAGCCGCCTTGTTCTTCCATCGATCAAGGTGATCCACCTGATAACCCTTGAAGTGACCAGCAATAGTATCAACCGCCCGGCAGTAAGCCACCATAAGCGGGTATTTGGAATCCCATGTGCCTGAAACCTGCTGAGCCACAAGGTCTGAGTCACCCAAGCACCTGACCTGACTCAAATTCATTTCTTTACCCATACGAAGGCCGTGGAGTAAAGCCTCGTACTCAGCTGCATTATTAGTATCAGGAAACATTAGCCTTAAAACATAACAGAACTTGTCACCTCGTGGGGAACTCAAAATAACTCTAGCCCCCGAGCCTTCCAACTGCCTGGACCCATCAAAGTGAATCGTCCAATATGCGTTATCAGGCTTCTCCTCAGGCATCTGCAACTCTGGCCAGTCATTGATGAAATCCACCAGAGCCTGAGATTTGATAGCTGTTCTTGGCACATATTTCAAACCATGAGGTCCAAGTTCTATTGCCCACTTAGCAACCCGGCATGTGGCCTCCCTGTTTTGAATAATGTCTCCCAAGGGAGCAGAGCTGACCACTATAATATGATGACCAAGAAAATAATGTTTCAGCTTGCGACTCGCCATGAACACCCCATATACCAGTTTATGCCAATGTGGATATCGTTGCTTGGACTCAATCAACACCTCACTGACATAATAAGCCGGCCTGTGGACTGGGTACTCCTTACCCGCCTCCTTACGCTCCACCACAATTGCCACACTGACAGCCTTACTATTAGCCGCCACATACAGGAGCAAAGGTTCATTCTCAATGGGAGCCGCAAGGACGGGGGGTTCAGCTAACTGCTTTTTGAGCGCCTCAAACACCTTATCAGCAGCATCACTCTAGACAAAATGATATGTCTTCTTCATTGTCTGGTATAAAGGAATTGCCTTCTCTCCTAGGCGGCTTATAAACCGGCTCAAAGCCGCAATACGACCCGCTAGGCGCTGGACGTCATTGACACACGCCGGCTTAGGCAATGAAGTAATGGCTTTAATCTACTCCGGGTTAGCCTCAATACCCCTCTCTAAGACCAGAAAACCCAATAGCTTGCTTGCAGGCACACCAAAAACACACTTGGCCGGGTTAAGCATCATGTTATAGACCCGGAGATTGTCAAAGATTTCCCTTAGATCATCCCGGAGAGTCTCCTTCTTTCTGGAGTTGACCACAATATCATCCACATAAGCATGCACATTTCGCCCAATTTGACTTTGAAAGCAATTCTGAACACAGCGTTGATAAGTCGCCTGAGCACTCTTAAGCCCCAAAGGCATAGAGACATAGCAGAAGGCTCCAAAAGGGGTGATAAAATACGTCTTCTCATGGTCCTTAACTGCCATCTTAATCTGACGATAACCAGAGTGAGCATCCAGGAAACTTAAACTCTCGCAACCCGGCGTGTCATTAATAATCTGGTCGATACGAGGGAGAGCAAACGGATCAGCTGGACAAGCTTTGTTAAGATATGTATAGTCAATAGACATACACCAAGTGCCGTTTTTCTTGAGTAACAACACCGGGTTAGCCAAGCACTCAGGGTGGAAAACCTCCACAATAAATCCAGCTGCTAAGAGTCGGGCCACCTCCTCTCCAATAGCCTTACGTCGTTCTTCAATGAAACGACGAAGTAATTGCTTGACCGGCTTAAACTTAGGATGCACATTAAGGGTGTGCTCAGCGAACTCTCTCGGTACACCTGGCATGTCAGAAGGTTTCCATGGGAAGATGTCCCGATTCTCACGGATGAATTCGATGAGCGTGTTTCCTATTTAAGATCCATATTAGCCCCCACTGTGAACTGCTGAGATGAGTCGCTAGGGACAAAGTCAAACTGCTTAGTATCATCAGCTGACTTAAATTTCAACGAAGGGTATTGTTCAGTAGTGGGCTTCTTTAAAGAGGTCATATCTGCCGGGTCAACATTATCCTTATAAAACTTAAGTTCCTCCATGGCGCAGGCCGGCTCAGCATAAGCAGCATCTCCTTCCTCACATTCCAAGGCCATTTTTTGATTACGATGGACCATAATAGTACCCTTACGCCCTGGCATCTTAACCTGTAAATAAAAATAACAAGGTCGAGCCATAAACTTGGCATAAGCCGGTCGCCCAAACAAGGCATGATAAGGGCTCTTGATTTTGACCACTTCAAACCATAACGTCTCTGTTGTGTAGTCATAATCATCGCCAAAAGCCACTTCCAGGGCAATCTTTCCAAAAAGATATGCCGACTTACCAGGTACCACACCATGAAAAATTATAGAAGACGACTTAAGATCTTTATCAGTTAAGTTCATCTGGCAAAAGTTGTCATAATAAAGGATATTGATGCTGCTGCCACCATCCTTGAGCACTTTAGTTTATTTATAACCCCCGACCAGAGGGGCTACTACCAATGCTAGCTGACCCGAATTATCAACCTGAGGCGGGTGATCCTCTCGACTCCATGTGATTGGATACTCTGACCAACGCAAGTACTGAGGTACCGCCGGCTCAATTGTACTGACCGCATGTTTGTGAACCTTCTGATCTCGCTTACAAAGACTTGTGGTGAATACGTGATACTGGCCACTGTTGAGCGGCTTTGGATTACTCTGGTACCCTGATTGATGCTGCATGTTACCCTGACCAGACTGTTGGTTATAACCACACTGGCTGCCCTGTCCTTGATACCAGAACTTGAGCCGCTACCACCAAAGCCGGGCCCCTGTGAGCCGGATCCTGACCCGCCAGGCGGGCCATTATTGTTTCCATGATTCTGATTGAAATTGGAATTCCTGTACTCTCGCATAATGAAACAGTCCTTCCAAGCATGAGTCACCAGTTTATTGGGCAGGCTGTGTTTTGGGCAAGGCTCATTCATCATCGGCACAATATTAAAGTTCTTCCCTCCAAAGGACTGCTTACCATTGCGACGCTGGTTTTTATATCCAGTGTTGGTGTTAGCTACAGGATCTGTCCCGCCATCGGGTTGTCTGCGCTTACCACCGTTACCCTAGTTGTTGCCATTATGCCCTGTCATGTTCTGCTGCTGACCCTTACCATTGCCACTCTTCTCTCCCTTGTTGGATTTTTCATCATCAGATCACGGATCTTTGGTGGTGTTAGAGTCGGCATATTTGATGAGAGCCGCCATGAGCTCTCCCATGTCATTACAATGACGCTTAAGCCTCCCAAGCTTCTGTTTAAGGGGGGTAAAATGAAAGTTCTTTTCCAAGACCAGAACCGCCTGACCCGCTGCAATACTGTCTGAAGAATGCATAATAGCTGATACCCGCCGGACCCAATGACGAGCCGACTCATCCTCACGCTGCACACAGTTATCAAGATCAATAATCGTTAATGGCTGCTTGCACGTTCCTTTAAATTTCTGAATGAACCGTGCTTTCAACTCTGCCCATGAATTGATGGAGTTGGCGGGTAATCCTTTTAACCAGGTCCGAGCTAGCCCATCCAACATCATGGTAAAGTACTTAGCACACAAAGCATCATTGACATCCAGCATCTCCATGGCTAACTCATAACTCTCAATCTAGGCCTCAGGGGGGAGATTAGCTGTATAGTTAGCCACCTTGTGAGGACCCTTGAAATCCTTAGGCAAACGTTCATTACGTAGTGCTGGTACTAAGTAAGGCACTCCAACAGATCTGAAAATTATACCAGCCCCTTCTGACGTCGAAGGGGTTATCGGAGGCTGTTGATAAGAACCTAGCTGAGCCGCCACTGCTGCCTCCGCCTCTCGGCGGGCTCTGGCGTCATCCACAATCGCCTAACCATGAGTAAGGGGCGGGTTATTCCCACGGGGCGGGTCATCTTGATTTGGTCGACTTCGCCGCTCGCTACTGGAAACGGCCGGCGACTCAATGCGTCGGCTGTAACTGCGGCTTGGGAGGGGGGTGGAATGCACCCTCTCACGACTATGGGTATATTTCTCCTGCTGTGCAACTGCTGTTTGCAAGAGCTCAATTGCGTTCCACGCCTCAGCTGCAAAAGGCATCTCATCTGTGATAGGGAATGCATTGAGTGGGTAGCCACTGCTATCATGTTATCCATCGGGTTGGAATAATGACCAGATGGTGTGGAAAAACGCCGGTGCGGGGTTCGATCCCTATGGGGCGGGTCTGGTAATCGGGGCTGAGCCGCCGCCCCGCTCCCTGGGATTTCAGCCGCCCGGGCTGTGCCTGGCGGGTTACTTGGCCCTGCACCAGGCGTGTTAAAAAGATTCCGCGCCTCATACTGTGCAGGCAAACAGGTCTGATACCTTCTTCAAAGAACTGCATTAGAGGCATTTTGATCCAAACTTAAGCGAAAAGCCTCTGCCATGATACGCTGTGACTTAGCCTCCATCTTGGCTAGTTCCTCTGCCATCCTGCAGTTTTCTGCATTAAAATCCTCCTGGGCTTTGGCCACCTCATCTCTCACCTTTGCAACTTCCACATTATGCTGTGCTTGACTCGCCGCAGTAACCTCTGTGGCTAACAGAGTCGTCAAAGTGCCCAAGAGTTCAGATAAAACTTGAGCCGGCGGTCGAGCAGAGCCGCCAGCCCCAGCTGTCGCAGCAGCCGTTGATCCAGACATCATAGCTGCAGCTGTCGATGAGTTGAGAACCGGCGTAGTACTAGCCATGAAGATAGCAGCCCTATACGGCGGCTCATAGGGGTCTGTAATACTGTCGCCATCAGAATAGCCCCCAAGCCCGCCGTCCAGAGTCTGGTAGATTGACTCTGTCTCCCCGGTTGAAAAATCATCACCTGATTAGATGGTTGTCTCTCCACCAGATGCAGAATCTTCCTCAAGATCCGCCCCATGAACAAGGCCAATGAAAACGTGCTTCCGGCCGCATTGAACCCTAGCGGGTCGCGCGCGCCGAGCCGTCTCGATGATGTCGGTGCAGATGTCCGGCTCAGGGTCTGACTCGCCGATCTTGCCGATGAAGACATGAATTCTGCTAAAGGGGACCTGGTACCCGTACTCGATTGAGTCGGCCTCGGGGCCCTAGCCTGCGTCATCGATGTAGAGCTTGCTGTGGTGGCTCTTAGTCATCTGGCCCATGGGATATCCTTCGATCCCTGGGAAATTGCCCTTCAAGAACTCAAAACCACCGTGCTCTGGCCCCACGTGTGGCGCCAACTATCGTGGTTTTATCACGACAGATGCCCTTGTGAAACGACTTAGGTGTGGAGCCATCACAATGTAGGTTAGCTCGAAGGGGATGAACGGGACAAAGGCCATGAGGTTTACCCAGGTTCGGCCCCTCACAATGAGGTAAAAGCCTACTCCTGCTTTTGTTGATTATAGTTCGAATCTCGATTACAAGGGAGCGGAATCACTTGACCTAGTTCTTGATCAATTGTTTCTTAAGTTAACCCGCCACAGGGTCTCGCATTTATATACAACGGTCGAGGCCCTGGGCTTACAAGAGTCCAAGCCGGATCACACAACGTGACCAACTTGGTTTCTAAGTCGCCCTGCCTTGTTAGACAAGCCGCAATCGTGGCGGCTCACACCCTCCGGGTCACAATTCTACCACCAGGTCTTGGGCTTCAATAGGCCCACTTTGTAAGCCGCCACCAGTCTTCATGTTTCATCTTCTTGGACCTACTTGGGCCTTCTTCATACTGAGTCACCAACGGTGTAACCCGGCCCCTCCTGGGCGGGTCATACCTTGGGGTTATATCCCCAACACAAGCCTTGATGACTATCTAGATGAACTTGGTATTACTCATGAGCAATCTACTCCTTAAACTCATTAGTAGAATGGAATTGCTGAGCGCAAGAACATGACACTCATTGAGATGGCCTGTACTATGCTTGATGAATACAAGACACCTCGTCGATGGTGACCTGATGCAATTGATACTGCTTGTCACTTCATCAATCGGGTATATCTTCACAAATTCCTCAAGAAAACTTCATATGAGCTCCTCACTGACAAAAATCCCTATGTAAGTTATTTCAAAGTCTTTGGTGCAAAATGCTGGATTAGAGATCCTCATCACAATTCCAAATTTGCACCGGAAGCACATGAGGGTTTTATGCTTGTTTACGGAAAGGACCCGCACACCTACAGAGTCTTTAACACCTACCACAACAAGGTTGTTGAAACTATGGATGTGCGGTTAGATGAAACTAACGGCTCACAAAGAGAGCACCTACCTCATGTGCAAGATGAAATGCCTCCTGAGGAATCTATCAAGATAATGGGTACTGGTGAAATAGTGCCTAGTGAAGAAATTGCTGAAGAAGTAATCATTCCTCGTCCTGAAGAAACAGCTGCTCCTGGTGAAAATGACTCTGAGGAAAATGCTCAACCTCAACAAGGCCCTTGTCCACCTCATCCTCGTGTGGCGAATGAAGTGCTGATTGAGAAGATCCTTGAGAACATCAATGCACCTGGTCCTCTCACACGCTCAAGAGCTTCACATCTAGCTAACTTTTGTGGGCATTTTGCATTGGTCTCTATCACAGAGCCCACCAAAGTTGATGAAGCATTTCTAGAGCCTGAGTGGATTCAATCCATGCAAGAAGAATTGCAACAATTCGAGCTCAACAATATGTGGGAACTTGTGAATCGACCTGAGCCACGTGAGCACAATATCATCGACACTAAGTGGATCTACCACAACAAGCAAGAGGAAAATGGCCAAGTTGTAAGAAATAAGGCCCGTCTTGTAGCACAAAGCTACACACAGGTTGAGGGTATTAATTTTGGTGAAACATTTACACCTGTTGCTAGGCTTGAAGCAATTCGTATATTGCTTGCATATGCTAACCATCACAATATTCTCTTATATCAAATGGATGTGAAAAGTGCATTCCTCAATGGTAAGCTTAAGGAAGAATTATATGTTGCTCAACCACCAGGTTTTGAGGATCCAAATCATCCGGACAATGTCTTCAGACTGAACAAGGCTCTCTATGGCCTCAAGCAAGCCCCACGGACTTGGTATGCGACACCGAAGGAATAACACCACCAGGCTGTGAAACGAATTCTTTGATATTTAGCTCACACACCAGCACTTGGATTATGGTATCCCAAGGGATCATATTTTGATGTAGCTGGATTTTCTGATTCTGATTACGCTCGAGATCGTGTGTATTGCAAGTCTATATCAGGCACATTGCTGATTGTTATTTGCATTGGTTTTTTCCCCGAAGAGGAAGGGATGATGTAGGATAGCAACAATAAGTATTTCCCTCAGTTGTGAAACCAAGGTATCAATCCAGTAGGAGTATCCACCAAACTATGTAAGCAGTACCTTCACACAAATAACAGAAACTTGCAACCCAACGCGTAAGAGGGGCTGTCAATCCCTCCTCAGTATTGAGATAGGTTAAATTGTATGAGATTGGATAAATAGATCTATCAAAAACACAAAATAAAATAAAGAAATAAAAAGTGCAACAAGGTATTTTTGGATTAATATATCTGAAAATAATATAATAGGAAATAGACCCGGTGGCCGTAGATTTCACTAGAGGTTTCTCTCAAGAAAATAGCATATGGTGGGTAAACAAATTATTGTTGGGCAATTGATAGATGAGCAAATAATTATGACGATACCCAAGGTAATGATCATCTATATAGGCATGACGTCCAAGATTAGTAGACCGACTCCTGCCTGCATCTACTACTACTACTACTCTACACATCGACCGGTATCCAGCATGCATCTAGTGTATTATGTTCATGGAAAAACGGAGTAATGCAATAAGAACATTGACATGATGTAGACAAGATCTATTCATGTAGGAATAGACCCCATCTTTTTATCCTTAATAACAACGATACATGCATGTGTCTCTACCCCTTCTGTCACTAGGTGGGGACACCGCAAGATCGAACACAACACAAAGCACCTCTTCCCATGGCAAGAAAAATCAATCTAGTTGGCCAAACCAAGCCAAAGTTTCGGAGAAGAAATATGAGGCTATAACAATCATGCATAAGAGAGTTCAACAAAGACCCAAATAATATTCATAGATAGATCTGATTATAAACTCACAATTCATCGAATCCCAACAAACAAACTGCAAAAAAGAGTTACATCAAATACATCTCCAAGAACATCGAGGATAACAGTATATTGAAGATCAAAAAGAGAGAAGAAGCCATCTAGCTACTGCCTACGGACCCGTAGGTCTATGGTAAACTACTCACACATCATCGGAGGGGGGAGGGTGTTGATGAAGAACCCCTCCGTGATCGTTGACCACTCCAGCAGAGTGCCAGAAAAGGCCTCTAAATTGGATCTGCTCCCCTAGGATTTTTTGGATTTTAGAGTATTTTTAGAGCTGATAGGTGGTGGAGAGGGGGTCCGTGGGCCCAAATACCCACCAGGGCGTGCCAGGGGCCTCTAGCGCGCCCTGGTGCCTTGTGGGCCCCACGGGCCTCCCCTCGGGCACTCCCTTGGCTCCCAAGTTTTCTTCTGTCCAGAAAAAATGACCAAAAAATTTCGTGGCATTTGGACTTCGTTTGGTACTGATATTCTGTGAAGTAAAAAAACAAGCAAAAAATAGCAACTGGCACTTGGCACTATGTTAATAGGTTAGTCCCAAAAATGATATAAAGTTGCTATAAAATGAATATAAAACATCCAAGATTGATAATATAACAACATGGAATGATAAAAAAATTATAGATATGTTGGAGATGTATCACACATGCCATTTCCTCAGATGATCTCTTGTCTGTTGGTCCTCAAAGAAGCAAACTAGTGTGGCTCTATCCAAAGTTGAGGCTGAATACATTGCCGCTGGTGCCTGCTGCTGACAGTTGCTATGGATGAAGCGAACCCTCAAGGACTATGGCGTCAACGTGAAGAAAGTCCCTCTCTTCTGCGACAAAAAGAGTTGTCGTGGATTTAATACGGCAGATGCCCTGGTGAAAGGACTTAGGTGTGGAGCCATCGCAACATAGGTTAGCTCAAAGGGGTTGAACGGGACAAAGGACACAAAGGGTTTACCCAGGTTCGGCCCCTCGCAATGAGGTAAAAGCCTACTTCCTGCTTCTAGTTGTATTGCTTGAGTCTCGGTTACAAGGGAGCGAATATGCTTTACCTAGCTATCGATTCCTTATCTCTTGAGTTAACCCACCGTCGGGTCACGCCTTTATATACATAGGTCAAGGCCCGGCGGCTTACAGAAGTCCGGGTTTGATCACACAACGTAACCGACCCTTTCTCCAAATCACCTTGCCTTGTTAGGCAAGGTACCATCGGGCGGCTCACACCTTCGGGTCTTGAGTCACCTCCGGATCGTGGGCCTTCAACAGGCCTGCTCATAAACCGCCTTCGGTCTTCTCATCTTGTCTTCTGAAGCCTTACTGGGCTTTTCAATTATAAGTCTCCAATAATATGACCCGGCCCCTCCTGGGTGGGTCATATCACGGGGTTATATCCCCATGATTTGGCCCCAGATTGATTTGAACGTGTTCATGTCAATCTTCATTCTTCAATTGGCGAATCCCTTGAACCTTTTCAACTCTTAATCTGATAAACTTACATAACCCGCCATGACGAAGAGATGATATCATATCATTAATCTTAGAAGAAATCTTATGACGTCATAATGGATCTTCGTATTAATTAACCATTCCGAGAATCAAGGCGCCTCCGCAGTTGAGATAATGATCACACTTCCTTGATTTTCGCGCCTGTCATTTCACTGTTCACTTTTTCCTTATAAATAAGCACGGGGGGGGGGGTACCTTTTCACTTTTACCCCCGTCCTTCTCTCTTCTTCGTCTTCCTTGCGCTGACCGTCGCCATATGAGCTCTGACGCCGCCGTCGACCTTCAGCAGCAGCATCAACCTGGCCGCTGCATCAACCTGAATAGACCAGAAAACCGCGGTGCCCTTCCGCTGTCCATCAACATCGCCAGGTACCCGCCTCTCTTTACTTTCAATCTGCATTAGGTTTTCCTCAATTCCCCAGTTCATCGGTGTTCATCAGTGTTCGTCGTGCCCACTCATAGTTCGTCCGTCATACTACTTAGTTGAATCCCAATGCGCCACCGAAGTCATGCGGCAGTAGTTTTAGCATCCCCTGTTCACCATAGATTCATCCTGTTCCTTCTAGATCCATTTTCAACACACTAGTTCTTCCACAACCGTTTTAGGTTTAGCAATAGTTTTTCTTTTCTGAACTATCATAGATCCAAAAAGATAGTTGCAATCTGTGAAAACTGTTTATGCAACACTTAGCAGAATTCTTAGCACTTCCATCTTTATAGACTAATGACTCGTCGTGCCTTATCCGGCGGCTTGCATAATGCTCTGATAACCCGCCAGCCTCTGGCCGGCTTAACACTTGCAAACAGCTCTCTACTGAAATATTGAATTTACTGTATTTATTTTCTGTTCATAGCTTCAAACCCTCCGGCTCATCTTGACCAAGACACCCATAACTTGCGATTGGATCCCCTCCAAGGTCACCGAAGAGACCCTCAATGAATACGTGTCCATGGGTGTTTTAGCCGCCAAGGAAGTCATCCATTGGCTGGTTCTAGGTTCTGAATGCCCTCCTGAACCTCAAGAGGGTGAGGTCGTGGTTTTCACAGATCATCTACTCCGCGGCTTTTTATTCTTCCACTCTTTCAAAGATCCGGGCCTTCATTGGAAATGGCTTAACCGGAGTCGATCAAGTCCGTTGCTAGGTTTCATGGAGAATTTTACCTTTAAGCCGCCGCCCCGGCTTAATGTGCACATATACCGGTGATGCCAAAGACCCACTATGCTACAATCCCACTGAATTAACTGAGAAGGAGATCAATGATACTGTCAAGTCGCTCCTTGGTGAGTCATTGGCAAACTGCAGCAAGATGGGTCTAGCTCCTTATTATACTCTTAACCTGCCACCAGCTGTAAGTACCCTTGCATATATATCACTTGTTTTGCCAACCTCTCTGGTTTTAATCTTATTTCTTATGTGCACCCAGGCCGACTCTTCTTTTTGGACAAAGAAGATACAAACCACTACTGCTCCATAAAAAAGGATCAAAACAACTGGTCGCGGTCTGGGTCGTCCTAAGAAGCCCACAGCACAAGAGCTGCTTGAACTAGACGAATCAGAGGTAGTACTTGATTCACTTGGTATTTTTTTTATGCAACTTAATGATGCTGATTCTTCTCAGGAGGAAACGGAGACGAGCCAAGCTGACGGTGCTGAGGTAATCCCTATCTCCTCCGACTCAGAAACCTTGCCAAGAAGGAAAACAAGGCAAGTCGTCAGGAGAGTACGGTTTTCCCATCCTCTTGCTCACTTAGATCCCAACTTTCTTTTGAAGAAACAGCAGCACGAGTCCAGACGACACACTCGAAACAGCGGCCAAGAGGAGCTGATGACCGGCTTAGCCAACACACCGCCGCCTCGCAAACGCCGTCATGAGGTGCCTCATAGCCCTACTTCCTCTCTTTCACAAGCCGGCCTCAGAAGGCAACCTCTTAATTCTTCTGACTCGGCATATCAGGATACTTCCCACTCATCTGGTGACTCAAACGGGACACAGCTCCCCACATTCGTGGTTAACCCGGCGTAAGCACTATTACTTATTGAATGAATTACCTTACCCTTTCATACTTATCAAACTGGATAATTTTCATTATAGGGCTAACGCAAAGACGGGCAAAAAACAGAAACCTGGCCCTTCCAAGACTATTGAAGCTTCTGAACAAGAAAAACAGGCGCCCAAGTGTAGTGAAGCCCAAACCCAAGAACTTGACGATCCTAAGAGTCAGCAAGATGATCCGCCTCCTCAAGCTGATCTTGCCAATCCTAACTCGGCTGCGGATATCAATGACAACCCGGCGACCAATCAAGACCCGCCGAGTCCTAAGCCGCTTTCTCCTGTTAAACATTATGACAAGACTCCTGCTGTTGACCAAATTGAAGAGGTGACCATCACTGGATCAGTGTATCAGCCGCCCAGTGTTTCCACAGTATTAACCAAACATTCCGCCAAGGAAGAAGCACATTTGTCAGACAAGAATAAGCCCAAGCTTGATCTTGAGAGCTATTCAAAGCTGAACGCTGGTGAACTGTACTCTGGCTATCTGAGCTGCCTTCACACAAGCTGTGACCTAGAGGCCAGCTTGGTCAATATGATGCAACAAAAATATTGTTGGAAATATGCCCTAGAGGCAATAATAAAATGGTTATTATTATATTTCCTTGTTCATGATAATTGTCTGTTATTCATGCTATAATTGTGTTATCCGGAAATCGTAATACATGTGTGAATACATAGACCACAACATGTCCCTTGTAAGCCTCTAGTTGACTAGCTCGTTGATCAATAGATGGTTACGGTTTCCTGACCATGGACATTGGATGTCATTGATAACGGGATCACATCATTAGGAGAATGATGTGATGGACAAGACCCAATCCTAAGCCTAGCACTAGATCGTGTAGTTCGTTTGCTAAAGCTTTTCCAATGTCAAGTAACTTTTCCTTAGACCATGAGATTGTGCAACTCCCGGATACCGTAGGAGTGCTTTGGGTGTACCAAACGTCACAACGTAATTGGGTGGCTATAAAGGTGCACTACGGGTATCTCCGAAAGTGTCTGTTGGGTTGGCACGAATCGAGACTGGGATTTGTCACTCCGTGTGACGGAGAGGTACCTCTGGGCCCACTCGGTAGGACATCATCATAATGAGCTCAATGTGATCAAGGAGTTGTTCACAGGATGATGTGTTACGGAAACGAGTAAAGAGACTTGCCGGTAACGAGATTGAACAAGGTATCGAGATACCGACGATCGAATCTCGGGCAAGTATCGTACCGATAGACAAAGGGAATTGCGTACGGGATTGATTGAATCCTCGACATCGTGGTTCATCTGATGAGATCATCGAGGAGCATGTGGGAGCCAACATGGGTATCCAGATCCCGCTGTTGGTTATTGACCGGAGAGTCGTCTCGGTCATGTCTGCGTGTCTCCCGAACCCGTAGGGTCTACACACTTAAGGTTCGGTGACGCTAGGGTTGTAGAGATATTAGTATGCGGTAACCCGAAAGTTGTTCGGAGTCCCGGATGAGATCCCGGACGTCACGAGGAGTTCCGGAATGGTCCGGAGGTAAAGAATTGTATATAGGAAGTCCAGTTTCGGCCACCGGGAAGGTTTCGGGGGTAATCGGTATTGTACCGGGACCACCGGAAGGGTCCCGGGTGTCCACCGGGTGGGGCCACCTATCCCGGAGGGCCCCATGGGCTGAAGTGGGAAGGGAACCAGCCCCTGGTGGGCTGGTGCGCCCCCCTATGGGCCTCCCCTGCGCCTAGGGTTGGGAACCCTAGGGGTGGGGGGCGCCTCCACCTGGCTTGGGAGGCAAGCCACCCCTTGGCCGCCGCCCCTCCCCTCATATTGGATCTGAGGGGGCCGGCCCCCTCTCCCCTTCCCCCTATAAATAGTGGAGGGGTGGGAGGGAGGACACACCCCAGCCCCTGGCGCCTCCCTCTCCTCCCGTGACACCTCTCCCTCTCGTTGGTGCTTGGTGAAGCCCTGCCGAGATCCCGCTGCTTCCACCACCACGCCGTCGTGCTGCTGGATCCTCATCAACCTCTCCTTCCCCCTTGCTGGATCAAGAAGGAGGAGACGTCTCTCCCAACCGTACGTGTGTTGAACACGGAGGTGCTGTCCGTTCGGCGCTCGGTCATCGGTGATTTGGATCACGACGAGTACGACTCCATCAACCCTGTTCTCTTGAACGCTTCCGCTCGTGATCTACAAAGGTATGTAGATGCACTCCCCTCTCTCTCGTTGCTAGATGACTCCATAGATTGATCTTGGTGATGCGTAGAAAATTTTAAAATTCTGCTACGATCCCGAACAAATATGAGGTATGAAAATCCTTCCATCTTTATGCATATATATATATACTTATCCATCCCCCAAGTCTTAATCATAGGAAAAAGATCACTGAGTATGCCTAAGACTTTCAGTAACATGTAAGTTTAGATTTCCGGGTCATAACCCCTTAGAACCGGCTCATAGAAGTCGTATTAACCATGCTGTTGTCAATATTCCTTTGCAAAATAACCCCTTAGAACCGGCTCATACAAGTCGTATTAACCATGCTGTTGTCAATGCTCCTTGTACACATGCTGAAAAGTATTTATGGTCTTCAATGCTCATGTGCAGGACACCTTAAGCTTTAGCGACTCACAATTGGGCGAGCTAAGAAAAATGCTCAAACACCAGGAGTCTGAGACACAAAAGGCTGAGACCAAGTTTAAATTTAGCTTGGACGAGAACGAAAAGCTCAAGGCCAACTTTAATACCGAAAGAGCCGCCTGGGAAAAAGAGAAAAGTGCATTACTGCAAAGGGCAGAGGCTGCTGAATCTTCCTTGTAGAATACCACTGCAGAACTGTCCGGCTTAAGGCGGCGAATTTCATAGATGACAGCTGCTATCTTTGGTAAGTAGTACTGCAATTTTTGTTTATTATAGCCCTTCAGATCCCTTTGATTCTGACTCGCCTGGGGACTCATTTGTTTGTTTACTCAACAGGCCCTAGAAGCTCCAATCTTGGCCAGGATATGCTCATGAAGCTGAAAGCCGTGTATGCCCTGGTTGAACAATTATATTCTGGCACTCAATGGGCTCTGGTAGCCATCTCCAATGGGAAACAGCCGCCAACTCTCATCAAGGAGGTGCTAGACCAATTATCCATGGTGCCCAAGCAGGTGGAAGAGATAAAACTGTCAGCCGCCCGTGCGGGTGCCATTACCGCACTCAGTCGAGCCAAGGCATGGCAAGCAGAATTAGACCCGAAAGAGATGGCCACCGGCTGTTCAGGCTTAAAATAAGATGGGTCTCCTTTTGATCAGACGGACTTTGCAAAATGCGTGAAGGAGATACGTCCCTTAGCGTGCAAACTGGCCGAAGAGACGGATTTATCCAGGTACCAGCCGGCTTACAACATGGAAAATGCTAAGATTAAAGTGCCGACTCATGACGCCGTGGATCTCACTCCTCCACGTAAGCATACTTTTGCCCCTGATGTTGATCCGTCCCCAATTATTAATGATGAAGCAATATTCAATGCCTTAACCGGCATCGACTGGACGTCACCTGCCATCCAGATGGGCGAAGAAGAAGAGCCGGAGCAGGATGACCCCGAGGGGTCAAGTCGTCAAGAAGAAAATTGAGGACGATCCAGGCAGCCCTCAGGCCAGATCATAAAAATTCCTCTCTCAAAAAACACTTGGTTCCAAGTTTATGGGCTTATGATAGCCTTGTAATAGAGTAACTTTTGCAACAATGATCCATCTTGTCATGCCATTGCGCATGTTAACTATTAGAAGATCAGGTTGAATCTTTTATAATAGGCTTGATGTAGTTATGCAAACAAGCCATAGTAGGATTCGTACTTGTGTGTCAAACTCCGCATATGCTGCCAAAAGAAGTTAAACACATGCCCTGCCGCGACTTGACGTCAAAAACCAGGGTGGGTTATAATTAATTGGCAACTCAACGTCCAAAACCAGGACATGTTATAACCTGGAAAATATTCAAACATGAGGTGCAACCCACTAGTAATTTAAAATCAAAGCCAAGGCAGGTTATAGCCTGAAATATTCAACCATGATCGTCATACCCCAAAAAGCCAGGCGACTTAAAGGATCTCAAAAAATCCAAACAGAAAATGTGCAAGTTCCGAAAAATGCAATAGGCCAGCTTTTAAGGCATGACTAAAGAAAGGGCGATTTAGAAATCGCATTTTTACTGTCAAGGCCGCAACAACCATTTGGCACTTAGGCCTTATGTTTGCTTTCAAGGCCGCAACAGCCGTTTGGCACTCAGGCCAAATGATTGCCTTCATAGGGAGCAACAGTCATTTGGCAATCAGGCCACATGATTGCTTTAAAGGCAGCAACAGCCAATTGGTACTTAGACCACATGATTGCTTTAAAGGCAGCATGAGCCAATTGGTACTTAGACCACATGATTGCTTTAAAGGCAGCAACAGCCAATTGGTACTTAGACCACATGATTGCTTTAAAGGCAGCAACTGCCAATTGGTACTTAGACCACATGATTGCTTTAAAGGCAGCAACAGCCAATTGGTACTTAGACCACATGATTGCTTTCTCCTGGATATCCAGAAGTTGAGCCGCCGCCGCCAGAGCCGGTCCCCTGTGAGCCAGATCCGGACCCGCCGGGCGGGCCGTCATTACCACCATGAGTCTGATTAAAGCTAGAATTCTTGTACTCTTTCGTGATGAAACAATCCTTCCAAGAATGAGTCAATGGTTGACCGGGCCGACTATGCTTTAGGCAAGGGTCATTAAGCATAGCCTCCAGGTTAAATTTTGGCCCACCAAACTGCGACTGACCCTTACGACTCTGATTTTTATGCTGAGTATTGGAGTTAGCCACAAAATCTGACCCGCCATCGGTTTGCTTGCGCTTGCCACCATTACCCTGGTTATGACCTATCACGTTTTGCTGCTGACCCTTACTATTACCATTATTCTTCCCTTTGTTGGATTTTTCATCATCAGATCCAGGGTCCTTGGTGTTGTCTGAGTCAGCATACTTGATGAGAGCCACCATGAGCTATCCCATGTCGGTGACGCTTAAGCTGCCCCAACTTCTGTTTGAGAGGCGCGAAGTGACAATTTTTCTCCAGAATCAGAATAGCAGAGCCGGCCGCAATGCTATCCGATGAGTGGATAATATCTGAGACCTGGCGAACCCAATGGTGGACCGACTCATCCTCTCATTGTACGCAGTTGTCCAAATCATTGATCGATAGAGGCTACTTACATGTTCCTTTGAATTCTGAATGAAGCGCGCCTTCAACTCAGCCCATGAACTGATAGAATTGGCAGGTAACCCTTTCAACCAGGTTCGCGCTGGTCCATCCAACAACATAGTGAAATACTTGGCACATACAGCATCATTAACATCCAACATTTCCATAGCCAACTCATAGCTCTCAATCCAAGCCTCAGGTGGAAGATCAGCCCTGTAGTTAGGCACCTTACGAGGGCCCTTAAAATCTTTGGGCAAACGCTCATTGCGGAGAGCCGGCACTAGACACGGTACCCCAACTGACCTGGAAATTGTCCCAACTCCAATGGTTGCCGAAGGGTTTACCGGAATCTGCTGGTGAGCCCCCAGTTGAGACACCAATTCTGCCTCACGACGGGCTCTAGCCTGATCTATGAAGGCCTGAGCATTGTTCGGCATATGGTCATCTCGGGGCGGGTTAAGCCCGCGTGGCGGGTCATTATTATGAGGCGGGTTATGACGTCGCTCGCTGCTGGAAACTGCCGGCGACTCAATGCGCCGACTATAACTTCGGCTTGGATGGGGAGTTGAGTGAACACGCTCGCGACTGTACGAATAAGGCGCCTGCTGTGCCACAGCCGTTTGGAGGAGCTCCACAGCATTCCAGGACTCTATCGTAGCCGGAGACTCGCCTTCGATCGGGATAGCCGCCAGCCGAGTAGCCACTGCTATCATGTTGTCCACTGGATTAGAATAATGGCCTGAAGGTGTTGGGACTCGCTGAGGAGGGGTCTAATCCCTATGGGGTGGGTCTGGCACATGAGGTTGAGCTGCCGCCCCGGTTCCTGGCGCCTCATCGGCCCGAGTCACGTCGGGCGGGTTACTTGTTCTAGCCCAGGCGTGTTAAATAGATTTCGCCCCTCAAACTGCGAAGGCAAATGGCTTTGATGCCTCCTTCGAAGAACAACATTGGATGCGTTCTGGTACAAACTCAGAAGAAAAAACTCCGGTCTTATCCGCTGTGACTTGGCCTCCAACGTAGCCCGCTCTGTGGCCATCCTAGCGTTCTCCGCATTAAGATCCTCTCAGGCCTTGGTCACCTCGTCCTGCAGTTTTGCAACCTCTGCATTGTGCTGTACTTGATTCACCGGAGGTACCTCTGCAGCTAACAGAGTCGCTAAGGCATCCAAGAGCTCAGATAAAGCTTGAGCCGGCGGTCGCGCAGAGCCGCTTGCCCCGGCTGTCGCGGCGGTAGTTGAGCCGGATGTCATGGCCGCGGCAGTTGAGGAATTCAACATTGGTTGTGTGCCGTCCATAAAAATAGCAGCCCTACTCGGCGGCTCATAGGGATCCGGAATACTGTCACCATAGGAATAGCCCCCAAGTCCGCCGTCCTGAAGCTGATAGATTGACTCGGTCTCTCCAGTTGAGGACTCATCATCTGAATAGATGGTTGTCTCTCCACCAGATACAAATCCTTCCTCAAGATCCGCCCCATGAACAAAGCCAACGAAGACATGCTTCTGGCCGTGTTGAACCTTGGCGGGTCATGTGTGCCGAGCCGTATCGACGAGGTCGGTGCAGGCATCCGGCTCCGGCTCTGGCTCGCCGATCTTGCCGATGAAGACATGGATTCCACCAAAGGGGACCCGGTACCCGTACTTGATTGAGTCGGCCTCGGGGCCCCAGCCAGCATCGTCGTTGTAGATCTTGCTGAGGCGACTTTTAGTCATCCAGCCTACGGCATATCCTTCGATCCCTGAAAAATTGCCCTTCAAGAACTCGAAACCACCGTGCTCTGGCCCCACGGTGGGCGCCAACTGTCGTGGATTTAACATGGCAGATGCCCTAGTGAAAGGATTTAGGTGTGGAGCCACCGCAACATAGGTTAGCTCAAAGGGGTTGAACGGGACAAAGGACACAAAGGGTTTACCTAGGTTCGGCCCCTCGCAATGAGGTAAAAGCCTACTTCCTGCTTCTAGATGTATTGCTTGAGTCTCGATTACAAGGGAGCGAATATGCTTGACCTAGCTATAGATTCCTTGTCTCTTGAGTTAACCCGCCGCCGGGTCTCGCCTTTATATACATAGGTCAAGGCCCGGCGGCTTACAGAAGTCCGGGTCTGATCACACAACGTAACCGACCCTGTCTCTAAGTCACCTTGCCTTGTTAGGAAAGCTACCATTGGGCGGCTCACACCTTCGGGTGTTGAGTCACCTCCAGGTCATGGGCCTTCAACAGGCCTGCTCATAAACCGCCTTCGGTCTTCTCATCTTGTCTTCTGAAGCCTTACTGGGCTTTTCAATTATAAGTCGCCAATAATATGACCCGACCCCTCCTGGGCAGGTCAAATCACGGGGTTATATCCGCAACAAGAGTGCTATCAAGATCGCCCACAACCCTGTGCAATATTCCAAGATGAAGCATATTCACCATTTCCTTCGTGATCATTTGCTGAAGGGAGACATCGTCATCGACCACGTGAAGACTGAAGACCAGCTTGCGGATATCTTCACTAAGGCCTTAGATGAAAAGAGGTTCTGCAAGTTGATGACCCACAAGTATAGGGGATATATCATAGTCCTTTCGATAATTAAGAGTGTTGAAACAAACGAGGAGTAGAAGGAAATGTCAAGCGGTTTTCAGAAAGGTATTCTCTGCAAGCACTGAAATTATCGGTAACAAATAGTTTTGTGATAAGATATTTTATAACGGGTAACAAGTAACAAGTGTACCAAAGGTGCAGCAAGGTGGCCCAATCCTTTTTGTAGCAAAGGACAAGCCTGGAAGAACTCCTATATAAAGCAAAGTGCTCCCGAGGACACATGGGAATTACTGTCAAGTTAGTTTTCATCATGCTCATATGATTCGCGTTCATTACTTTGATAATTTGATATGTGGGTCGACCGGTGCTTGGGTGCTCTCCTTACTTGGACAAGCCTCCCACTTATGATTAACCCCTCTCGCAAGCATCCGCAACTATGAAAGAAGAATTAAGATAAATCTAACCATAGCATGAAACATGTCGATCCAAATCAGCCCCTTATGAAGCAACGCATAAACTAGGGTTTAAACTTCTGTCACTCTAGCAACCCATCATCTACTAATTACTTCCCAATGCCTTCCCCTAGGCCCAAATCATGGTGAAGTGTCATGTATTCGACGTTCACATAACACCACTAGAGGAAAGACAACATACATCTCATCAAACTATCGAACGAATACCAAATTCACATGATTACTTATAACAAGACTTCTCCCATGTCCTCAGGAACAAACGTAACTACTCACAAAGCATATTCATGTTCAAGATCAGAGGGGTATTGAATATCATTAAGGATCTAAACATATGATCTTCCACCAAATAAACCAACTAGCATCAACTACGAGGAGTAATCAACACTACTAGCAACCCACAGGTACCAATCTGAGGTTTTGGGACAAAGATTGAATACAAGAGATGAACTTGGGTCTGGAAAGGAGATGGTGCTGATGAAGATGTTGATGGAGATTGACCACCTATTGATGAGTGGATCGTTGGTGATGACAATGGCTTCGATTTCCCCCTCTCGGAGGGAAGTTTCCCCGGCAGAACAGCTGCGCCGGAGCCCTAGATTGCTTCAGCCCATGTTCCGCCTCGAGACGGCAGAGCTTCGTCCCAAAAGCTTCCATATGATTTTTTCTAGGTAAAAACCCTCCATATAGTAGAAGATGGACACCGGAGACCTGCTAGGGGGCCCACAAGCCCTAGGGGCGTGCCTAGGGGGTCGCGCCCCCCAGTCTTGTGGCCACCTGGTGGGTCCCCTCTCGTATTTTCTTCGTCCAAAAATTCTTATATATTCCAAAATAATTCTCCATAAATTTTTAGGACTTTTGGAGTTGTGCAGAATAGGTCTCTCAGATTTGTTTCTTTCCGGTCTAGAATTCCAGCTGCCAGCATTCTCCCTCTTTGTGTAAACCTTGTAAAATAAGAGAGAAAAGGCATAAGTATTGTACCAAAACATGTAATAACAGCCCATAATGCAATAAATATCAACATAAGAGAATGATGCAAAATGGACGTATCAACTCCCCCAAGCTTAGACCTCGCTTGTCCTTAAGTGGAAACCGAAATCGATAATCATGTCCACATGTTTAGAGATAGAGGTGTTGATAAAATAAAATACGGACATGAAGGCATCATGATCATCCTTAGAACAGCAACATATTGTCATATAACTTCTTATGCCAAAGTAACAATTCTTTCACAAGGTAAAGTATGAATTAAAAACTTTATTGAAAACCAACAAACTATGATCTCGGTCATTGAAGCAATTGCAATTTATCATAACATCAGAAAGAGTCAATGTAAGAGCTTTCATATAGCAAGTTTCACATACTCAACCATCTTCTAAACTTTCATAATTGCTAACACTCCCGCAATACTTATGAGTTCAAAGCCTTAATCGGACACAAAGAAAGATAGGGGCTTATAGCTTCGCCTCCCAACCTTTTATCTCAAGGGTAATGTAAACAATAATAGTTTATGAGCACCTACATCTGAGTGGATATATATATATCCGGATCATCCCCACTAGGGTTTAAACTTCTGTCACTCTAGCAACCCATCATCTACTAATTACTTCCCAATGCCTTCCCCTAGGCCCAAATCATGGTGAAGTGTCATGTATTCGACGTTCACATAACACCACTAGAGGAAAGACAACATACATCTCATCAAACTATCGAACGAATACCAAATTCACATGATTACTTATAACAAGACTTCTCCCATGTCCTCAGGAACAAACGTAACTACTCACAAAGCATATTCATGTTCAAGATCAGAGGGGTATTGAATATCATTAAGGATCTGAACATATGATCTTCCACCAAATAAACCAACTAGCATCAACTACGAGGAGTAATCAACACTACTAGCAACCCGCAGGTACCAATCTGAGGTTTTGGGACAAAGATTGAATACAAGAGATGAACTTGGGTCTGGAAAGGAGAAGGTGCTGATGAAGATGTTGATGGAGATTGACCACCTATTGATGAGTGGATCGTTGGTGATGACAATGGCTTCGATTTCCCCCTCTCGGAGGGAAGTTTCCCCGGCAGAACAGCTACGCCGGAGCCCTAGATTGCTTCAGCCCATGTTCCGCCTCGAGACGGCAGAGCTTCGTCCCAAAAGCTTCCATATGATTTTTTCTAGGTAAAAACCCTCCATATAGTAGAAGATGGACACCGGAGACCTGCTAGGGGGCCCACAAGCCCTAGGGGCGTGCCTAGGGGGTCGCGCCCCCCAGTCTTTTGGCCACCTGGTGGGTCCCCTCTGGTATTTTCTTCGTCCAAAAATTCTTATATATTCCAAAATAATTCTCCATAAATTTTTAGGACTTTTGGAGTTGTGCAGAATAGGTCTCTCAGATTTGTTTCTTTCCGGTCTAGAATTCCAGCTGCCAGCATTCTCCCTCTTTGCGTAAACCTTGTAAAATAAGAGTGAAAAGACATAAGTATTGTACCAAAACATGTAATAACAGCCCATAATGCAATAAATATCAACATAATAGCATGATGCAAAATGGACGTATCAACTCCCCCAAGCTTAGACCTCGCTTGTCCTTAAGTGGAAACCGAAATCGATAATATTCCTCCATGATGGCTCCGTATATCGAGGAACACAAGAATATTCTACGCTCCAAACACCCGGAGCAGTCTGACGACTGGATTACACGTGAACAAATGGGGACTTTCGCCGGTTGGTTGCAGACACGTCTCATGCATGACGACGTTGTTGAAGATGATCTATACTTGCTGTCCCAGTTACCATCTTCGAATATATTGACTTTCAAATGGTACGAGATAAATGGGAATACATTTTAGGCGATCAACCAAGATAAAAAGAGCACCAACCAAAACAGTGGTCTCCGCTTTGATGCAGCAAACACCAATAGGCCAAAGGACACATATTATGGTTACATAGAGGAGATATGGGAACTTGACTATGGACGTGGTTTGAAGGTCCCTTTGTTTCGGTGCAAATGGGTCAATCTAACAAGAGGCGGGGTAAAGGAAGACCCGCAGTACGGAATGACAACAATGGATCCCAACAATCTTCCGTACGCAGACGAGCCATTCGTCCTAGCCAATGATGTGGCGTAGGTTTTCTATGTGAAGGACATGTCTACCAAGCCGAGAAAAAGACAAGATAAGGAAGCGAATACATCATACAATGAGCCAAAGCGCCACATAGTTCTCTCAGGGAAAAGAAATATCGTGGGAGTGGAGGACAAGATAGACATGTTAGAAGATTATGAAAAGTTTCATGAAATTGCTCCCTTCACAGTGAATATTGACCCGAGCATCCAGTTAAATGATGAAGATTGTCCATGTTTACGGCGCAAAGGGATACACGCGAAGAAAAAGTTTTATACCCAAAGATCCCACTCTGGGATGTGACCGGGCTTCACTGTCATCACTTTCTTCTCTAGTGAGTTTTCGGACTTATATATCTGGAAATTCCCACTTCAGACAAACCGGAGGGAATCTTTGTAATAGTTAGGGTACTTATGTGTTTTGTGCATTCAGTATGCACCATTCTACATCTCTCGAGCCTTGACTATTGATGTGACAACTCCTCCCGTGTGATTAATTTCTCTTTGGGCTTGGAGCCACCCACGAGGTGAACCAGCGCTCCCTTGAGTCCGCTGGACTTCTCACGGCGACCCCCACCAGTGCACATGTCACTCTTTGCTCTGCTCCATCTGACCTACACTGGTCTATAAGACTAGCCATTTTTTTCAACTTATTTCAACTCCAAACTTTTTGTGCATTCAGTATGCACCATTCAAAGCCATGTCATCGATTTTCAACCCTTTCTGACATCATTTGCTTTTTTATGCATTTACTGATTTTTTTTAGCTAAATGACGTTGAAATTGAAAAGCACTACAAATGAACTCTGAAAAGGTGTCATGGTATAATCATTTCACCCACATAGCATGTGCTAAAAAGTTGAGAGGGTTACGGCAAAAACTGGATGCACTTCATGTACAAAATGGACAATCTCTTTTGAAGTATCAGGGTTTCGAACGAAAACTCATCTGTTACAAAGGCATTACATTTTTTTGAACTTATTTCAACTCCAGACTTTTTGCGCGTTCAGTATGCACCATTCATAGCCATGTCATCACTTTTCAACCCTTTCTGACTTCATTTGCTATTTTTCATGCATTTACTGATTTTTTTGACCTAAACGACCCTGAAATTGAAAAGCACTACAAAATGAACTCTGAAAAGGTTGAAAGCTGGCATGGTATCATCATTTCACCCACATAGCATGTGCTAAAAAAGTTAATAGGGTTACGGCAAAAATTGGATGCACTTCATGTACAAAATGGACAATCTCTTTCGAAGTATCAGGGTTTCAGACGAAAACTCATCTGTTACAAAGGCATTTCATTTTTTTAAACTTATTTCAACTCCAGACTTTTTGTGCGTTCATTATGCACCATTCAAAGCCACGTCATCAATTTTCAACCCTTTGTGACTTCATTTGCTATTTTTCACGCATTTACTGATTTTATTTAGCCAAACGACCCTGAAATTGAAAAGCACTACAAAATGAACTCTTAAAAGGTTGCAAGTTGCCATGGTATCATCATTTCACCCACATAGATTGTGCTAAAAATTGAGAGGGTTACGGCAAAAACTGGATGCACTTCGTGTACAAAATGGACAATCTCTTTCGAAGTATTAGGGTTTCGGACGAAAACTCATCTCTTACAAAGGCATTTCATTTTTTTAAACTTATTTCAACCACTAGTAGAAAACAGGGCTTTGGTCCAGGTCGGGTAAGCCCATTAATCCCGGTTCACCCATGAACCGGGACCGAAGGGGGCATCGGTCCCGGTTCGTAAGGCCAGGGGGCTAGCCGGGCCTCGTGGGCCATTGGTCCCGGTTCATCTGGCCCCTTCGGTCCCGGTTCTAGACACAAACCGGGACCAATGGGCCTCGCTCCTGGCCCACAACCTTTAGTCCCGGTTCATGGCTGGAACTGGGACCAAATGGGGTCCTTTAGTCCCGGTTCTAGCCACGAACCGGGACCAATGAGATGCCTATATATACCCCCTTGCCCGCTAGTAGAGCAATGGAGTGCTCTATTTTTTTGGCCAGCCGTGGGAGAGCTTTGTGGTGCTCTAGCTCACCTCTAATGCACATGAGGTGTTCGATGAAATGCCTGAGCCACACTTAAGCTTTCTCCTCTCGAAGCTCCTTGTCCAAGCTCCATTTTCCTCAAGATTTTCTGGATTTGGCGGTGCGTCATGTCCCATCCCCGTCCTCACCGCCGTTGATCACATGCACCGATCTCATCGCCGGCACCACCGTGGTGAGCCTCTTGTTCTTATCTTCTTTCTAAAAGAAAAAAGTTCTTACTTTTATGATTTAGATAGATACTTGTGTAATTTTCTTACTTTTATTATTGTTTGTTATTATATAGTGCGATGGTTTTGGTATCCGCCTCCGTCGGCCCTCGTCCTGTCTATGATTCGGATGTGGTATATATAATATTTTATAACTATTTGGTTCATTTAGTGTTTATGACAATTATGCCGACCAACGTGACATAGATGTCTTTATCTAGGAGGTATGTGAACCGGAAATTCCAACTGACCCTATTGTCGAGAGGTTAAATTTAGTTGAACAAGAAAACAATTACCTAAAGAAAAAATTGGAAAGAATTGAGGAGGAGAAGATGAGATTGGAGTTGCATGTTGCGGATGTCGTCCATGATCACAAGATCAAGATGGATGAAATGCGCTTGAAGATTAGAAAGATTAAAAAATATGCCATTCATACTGAGGCTTGGTATCATTATGCCGTTGGATCAATTGTTACCTTAGTTGCGATTATGATCGCATTTGTTGTTGCATTGAAATATTTTACATAGTTTCAATGTATGGTTTAATTAGATGCTCTGGAGAGCTATGTGTTGTTCAATGAGAACTATGTATGTACTTTGGATTTAATGTGATGATGAACTTCTATTAATTTGGTCACTTCTGTATTCATGATGTTCGGTAATGGTTTTTGACACACTTAATTATATGTAATGCACGCAGATGAACCGGTAATGGATGTACGGTAACAGACGCACCTCCGAGTACATTAAGGGCATGCATAATTTTCTCGAAGTGGCTGAGGCAAACAAGCAGAATGGTTTTATGTGTTGTCAATGCCCTATATGTGGGAATACGAAGTCTTACTCTGACTGGAAAATACTTCACACCCACCTGCTTTATATGGGTTTCATGCCACACTATAATGTTTGGACCAAGCAAGGAGAAAGAGGGGTTATGATGGAAGACAACGAAGAAGAAGAGGATGATGACAACTATGTGCCCCCTGAATACGGTGATGCTGCAATGGGGGAAGCTGAAGATCAAGAGGAACCAGACGATGTGCCCGATGATGATCTTCGCCGGGTCATTGTTGATGCAAAGAGACAATGCGAAAGTGAAAAGGAGAAGTTGAAGTTCGATCGCGTGTTAGAGGATCACAAAAAAGGGTTGTACCCCAATTGCGAAGATGGCAACACAAAGCTCGGTACCACACTGGAATTGCTGCAGTGGAAGGCAGAGAATGGTGTATCTGACAAAGGATTTGAGAAGCTACTGAAAATATTGAAGAAGAAGCTTCCAAAGGATAACGAATTGCCCGACAGTACGTACAGAGCAAAGAAGGTTGTATGCCCTCTAGGATTGGAGGTGCAGAAGATACATGCATGCCCCTAATGATTGCATCCTCTACCGCGGTGCGTACGAGGATTTGAACGCATGCCCAGTATGCAGTGCATTGCGGTATAAGATCAGACGAGATGACCCTGGTGACGTTGACGGCGAGCGCCCCAGGAAGAGGGTTCCTGCCAACATGATGTGGTATGCTCCTATAATACCACGGTTGAAACGTCTGTTCAGAAACAAAGAGCATGCCAAGTTGATGCGATGGCATAAAGAGGACCGTAAGAAAGACGGGAAGTTGAGAGCACCCGCTGATGTGTCGCAGTGGAGAAAAATCAAGAGAAAGTGGGGGGACTTTGCAAATGACGCAAGGAACGTATGGTTTGGTTTAAGCACGGATGGCATTAATCCTTTTGGTGAGCAGAGCAACAATCATAGCACCTGGCCCATGACTCTATGTATCTATAACCTTCCTCCTTGGCTGTGCATGAAGCGGAAGTTCATTATGATGCCAGTTCTCATCCAAGGCCCTAAGCAACCCGACAACGACATTGATGTGTACCTAAGGCCATTAGTTGAAGAACTTTTACAGCTGTGGAATGGAAAAGGTGTATGTGTGTGGGATGAGCAAGACCAGCAGGAATTTGACCTACATGCGTTGCTGTTTGTAACCATCAATGATTGGTCTGCTCTCAGTAACCTTTCAGGACAGACAAACAAGGGATACCACGCATGCACGCACTGTTTAGATGACACCGAAAGTATATATTTGGACAAATGCAGGAAGAATGTGTACCTGGGGCATCATTGATTTCTTTCGACCAACCATCAATGTCGAAAGAAAGGAAAGCATTTCAAAGGCGAGGCAGATCACTAGAAGAAGCCCGCCGTCTGTACTGGTGATCACATACTTGCTATGGTCAATGATTTACTTGTAATCTTTGGAAAGGGTTCCGGCGAACTATCTGTTCCGAATTACGCTGAGGGACGCGCACCCATGTGGAAGAACAAATCTATATTTTGGGACCTACCCTATTGGAAAGACCTAGAGGTCCGCTCTGCAATCAATGTGATGCACGTGACAAAGAATCTTTGCGTGAACCTGCTAGGCTTCTTGGGCGTGTATGGGAAGACAAAATATACACCGGAGGCACGGGAGGACCAGCAACATGTGCACGAAAAAGACGGCATGCCTGCTCAGTATGAAGGTCCAACGCAGTATGAAGGTCCAACATGTGCCCAACGCAGTATGAAGGTCCTGCCAGCTACGCTCTTACCAAAGAAGAGAAGGAAATCTTCTTGGAATGCCTGCTCAGTATGAAGGTCCCGTCTGGCTTCGCATCGAATATAAAGGGAATAATAAATATGGCAGAGAAAAAGTTCCAGAACCTAAAGTCTCATGACTGCCACGTGATTATGACGCAACTTCTTCCGGTTGCATTGAGGGGGCTTCTACCAGAAAACGTTCTATTAGCCATTGTGAAGCTATGTGCATTCCTCAATGCAATCTCTCAGAAGGCGATTGATCCAGAAATCCTACCAAGGTTAAGGAGTGATTTGGCGCAATGTCCTGTCAGTTTCGAGCCAGAGTTCCCACCATCCTTCTTCAATATCATGACGCACGTCCTAGTTCATCTAGTAGACGAGATTGCCATTCTGGGCTCTGCATTTCTACACAATATGTTCCCCTTTGAGAGGTTCATGGGAGTCTTAAAGAAATATGTTCGTAACCGCGCTAGGCCAGAAGGAAGCATCTCCATGGGCCATCAAACAGAGGATGTCATTGGGTTTTGTGTTGACTTCATTCCTGACCTTAAGAAGATTGGTCTCCCTCAATCGCGGTATGAGGGGAGACTGACTGGAAAAGGCACGCTAGGAGCGGACTCAATAATATGTAGGGACGGGCATTCTTGGTCTCAAGCACACTACACAGTTCTACAGAATTCTACCTTGGTGACCCCGTATGTCGATGAACACACGAATATTCTGCGCTCCAAACAACCGGAGCAGTGTGACGACTGGATTACATGTGAACACATCAGGACTTTCGGCAGTTGGTTGCAAACACGTCTCATGGGTGACAACACTGTTTCTGATGAGCCGTACTCGTTGGCCAGGGGACCATCTTCCACTGTATTGACTTACAAATGGTACGAGATAAATGGGAATACATTTTACACGATCGCCCAAGATCAAAAGAGCACCAACCAAAACAGTGGTGTCCGCTTTGATGCAGCAACGAAGAGGGGAAAGGTCGACACATATTATGGTTACATAGTGGACATATGGGAACTTGACTATGGACATGATTTTAAGGTCCCTTTGTTTCAGGGCAAATGGGTCAATCTGTCAGGAGGCGGGGTACAGGTAGACCCACAGTACGGAATGACAACAGTGGATCTAAACAATCTTGGGTACACAGACGAACCATTCGTCCTAGCCAATGATGTGGCGCAGGTTTTCTATGTGAAGGACATGTCTACCAAACCGAGAAAAGGAAAAGATAAGGAAGCGATTACATCATATGATGAGCCAAAGCGCCACATAGTTCTTTCAGGAAAAAGAGACATCGTGGGAGTGGAGGGCAAGACAGACATGTCTGAAGATTATGAAAAGTTTCATGAAATTCCTCCCTTCAAAGTCAAAGCTGACCCAAGCACCCTGTTAAACGATGAAGATTGTCCATGGTTACGGCGCAATAAGCAAAGGACACAAGCGAAGAAAAAGTGAAGACTTTCTCTCCACAACTATTATGATGATGCCTTTGATCTAGAATATCACTGCAGTTACATGTCAAGAAATGAAATCCCTTTGTAACAGATGAGTTTTCGTCCGAAACCCTGATACTTCGAAAGAGATTGTCCATTTTGTACACGAAGTGCATCTAGTTTTTGCCGTAACCCTCTCAACTTTTTAGAACATTCTATATGGGTGAAATGATGATACGATGCCAACTTTCAACCTTTTCAGAGTTCATTTGTAGTGCTTTTCAATTTCAGGGTTATTTAGCCTAAAAAAATCAGTAAATGCATGAAAAATACCAAATCAAGTCAGAAAGGGTTGAAAATTGATGATGTGGCTTTGAATGGTTCATTTTGAACACACAAAAAGTCTGGAGTTCAAATAAGTTCAAAAAAATGAAATACCTTTGTAACAGATGAGTTTTCGTCCGAAACCCTGATACTTCGAAAGAGATTGTCTGTTTTGTACACTAAGTGCATCCAGTTTTTGCTGTAACCCTCTCAACTTTTTAGAACAAGCTATGTGGGTGAAATGATGATACCATGCCAACTTTCAACCTTTTCAGAGTTCATTTGTAGTTCTTTTCAATTTCAGGGTCATTTAGCTCAAAAAAATTAGTAAGTGCATGAAAAATACCAAATGAAGTCAGAAAGGGTTGAAAATTGATGATGTGGCTTTGAATGGTGCATTTTGAACACACAAAAAGTCTGGAGTTCAAATATGTTCAAAAAAAATGAAATCCCTTTGTAACAGATGAGTTTTCATATGAAACCCTGATACTTCGAAAGAGATTGTCCATTTTGTACAAAGAAGTGCATCCAGCTTTTGCCGTAACCCTCTCAACTTTTTAGCACATGCTATGTGGGTGAAATGATGATACATTGCCAACTTTCAACCTTTTCAGAGTTCATTTGAAGTGCTTCTCAATTTCAGGGTCATTTAGCTCAAAGAATGAACTAATAGCAAAAAGAATGAACTAGAAAACTTTTATGAAACTCTAATAGCAAAAAGAATGAACTAAAAATATTCAATTAAAATATTCTGTTATGATCAACTAAAACAAAACTATAATATTCTTCAATAACAAAAAGAATCAACTAAAAAGCTTTTATAAAACTCTAATAGCAAAAGGAATCAACTAAAAAGATGTTATAAACCTCTAGTATTTTTTAAACTAATTTTTTATAAAATTTATGCAACTAAAATTATCAAAGCATTTTTTGTTCAAAACTTTAATAGCAAAAAGAATTTTCATAAAGAATATTTTTGTTAGAAACTTTAATAGCAAACTAAAATAACAAAATCTATTTTTGATTAAAATAGACTTTTAAAATAACCTAAAAATTACCAAATTGAATATAATGATAAAACACAATAATATTAAATAGTAGGAAAAAGAATCACTCCAAAATCTATTTTTATAGTAAAGTTATTCACAAACTAGTGATTCGCACAAATTTAAAAGAATTCAAATTTGAAAACTAATGGCACTAACAGAAAGTTTATAATTTTTGTGACCTAAAAGCAAAAAGAATCACTGAAAAACTGTAAGTATTTAGTAAGTACAAACAAAAGAAAATAAATAAAGCATCAAAGAAAACAAAAAAATGGAAAAAAATTAAAAAAATTGCCGCCTACTGGGCCACCACGGCCTGAATACGACTAGAAACTCATTGGGCCTGGATTTAGGCCCGCAGCAGGCCCAGTAGGCCCACAGGCAGAGGAGTGTGACATTAGGCCCGTAAGCCTGCAGTTGAGAGGAGCTCGAGAGAGTCAGTGCAGCAGCGCTTATAAACAACTCTCGAGCCCTCTTAGCTAGCGAGGTGGGACTAAACTTTTGGCCCTGGGCAGCACCAACCTTTACTCCCGGTTGGTGGAACCAACCGGGACCAATACCCCCCTTTGGTCCCTGTTCATGCCACCAACCGGGACCAATACCCCCCCTTTGGTCCCAGTTCGTGCCACCATCCGGGACCAAAGGTCTCTGCTTCCCGCCCTTTGGGCTGACGAAAAGAGACCTTTGGTCCCAGTTGGTGGCACAAACCGGGACCAAAGCGTAGCATTGGTCCCGGTTGGTGCCACAAACCGGGACCAAAGGGTTGGGTATATAAGCCCACACTTAGCAAATTTCACAGTTTCATCGCCACTTCCCCCGACGACACCGACCTCCTCGACGCCACCAGGCTGCCCCGACGCCGTCCGCCGCCCACGCCGTCGCCGTCGCCCGTGCCCCTGCCGCTGCCCTGCCCCCGAGCCCACGCCGTCCGCCGCCCATGCCGACGCCGTCCGCCGCCCCCAAGCGCGGCCGGCCGCACCCCTGCCCCGGCCCATCCCTACCGTCGCCGTCGCCGGCGCCCTCGCCGCCCCCGCCCTCTCCCTCGCCGGTCGCCCCCGCTGTGAGCCGCCGCCGCCCCGGCTCTGTGCATAGTTTTTTTTTATATATATGTTGATTTTTTTATATGATGAATTTTTTTGTTCATATATAATGTACATATGTATGTATGTATGGATGGATCTATATGTATTTTTTTGTTCATAGCATTTTTTTCCAAGTATGTATGTGGCTATGTATGTATGGATGGATAGCATTTTTTTTGCATGTATGTATGTATGGAGTCGTTGTCGATCTACCCCCTCCCCGATAACTTCGACATGAGGGGGGGATGTCGGACATGCATGAGGAGGGAGAGAGAGATGTTAATAGAAAGTTTCCTCTTGAAACGATACTAAGTTAAAATGTTACTAAGTTACTAAGTTTTCCCTCGAAACGTTACTAAGTTACTAAGTTAAAATGATGTTAATAGAAAGTTTTCTCTCGAAACGTTAATAAGTTACTAAGTTAAAATGTTCATATATATTCGAAACATATCAAGTGTTGTATTTTCTTTCAAAACGTATCCCCGATAACTTCGACAGGAGGGGGGACGTCGATCAACCACCTCTCGCCCGACCAAACCATAGAAGCGTTGAGGCCACCCCAAACCCTAGAAGCGTTGTCGAGGCCACCCCAAACCCTAGAAGCATCGAGGCCACTAATATGATTCCTTGTTGTGATTAGCTAGCTAGGTCTATGTTTGCCACGAATATATCCATCTCTCATGTTTGTATATTAATTGCCATGTTGTAATATTTGCAGAAACTATGGATCAAAGAGACTTAGAACAAGAACTGTTGTTGGGGGATATAATCCTCGGCGGTGCTGATCCCTTGTCGTTTCTCAATGACACCGATTGTCTGGAAGGAGAGGATGACGGCTCCGGTGATCGAACAATGGAGGAGGAAGGACATGATCATGACGGCTTCGGTGACCGAATGGCGGAGGAAGAAGGAGACCATGATGAAGGCTCCAGGGACCGAACAAAGGAGGAAGCTGTTGCAAAGTCCGGTGAGGTATATATATTAATTAAGACTGTGCTAACTAATTAATGCATTAATTGTTTTGGTATGTACATATATTAACGGTTCTTTCTTCTTTTATAGCCCTCCGGATCGAGCCAAACTTCCGTAACGAGACGAGGCCCGAAGAAAAGGTTGCGCCAGGATGAAAGGTTCACGATCACACAACTCGCGGACGATGGCCTACCGATCGAACCCAAGCGGACCAAGGACGCATTTTCTGCTCAGTGCGGAGCTATTGTTAGGGACAGCATCCCGATCAGCATCCAGAAATGGAATAAGCCTAAGGACGACGACCCTGAAGTTTTTTATGTCACCGATAGACAGAAAGATGATCTTTGGACCTCGCTGAAGGCAAATTTCACCGTACTGCCAGAGGAGGATCCGAATAAGCCAGCTATAGAGCCAAAGGTCAAGGTGTGTGCTCTTAAGAAGATGGCAGATCTATTCAGGAGGTGGAAGAAAGAGTTGAACACAAAGTTTGTCGACAAAGGGAAGACTCCAGAATTCACCGGCCGATTTGAGAAGATAAGAGATCACTGGCCCGCATTTGTGGCCTACAAGACATCGGACAAGAGTAAGAAAATGTCAGAGACAAACAAGAAAAATGCTGCAAAGAAGCAGTATCACCATCACATGGGGTCAGGTGGCTACCTCAAAGCCCGGCCATTGTGGGATAAAGCTGAGCAAGACCTGCTTGCTAAAGGGGTCCAACCAGCGACATTGAACTGGCCAGGCCGTTCAAGGACTTGGTTCTTCGGGGTTGGGGGAACTTTGGACCCATAAACAGGGGAGTGCCGTTGGACGGAGGAGCAACTTGCAATACCAATGAAGAAGCTTCAGGATTATATCACCGCAGCGCAGGAAGGGACGTTCATTCCCGACAGAGAGAAGGACGAGCTGACTGAGGCCCTCGGGAATCCTGAGCACCCTGGACGAACACGAGGCACAGCAGGCTCCTTTCCGTGGGTGGTCGGGTTTGCCGGCACAGGCGGTTGCAGAAGCCGGGAGAGAAAGAGGAAAGTGGAGCTGAGCTCAATGCAAAAGCTCAATGCAAGACTAGTAAAGCTAGAGGAACTTGCAGCTGCCGGCCAACCATCTCAGCGGCACGAAGCTACCCCGCCATCTCAGCGGAGAAGCAGCGTGGCTTCCACGGAGCTCGTTCAGCCTGATTCCATGGCTCCTCGCTACCCCATGGACACTATCACGGAGGCTCAACATTGCGAGCTTATGACGAAATGGCAGAACCTGACTTTGAAGGCGGCTGTCGACTCTGTTGCACCTCCTCAACCCGACGGAACTTTTCACTACGGTCCGATTCCACATGGCTATGCTGTTGTGACGGTGGATGAAATAATGGAGGGATTTGAGGAGCTAGAGCTTGACCACCCTACAGGTGAAGGAGAGAATTAGCTGGTTAATGCTTTGAGGAGTACATGTCTATGGAGGAAGGAGTACATCAAGCTTCCAAACTCGACGCCTCCTCCTCCTCCTCCTCCGGTGAGTCAGGGCACTCCGCCTCCTCCTCCTCCTCGGCGAGTGATCAGGGCACTCCGCCTCCTTCTCCACCTCCTCCGGCGCGTGAGGGCACTCCGCCTCCTCTGGCACGTCGGAGCACTCCGCCTCCTCCTCCGCCTCATCAGCAACGGTGGAAGAGAGCCGCCGCCGCTCCGGCAGCTAGCAGTACAAGCCGAGGCAGGAAGCAATTCAGATACGGTCCATCTCTCAAGCCTCTGGAAAAGTTACCATATGAGAGGACCGACGAGGAAAACGCGAAAATTAGTGCTGCCGAAGTGCATGAACATTTTGCATGGAAACCTCCACCTCCGAAGGAAACGATAGATCCGGTGAAAGTGAAGCGCACTATCGATGCCCTGAAGCGACCACCACCATGTCCGCCGCAATCCAACTATGAGCGCATTATTGAAAGGACATATAAGAAAGCGGAGCGGTCGGGAAGTACTTGCAGTCATGCAAGGTTAGCAGAACGAAGAAGTGGGGAAAAAATTCCCCAGATCGGCGAACAGGCAAACCAATCTGCCCCCCACCCAAGGTGTCTAGCGATATCGTCGCTAATCATCCGGGGATGGTGCCCGGTACCAATCCTGCTGATTACCTGAGCGATGATGTAGAGTTTGAAACAATGGAGGTGGACGAATTCAGATACCAGTACGGGCAGCCTCTCGTCAAACCTGATCATCCTCCTCTAACAACGATGATGCGAAGATTGCATGAATGGTACATGAAAACTTGCAGCGAGTCTGGAAAGGATAGTTCACTAGTAGAAAAAGGCCCATTTGTCCTGGTTCGGGAACCGGGACTAAAGGGTCGGGACTAAAGCCCAACATCTTTAGTCCCGGTTCTTATACGAACCGGGACAGATGGGGCTCCACGTGGCCGCTGCGGTGAGCCCAGAGAGGAGGGTCTTTAGTCCCGGTTGGTGACACCAACCGGAACCAAAGATCATCCATGTGTCAGCAGCTCAGCAGCTGGGGTTTTTGTTTTTTTTTTGAAAGGGGGGGGGGTTAGGGGTTTTGTAGGGTTAATTTAGGGGTTTCATATATTGTGTTAGCTAGCTAATAGAGAGAAGTGTCCTCTCTTATCTCCGTGCTTGGTCGACGCTACGTACTATACGTATAGAGAGGACTCGACACGCTAGCTAGTAAGCAAAAGAAGGAAACCATTAAGTACACAAGATCGTCATGAACATATACAGAGAGAAGTGATCGACCTCCTCCTTCTCCGAGAGATTGGTTGAACAACAAGTTTTCGTATATCTATCCGATGCTACTAGCTACATATATACAATATAAGATCCCTAACATCTGATGTCAAGTTCCACATGGTATTCTCCGGCTGGATTGATGACGTGGTCAAGAAAGAATCCAGCCAATTCCTCTTGAATTGCCTTTAAGCGATCTTGTGGTAGGAGTTCATCCCGCATCTGCCAAATCTAATTTGAAGAAGGGGGTCAATACATATATATGAATGAAACTCAACACAAATGATGGTAATAAAATAAAATTGTGAATATTATTGCTTACGCACTTCATATTGTTTTTCAGAGTAGCCCCGCTTAGAGGTCGTTGCGTTGTAGATGTACTCGCAAACGTAGTATCCACAAAAATTATTCCCGCCTTCCTGCCACAACCACTTTACGAGAAATAGAGGTCAATCAAACTGATAATCAAGCATTATAAATGGTATTGATGAAACAAGCTAGAATCAATGGGAGATGCGCGGAACTAGCTAGTAGTACTTACTTTCGGGTGTGTAAATCGCAGATCCCCCGGCAGTCCCGGAACTTCTGCGGTGAACACTTTCCAAACCCTGCGAGACAAAGAAAATAATTACTTGATATCAAGAAATGAACAAAGTTGCCGATATGGTGCGATAATGATCGATTGAACTTACTTCTTGAGCATTTCAGTCATGGACGCATACTCCTTGGGATCTTTTCGTTTTGAGTCTAAGACGGTTACTAGTCCCTCCTCAAGCTTAATCTCTAGGAGAATAAAGTGGAAGCTGCACACGCATGCATAACTCATCAATTACATTACTATAACCTCGAGTAATAATGGAAACCGAATATGCAGAAGACAGTAACACTCACTTGAAGTTGTAAGGAAAGAGTATTTTATCTTTGTTTTGATTTTTAAGCAACGATAGTAGCAAGTTGGCCTCGGTTTCTTCCGGATTATATTTAACCGTCCATTGTTCTATGAGATTTGTGTTAATGAACCCAATATCATAGATTTGTGCATTTCTGCATTCGATGATCTTCAATCTGCATAATATAGTGAGGATAATTATATATACATGCAATGAAAGAGCTGAGCTATATATAGAGAATTAATTACAGAAGTATAGTACTTACAGACAGTAGCAAGTGATGATTATTTTATCGAGGGCCTTTTGATTGAAAAACTGGAAGAACTCCTCAAATGGAACAGACAACAGATCAATTCCAACGAGGTCGTGCTCCTCTTTAACTCTCAGCGTCAAAATATCCTTCCCAGACTTGCAGGTGTCCATGTACCACTTATGGAATCTTCGCATCATCGTTGTTAGAGGAGGATCACCAGGTCTGACGAGAGGCTTCCCGTACTGGTATTTGTGTTCGTCCACCTCCATTGTATCAAAATGTGCATCGTCGGGCAGGTAATCACCAGGATTGGTACTGGCCAGCATCCCCGGCAGATTTGCGACGATATCGCTAGACACCTTGAGCGGGGGGCACGATTGGTTTGCCTGTTCACCGAGCTGGGGAATTTTGTGCCCACTTCTTCATTCTTGTAACCTTTTGTCAGTTGAAGTAGTTCCCGACCGGCGCGCTCCTTCCACTGCCTTTTTAAGAGCGCGGACATGGTTGTCATCCGGCGGAGTCGGTGGTGGTCACTTCAGGTTCTTCACAGTGCGCTTCAATTTCACCGGATCCATCTTCTCCTCCGGAGGTGGATTTTTCTTTGCAAAAAAGTCCCTCACTTGGGCTTTACTGATCTCTGCATTTTCCTCGTCGGTCATCTCGTATGGTAACTTCTCTAGAGGCGTGAGAGTCGGACCGAATCTGTATTGCCTCCTGCCTCTGGCTGTACTGCTAGACGCCGGAGCAGTCGGAGTGGCTGCGGCTGTCTTCCTTCGTTGCTTACGAGGTGGAGAAGGAGGCGGAGTGCTACGACGCGCCGGAGCAGCGGCGGCTGTCTTCCGCTGTTGCTGACGAGGCGGAGAAGGAGGCGGGCTGCTCGGACGCGCCGGCGCAGGCGGAGAAAGAGGCGGAGTGCCGCCACGCGCCGAAGCACCCGGAGAAGGAGGAGGAGTGCCCTGATCACTCGCCAGAGGAGGAGGCGGAGGAGGAGGCGGAGTGCCCTGACTTGCCAGAGGAGGAGGCAGAGGTGTCCAGTTCGGAAGGTTGATGAGCTCCTTCCGCCATAGACATGGAGTCTTCAGAGCAAGACCCAGCTGAGTCTCCCCTTCACCGGTACGGTGGTCAAGCTGGAGCTCCTCAAATCCCTCCGCAATTTCATCGACCATCACAACAGCATAGCCTTGTGGAATCAGAAGGCAGTGAAAAGTTGCGCCGGGTTGAGGAGGTGTAACAGAGCCGACAGCCGCCTTGACTTTGAGGTGCTGCCATTGCGTCATAAGGTGGCAATCTTGAGCCTCCGTGATAGCATCCACGGGGTAGCTAGGAGCCGTGAAGTCAGGCTGCTGAAGGACCTCGGTGGAAGCCACGCTGCTTCTCCGCTGAGATGGAGGGGTAGCTTCTGGGTAGCTCCGGCAGGTCGCTGGCTCTGAACTAGTAGTGCTTGTTCCTCTAGCGCTCGTACCCTTGCATTCAGCGACTGCAGTTCCGTCTACTCCACTTTCCTCCTCCTCTCCCGGGTTTTGTAACCGCCTGCGCTGGGAAACCCAACCTTCCACACAATGGAGCCTGCCATGCCTCATGTTCGTCCTGGGTGCTCAGGATTCCCGAGGGCCTGTGTGAGCTCGTCGTTCTCTCTGTCAGGAACGAATGTCCCTTCCTGCGCTGCAGCGATATACTTCTGAAGCTTCTTGATGGGTATTTCAAGTTGCTCCTTCATCCAATGGCACTTCCCTGTTTTAGGGTCCAAGGTTCCCCCAACCCCGAAGAACCAAGTCCTTGAACGGTCTGGCCAGTTCAATGTCTCTGGTTCGACCCCTTTATCAAGCAGGTCCTTCTCAGCCTTGTCCCACAACGGCCGGGCTTTGAGGTAGCCACCTGACCCCGTGCGATGGTGATACTCCTTCTTTGCAGCATTATTCTTGTTTGTCGCTGACATCTTCTTACTCTTCTCCGATGTCTTGTGGGCCACAAATGCGGGCCAGTGATCTCTTATCTTCTCAAATCGACCGGTGAATTCTGGAGTCTTCCCTTTGTCGACAAACGTTGATTTCAACTCATTCTTCCACCTCCTGAATAGATCTGCCATCTTCTTAAAAGCATGAGCCTTGACCAATGGCTCTATAACTGGCTTATTCGGATTCTCCTGTGGCGGTAGGGTGAAATTTGCCTTCAGCGCGGTCCAAAGATCATCTTTCTGTCTATCGTTGACAAAAGACACTTGAGGGTCTTCGCTCTTAGGCTTATTCCATTGGTGGATGCTGATCGGGATCATGTCCCTAACAAGAACCCCGCACTGAGCAGAAAATGCTTCCTTGGTCCGGCTGGGTTCAATCGGTCGGCCATCGCCCTTGATTGTTGTGATCGTGAACCTTTCATCCTGGCGCAACCTTTTCTTCGGGCCTTGTCTTGTTACCGAAGTTTGGCTCAATCCGGAGGGCTAGAAAAGAAGAAAGAAGAGAGTTAATATGTGTACATACCAAAACAATTAATGCATCAATTAGCTAGTCAGCACAGGCTTAATTAATATATATACGTCGCCAGACTTTGCAACAACTCCTTCCTCCGTTTGCTCATCAGAGCCATTATAATCATGTCCTTCCACCTCCATTGTTCGATCACCGGAGCCTGCTTCACCCTCTCCTTCCAGACCATCGGTGTCGTTGAGATACGACAAGTTATCACCTTCGCCGAGGATTATGTCCCCCAACAACTGTTCTGCTTCGATGTCTTGATGCTCCATAGTTTCTGCAAATATTACAACATGGCAATTAATATACAAACATGACAGATGGATATATTAGTGCAAACTATACCGCCTCTCTCATGAATGTCCGACGTCCGGACCGACAAGGGATTTAACAAAATGACTCCATTCTGGATGTGCAGAAAATGGTCCATATTTTTCCTAGTCTCATCTACCCTTCTATATGTAACGTTGTCTAGTGTCAAAGAATTCAAGAAAACCATGACTTCATCATTAGCCGGAAATGACAGGCGTATAATGGTACGAAGCTCTTCAAAGTTGTTTTGGAACGGAGTTCCCGATAGAATAATTCGCTTTTTGGTACAAAGTTCAGCAAACAGCCTTCCGAATTTCGCTATTTGGAAGGCCTTTGCTGAAATTCATACCAAAAGGCGAATTATTTTATGCGGAACTCCGTTCCAAAACAACTTTGAAGAGCTTCATAGCATCATACGCCTGTTACTTCCGACTAATGATGAAGCCATGGATTTCTTCAATACTTTGACAAACAACGTGACATATAGAAGAATATATATATATAGATGAGATCAGCAAAAAAATTGGATCAACTTGTGCACATCCATAATGGGGGCACTCTTGATAAATCTATATATGTCAAAATTCAAACTTTGACATATGATCAAACTTTGACATATGATCAAATGTTGCATATGTCAAAATTCAAACTTTGACATATGATCAAACTTTGATATATGATCAAATGTTGCATATGTCAAAATTCAAACTTTGACATATGATCAAACTTTGATATATGTCCACCATGATATAAAATAATACATAGACTTGTTCGGGCGAGAGGGGGTTGATCGACGTCCCCCCACATGTCGAAGTTACCGGAGTTATCTTCTAGTGGTTTGGGTGGCCTCGAGAGTTTGTCGGGTAGGGGCGGGAGGGGGTAGGAGATCGACAACGCTTTTTTTCTAGGGTTTGGGTGGCCTCGAAAGTTGGTCACCCGGTATATCGAGAGGGGGGTGAACATTTTACCTTAGTAACTTAGAAAAAAAATGTTATCGGGAGGGGGGTATATCGACCCCCCCCCCCCCTCATGTCAAAGTTATCGGGGGGGCTATATCGACAACGACATACATATAGCCACAAACATATAAAAAAAATGTTACGGGGAGGGATTATATCGATACCCCCCCCCTCATGTTGAAGTTACCGGGGAGGGGCTATATCGAGAGGGGGGGTGAAAATTTTAACCCTAGTAACTTAGAAAAAAAATGTTATCAGGGAGGGGTATATCGACGCCCCTCCTCATGTCAAAGTTAGTGGAGGGGCTATATCGACAAGACATACATAGAGCCAATACATATAAAAAAAATGTTATCGGGGAAGGGGTATATCGACCCCCCCCCCCTCATGTTGAAAGTTATCGGGGAGGGGGTATATCGAGATGGGGATGAACAATTTACCTTAGTAAACTTAGAAAAAATGTTATCGGGAGGGGGTATATCGACCCCCCCCCTCAGGTCAAAGTTATCGGGGAGGGGCTATATCGACAACGACATACATATAGCCAGTACATAAAAAAAAAAATGTTATGGGGAGGGGTATATCGACGCTCCCCCTCATGTTGAAGTTATCGGGGAGGGGGTATATCGACAACGACATACATACAAGGAACAAAATGTTATCGGGAGGGGTATATCGACAACAACATACCTAACATGGAAAAAATGATATCCATCTATACATACATAGCCACATACATATATACATGGAAAAAAATGCTATGAAAAAAATACAATATGAACAAAAAATTAATACACATATGAACAAAAAAATACATATATGAACAAAAGAATGCTCTGAACAAAAAAATAATACATATATGAACATCCATAATACATATAGCCACATACATACATATATACATTATATATATATGACAAAAACTCATCATATAAAATATGAAAAAAAAATTCATTACATATACACAGAGCCGGGGGGACGGATGGGCGGAGGGAGCGGGCAACGGAGCAAAGGCCCGCCACCGCGGCGGACGCGCAAGCGCGAGGGCGGGAGTAGGGGCCCGTTGGATCGCAACCGGGGTGGCAAGCTTGGGGGGAAAATTATAAACCGTGCGATCCCAAGAAGTCGGCAGGGGCTCCCCGCCCCGGGCGACACTGCGCAGCATGGGGAGTCGGGGAACTGCGTGAAAACATAAAATTTTCTCAAGTCTTTGCTTATATACCGAAGCATTGCTCCCGGTTCATGACACCAACCGGGACTAATGACCCCTTTAGTCCCGGTTGGTGCCACCAACCGGACCAAAGGTCTCTTTTCAGCAGCCCAAAGGGCGGGAAGCAGGGACCTTGTCTCGGTTGGTGGCACCAACCGGGACTAAAGGGCGTGCATTGGTCCCGGTTGGTGCCACGAACGGTACCAATGCACCCCTTTAGTCCCGGTTGGTGCCACCACGGGACAAAAAGCCTTGTGCTGCCCGCGTCGCGGCCAAAATTTAGTCCCACCTCGCTAGTTGAGAGAGCTCGAGAGTGGTTTATAAGCGCTGTTGCGCCCACTCTCTCGAGCCTCCTCTCAACTGCGGGCTTTGGGCCTAAACTCGCATATGTGCCTGTGGGCCTACTGGGCCTGCTGCGGGCCTGAATCCTGGCCATGGTTGGGTTTCTAGTCGTATTCAGGCCATGGTGGCCCCTAGGCGGCACTTTTTTTTTTTTATTTTTTCTTTGTTGCTTTATTTATTTTATTTGTTCTACTTACAACAAAATACTTATTGTTGCTATTTTTATTTATTTTTTTTATTTTTATTTTGTTTTACTTATTTATTAAGTTTATTTTGTTTCTACTTATTTATTTATTTTGTTCTACTTATTATTTTATTTATTTTTTTGCTTTTTTTATTTTATGAAAATTCTTTTTCTTTTATGTTTTGAAGAGAAAATCCTTTGATTATTTTAGTTGCATAAATTTTTATAATTTTAGTTCATATACAGAGATTTCCCAAAAAGTTTTTAGTTGATTTCCTTTAGCTATTACAAGTTTCTTAAAGTTTTCTGATATTCATTCTTTTCTATTAGAGTTTCACAAAGTTTTCTAGTTCATTCTTTTAGTTTATTATTTTGCTATTAGAGTTTCATAAAAGTTGAGAGGGTTACGGCAAAAACTGGATGCACTTCGTGTACAAAATGGACAATCTCTTTCGAAGTATCAGGGTTTCGGACGAAAACTCATCTGTTACAAGGGATTTATTTTTTTGAACTTATTTGAACTCCAGACTTTTTGTGTGCTCAAATGAACCATTCAAAGCAACATCATCAATTTTCAACCCTTTCTGACTTCATCTGTTATTTTCATGCATTTACTGTTTTTTTTGAGCTAAATACCCTGAAATTGAAAAGCGCTTCAAAAACTCTGAAAGGTTGAAAATTGGCATGATATCATCATTTCACCCACATAGAATGTGCTAAAAAGTTGAGAGGGTTACGGAAAATGGATGCACTTCGTGTACAAAATGGACAATTCTTTCGAAGTATCAGGGTTTCGGACAAAACTCACTCTGTTACAAAGGGATTTCATTTTTTGACTATTTAACTCCAGACTTTTTGTTGTGCTCAAAATGACCATTCAAAGCACATCATCATTTAAACCCTTTCTGACTTATCTGTCTTACTTTTTCTTCGCTTGTGTCCTTTGCTTATGTGCGCTGTAACCATGGAATTCTTCATCGCTTTAACGGGTTGCTTGGTCAGCTCTTTGACGTTTGAAGGGAGGAATTTCATGAAACTTTCATAATCTTCAGACATGTCTGTCTTCCCTCCACTCCCACGATGTCTCTTTTCCTGAAAAAACTATGTGGCGCTTTGGCTATCTATGATGTATCGCTTCCTTTATCTTTTCCTTTTTCTCGGTTTGGTAGACATGTCCTTCACATAGAAAACCTGCGCCACATCATTGGCTAGGAGAATGGTTCGTCTGTGTCCCAAGATTGTTCAGATCCACTGTTGTCATTCCGTAATGTGGCTGCTATCCTGTACCCCGCCTCCTGACAGATTGACCCATTTGCCTTAAACAAAGGGACTTAAAATCATGTCCGTAGTCCAAGTTCCCATATGTCCACTATGTAACCATAATATGTGTCCTTTCCCCTCTGTTGCTGCATCAAAGCGGACACCACTTTTGGTTGTGCTCTTTTGATCTTGGGCGATCGTGTAAAATGTATTCCCATTTATCTCGTATCCTTTGTAAGTCAAACGAGTCGAAGATGGCCCCTGGCAACGAGTACAGCTCATCAGAAACAGTGTTGTCACCCTTGAGAGTGTTTCCAACCAAATGCCGAAAGTCCTGATGTGTTCACATGTAATCCAGTCGTCACACTGCTCCGCGGTTGTTGGAGCGCAGAATGTTATTGTGTTCATCGACATACGGGGTCACCAAGGTAGAGTTCTGTAGAATGTGTGTGTGTGCTTGAGACCAAGAATGCCCGTCCCTCATATTATTGCGTCCCCTCCTAGCGTGCCTTTCCAGTCAGTCTCCCTCATATCGCGATTGAGGGAGACCAATCTTCTTAAGGTCAGGAATGAGTCAACACAAAACCCAATGACATCCTCTGTTTGATGGCCCATGGAGATGCTTCCTTCTGGCCTAGCGCGGTTTACGGACATATTTCTTTAAGACTCCATGAACCTCTCAAAGGGGAACATATTGTGTAGAAAATACGGGGGCCCAGAACGACAATCTCGTCGACTAGATGATAGGACGTGCGTCATGATATTGAAGAAGGATGGTGGGAAACCCGCTCGAACTGACAAGACATTGCGCCACATCACTCCTTACTTGGTAGATTTCTGGATCATCCCTTCTGAGAGATTGCTGAGGAATGCACATAGCTTCACAATGGCTAATCGAACGTTTTCCGTAGAAGCCCCCTCAATGCAACCGGAAGCAGTGCGTCATAATCACGTGCAGTCATGAGACTTTAGGTTCTGAACTTTTTCTCTGCCATATTTATTATTCCCTTTATATTCGCGAGAAGCCAGACGGGACCTTCATACTGAGCAGGCATTCAAGAATATCCTTCTCTTCTTTGGTAAGAGGTTCATAGCTTGGCAGGGACTTCATACTGCTGTTGTAGGACATGCCGTCTTTTCGTGCCACGTTGCAGGTCCTCCATGCTTCCGGTTATTTTTGTCTTTCCATACACGCCCAAGAAGCCTAGCAGGTTCACCGCAAAGTTCTTTGTCACGTGCATACACGTGATTGAAGAGCGGACCTCTAGGTCTTTCCAGTAGGGGTAGGTCCCAAAATATAGATTTCTTCTCCTCATGGGGGCGTCTCTCGAGGTCATTCGGAACAGATAGTCCGCCGGACCCTTTCCAAAGATACGTAAATCATTGACCTAGCAGTACGTGATACACCGGTTACGCATGGCGGGGCTTCTTTCGGTGATCTGCCTTGCCTTGAAATGCTTCCTTTCTTTCGACATTGATGGTTGGTCGGAGAAATCGCGATGCCCCAGGTACACATTCTTCCTGCATTTGTCAGTATATACTCTTTGGTGTCAGCTAAACAGTGCGTGCATGCGTGGTATCCCTTGTTTGTCTGTCCTAAAGGTTACTGAGAGCAGGCCAATCATTGATGGTTACAAACAGCAACGCTATGCAGGTCAAATTCCTCCGTCTTGCTCATCCCACACACTACAACTTTCCATTCCACAGCTGTAAAGTTCTTCAACTAATGGCCTTAGGTACACATCAATGTCGTTGCGGGTTGCTTAGGGCCTTGGATGAGAACTGGCATCATAATGAACTTCCGCTTCATGCACAGCCAGAGAGGAAGGTTATAGATACATAGATCATGGGCCAGGTGTTGTCTTGATTGTGCTCTGCTCCCAAAAGGATTAATGCCATCCGCGCTTAACCAAAACCATAGTTCCTTGGGTCACTGCAAATCAGTCCTACTTCTCTCATTTTTCTCCACTGCGACACTAGCGGTGCTCTCAACTTCCCTCTTCTTACGGTCCTCTTTGCCATCGCACAACTTGGACATGCTCTTTGTTTCTGAACAGAGGTTCAACAGTGGTATTATAGGAGCAACAACACCTTGGCAGGAACCCTCTTCCTGGGGGGCTCGCCGTCAACATCATCAGGGTCATCTCGTCTGATCTTATACCGCAATGCACCGCATACCGGCAGCGTTCAAATCCTCGTACGCACCGCGGTACGTAAGGATGCATCATTAGGCATGCATTTATCTTCTGCACCTCCAATCCTAGAGGGCATACGACCTTCTTTGCTGCGTACGTACTGTCGGGCAATTCGTTATCCTTTGGAAGCTTCTTCTTCAATATTTTCAGTAGCTTCTCAAATCCTTTGTGAGGCACACATTCTCTGCCTTCCACTGCAGCAATTCCAGTCGGTACCGAGCTTTGTGTTGCCATCTTCGCAATTGGGGTACAACCCTTTTTGGTGATCCTCTAACACGAATGATCGCATTCAACTTCTCCTTTTCACTTTCGCAGTCTCCTTGCATCAACAATGACCCGGCGAGATCATCATCGGCACATCGTCTGGTTCCTCTTGATCTTCAGCTTCCCCCTTGCAGCATCACGTATTCAGGGGGCACATAGTTGTCATCTCCTCTTCTTCTTCGCTTGTCTTCCATCATAACCCCCTTTTCTTGCTTGGTCCAAACATTATATGTGGCATGAAACCCTATAAAGCAGGTGGGTGTGAAGGATTTTCCGGTCAGAGTAAGACTTGTATTCCCACTATAGGGCATGACAACACATAAAACCATTCTGCTGTTTGCCTCAGCACTTCAGAAAATTAGCAGCCTTAATGTACTCGGAGGTGCGTCTGTTCACCGTACACCATCCGGTTCATCTGCGTGCATTAATATAATTAAGTGGTCAAAAACCATTACCAAAACATCATGCTAGATAAGTGACCAAATTAATAGAAGTTCATCATCACTTAAAACCAAAGTACATACATAGTTCTCATTGAACAACAATAGCTCTTCAGAGCATCTAATTAAACCATACAATTGAAACTATGTAAAAATTTCAATGCAACAACAAATGCATCATAATCGCAACCAATGGTAACAATTATCAACGGCATAATGATACCAAGCCTCGGTATGAATGGCATATTTTTATACTTTCTAATCTTCAAGCGCATGAATCCATCTTGATCTTGTGATCATGACGACATCCGCAACATGCAACTCCAATATCATCTTCTCCTCCTCAATTTTTTTCAATTTTTCTTCAGGTAATTGTTTTCTCTTCAACTAAATTTAACCTCTCGACAATAGGGTCGTTTGGAATTCCGGTTCACATACATCCTAGATAAAAAAAATCTATGTCACGTTGGTCGGCATAATTGTCATAAACACTAAATGAACCAAATAGTTATAAAATATTATTATACCACATCCGAATCATAGACAGGACGAGGGCCGACGGGGCGGATACCAAAACCATCGCACTATATAATAACAACAATAAAAAGTAAAGAAAATTACAAAGTATCTATTAAATCATACAAGTAAGAATTTTTTTCTTTTAGAAGAAGATAAGAACAAGAGGTCACCACGGTTTGCCGGCGACGAGATCAGCGCGGGCGATGACGCGGTGAAGACGGGGATCGGACGTGAGGCACCGCAAATCCAGAAATCTTGAGGAAAATGGAGCTTGGACAAGGTCGTTTGAGAGGAGAAAGCTTAGTAGTGTGCTAGGCATTTCATCGAACACCTCATGTGCATAGAGGTGAGCTAGAGCACCACAACACCTCCCCTCGCCGGCCAAAAAAGAGTATGAGTGCTCTGTGCGGGCGCAGGGGTTATATTAGGCCAATTTGGTCCCGGTTGTGGTTTGGAACCGGGACTAAAGGCCACCTTTGGTCCCGTTCCAGCCACAAACAGGGACCAAGATGTGGGCCAGGAGCGAGGCCATTGGTCCCGGTTTGTGTCTGAACGGACCAAAGGGGCCAGACGAACCGGGACCAATGCGCCAGAGGCCCGGCCGCCCCCTGGGCCAGAACCGGGAGTATGCCCCCAGTGTCCCGGTTCATGTGAACCGGACTAATGGGCGGGCTTACGCCTGGACCAAAGCCCTGTTTTCTACTAGTGGTTATGTGGTGATCTAGAATTAAAGAGGAGCACGACCTCGTTGGAATGAATGAGCTTGTTTCATGAGAATTGTTGAGTTATTCCAGTTTATACAATCAAAAGGCCCTCGTAAAAAAACATCGACTTGCTTACTGTCGTAGTAAGTAACTATTATGTAATTAATACTCTATAATAGCTCAGCTCTTTCATTGCATGTATATATAATATCTCTCACTATATTATGCAGATGAAGAATCTCGAATGCACGAAGAAAGCAAAATCTATGACATTGGGTTATTAAACCCAAATCATACATAGAATGGACGGTTAAAAAACAGAGTCAAGCCGAGGCACAACTTGCTACATCATGCTTAAAATCAAAAAAAGATAAAATACTCTTTTCTACAACTTCAAGTGAGTGTTACTGTCTTCTGCATATTCGGTTTTCCTTATTACTCGAGGTTATAGTAATGTAATTGATGGAGTTATGCATGCGTGCGCAGCTTCCACTTTATTCCTCGAGGATAAGCTTGACGGGGAGTAGTAACCGTCTTAGATCAGAGACGAAAAGATCCCAGGAGATATGCGCGCATGACTGAAATGCTCCAGAAAGTTACAATCGATCATTTCCTAGCACCATATCGGCAACTTTGTTCATTTCCTGTTCTTTATCATGCTGTAAGTAATTATTTCTTTGTCTGCAGGCTTGGAAAGTAGTTCCACCGGCAATTGTTCCGGACTGCCGAGGGACTGCGATTTACACACCCGAAAGTAAGTACTACTACCTAGTTCGGCATCTCCCATTGATTCTAGTTTCATCAATACCATTTATCATGCTTGATTATCAGTTCGATTAACTCTATTTCTCGTAAAGTGTTGGTGGCAGAGAAGCCGGGGAATAGGGAATGATTTATGTGGATAACTCGTTTGCTGAGTACATCTACAATGCGACGGACCTTAAGCGGGGCTACTCTGAAAAACAATATGAGTGGCGTAAGCAATATATTCACAATTTTTTTATTACCATCATTTGTGTTGAGTTTCATTCATATATATTGTATTGACCCCTTCTTTAAAATTAGATTGGCGAGATGACGGGATGAACTCCTACCACATGATCGCATACGAGCAATTCAGAGGAATTGGTGGATTCTTCTTGACCACGCAACATTAAAGCGCGAAGAATACCATGTGGAAATGTAACATAGATGTATAGGGAGTGTAGAGATTTATATATGTAGTATATGTAGCTAGTAGGCATGGATAGATATACGAAAACGTGTTGTTCGACCAGCTATAGAGAAAGAGAGGATCAATCCTCTCTGTATATAGTTCATGACGATCTTGTACTTAATGGTTCCTTCATTTGCTTACTAGCTAGCGTGTCGAGTTCTCTCTATAGTATAGAGCTAGCGTCGACAAGCAGGAGAAAGAGAGGACACTCTCTATATTAGCTAGCTAACACATATGAAAACCCCTAAATTAACCCTACCAAAACCCCTAACCCCCCCCCCTTTAAAAAAAACAAAAAACCCCAGCTCCTCCAGTATGTGAACGAGTGGATTGCCCTTTGCTTTCCCGGTTGGTAATACCAACCGGGACTAAAGGTCCTCCTGCCTGGGCGCCCCAAGCAGCCACGGGGAGGCCCTTCTGGCCCGGTTGTATAAGGAACGGGGACTAAAGTTTTGGGCTTTAGTCCCGGTTCCAAGAACCGTGAGCTAAAGGGCCCGTGGAACTGGGGCTAATGGGTACGGTTTCACTAGTGAAACTCCATACTTTTTTTGTGCAATTCATAGTATGCACACAATATCCAAAGCCACGTCCTCAATTTCAAAAACCCTTTTCTTACTTCATTTGCTATTTTCATGCATTTACTGATGTTTTGAGCTAAAAAAGCGACCACTGAAAATTGAAAACGCACTACAAAATGAAACTCTAAACAGGTTGAAAGTTGGCAGTATGGTATCCATCATTTCACCCAAACATAGCATGTGCTAAAAAGTTTGAGAGGGTTACGGCAAAAACTAGTAGGCCTTCGTGTACAACTAGACAATCTACTTTTGAGTATCACGGGTTTCAGACGAAAAACTCATTTGTTACAAGGCATTTCATTTTTGTTTAAACTTATTTTATCAACTCCAGACTTTTGTGTGATTCAGACTAGGCACCATTTCAATCAATCCAACGCATCAATTTTGCAACCCTTTCTGACTTCATTTGCTATTTTTCGTTGCATTTACTAATTTTTTTGAATAAACGACCACTGAATGAAAAGCACACAAATGACTCTGAAAAGGTTGAAAGTTGGCATGGTATCATCATTCACCCACATAAGCATGTGCTAAAAATTTGAGAGGGTTACGGCAAAAACTGGATGCCCTTCGTGTACACAATGGACAATCTCTTTCGATAGTATCAGTGTTGGGCGAAAAACTCATCTGTTACCGAAAGTCTTTTCTTTTTTTTAAATACACCAAGAGATACCATATATGATATAATGATTAAAACACACTATATTAATCAGCAATAAAAAAATGAATCAACTGTAAGAAATATCTATTTTTAAGTAAACTTATTCACAAACTAGTGGATTCACACCACAAAATTCAAATAATTCAAATTTTAAACTATCAAAATTTGAAAACCACTGGCCACTAACAGAAATATTCGTTTTTTTACCTAAAATCAAAAGGAGTCACCTCAGAAACTCTAAATAAGAGAAAAATAAACTCAGAAACAAAAGAAATTAAATTAAAGCGGAAAAAAAAACTAAAAAGTAAAGATAAAAAAAGCCCCACATACTTGTCCGCCACGGCCTGCATACACTGGAAACCAAAACTCTAGTTTGGCCAGGATGCAGGCCCACAAGGCCCAGTAATGCCCACAGGGCAGCACAGTTCGTAGGCCCACAAAGGCCTGCTATGAGAGGAGCTCGAGGCAGATTGCACGTGGCGGAGCTTATAAGCTAGTGCGCACACCCCTGCTGGGCAGGTGGGACTAAACATCCACACGCAGTGCGCCGTGCCAGGAACAGGTCCTTAGTACGCGGTTGTGGCCAACCGCGACATAAGACGGCCCTCCTTAAGTCGTGTTGGATCCAGTAACCACGACTAAAGACTGCGGCTTCCTGCCGCTTCGGCTGGTGAATTCACTTTATCCCGTGGTGGCTCCAACGGGTACTAAAGGCTGCACTTATTACAACACTTGAAATTTTTTCCAGTTTTTCTCTCTGCTTCTCGACCAATACAGGGCAGATCGCCGCGCCGCCAAGACTCCGCCGTACGCGCCTGCCCTGATGCTCCGTTTCCCTTCCCCCGACGCGGGAGGCTCGTCGACGCCCACCGACGCCAGTTCGCCAGCCGCGCCTCCTCGACTAATGACTAAGTCCTCGACCGGACCGCCCTTCTCTCCCCTAAGCCGACACCCCTGCCACCCCCGGCACCTCCCCGCTTCCGACCTCCTCGCTCCGCCTCTCCTGCCCCTCGTCTGCACTCCTTCCTTCGTCCCTCTTAACGCCTATTCGCCGCCCGTCAACTCGCTTCTCCGGCGTCCCGCCGTTAGCCCCGCTGTGACTCCCCCCTCTCCCTCCTCTCGTCCCCTATGCCGCCATGTCCGCCCATCCCCAGCCACACACAACACACACATGCATGAACACACAAACCACACATTTTCTAAGTTAGATGATTTATATGTATGTTTTAGTATATATGTAAGCAATGTTGACATTTTTCGAAAAAATTTTGACATTTTTCACTAGATGATGAGATGGATATGAAAAAGTTGAGGATTGACATTTGAGGCATTAATTAGTATATAATGTATGTATGAAATTTTGAGGAAATTTTGACCATTGAGGAATTTGACATTTGATCCAATATGTAATAGAAATTAGTATATATAGTATGTATGAATACATGTATAGGAAACAAAGGTTGAGGAATTTTGACATTTGATAGATATGTATAGTCAATTAGTATATGTATGTATACATGGAAAACATTTGAGGAATTTTGACCAAGCATAGAAAAAATTTGCATAGAAAAAATTTGCATTGTTGTATGTTGTATTTGGAAAAGTTTGTTTGTATTTTGCAAATTGATGTGAAAAAGAATTACCCAAAATCAACAATCAAGCATTTAAAAATGTTAAGTTTGCATAGGAACTTGTTCTACGACGTCAACGATGCCAGTACGCCCTCACCCGACTCACTCGTCTTCTTGGACGACGTCTGCTTCGGAGGCGCCCATGTCCGGGACTGGCTCTCACCAGGCTGGCACTGTGGAGTGCAAAACCTTCAGGGCGCGCATCTTTGGTGAGAAACCGTCCCGTCGTCGCCACCCGGAGCTTCTTGGGGTGGTGGCGTGGCCCACATAACGGTGGGGATGCTGGCGTCCCCCGCGGGAGGTGGTTGTCACCGTTCAGGTAGGAGGACGAGCACGTCCGTCGCTATGTGTTCCGTTGGACGTCGTTTCTCCAATACCTGCGCAGGTTACTTCAGGGATCTCACCCGACGCTATGATCCCGTGATCGTTCCTTCTCGTTGGGTTTCCCACCGCGAGTTGATGCTAGCTATGAATTATATTATATGATTATATCGAGATGTTATTAGTGATTTAATACTCGAGATGTATTCAAGATTATATCGCGGAACGATTATTCGAGAATTATATTATTTCGATAATATTCGAGACGATTTATTCGAGATTATATTCGATGATGCATATTATCTGGAATTCGAGTGTTATAATCGATCTTACTATGACTTCATTTTTCTCCTTATTGATGTCATGCATCATTCTAATTTGAATACTAAATTGTTTTATCTTTTCTGATTAGTTAAATAAAAGCTATGGACAATTACCGAGAGAAAGAAGGAAGAGACTAGTTCGACATCTAACGCTCCCCGATCCCAGGATGAAAGAAGAGATGGACGGATCGCAATATATGAACAATACCCGTGAGGTGTATGATATTTGATGAAGACGAACGAATAGATGAAAGTCACAGAAATGACGACGAAGAAATGTTGTTCTTCAAATACAAGACCGGCGTAGTATATTTATATAGGCTCTGGTGTCATCGCACTGTTTCAAATTGATTTTATATTATTAACGAATCAATCTTTCTTCTTTTAGCCCTCCTGGATCGAGCAAAATCTTCTACAAAGCATCGGACAGTTCGAGGGCCCGGCCAAAAGTTGAGGCTGGCGTAAAGTAAACAAATCGATTGTCCATCAACGCTAATGGCTAACCCGCTTTTAACTAAGAAGAATGCGAAACAATTTCATTCGTCATGCGGAGTATTGTCAGGAGGACCCAAAATCTAGTTCTCCGTTCAAGAATGGAAAATGACAATCAAGAGGAGATCCAATGTTACTTTTGTCGACCAAAGAGCAAAAGATCTGCTTTGGGATCGTCATGTCACATTTCGCCCTCTAATCATTTTGACAGATGCCAGATTGGAGAAAGTCAAGAACACTGCTCTTAAGAAGATGGCGATAGCATCTCAACAACCACAAGAAACATATATGGGGCCGCGTACGTCAAAGCAGGAAAGCAGAATCAGAATCAAGGGAACACTGGAGAAGGCAGAGATCACGGGACGCTTCATAAGTTCAAGGAGATCCAAAGTATCGCCTCAGGATGTCCAAGATAAACAAGATTACTGCTGTGAAAAAGCAGTGGCACACCATAATCTGGGGGCCAGGTGGCTATGAGGTGGGCCCGGCCTAAGTGGGAGTACGTTGATCCGCAAGATATATTGCTGCAGGGGTCACTCATTTACATTGAGCTATGGCCCCCCCGGTTCAGGACTTGGTTTCATGGCCATGGGGGAAGTTTGACCCAAAGCTAGGCTAGTTGGGAGCGGGGCAGGCTTAAAGGATCCACCGACCAATTTACTTGTTGCAATAGAAGAGGCTCGAACGGGGGACATACATACATGGAAAAAAATGATATCCATCTATACATACATAGCCACATACATATATACATGGAAAAAAATGCTATGAAAAAAAATACATATATGAACAAAAAATTAATACACATATGAACAAAAAAATACATATATGAACAAAAGAATGCTCTGAACAAAAAAATTAATACATATATGAACATCCATACATACATATAGCCACATACATACATATATACATTATATATATATGAACAAAAAACTCATCATATAAAATATGAAAAAAAAATCATCATATACACAGAGCCGGGGCGGCGGCGGCTCACAGCGGGGGCGGCCGGCGAGGGCGACGGCAGGGGCGGCGAGGGCGGCGACGGTGGGGGCAGTGGGGCGGGCCGGGGCGCAGGGGCGCGGCCGGGCGCGCTCGGGAGCGGCGGACGGCGACGGTGGGGGCGGGCCGGGCTGCAGGGGCGCGCTCGGGGGCGGCGGACGGCGACAGCATGGGCGGCGGACGGCGTCGGCGTGGGCTCGGGGGCGGGGCAGCGGCACGGGCGACGGCGACGGTGTCGGGGCAGCCTGGCGGCGTCGGGGAACTGCGATGAAACTGAAAATTTTCTCAAGTCTTGCTTATATACACGAAGCATTGCTCCCGGTTCATGACACCAACCGGGACTAAAGGGCGTGCATTGGTCCCGGTTGGTGCCACGAACCGGTACCAATGCACCCCTTT